>JAHHUM010001163.1:33936-1238806 GCA_036173005.1 Crenichthys baileyi
TCCTAGACATAGCTACTGACGGAGCTTTTACTGTAACTAACTCTATGTGCTCTCTTCAGACTCTAACATTGAAAACTGGCTCAGAGTTTATCTGTTCTTTCTTTCTAGGTGAAACGACTAAAGGAGCTACATCCATTAACATTTAACTTTTCCTTCCCATAGAAAGTACTCCTGGATCAGTGCTTCTTTGTTCTCTTTGTGTCTCTGCTCTGTTCTCTCTAACCCCCAGTCGGTCGTGGCAGATGGCCGCTCATACTGAGCCTGGTTCTGGTTCTGCTGGAGGTTTCTTCCTGTTAAAAGGGAGTTTTTCCTCTCCACTGTCGCTACATGCATGCTTAGTATGAGGGATTGCTGCAAAGTCAACGCCAGTGACTGTCCACTGTCTCTACATGCTCATCCGGGAGGAGTTAATGCTGCAAGTCACTGACTGGATGCAATCTGCTGGGTTTCCTTAGATAGACAAACTTTTTATCCAATTTGAATAAATAACAGAATCTGACTGCACTGTTCAATGATTTGGATTAATTGGAATGTATGTACCTGACTTTTGTGAAGTGCCTTGAGACGACATGTGTTGTGAATTGGCGCTATATAAATAAACTGAATTGAATTGAATTGAACAGTTAGCTAATTTAGCGTACATGCTAACCTTTTAAATATGATCAGTGATGGAATTTATGTAATGAACCCCATGCATTCTCACATGTCTGTGCAACAAATAAATGTTAAAGAAATAAATATGATCTTAAAAAGATAAAATGATAAATAACTGCAGTATATTTAATTGCATTACTGCAAGCATTCCTGCTCAGATTGTTATCTATTGGGTTGTACCGGGTTTATGTTTCTGTAGCGGTCAGCAGCACTGAACTGCTAGAACTGCTTTTATTAGAACATGTTTTAAGCAATTATGTAGTATATTTTATAGACCTGTTGTACAGTTTGGCCGTATAAGAGGAAGTGTTTGGTCAGAGACTATTAGTTCAGAATGAAATAATCAAAATAATGTTCATTTCATGACATTTGGTTTTTGGTCAGGACATCACTTTTCATTGTTTCATCTTCTCACAACATTGCTTTGCTGTTTTCTGGTACCTGCCAGCATCCCTCGTCTGAGTCGCTTTAATGACACAACCAGTGATGCCGCCTCCTTGGCGATCAGCCCTCGTCAGTCTTCTGATGTTGCGTTTTCAGCTCAACTTGGCTCGCTTGGAACCCCGCCCAAGTAGGTTCTAAAAAAGAAGCTGGTATCACGTAACCATAACTAATGGAAAACCTTAATAACTGAGTAGAGTCAAGCTGAGTAGATACTAGCGGAAAAGGGGCTTAAATTCCTATATGAAAGATTAAGTCTATGAAGTCTTTTCTTTATCGCAGTTAAGATCAGCTGAGGTAGGTTTAGACCAGCAAAGGACCCTGAAATGTGGATCCAAAATGAACAATGTATAATTTAATCAACCTCCTTCATTCTAATCTTATAAATGTAATGAATGACTGGAACTGTTTGTATACAACATCATATCTAAGAGGCTAGCATTGTCATTTCGGTAGATCTTGCAAGCACATCGGCATGAGCCCATCATGAGTATCAAGGACTCTGTAGATGTATGCTTGGAGTAAGATGTGTCTTGCTTTTGTCAGGGTATTTAGAAGGTTATCCAGAAGTATCTGTTGGCTTCATTGTGATGTTTGCTCCAAAAACCACAACAGAACCATCTTTGTGTACTAACACTACTGCAAAGGCCTACTGCCACCTGCTGTTCACGCTGAGGATTTTAAAAGCTCATAAACCCCAAAAGTTTTACCTTTGTGAAATACCTCCCACCTTGTGTAAATGTTATATTTAGATTGGCATTTAAAACTTTGCTTTGAATTGACTTGACAGCTGAATAGAAACAGCTATTAAGGAAGTGTTTTAATTTGATCCATAACAGTGTGAATGTGGGCAACGCTGTGCAGCTGCAGGGTCGGGCAGATCTTTTGTTTGTCTCACATCTCCTGTTGACAGCAGTGGGGGAGCCTGGTGGGAGAGAGGGCACAGGAAAACTAATTCCCTGTAAAATTAGAGGTTTCTGCTCGCTGAAAATTGTTCAAAAACACAGACTGGTTGTAATGCTCCTGGGCTGAGTGAAAATAACAAGAGCACCTGGTTGTGCTATTTCCCCCAATTTTCGAATGAATGAGTCGTGGCGGCGGTTCTGCTGTTGCCGCTTCCACCTGACTATCAGGAATTCACTCAGGGACAAACCGCTCCACAGGGAACCGGCCATCTCCTCCACAGAGGAAATAAAGGCTAATCATCTTTCATCTGAGCCTCGTTTGTTTGTGTGACAGTGTAGAGGACATGGGAAATGATGTGGCTGTTTTGTCAGACGTGGCAATGTGTTTTCTGAGTGGGAATATAGATGAAATACGGCCTGTTTTTATATTCACCAACAATCTGCTGCCACTACCTCATTGGTGATGGACCTCCTAAGCTCACCTATGCCGTTTTTTGATGTGTCTTTCAACTGTTTCCTCCATTTTGGTACACAAACAAGACATAAAAAATCAGAAGAGCATCATCTTCATTTTGTTTATTTACATATGTATGTAGAGTACTGTGAAAAGAATTTATTTATTCATTAATTATTTTTTTCTCTTTTCCCTCGCTTTTTTGTCACACTTACATTTTTCAGATCATCAGATACAATTTTATATCAAACAAAGACAAATCCAGTTTTCAAATGGTGATTTCATGTATTAAGGGACACAAATTTAGCCAACACAGCCCGGCCCCACGTGGAAAAATATGCCCTCTTGTTAAATGTTTTGTGATTAATCACGTTCTCTTGTTCAGTTTAGTGAGCCACACTTAGGCCTGATTACTGCTTGACCATAGAACCGGTGTGACAACCTGAAGTAAGTCAAATGATCTCAAGAAGCAACAACTTCACAGACATCTATCAGCCTGGACGGGGTTACAAAGTCATTTCTAAGACTTTGGGACTCCAGAGAGAACACCAGTGAGAACCATTATCCTTGAACATGGAACACTGGTGAACCTTCCCTGGAGTAGCTGCCCTACCAAACTTACACCAAGAGAGCACTAACGACTCATCCAGGAGATCACAGAAAAACCTGGAACATCATCTAAAGCTCTGCAGGCCTCACTGCCTCAGTTAAGGTCAAAGGCCATGATTAAACATTTATAAAGAGAGACTGGGCAAAAATGGCCTCCATGGTAGAGTTCCAAGTCCAGAACCAATGCTGGTGGTAGGCCACAGAAAATCACAGAGCGAGGTCATCTGATCCTGAGAAACAAAGTGCACAGAGGTCCACAACCTTCTGCAGAGTCATTATTGGACAAGGAGCTAAGTATGCTCCTCCAACATCAGTGTCTGACCTCATGAATGCACTTCTGGAGGAATGGTCAAAAATCCCCATAAACACATTCTTAAGTCACATGGAACCCTTTCCAGAATAGTCAAAAGTGTTATAGCTACAAGGGGTGGAACGACCTCAAATTCTGGGATATCAGCTCAAGAATAAAATTACACTTAAGTTCTTATGTGTGAGTCGGTGGATGAGCAAATACTTTTGGCAATATAGTGTGGGATTAATCTTTATGTCAAGAAACAAAAAACAGGATTCAGAGCAACAGAGTGGAGAAAAATGTTTATATGTCAAATCAAAACTCACATTATTAACTAGTTCAATTGTAGTTGATGTTGCTTTTATTCATGTTTGTAAAGGTCACATTTATTTGATTTCATTCTGATTGACCCAAAGAGTCAAATTAACATTAAATCACTTCAAGGAGCAGCGAGACGTTCCCACCACTGGTGATTTTAGTAAATTGTTAAAACTTTTCTTTTTATGTTGAAATTATTCATAGATGGATGATGTAAATATGTGTGTTTGCATAAATTCTCTTAAAACCAGAATTTGTTTCAATAAACCAGCCTGAACTTGATTGAACCCCACACAAATAAAATAACCGCTGAGGCCAAGAGCAGTAAAACAGTCAATATTTTTATCATTTATGACATGAATCAATAGTTCTGTCCCAGCTCTTCTCTCCTGAATATTATTTCCAGTTACTCTCCTTTTCTTGCGGGAGCAAATGAGGCTTCCCTGAGGTATCGGTGTTAGAGGAAGTGCCTATAGGTCGATGGACATCGATCTGCCTTATTATTCCTCTCCCTCGAATGCTCACCTCAACCATTAACGGCTAAATAAAAACCAAATGTTCAGAGTCTCTAACTGTCTGTAATGTCAGGATGCTCTCCTCTACTTTTCGTGTCTTTTGTTGTTTGAAAGCAGAAGAGCTTCATCGACGTTTTGTTTAAGTGGTGGTTCTCAGTGTTTGCAGGCTGTGGACGTAATTACTGGGTGTTTTAATCCTGGCAGAGACTCTGAGCTCAGGAGAGGAGGGCTCGATGGTCGAAGGCACCCAACAGCGGATTCAAATCTACGTGAAACTCTTAACTTTCCACTTTGAGGCATGAAGAGAGGAAGGAGGGCGGATCAGAGCTGTAAAAGGTGCAGAACCAAACAGGCCACAGAAACACAATTACTGTTCATCTAATGGAGTAGGAAACCTTCACATCACTGCTTGAAAGGGTGATGACAGTCATTCATTCACTTCTATTACAAGTACATCTTATTAAATTAGAATATATTTGACATGTCGATAAATATGACTTACAGTTAATGAAACCCAAACTTCAGCTGTTCAGAAAATTTGTAAATCACATCAGATTAATAACAAAATAAAACGGGCTGCATGGTGGTGCAGCTGTTTGCAGCGTTGCTCTGAATGAAGAAGGTCTTGGACTGGAGTCCCAGCCTGAGGTCTTTCTGCATGGAGCTTGCTTGTTCTCCCCTTGCCTGCATGGGTTCTCTGAGGGTTCCCTGGCTTCCTCCCACAGTCCAAAATAACATGACTGTTAGCTTGATTGGTTAGTCTTGGTATGTGTGCATGCATGGATAGTTGTCCCTTGTGTGTCCATGTGATGGACTGGGGACACCGGATGGATTTTTAATAGAGCTATTGAAAAGTATGTCCATGTGCTGTACAGTAACTGCAGTCAGTTCTTGGGTTGGCCTCCTTTTGGATTGTTACTGCATCAATGTGGCATGGCATGGGGGACATTAGGCTGTAGCACCGCTGAGGTGTTGAAGAGGCTCAAGTTGCTTTAATTGTGCCCTTTGTCTTATCTGCATTGTTGGCTCTGGTGTCTCTCATCTTCCTCCAGACAATTTTAATACGCTAATATTGGTACTTTTGGCAGTGCGTTGGGGTTCCAAGTTCTGCTGGGAAATGATAAAATGGCTCCCCAGACCATCACTCGCTGTGCAAAATCTCCCTGGAATACAAGGATTGATGAGTCCTGAAGATGGAGATCTTCAGGACTAATCAATGAGAAGTCAGTCAAATATTCAGAAGGGTTTGCCAGCCTGTACTGGGCTCATCTGACCTCTTTATAACCCGATAGACAAAACAAACAGATGTTACACAGCAAAGGCTTTTAAAGCCTCTCCTTAAAGATCAAATCAACACATGTGCACATGAGTATTTCTGCCCGGCAACAATTACTGACAACGGAAACCAAAATGCTAAACAAATGAAACTTCACCTCATTGCACAGCTAAACTTTGTGGATTCCTGTATTTCTACTGCACAAGTTTGCATCATTTTTAAAGTGAGATAACCATGGCAGCTGTAATATCTGACAGATTTTCCACTATTCCCTCAGTGTTATGTGTGGAGCAAGATAAGAAGTTTCATTTGAGATTAATCTGAGCAGCACAAAACCACTTTAAGGTGTGGGGAGCCGGATAACAACATCTGAAGATGGAGAAAGTGACGATAAGCTTGACGTGTTCCACCGTGATCTGGCTGGAAAAGTAGATGATAAGAGACATGAAAGGAAAGTGACTCCAGAGCAGATTCCTCGACAGGGAGCATGTCACTGTCGGAGATATTGAACGTCCTTAGAAAATGGAAGAGCTTTCTTGCAGGTCCAAGGTGACAAACCAACAAATAAAACTCTGCGCACAATTATAACATGCAACATATATAACTTGTCAGTATGATTAGTGGTGAGGGAACAAAACAGAAGATGCTTTCTCCAACACAGATTCCATCAATGCACAATTAGGTTTAACTGCTGTAGTTTCAGCTCAGAGAGCAGATTAGCACTTCAATTAAACAAAAACTACTATTAGCTAACCCTAGCTTTGAAAAGCAAAGAAATGCAGCATTGGAGCAATCACTCTGAAGTCCAGGGTTAAATACCAGAGTGAACATGAGGCGATCTGAGCTAAATGAAGTGCTTTTCTTTAACACGGATGGACAATTGAGTCCCTTAACTCTGAGTGGCATCCAGTTACCATCACCAGCCTGATTCCTGCTGGGCTCTGCAAGCGCAGGGCCTGATGTGGGCCGCCCGTCCTCCCACAGGCAGCCGCTAAGTGATGGAGCTGTAATGTGTCAGGGTGGGGAAGCCTTTAAACTTTAGAATCGCTTTCTTCGCAGGTGCAGAACATGCTGTGATAAATGAGGCCTGAGGTGGTCCACTTTGGTTGGCGATTTAATGGAGAAGTTTGACTTGTTTTGGTTCTCACAGGCTGAAGAATCAGAATTGAATTTAGATGTTTGGGAGATGAAATAAATCAGGTGTCATTGATGAGGAACCAAATGCCAACAGAAAGACAGCAGATGCATAATGGAGTGTGGAACACAGAGGAAGGACTAAGGACTAATACCAACATAAGAATCTAAACCAAAATCCACAGAACAGGAAACATGGAAGAACAAAGAAACTCAATACAAAGGAATAAACTAATAAGGGGGAGACACTATTATTACTAAAATGATCTAAATACAAATAAAAGTCAGAACCAAATCACAAAAAGAGGTGGATCATGACACCAGGCAGGAAAAAGATTAAAAAATAAAGAAAATAAACAGGACTGGTGTCAAAATGTGCCAAAACACGGAGCTAAGAAGCACCAGAGGACACATCTGATCAATAATGCTCTTTTATTCTTCTCCCACAACTCAAAAATGAACAATAACAATGAACTCTTATTGTTCATCACATCATTAAGATGCATTTAATATGAAGAATTTATCTGATAAGTTTAAGATGCTGATTGAGAAGTGTAAGAATAATGGAAAAATGTTTTTGTTCTGCCTGAACCCAAACGTTATCTTTCCTCATGTTTAACATACAGCACTGTTGATTCTTATTGGGCTCACTGGTAAACATGTAAAAAGCCTTAAACCTGCTATAATGCCAGCACTGAGGCGGGGCCGAGCCGTGGACCTCTTCGCCCTCTTCTCCGGCCTGGTAGGTGGGTTGGAGGCCGTAACGGCTAACACTTAGTGGTCTGGGAGTGTGGAGTACGGGTGGTACAGAACAGGGTCAGGGTTGGGAGCAGGGTTAGTGTTTCTTGGACAATGGGGGCTTGAGGGCTGGGTGCACTTGCCAGGGCCTGCAGGGGCATGTCTAAATTAGTTTTGGGGGGTCCAGGTAGGGGCACAGATTGAGGAAGGGTGGAACCCCTAAAACTGTATCTAATATCTAAAGTATTTTATTAAGGTACAAAAAAATGAGACCATCTTAAAGCTGCCAAAATTATATCTTCCATTAAAAAGCTTCAACCCTACAGCACTAATTCAATTTTGACTCAGTAGTTGTTTTTGTTGATTGCACTAAAATATTTGTTTCTGTATAAAGTATATGTTTTGTTCTGTTATGTTTTTGATCCTAGGAATCTGGCCGAATTTATTAGTTCTCCAAAACTCTGACAACCCAGGGTTCAGACCAGGAAGCAGGGTCGTAGTTTAACACTCCTCTCTGCAGCTTCTGTACTGCTACCCACCCATTACCCTATTAAGACAGTGTCCTCGCCCACGCCAAAATTGAATAGATTAAAAAATAATCTAAAACGAGGAAATCAGGAAAATCTCAAAAAAAAAAAACACAACTCAGACTAAAAAGAAAAATAAAACAATTAAATGTGGCTTACTGAACATAAGATCTCTCTCTTCAAAGACTTTGCTAGTTAGTGACCTGATCTGTGACAATCAGATTGATTTATTTTGCCTCACAGAAACCTGGCTGCAGCAAGAGGATTATGTTACTATAAAATGAGTCAACTCCTACTAATTATTTAAATTTTCACATTCCTCGAAATACTGGGCGAGGAGGAGGAGTAGCAACCATCTTTTAGTCCGATTTATTGATTAGTCTCAGACCAATCAATAGCTACAACTCTTTTGAATATTTAATCCTTAGTTTTCCTCATCCAAATTGCAAAGCACTAAAACCACTTCTGTTTGTTGTTTTGTACCGTCCACCAGGCCCTTACTCTCAATTTTTAGATCAGTTTTCAGTCCTTTTATCTGATTTAGTGTTAAATACAGATAAAGTTATTATAGTGGGAGATTTTACCATTCATGTTGACACCGAAAGTGATAGCTTAAATATAGCCTTTAATGGTATGTTAGACTCAATTGGCTTTGCTCAAAACATTAACAAACCTACCCACGTTTGTCTTCATTCTCTGGACCTTGCTGACATATGGCATTGAGTGTACAGACATAACAATATTTTCTCACAACCCTTTCCTGTCTGACCATTTTTTTAATAACCTTTGAGTTTAATTTAACAGAGTACTCCACACCTGAAAGAAAATTTCATTATAGTAGATCATTATCAGACGATGCTGTAACAACCTTTAAAGAATCTGTTCCACTTCTAATTTCCTCATTATCACAGAAAAACACAGTGGAGGCCAATAATTTTGTTTCTTCACCTTCACAAATTGATTGTCTTGTTCAGAGTGTTACTTCATCATTGCGTGGTGCATTAGACAATGCAGCCCCCTTGAAAAAGAAGGTAATTATTCATAGGAGGCTAGCTCCCTGGTTTAATTCAGAGCTGCGTACTTTAAAGCACGATGTTAGAAAATTGGAGAGAAAATGGCGCTCTACACACCTAGAGGATTCCTACTTAATCTGGAAAAACAGCCTACTGTTGTATAAAAAGACACTTCACCAAGCTAGAACAGCTTATTTCGCATCATTAATAGAAGAGAACAAGAATAATCCTAGGTTTCTCTTTAGTACAGTTGCTAAACTCACACAGAGTCATAGCTCTGTTGAGCCATCCATTCCCTTAGCTCATAGCAGTCATGACTTTATGGGATTCTTCTTAAATAATATTGATTTTATTAAAAATAAAATCTTTGATATACTGCCGAAGATGATTACTTCATCCTCAACAAGTGAGACAACATTGGAAATAACTGTAGAACCTGATCTGTGTTTGGACTGTTTTGATCCTGTGGAGCTTCATGAGTTATCAGAAATATTAGCTTTATCTAAACCTTCAACTTGTATGTTAGACCCAATCCCAACCAAATTATTTAAGGAAGTGTTCCCTCTGATTACCAGCCCCATTTTAGATATGATTAATCTATCCTTAGTAAATGGATATGTACCACAGGCTTTTAAGGTAGCTGTAATTAAACCTTTACTTAAGAAACCTTCGCTTGATCGAGATGACTTGAAAAATTACGGACCGATATCCAATCTTCCATTCTTGTCTAAATTTCTTGAGAAAATAGTTGCTAATCAAATGTGTCACTAACTAGCAAAGTCTTTGAAGAGAGAGATCTTATGTTCAGTAAGCCACATTTAATTGTTTTATTTTTACTTTTAGTCTGAGTTGTGTTTATTTTTATGAGATTTTCCTGATTTCCTCTTTTTAGATAATTATTTAATCTATTCAATTTTGGCCGTGGGTGAGACACTGTCTTAATAGGGTAATGGGTGGGTAGCAGTACAGAAGCTGCAGAGAGGAGTGTTAAACTACGACCCTGCTTCCTGGTCTGAACCCTGGGTTGTCAGAGTTTTGGAGAACTAATAAATTTGGCCAGATTCCTAGAAAGAAGAGCTGCTCCATCCAAAGTGGGATGGATGCCGTCTCTCCAGATCAGAACGGGTTTTCCCCAAAATGTTCGCCAATTATCAATGTAGCCCACATTATTTTCTGGACACCACCTAGACAGCCAGCGGTTGAATGACAGCATGCGGCTAAACATGTCATCACTGGTCAGATCGGGGAGGGAACCAGAGAAAATTACCAACATTGGCAAACGACATTGGCAAACTTACACTCCGAAGGAACACTAACTTTGGTGACCTCTGATTGACGTAACCAGGTGTCATTACCACCAGTGTGAATAACAATCTTACTGTATTTACGCTTATCCTTAGCCAGCAGTTTCAGGTAGGATTTGATGTCGCCCGTTCTGGCCCCTGGCAGACATTTGACTATGGTCGCTGGTGTCTCTAGTGCCACGTTTCTGACTATGGAGCTGCCAGTTACCAGAGTTGGCTTCTGTGCGGGTGTGTCGCTGAGCGGGGAAAATCTAGAAAATTAGAAACGCAGACGAGTTGGTGGTGACCTGTGGGCTGGGATTTAGGACTATGCTTTCTATGTACCGTCACCCAGCCGGCCTGAGGCCGCGGCTTCCAATTCCGACACCCTCGCCTCCAAAGCTACAAAAATGCTACATTTATTACACATACCATTATCACTAAAGGAGGCAGAGGAGTAACTGAACATCTGACAGAGAGAGCAGGAGAGAGGAGAAGACTCGGAGAGAGAAACTGCAGAACGGGTAGCCATGGTGGAGCTAAAGCTAACGCTAAGCTAGCGACCCCTTACCACCACTAGAAAAACCGTGTAAGACACGTAGAGTCCCCAAACGTTAAATACAGCAACAGAAACTTGTGTTTTAACGTGCTTATGTATTAGAACAAGAGATATCACAGTAGAGAGAAATCAGATCAAACGAGAGAGCCTTCACACACCAAACAATCCACTGAGTGCAACAGTGAAAACAGGAAGTGACGAATACGCCTTACCACGAATACGCCTTACCACGCCTTCCCTCAAAGTGACAATTTGTGCTAATTTGAAAACTCTGCAAACCTCTCTGCAAATGCTATATAGACTGATGGACAGCTCTAGTTGGGGTGGCCAGGTGGGGTGGCCAATCAGATTCCAGGGTTAGACGGTGCCACCGCCAGCCACCCCTGTGGCCACGCCCCTGCCTGCATGGTGCTGCGGTTCGGCTGAGTCCTGGGCTGCTAGCAGTGAGCTCACTTTTCTTGGCTGACCCGGGTTTGCATGGGGGGTTGGTGGCTCTGTGGGGACTCCCACGTGGGGGAAATCTAGGGGGTCCCAGCTTCAGGGCGTGGGGGGACAAGAAGGGGCCACAGCACATGGACATTCAGTTGGCTTCCTCCATGCAACACTATACATCAGTAGGGTGTGAATGTGTGGGACGATAGACCAAGCACGCGTAGGGAGAGGACCATGCATTGCCCACCCTCTGCTATATTTAGCACCGTTCTGCACCTCAATTTGCACTAGAGACACATAGGGCTTTGGGTTAGGTTTGGGGAAGTCTCTGCTGTCAGCGAGCAGTGTGGACTTGCACAGCCCAGCCACAACTGGGGGACTTGATCCACTTTAGACATACGCATCTGCATTCTTTGCAGTTTCACATTACCACAGACACGAAAGCAAACACCATGAGGGGGAGGAGAGCCAGGCTCGGGGCATGACGTGGTCCTCCTGCCCTGGCGCCTTTGCTGAGGATGTGTTTCAGCTGATGATGATTAATTATTAGGGGAGGACATATGAACCATATAAATAAGGTATTTCATTTCTTTCACCATTCAGATCAAAATGCAAAAACCCACAAAAATGAGAATAATCTTCTCTCCAGAGTCCTTCTGGGTTTTTAAGTGTATGTTCAAAACGATGCAACATGAAATGGATTTATATATTGATATAGACACTACAGTTTAATATTAATTCCTACCATTATGTTAAATTATCCCCTACTAAAAGCGTTCATTCCCTGACTTTCTTACGCTGTCATTCCTGGATCTCAGGTTTTCATTTTTTATTATTGTCCAAATGTGTTTAAGATGGTGAGAAATGTTGAAGAAGAGTTGCAGTTACACAACAGAAGTCTGCCTCTTCGTCTCATTAAACCACATCTTGCTTCTCTGAAGCCCACCACAGAGTGAGCATGTGGGCGAGAGGCCGGCGACCCGTGCGGCGGCGGAGACGGCAACGCTCTCCCTCCCTGTAAATAATCCCCATCTGTTGTTTTTGTTGGTTTGAAGTTCGCAAGCATATTCAAGAGTCAGGCGGATTTTAAATTACATATGCACACGTAAGACTAGTTGAGACGGCTGTTATCTGGCTGATTGATTAAACATGCAACCTTCCACCACTGCAAAATGTTTCTGGTGAAAATATATAAGGATTAAATGTTCATTCTTATTCTAGTATTATACTAAGTACAAAGATTGTTGTGTAGGTTTACTGTACAACTTGTAGATAAGGTTTAAGTAAAATAATGTGACAGCTCTTGGTTTTCTCCTCTAACTTTCCACAAGGTTGGATCACCCAAAGAGAGAGAGAGATCTTTGACTGTTACAGTCTCTGCAGATGGTCCTCTCTGGGATGCACCAATATGGAAATTTTGGGTCAATATTAATATCCGATATTATGGCCGATAACCAATAATAACCAACATTTTGTATATTTCCCCACCCTTTCGACACCATGAAAAAAATGTCCACACTGCTCCCCTCTGATGCTCAGCCCACAGGGTTAGTTGAGGAATTACGTATGTGGTTTGAGACCAAAGAAGCCAAAGAAAATTTCGTGTCTGCTGAACCATTTCTGTGTTGATTTGTCATCCTGCTATAAAACTATACAACACATGACCCACTTTTAATTTCCTGCCAGAATGTTCTGGAATGTCAAAGAGATCTTATTCACTGTTTGGGTGCCCAAAGCATCACATGTCTTCCACTGTACTCAACATACTCAGGATTTGCTTTCCCATATAATCATCCTGTGTTTCACAGCAGACCCGCCAGGAGTGTTTCTTTGTTGAAAAGCTCCGCCTCAGTCTCATCTGACCAAAGCTCACAATACCAGTAGAGTTCCTTTAAACTCCAGATGGACAGAAAAGGCTTTGGCACATAGATAGCATCTCATGGCTGTTCTAGAGGCGTTGGGACTTATATAGCACCTTTCCAGTCATACTGACCACTCAAAGCGCTTTACAATAGAGCCACATTCACCCAGACCCACACACTAACGCGCATACATTGATACAGAGATCGGTAGGCAATTTGACGTTAAGTGCCTTGCCCAGGGGCACATCGACATGTGGCAGGAGGAATCTGGAATCGAACCCACAACCCCCGGATTGCAAGACAACCACTCTTCTCACTAGATGCCATCCTTTGCTGCAGTTCGCTACCAGTGAGCCTTGGAGGCATATGTAGCTGCCTTTACATCCTCCTCACTGTGTGTGGCGTCATGATAAACTTGCCAGCAGAACCAGAACCAGCCTTGTTTGATGCAGTTCCCACTGGTTTAAATGGTTTAATTGTTGCTCTGACTGCAGATATGAACAGGGTCATTTAGGTCATTTCCAGACGAATGAAGATTATCACAGCTATGCCTAACTTGAATGGCTTGTTCTTTTGTCTTTACCATTTTGAATAAAGGCTAAGTTGTTTCATCTACACTGACTTGGTGGTAATAAGAGGGTCCAAAGTGACTGCAGTTGAAATTGTAGGCTAAATGGACGCTTTTCTGTCAAAAATGTCTCTTCTGTTGATGAAACTATGAAAATACATGAATGAGAGCAGCTCTTTGGGAATTCAGCCATTATAAAAAACCAGTTTGTTTGAGCAGAGACACCAGAAGATAATTAAACGCATGCAAGGCAATGGAACCCATCTGCTAATTAATCAGAGATGCCATGACCTATATGTATTTTTTAAACCTTATTTCAGACACATTGTGAGAAATAAATGAGAACTAGTTCAAGTTGGAGCTTTGAACTTCAGTTTAAAATATTTCAGTGATCCAGAAGTCATGATTACTAATTAAACACTGACACACCGATTCACTTAAAAATGCAAAATGCTTCATTTACATCTAATAAATGTTCTCAAATTAAATGTTAGACATTTCATGATTTTTTTCCTGTAACATGATGCTGCTGCAATGAAAGGTGAATTTATTTTAGAGTTTTTCCATCAGTCTGGAGGGTGCTGTATGCACCTGTTTATGTAAAACATGCAATAAAAGTTCAGAATTTCAAGCTGACTGCAACCCATTAAGACAATGGCTGTTTTTCATGAAGCAGTAATTAGATGAAAAAGTTCTTCTTTCCAGCAGGAGTTATTATGATTTACATAAAGAGGTTTTAGAAGAACTATGAAGTAATAATGAAAAACAGGGTTGTTTTTAAAGGTAAGATGCTCTAAGAAAACTGTAAATGTCCAAGAAAACAATAGTAATCAACAACAACAACAATCCTTCAGTTTACTCATGTCCTATTTAAATGGAGATGATAAGATTTAAACCTTTTACCCAAAACCCCACCCACCCACACCCCCAATAAAATCCTGAGGCACCTTGTCTCTTCATTGATATCCTTAGTTTGTGTAACCTCCCTCCTCACTGACTCAACTTTCAAATCTATGAATCCCCCTAAAAATCCTGGTTTCAGGAAAGAAATGCCTGCAGCCAAATCCACACACATGTATGAACTCTGGGGGTTTTGTCTGTGTGCTCATTGATCCTCCGAGTGAAGCAGCGGAGCAACATGGGAGCTGGAATCAATGGAGCAAGAAATTAGCCTTTAATTAAGAAGTATTTGTATTCAACTCGCCCAGCGCCACCGGAGGAGACACCTGTATGCATACTAACCACAGCCAAAGAGACCAATGAAAGAATATTGCCTTTATGAGGCAGAATAACTGTTGAATAACAGGATAATTTAAAAATTCATCCATCCGTGTTTAAAAGCCGACTCAATCCAGATCAGGTTAAGACCAAGGACACCTTGGAGAGGTCACCAGAGGTCACCAGTCCAGCATACGACACAGAGACGTACTGAGGTCCCTTTGGTCTACTTTATGTGTAGAAAGGCGCCTGAGTCAGATAATAACAGACAAGAAAAAATGTCTTTATCTGTAGTTACTGTGCCTCACCAAAGTATTCTCACCCCTTTAACGTTCTGCAGATTTTTTCTCATTACAGCCAAAAACTTCAATGTATTTTATTGGGACTTTATGTGACACACATCTGCACATCTAGACACTGAACACTTTGCTGATTCTTCTTGCGACATAACATTTTCTAAGTCTTGCCACTGATTCTCAGTTGGTTTTAGATCTGGACTTTGACTAGGCTATCCTAACACATGAATATGCTGTTATCTAAGCCATTCCATTGCAGCTCCGGCTGTATGTTTATGGCCGCTCTACTGCTGGACGGTGAACATCCACTCCAGTCTTCAGTCCTCTACAGGTTTTCCTTCAGGACTGTCCTGTATTTATCCCCTTTCCCTGATGAAGAAAAGCATCCCCACAGCATGATGCTACCACCACCATGTTTCTCAGTGTGGTTGGTGTGTATGTGGGAATGTGCGTATTAGTTCTCGCCACGCACTTTAGGCCATAAATTCTCACCTGAGAAGAACACATTATCCCACATGCTTGCTGTGGTAAATTCTCACGTTCGTTTGTCTTTCTTCCTGTCGCTCTTCCATAAAGGCCAGATTTGTGGAGTGCATGAATAATAGTTGTCCTGTCAAAAGACTCTTCCACCTGAGCTGTGAATCGTTGCTGCTCCTCCAGAGTTACCGTGGCCCTCTTGGCTGCTTCTCTGATTAAAGCTTTCCTAGTCTGGCCTTGTCCAGGTGGATGTCCACGTTTTGGTAGGTCTACAGTTGGTCCGTTCTCTCTCCATGTTCAGATGATGGACTGAACAGAGCTCAGTGATGTTGTTTTAGAACCTAACCCTGCCGAAAAGTTCTCCACAACTTTCTTCCTGAAGTGTCTGCTATGAACGTTTGAGAAGAAAAGTTTATATTCCACAGAAAACTGAGTTTGAAGGACAAAATTTAAGAGGCAGGATAAAATGGAGAAGAGGAGGATGAAGGTGAGAGCACAGCGGAAAGTGATTCAGCCATCAGTGTCAGATCTTTACCTCCACTCAGACATCACGGTGTAATCAGAACCTCAAGCTGCATCTCTTCTCACACCACAGGGGAGGCTGGGAACACACTGAGGAGCTGGGAATGTGGGAAATGGTCACACTCGGGGGGGTTGATATAAAGCTTGGCGCTGTCCTGCTGGCATAGTTTCAGCTGAAATGTCTCTGCAGGTGGATGTCCTCTCAGACATGAGGAGAGATCAAAGGCTTGAGGACCAAGGGAAAAAGTTTAAGAAGAAGGTTTGGATTGTAAATAGTTTGGATGTGTCCAGATTGATGAAGCTGCTTCTCTAAGCTCATTGCTCATGTCTTTCCATCTTGGCAGTGAATCAACATGCATGTAAACTGAACAAAACTCCTGCTTTTATAGAAGAAGTCACAGTTATTCAAAGCATTCATTCCTGTGGAAGCAACAGAAGATCCGGTTTCCGGATTCAGGTTTAATTTTGTGTTGCATCCTGACCATCTGAGGTCACATTTATGTAATATTAAAAACCTGCTGAGGATCTAATTATTATTTTATCTTGAAGCATAAACAGCTTGAAATAAAGCAGGGTATCAAATTCTTTACACTTTATTTTCTGGAGTTTTGACTAACTGGATAATTATGAATTCAAACAGTGCCTGTGCACCTGAAAGGTTCTTCCTACATGAACTTCAAACAGCAGCTGAAGGTTTATTGGTTTGCTAAGGAGCAACAGATTGCATCAAGTCACTGACTAGCAGCATTAACTCTTCCTGGATGAACATGTGGAGACAGTGGAGAGGAAAACTCCCCTTTAACAGGAAGAAACCTCCGGCAGAACCAGAACCAGGCCCAGCGTAAGCAGCCATCTGCCACGACTGACTCAGGGTTTAAGAGAACACACAGATGTCATGCTCACAGAACTGTGTGCAGGTTTGTTGTCTGTGTTTCTTACCTCTATGTGCAGTGTGTGTGATTGGCATGTGCTTGGCCACAGCTGCAGCATTTTAGGACTAATCAGCCGGGTATAAAGAGGAGCTGGAAACCAGAGAGAGACGCAAGATTGAATGCTATTGTAACACGGTAACCAGGCCTACTATCATACAGACGATTCCTCCTGTCCCTAAAAATAAAACATTTGAAACTGCCTTAAACGTGTCTATAATTGCTGCTTGCATCAGTCTCAGTTATACCATCAAGACAACAGAAGCACTGATCCAGGGGTACTTTCTATGTTAAAGAAAAGTAAAACAGTAATGGTTGTGGCTCCTTTAGAGACTTTATCTAGGAGAGAAAGACAGCTGGACTCTGAGCCAGTTTTCAAGTCTAGAGTCTGAAAGAGAGCACATAGAGTTAGTTACAGTAGAAGCTCAGTCAGTAGCCATGTCTAGGAGAGAGAAAGGGTTAAACACTGAAAGACAGGGCCATGTGGATCATCTGTAGAAGGTGAGCATTTTTTGTTGGCAGCAGCAGCTCAGCTGATGTCCCCCTCCAGGAAGGTGCCACAGCTAAGCACAGAACCAGGCCAGGTGTAGCTTCCAGAAACAGAAAAAAACAGAGAGAGAACAAAGGGTTAAAAGCTGAAATAATTGGAGAGTAGTATGAGAATGTAGCGAAGAGGGTGAAAGTGGTCATTATGTCCTCCAGCAGCCTAAGCCTATAGCAGCATAACTACAGAGATAGCTCAGGATAACCTAAGCCACTCTAACTATAAGCTTTATCAAAAAGGAAAGTTTTAAGCCTAGCCTTAAAAGTAGACAGGGTGTCCGCCTCACAGGCTAAAACTGGGAGCTGGTTCCACAGGAGAGGAGCCTGATAACTAAAGGATCTGCCTCTCATTCTACTTCTAGAGACTCTAGGAACCACCAGTAAACCTGCAGTCTGAGAACGAAGTGCTCTGTTAGGAACATATGGACCAATCAGATCTCTGATATCGGAACTTGATTACTAATTCATTGTCTGTACTCACTGGGCTGACAGTGAATCCAGGTTTTAAGACATAACCCCCTTAAAGAAGAATTATATGTTCTATGTTACCAGTATGTATAAATTTCCAATCAATTAATCATAAGTAACTTCTAGGCTTCTAGACCCAATGAACTCTGAGGGCGAAGAGGCACAGTACTGGAATGCAGGGACAGAGTGTGAACAAGAAACAGGTTTCCTGAAATGAAGGACAGCAAGGGTAAGGCGCAGGATATCAGAGAATGGATGTAACCTGAAAGTGAAGGCCTGATTACCAGTCATGGAGCAAAACAATCTGGCATCCGCTCCTCTTTAGGCTCTTCCTGATTGGACTTGATGAGCTTCGGCTGTGAGGACTCATCTGCTAGTCACACCTTGCAATCAGAGAAGGTAGAGGAACACACACACACACACAGCTGCACACATCCCTGTGGATATGACAGTTGGTGCTTACGGTCGCAGTTTAATTTTTGTCACATTACTTTATGGAAGCCATGTTTGCTGAACGCATCATCTCCTGAACATTTACACTCACAAGTGATGGGAATACAATTTATTTGCTCATTAAATAATGAAAACCTTTTTAAAATGAAACTGTTGCACTGAGGCAACAAAGTACCATTATGGTAAATTGCATATTTTGCCTTGAGGCAACAGTGAACCATGATGTTGTCACCATGGCAGCAGGAGATCATAGTAATGTATGTTTTGGTACATATGATGTTCATCAAAATCTTTTACATTTCAACAGTAATGCATTTGATGTTTGTTGCAGTAAGATTTAGGCTTTTACTGGTCTTTAAAGGCCAGTGACCTCTAACTTTGTCCTATAATATTTACACCTGGTCTCTTTGTCTACCTCCAAGGTTACCTCCCCAGCTCTTCCTGGATCACCTGCTCTGTGACATCTTCCTGGATTCATGACTCAAACCACCTCATGCAATAATCTCAAGGATTTTAAGCTCCACAACCAGCAACCCCAAGGCTCCATTGCCCCTGAAACCTCCAGCATAACCTTCCCGGCCTCCACCTGTCCACCACCTAATGGAACTATGTTCGCCACATGGACCTTTATACTGGACTCTGTAAATATCTCCCTGGCTCAAACTCCACTTCCAAGACCAGTAAGATTTATCTGCAGTTGTCTTCATTCAATATTGTTGAAATATTCAGTCTGCCCATCAATACCTGCTTTTTTCTCTCAGTAATTCATCCTCAGAAGGAACTCCTCCTGGATCAGACATCTACTAATTCCTGTGTTTCAGTTGAAACTGTTAACCTTTCATTTTCTCCCGGTGATTTCCTGCATGTGGGTCAGAAGCTTTCTGCAATACATGACGTGTGGGAAACAAAGCAAACATGTGGAAGAAGCTGCTTTGGTCAGATGAGAGCAAAATGTAGCCTATATGCAAAATGCTATCTGTGATGGTAAACTAATACCCTGAACACACCGTCAACATAGTGTACCATGGTAGTGGCAGCATCATGCTGTGGGGATGCTTCTATGCAGGGGAAGGGAAGTCAACCCTGTAAGAAAACCTGTTAGAGGCTGCAGAAGACTTGACTGTTGAGGAGGTTCACCCTCCAACAGGACAATGACCCTAAACATACAGGCAGAGGAACAGCAGGTTTAGATCAAAGCACTTTTTAATGTGTTAGAATGGCCTAGTCAAAGTCCAGACTGAGATCCGGTAAAAGATTGATGTTCACCGATGCTCTCCATCCAATTTGACTCAGTTTGAGCTGCTTTGCAAAGAAGAATTGTCTAAAATGGGCAGAATATAAACGCACGCCACATCTTTTCAGATTTTTATTTGCTAAATGTTTTCACTAATATGCACTACTTTGTGTTGATCTATTATTTAAAATCCCACTAAAATATTTGTAAGTATGTTGTCATGTGACACAATGTGGTGTGAATGCTTGTGCAAGGCACAGTAATGGTTTCAGTTCTGATTTAAAGAGGCCAACTGTTTCTGGGACATCTCAGAGGTTCAAGGGTTTGGTTCCAGAACTAAGGAGTATAGAGAACAAATCCCGGACCAGAACTAAGCCCTTGTTTAGTTCTGGTCTGGGAAACACTAAGTAAGCAGGTCTCTGAAAACCCTCTGGAGTCTATGTGGTTCATTCCTGACAGTGAGCGCAGGTTTAGCCGTTCAACCCTTCTGCAGCAACAGGGTCTCCTTCACCCCCTCCAGCACCTCTATAACTACATTTAACCGGTTTTTCTGGGGTTTTTCCATCCCTGAACACAGTAGGCTTGAATCTAAGGTGTGAAAACCAGGCTGTCATGAAATCATGATGATCGTTTCGTTATTTTCGGTGGGAGGTTGAGTTAAAACAATACACATCTGCAAACAGAAGCGTGAAGTCCTCATGGTGGTCGGGCTAGATGAAATGAGGGGGGACCAGACTGTCCTTCTGCAGCTCCTGTCTAATAAACAAGAGTCAGCAGATGTAAACAGGTTGCAATGAAACAGGTTTTAACCAGCTTAACGCTCCCACTCTGAATGTCCTGCTTATTTAGTCCAAATTACTGTCCCATCTGCTTAGCCACACACATGTCGAGGAGCATCTGGGAGTATTTGGAAAGAAATCCCTTCACAGCATCTTACAATTAGAACATCTACAACACCTGCAAGATCAGGATCACTGACTCCTCTGTTATATTAAATTCAGCCTGTGCTGTCCTGAAGGAGACTGAAATATGACATGATTTATGTGGGCTAGAAGATACCAGAACACAAGAAAAATAGACTGACGAGTGAAGACTGACACGTTTTATTCATGGATGTGGTAGATCTTTTTCATTTAAAGTGGGATCTTCAGGACACTTCTGAGCAGTCAGTATCTTACAGGCAGTAGACAGCAGTCAGAGTGATCCAAGTGTGAGGAATCAGGAAGGCACAGTCCTGAAAGAGTCAGGTTAAAAACTCAGTAAGGACCATTTATGAGGGAATTTAAAGCAGAGGAGCCCATCTCCAGCCCTCCAGATCGACTATCCTGCAACTATGGCTGAGTTACCTCATCAGCATTCAGTCGTTCAGCTCTGCAGAGGCCTGGTAACGATGCATTCAGTGGGTTTAGGCATGTTGGAGCTGGGATGCATCTAAAAGTTGCAGGACTGAACTTGGGCACCCACGATTTCAACCATCTAAAGCATTGGCGGATCTAGAAAATTTTACGTGCGGGGGCAAAGGAGGCACCAAAGGTCTAGGCAATGGAATTTTTACCCAGAATAAATCCATACCAGGTGGTCCACCCAGATGGGCTGGACTCCCTGACTCTGTGCCTTCCTTCTCTCCATCAGTTTCCTCTGTCTTCTTTCTCTCTCTCTGACATCTTCTCATCTTCACCACTTACGCTAACATCGTTTTCCTCATTTTCACTCATTTCTTCACCTGTTGCACTTTCAGTGGCCTCCTTCACCTGTTACCCTCCTGGTCTCTCTATCAGTCTTCCTTCCTCGTATCTCACAGTCTCTTCTGCCTTCTCATCCCTCACTCTTTACCCAGATAAACTGGAAACATCTCCACTTTTAAATGTCTTTCATTGTGATCTGCAATGTGCAAGGATCAACATTTGTAACACTGTTTAATTGTTCCTCATTGCCATGATATTGATCATATAGAGCCGTCAGTGAAACTGCAGCTCCTAAAAAAAGCAAACCGAACATTTTTTTTCTAGCTAAACTTTTCATTAACTGTCATCATGCTTAGCAGCAGACTCTTCTTTTAGTCTTTGGAGAAGACAACAGGAAACAGGTTTTCTTGAGTAGCAGGACAGCCTCTGTCTTTGTTTGGGCTAAAGACAAGTTCTGTTAAATCCTTTTAGAGTCATGTATCTGCACAGAGTTGGACACCACCTACAGCTCAGCAGAACATTTTTATAAATGGGCAGGCCATAAAAAAAAACACACTTTGTCTCCTGGATTTGACTCGGATTCCCACCAACAGCTTCCATGTGCCTTTCCTGCCTTTACTGCTTCAATCCTTCATCCGGCCCTCCAGCGCTAATTTCCAGGACACCCCAGAGGCTGGTGCAGACAGACTGAGCAAACAGGAAGAGGACAAGGACGGGAGAGAGCAGCCTTTTGGGAGGTGTTACTGTTTAATGAGATGGATCTAACCTGGCAGTCAGCAGAACCTGGCAGCGAAGTGTGAATGGAGAGAGCAAACACTCTGAGAGCTACACTTTACAGATCAAATCTGGACCAACTGCAATAACCTGGGCTGCAAACAGCCTCAGTCCAGCTTCAGAGCATGTCTGCAGTTTTACACTGTCGTCTGGAAAGAAGGTTTCGTGGTGGGACAGAGAGAAGATCACAGGTTGAAGGAGGTCCAAAATATTCTTTGTTGCAATAAATACATTTTTATGAGTTGCTGTTAATCTTATGATGTCAAAAGTCACTGCTTTTATATTTTATTTATATATTGTATGTATGTATGTGTGTGTGTGTGTGTATGTGTGTGTGTGTGTGTGTATATATATATATATATATATATATATATAATATATATATATATTATATATATATATCATATATTTGTACTGTATATTTTACTGATTACATCCTGTTCTTAATCTATGAAGTCCAGTTTGTTGATGGACGCACCGTTGCTTTCCAAGGTTTAGGAGTGTGTTGATAGTTAGATCAGAACCAGAACGGCAGCCCGGCTCTAATTCATCCCAAAGGTGTTCAAGAAGGTTGAGGTCAGGACTCTGCAGGCCAGTCAAGGTTCTCCACACATGCAGCCATGGAAGTGTTTGGAGCCATGTTTCATTTGTCTTCCACTTGGTCCATGGCTCTGTCATGTAAAATTCCAATGTGAACACGGGTGTGAATACTTTTGCAAGGCTCTGCATTTTCTGCAACTTTCTTGAGAAAATCTATTTTAAATGTTATTTGCTGCTTGTTTTAAATTGTCACGATTTAAATGTTCTGCCTTACATTCAATGTGTTTCTGTTGTTTGACTCACAGTGTGTGAGAATGGTTTAAATGGTTCCAACATAATCATCATCTCAGCACAGAATGAATCTCAAGTGTAAATGTTTTGATTCATGTAGTTTTATTAAATATTCTTGAACATCAGAGGTTAAACGTTTGTTTAATTGATTGCCTCAGGATGGAGCTTCTGGACATTCGGCTCCTTTGGTAGACGTTCTCATCGTCACTTTGAACAGCTGCGTTTGAACAGCTGAAATTTGAGGAAATAAAATGTGACATTTTAAATGGGATTTCTCACAGAGCTAGCTGAGACTGCTGGAGACACTTACTTACTCGTGTCTTCTTTGACTAGAAGCTGGTTTGAGGCTCCTGGATGGGCTTAACTTCGGTGTGACCCAGTTGTTTATGAGCACTAGAGGTAATTCGCCCCGGCTCCTCGCTGTGGTTGAGTGTTTGAAGCCAGCCTTTTGTTTCGCATCTTGGAGTTGAGGTTCCACAGCTACATGCATGCTGCTCCTCAGGGAGATGGAGGATCTGCAGGTTGGTTCTTCTGTTCCAACACCTAGGAACAGCTCTTCAGGGCTCCCATGGAGCTCGTCTTCTGGGTCAGGTTGGCTGTCAAACATTGTCTTCTGCTTCTCCTCTATTCAAACGTGACTTCCCAGTTTGTGCTGCAGTTTTTGTTTAAATCCAGCTGGAATCCTAACAACAGAACTTTTAAAAAATGCAACAGAACCACTGCAGAACTGACTGAGAGGGCCACAGAGCCGCCCATTGTGTGCTCTAATGCAGGGCTTTCCAAAGTGGACTGATTTTTTTAATTTTTTTTTAATTGAGGTTAAATTATGACCAACAAGTTAACACCTTCTTACAGCGAAGAATGTGAACTACAACACAAAGTATTTTCTTTTAGTTACCGGGCTTTCTGCATTCTCTTTAATTTCATAGTAAATAGGACCACATCTATCCAGTGACTTTTACTCAAGAACAGACTTTAGTGCACCCAAATCTGCTTTTAATTAATTCAATAAACTTGGCTAAATTATTACTGAGAATAGACAAAATTTGTTTCTGTTTCTTTCAGAATCAGAATCAGAATCAGAATCAGCTTTATTGCCAAGTTTGTACATACAAACAAGGAATTTGACTCCGGTACACTTTGCTCTTTGGTTTTTGTTTTTGCACTACAGAATATACATATCTACAATGTACAATATACACATATATAAATAAAAAGGTGCATTTGCAACATCTGTATGCTGTTGTTTTGTATTTTATTGAATGTTCAACAGAGAAACAGCCTGGGGGAAGAAACTGTCTCTGTGGCGGCTGGTTTTAGTGAACAGCGCTCTGTAGCGTCGGCTGAAGGCAGAACTCTAAACGTTTATGTGCAGGGTGTGTGGGGTCGCAGAGATTTTAGCAGCTCTTTTCCTGACCCTTGACCTGTATAAGTCCTGATGGAGGGAAGGTCAGCCCTGATGATTCTCTCTGCAGTCCTGATTATTCGTTGCAGTCTGGACCTGTCCTGTTTTGTGTGATGAACCGAACCACACTGAGATGGATGAAGACAGGACAGACTGAATGATGGCAGTGAGAAGAGATACCAGCAGCTCCTGTGAAGGTTGTACTTCTTGAGTTGCCTCAGGAAGAACAGTCTCTGCTGGGCCTTCTTCCGAACAGTGTCTATGTGTGAAGACCATCTCAGGTCCTCAGAGATGGTGGTTCCTAAGAACCTGAAGTGATCCACAGCCGACACGGTGTTGTTGAGGATGGTGAGGGGGGTGTATGGAGGTGGTGTTTTCCGAAAGTCCACCACCATCTCCACAGCCTTGAGTGGGTTTAGCTCCAGGCAGTTCTGACTACACCAGTGTACCAGCCGATCCACCTCCTGTCTGTATGCAGACTCATCACCGTCCTGGATCAGTCCAATGACAGTGGTGTCATCTGCAAATTTCAGGAGTTTCACGGACGAGTCTGCTGAGGTGCAGTCATTTGTGTACAGGGAGAAGAGGAGTGGGGATAGAACACACCCCTGGGGGGCACCAGTACTTATTGATCTGGTTCGGGAGAAGATGCTCCCCAGTCTCACCTGCTGCTGTCGGTCCATCAGGAAGCTGTTGATCCACTGACAGGTGGAGGTTGGGACGTTGAGCTGAGTGAGCTTCTGGTGGAGGATGTCTGGTATGATGGTGTTGAAGGCCGAGCTGAAGTCTACAAACAGGATTCTGGCGTAGGTCCCTGGGTGGTCGAGGTGTTGCAGGATGAAGTGTAGACCTAAGTTAACAGCATCATCTGCCGACCTGTTTGCTCGGTAAGCAAACTGCAGGGCGTCCAGTAGAGGGCCTGTGATGTCTTTCAGGTGCTTCAACACCAGCCGCTCAAAGGATTTCATGACCACAGACGTCAGGGCTACAGGCCTGTAGTCATTTAATCCTAGGATGGTGGGTTTCTTGGGCACTGGGATGATGGTGGATCGTTTGAAGCAGGAGGGGACCTCACACTTCTCCAGTGACTTGTTGAAGATCCGGTGAAGATCGGAGCGAGTTGATTTGCACAGGCTTTCAGGCATGATGGGGAGACGTTATCAGGTCCTCCAGCTTTCTTTGTTTTCATGCGCTGAAAGAGCCTATTTACATCATCCTCAGAGATCTTTAGTGCAGGCAGAGGATCTGAAGGTAGGGGGTTGGTTGCTTTACTGGTCGAACCTGTTCCTGAATGGGATGTGGAGGAGATGGTTTGAGGTGTGAATGGCTTCTTGTCATGTCTGCAGTAGAAGCCATTCAGACGGTTGGCCAGGCGAGGACTTTGTTCAGGAAGGGTTTGTGGGGCTTCTGTAGGCAGTCAGGTTTCTCAGACCAGTCCATACAGCCGAAGTGTCACCAGTAGAAAGGCTGTTTTTCAGCTTCTCACTGTAGCTTCTCTTGGCTGCTTTGATCTCCTTTGTTAGTCTGTTCCTGGCCTGTCTGTACCGCGCCCAATCTCCACTGATGTGAGCTTCTTCCTTGTCCCTGCGCAGATTCCTGAGATGTGGAGTGAACCATGGTTTTGTTGTTCCCAAAGGTGCAGAAGGTCTTGGTCTGCACACACGTGTCCTCACAGAAACTGATGTATGATGTCACCACATCAGTTAGTTCGTTTAAATCAGTGGTTGAGGGTTTCAAAAACAGTCCAGTCTGTGCATTCAAAGCAGCCTGTAGCATCTGCTTCGATTCCTCAGTCCACTTTTTACAGTGTGAAACCACGGGTTTTGGAAGCTCTTAGTTTCTGTCTGTAAGTTGGGATGAGGTGGATAAGGCAATGATCCGAAAGTCCCAGAGCAGCCCTGGTAACAGCATGGTATGAGTCCTTAAAAGCTGTGTAACAGTGGTCCAGTGTGTTTTTGTCTCTGGTGGGACACTTAATATGCTGTCTGTATTTGGGGAGCTCATTAGAGAGATCTGCGCTGTTAAAATCTCCCAGTATTATGATGAAAGAGTCAGGGTGTTTTTTCTCCACGTCTGTAATCAGCTCAGCAAGATGATTTTCCGCGGCAGAAGTGCAGCCATGCGGAGGAAAAATATGAGCCGATTATTATGAACGAGGAAAACTCTCTCGGTGAGTAAAACGGTTTACAGATTATGGAAAGTGACTCCAGATCCGGACTACATGTTTTCCCAGCACTTTTATGTCTCTGCACCAACCTTCGTTTATATAAAAGCAGATTCCGCCTCCTCGCTTCTTCCCTGATAGCTCCGCGCTGCGATCCGCTCTGAACCAATTGAGTTCCAATTGAACCCTAAAATAATTTGGCAAACTGGATGTCTGTCTTTTAATAAGGCAAACATTAAAAAAAAAAACTTTTTCAGTTTTACATTAATCTTTTACAGACCCCTTTCCTACATAAAAATCTGTGGATAAACTCTCCGCTGTTCCTTATTATCCCATATTACAGGTCAGTCCAAAGCTTTGAATTATTCCCACTTCTGTCCATAAACTGCTGGTTTGATCTCTAACTATACTGTACATTCTTATTTTAGATTCTTAATTTACCCCTTCTTAGAATAGTGCATGCTTAATTAGGTGGAAGTTGTTGGACCAGAATAGTTTGGTTGTAAGAGGGACTATTGGTTAATACATTTTCACATCGATAAAGAGACAGAGTTTGTGTTTACTTTGAGTAAGAGTGATTATCTGTCAACCAAGGTTAGTGTTCCCAACCATTCAGTAAAACGGTTGATAGCAGTGACATTTAGCATGCTTTTGGTTAATAATTCTGGTATTAATTATAATTAACTAATTATAATAATCACAACCCCAGAGTGTACCTCTGATCTCTATTCATTAGAAATGATTTTTGGTTGGAATTTATTACTTCTGAATTGTGATTTTGAATTAGAATTTTGATGTATTTCCCTGTATTGGACAGATTAGTCAATGCATATTCTACTATACATACTTGATTTTCCATAAAAGAGCAGCCAACCATTGTTATCTGAAAACTTTACTCCTCAGCATGCTGCTGCCACCACCATGTTTCACCATGGTCTGAAAGCTATTTTTCCTTTATTGCTGTTGCATAAATATTAGCAAGTTGTTCACTCTACACAATGCTCCGACATGCTGTAGCAGTTTAGGGCCATGTGGGCTTCACGATGCTGTATTTACTGGCTTTTAAGCCAAGCTTCAACCTAAAGCTAAAGACGGGCACCCACCTGCTGCTGACTCTCTGTCCACACATCATACTATTACAGTATTGTTTGTGGTTAAGAAAATATAATTTTGCTCTTCTCCTTCACCCTCTGTCAAAATTGATGTGCTCCCAGCAACCTTTAAACAGGACCTTTCTGGCCACTCCTCCAATAAGGAAAGGTTTGTGGGATGTGCGACTAATAGTTGTCATGTCTACAGATTCACCTACCTGAGCTGTGGATCTCTGCTGCTCCTCCAGAGTTACCATGGGCAACTGAGGCCTTCACAGAACAGCTGTCTCTAAAAGTCTATAATAAGATGATCTCTAAAGGCATCTGGTGGCAATTAATTTAATATGTGGCTATCAGAATAAATGGGGTTGAATGTAATAGCTTGCCAAACCTTTTTCCATAGCAATCATTCCAAAGAGGTGAGCTGTTTGCTCAAATTACTAGAAAGGGTTTGAGTTGTTTTAAATGGTGGCAGTTTGTACTTTATAAAACCAAACTATTCCTTTAAGGAGGGTGGTTTGTGTAGAGAGAGAAGAAAATTACCTCGAGGACAACAAAACGTAGCTCCACACAGCAGAGAGAAAAGGTTTTTACTATTTTCTGAACCAGGACACAAAGTCGAAGCTTTAATTATTAAATCAAAACAGGTATGTTGCTACTAAATGCTACTTAGTTCTCAAGTGTCATTTTAAACACAGGGAAAAAAAATCCTAACAAATAAAAGCCATTTAGGCAGAATGTGCTCTGCAGACACTCCTCCTTAGTGCATGTTTCATGAAAACATCTGAACCTTCAGTGCCATCTACTGACAGAAAAAAGAACGACAGGTAGATGTGATGGAAGCAGTAATGATTCGGATCTTTGAAGAGAAGTTAGGCAGAACCTCATTTACTCTGTTCTCCATTTTCAGTAAAATCTTATTTGCTTTCACAACAAACCTGCTAAAATATGCAAATAAAACCATTATTATTTAATTATATTTTCAGTATGTGATCTTGCAGTATGAGGTTTTCTCCTAACATTTTGGCCAAACATCTCTACTTTGGTCTCACGTGTCCAAAGGACATTGTTACATAAGTCTTGTGTTTCATTCAGATGCAAAGCTGAAAAGCTGTGCTGCCATGTTGGTTCCACACGTCCTCCTGGGAAGATCGGCAGCTGTTTTAAATGTTGCCTATTCTCTCTTTAAAATGATGGACTTAAGATTGTTTGGAACTGCCCCTTTAATCCTTCCAGGTTTGATGGACAGCAACAGTTGCTTCTCTAAAGTTATTGCTGATATCTTTCCACATTGGCATGATGTTAGGACACACCTTCATGCTCCAGAGCAGCATAGTGGCAAAACCCTTGCTTTTATAGCGCTGCTTACACTGATGATCATCTATTAATTATGTGCATTTGATCTGCAGCACCTGGCTGCTATTTAGATCCAGTGAATGAAACCATGGCGGTAATTATGTTAGAGGACAAATAAAACCACTTACTGCTAAGAAGTCCATCAGAAATCTGGTTCTTTTCTTTATTGTCTTAGATCGTAATAAAACACACAAAGTGGCATAGTTAAATTAATACCCTGATAACAAAAGATGAGCTTGCAGCATACACATAAAAAACACAGAGATGGTTTCTTTGTTAGTAAACTACAAAAACTGTCCATATAAACAACATGTAATACATTATGATGCATAAAAACCAGCAGATAAACGGTTTGATACTCAGCATTTTCTTGTAGTTTGCACAAGATAAGTTATGAGGTTGTTTACAGAAAAAAAACCAAAGTTAATAGGTGGCAGATTCAGATGTGAGATAAACCAGTACATTAATAAGAATCTGCATTTACATATCTTATTGTTAAAACTATTCAGAAGTGTCAAAGATTAAAAGTTTGATTATTGCTTGACATTCAGTTATGGCTAAAATGTGTTCATTATTTCTCAGAAAAACTGAAAAATGTCTGTTTAGGACATTTGAGATAACGACCAGTTATACAAATATAGCAACACTATAATAAAATTTGATTTATTTAAAACAGCAGCGATCATCTGATATCACTCTGCAAAAATGAAAAGATGAATTTCCAAATCACAGAGTGAAAATCTGCAGCTATTTTTTCCTTTCTTTCAGTTAGGCTTTGACTGATGTCCAGCAGTTGCATGCAAATATCTCACTGTTTTGTTGATATGTTTAGCATGAGGTAAAACACATGATCAGTTATTTTAATACCCACAATGTACCTATTTCAAATTATGTAAACTTGAACATGAAAATGTTTCATTGCATTATAGTTTTAGAAAATAAACCTTAATTTTGCATTTATTAATAGACCCTGTTCCGATTTTAGATAAAGTGGACAGCTTTAAACACAAGCATTCACATGTGGCAGTAAAATCCAACCTGAATCAAAGTTTCTTTAAAATTAAAAATACATTCCATTGCCTAAACTCTATTAGTTCAAAGCCACCTTGGTCGCATTTCTTCAGTTTCTTACTACAGAAAAAATCATGATAATTATAATTATGTAACCTTACAGATCCAATAAGGAAAATTAATTGATTTGTGGCTTCTCTGTGCTTAAGGTTAGCTCAAAGATACTGAAGCTTTTAATCAACAAGCGCCACACTACAGCAACAAATTCACTCAACATATAGATATATTAACAGTTTGTGTAATATTAATCTCATAATGAACTGTTTGGAATGCATTTGTTGGGCTATATATTCCAAGTGGAATTACTTTGCATCAGATACTGCCATCACAATATTTTCTAAAATATTGCAGCCCAATTCAAACTCCATGTAATTACTGATCAGTATAATCCCCACCAGAGGTCCAAAAGGACCCACTGTTCTGTCTCATTAAGTTTCCAGTCTTTTTTATGTGTATTATAGTCCTTTTTAGAACATCAGCCTACGAATAATGCCTTAAAATGGCTGGATTGTAGCTCACAATGACCTCCACCATTAAAAAAAACTAAACAAGAACTAGCAAAATATCCACAAACTTTTTGTGAAATGTCAACTGGATTTAGTTAATAACACACAAATGGGCCAATTGAATTGTGCAGACGCCTGCGTTCTGCAATCGTTTTGCTTTTCATTTAAAGTTAGTCTTTATAAAGACATCCATCATGTGTACCCAACATCTCTTGAACTCAGGATTTTTCAGTTAACAATCACTTTTTGAAAAAAATGCTGCAAAGTTGGTATTTTTTTGTTAGCAAGCAGCTACAAGCTAACTTAGTTTGTCTAGTTTTGTGGTCTGAATTACCAGCTGTGTGACTTTGTGCTTTATTTATACATTTTAAAGTTTTAATGAATTATTGGTAAAAAAACAAAACAAATGTACAATAATGCAATAGCTGTTTAGGTAACAGCTTAGCTGGGGCTCCCTCTCCCCAAACACCTCCTCCAGCTCCTCCAGGGGGAGCCAAGGCGTTCCCAGGCCAGACGTAGTCCCTCCGTGCCTGGAACACCTCCTGAGGAAGGCGTCCAGGAGGTATCCGGTATAGATGCCCGAGCCACCTCAACTGGCTCCTCTCGATGTGGAGGAGCAGCGGCTCTACTCCGAGCCCCTCCCGAATGGCTGAGCTCCTCACCCTATCTCTAAGGGAGTGCCCGGCCACCCTACGGAGGAAGCTCATTTCAGCCGCTTGTATCCGGGATCTCGTTCTTTCGGTCATGACCCAAAGTTCATGGCCATAGGTGAGGGTAGGAACGTAGACCGACCGGTAAATCGAGAGCTTCGTTTTTCGGCTCAGCTCTCTCTTCACCACAACGGACCGGCACAGCGCCCCCATTACTGTGGCAGCCGCACCGATCCGTCTGTCGATCTCCCGCTCCATTCTTCCCTCACTCGTGAACAAGACCCCGAGATACTTTAACTCCTCCACTTGAGGCAGGAACTCCCCTCCAACCTGAAGAGGACAAGCCACCCTTTATGTTGACGCTAACGGCAATGAAATACAATTATTTGGGTATTACTGTCGTTTCATAAACTGACTAGATCCAAACGGAGTTGAGAAAAATAAAGAAAATGTTGCACATAAAAACCCAGGCATCTGAATTTGACTTATTCTTTTAGTACAGAACAAGCTCATTTAGCTTGTTTTAGCTAGGTCTCTACTGCTGTGTCTATTTTCATATGTGTGTACAAAAGATGTCTTTTGCCTGTTTTACTCTTTACATCTCCTGGAAGCAGAAGGCTTCCTCAACTAGTCAGGCAGGTGTTTAAATGGTTTTCAGTTTTTAATAAAGGGCCAAAATTGTGCCATGAAAATATCCCCACATCACTATACCACCACCACCAGCCTTAAGTGTTGATACAAGGCATAATGAATGTTTGCTTTCATTTTTTTTTACTCCATCAAGAAATCAAGACCGACTGCACCAAGCAAGATTTTTCAGATCTGTTATTATCCAGTTTTGGTAAGCTTGTAAATTTAGCCTTAGTTTCCTGGCTTAGCTGGCCAGACTAGCACAAAGAACAGCTGCAAAAGTAAAGTTTGCAAATTTATCTGAAGGAACATTTATTCCTTTAAAGAAACAATGACTTGTATTTTAATCTGCGTCTATAGCAAGAGTTTGACATCTGTTCTAAGGTTGAGGGATATTTGTTCTGCTGCTGTGGAAATTAACAGGCGAAATACAGAATTAGGACTTTTCACCCTAAAATGAAATTTAAACAATATTTTTACTGAAATCAAATAGTCAGTCAGTCAGTCATTTTCTACCGCTTATTTCTATAGTGGGTCACGGGGGAGCTGGTGCCTATCTCCAGCAGTCTACGGGCGAGAGGCGGGGTACACCCTGGACAGGTCGCCAGTCCATCGCAGGGCAACACACAAAATACCATGCACACACTCATTCATACACCTAAGGGCAATTTAGAGAGACCAGTTAACCTAACAGGCACGTCTTTGGACTGTGGGAGGAAGCCGGAGTACCCGGTGAGAACATGCAAACTCCATGCAGAAAGAATCGAACCCAGGACCTTCTTGCTGCAAGGCAACAGTGCTACCAACTGCGCCACCGTTACTGAGGTTTACACATCTATAGGTCAGAGGACCTATTCAACTTTGGTTGTAATTTATTTTTAAATGGATTGCTCTACATAAAACTGTAACTTATAATAAAAATGTGGCTCATATGCTGTGTCACATACATGCATACATACATTGTGCCAATAAACACTCTCGAACCCACCTGCGTGCATCGTTCAAGGGAGGTTCTCACCTTTTAATGAGTTAGTTTGTATTTTTAGGGAAATTGCTAATTGTTTTATACATTCTTTGCATATTCACAAGTATTTACCAACCATTGAAATGTAAAATCATGTTTTATAATGTTCCTTTTAATTATACCAACGAAGAAGAATCTGGACTTTTATATTGGGATCCTAGATTAGGTTGTAAATTGGTTAAATTATGAATGCATCTAACGTAGTTCCAAATATCTCAGCGGTTCTTCATTTATAGCAAGACAGATAATAAATCCTTAGGAGCTTATTGATTGTGAGTAAAACATTTCTTTACAGCTTATTGCTTACCTTTTATATATTGCTAGTACATCTATTGACCTGAGTGGAAAGCTGCTGCATGTTTTTGCTTTAACAGAAGAAATAAGGATGCAGGAATAAGGTATAAATTAAAATGATTTGTAAATCATAAAAGGAGAAACAGTGACTTGGTACTTCAGTGTCAGTTCCAGCAGGTGGTGCTGCAGGTTTGCTGCTGGCTGTGACGCTGCTGTCTGCAGGCTCTGACACAAAACCTTCTTGATTTCAAGATTTCCAAAAATAATTTTGCCTTTAGTAAATGTTTAGCGCACAAACCCAATTTATTTCTATTCTTAGCTGGATCTGGGTGAAAAGGTACAACCTATCCTATCTGTCTTTGTTTAGTCCAAGTTCAGCCGGCAGAGAAGCTTAACCTTAAACAACAGAACGTCTGGTCATGTTAAAACAAAACCCGAGTGTTGAAGGTCATGCTGCACTCATACAGGCTACAACCCATGTCCTTCTTAAAGCAGGAGAGGAGCTGCTTTAAAGATCTACCAGGAACATTAAGAGAACTTCATGCTTCCCTCTGCTGACAAACGTTATGGAGATGCTGATTTCATCGTCTAGCTGAATTTGGCACATGCCCTTACTGTCAAAGGTAACAATACCTGTTTTAATCCCCATAGTATCACCAGTAAACTAGACTGACCTGAACCACATAGTGAAGCTTTTGATTTTTTTGCAGATCACCTGAAGACAGCAGAACCACAGGCTGATGGCCTCCAAGCCACTGAGAACCTGGGTTTTATTTTTTCATCAGCAGTAAGCCATAATCTGGAAAAAAAAACTTTTTGATTTACTAAAATGAATAAAACCTTTGATGACCTTGTCATTTATTCGCCTGCGTGTTTGTGGATAAATCTAGGAAAACATTTGGTTGAGTTTTTGTTGGCTGAACACCGAGCATTTTGAACCTGCTCCAGTTCGGACATCATCACATGTAATCTGTCAGCGATGCAGGTTATTAAATTACTAAAATACAACTTAACTGTGCAGCAGGATCTACTTGGCTGGGTGCTGCTTGTGATTATGAGATTATTGTGTTTGAGCAGCTGGGATCGATGCCAAACTATAAAGCTACACATGTTTAAACCTTACCATGATGACTTTTTATAAACGGACAATATTTTGATCCAACTTGGATTTTTTTTTAACCTGAAAACAATCCAGGATGGATCTGAATGTTCATTGCTTCATAATTACTACAGCTTTGCAGCTTTTGCATTTTCACTGACCGTTTTTATGGACTTACACCCGACCTGCACACCTCTAAACATTTCTTAAGATCAGTTTTTGCATAAAGATCTGCAAAGAGAAAAATACATAATGCCAGATTTAAGAGAACACATGGTACGACCCCTGGTAAATTTTTACTCTTTGAGGTTAGTCTGCTGTTTAATTTGACACAAAACAGCTTTATTTATTTGCTGAACATTCTGGTCTCCAAAATATACCCATACAAATTTAAAAAGATGCCATTTTAATGTCTGGAAAAACTTTTTTAAAGATAAAGTAGAGGCAAAATGATGGAGTCAGCCTGTAATCTGCATTACTGAAACAAATACTTGCACAAGTCTAATTCTGCAAATGAATCTGCAGTTATGAGAGTTTGCAGAGCTGTTGCAGCTGAAACATGGACCCAACGAGCGAGCTGTCAGCAGAATTGGAGGGCTGAGAAAGATTGATCCATCCCCAACAGCTGGGTCCAAACTAAATTTAATAAACGGGAAATGTCCAGGTAGACAGAGGAGGACATCAAACCGTTGAGGCAGAAAACTCAGGAGCTGAACTGTGAGAAATCAGCTGGAGGAAGCCAAACTAGAACCTCCATTAATGAAAAGAACAATACAAGCTTCTGGAGGGCTGAAGAGAAGCAGACATGGTCTGCAGAGGATGGGATAAAGCGGAAATCCGGGACAAATCCTTGCCCTAGATTGGCCAAGGACAAGATCCTGGAATCTTTGTGTGGTGCCATCCTAATGAAGCGTCTAAAGGGGAGTGTGTGAAGAAAACCAGCAGATGGATAATGCATCTATCATTTCTTCATGTGCTCAGTTTGGAAGGCCTGCTTTCTACCTCTGATGCCCTAATTGTAAACCATCAGTTTTTTCATTAAGACCCGATGGCGCTTACGCTTTCTGAACACCAGGTGGTGTTTTCAGCTGCGTTCATTAGATGCCAGGCGGTGCAGATGTGTTTGTGATTAATGCACAAAATAGCTTTCCATAAATAAAACAGACATGCTGCTCACAGGTTACCAAATGTAGCTTTCAAACGGCTAGCTCAGCAAGAGTGAAACACTAATAAATGGCGCTCCTTTAGTTTTTCTACCTTGATGTTTTTTGATACTGAAAAGATTTTCCAAACAGCCAAATGTTCCTTTCTTGTAAATGAGGGAAAAGTGTAGCAGTCTTTATTTATTAGATACCAGGTGGTATAATGAAAACTATTTCTAAATGTAGCTGTTTTTGCCCTGAATTTTGTATCAAACTAAAAAAATTCATTTCATATGAAATGTTGAGTCAATTTTGCAGTAGTAGCAATAATTGCTGGTTTTCTGTTTTAAAATTAAAGCAATTAAATCATGTTCTAGACTGTAAATACAGCAATAGCGCAAAACAATTACAAACAATTTTTACTCAAGTCCTGTGATAATCTCCCAGCATGTCTTGTATGCAAAGATTCAGCGTCTAAGCCATTGTGCAGACAGTTTCAGTGTCACTAACACAGTAAGGGTTCAGCTGGAAGGAGGGGCGATAACTCCCAGGCCTTTGTGTGCTCACTGTGATCAAACTCTCTGCACGGTTGTAATAAACTGCAAAAATGACAGATTAGAGACTTTTGATTACAATAATGTCATTTTCTTCAGTTTGGTTTACAGAGCCAGAATGTCCAGCAGGTAAATAAAACAGCTTAGTGTAATTTCTGGGACTTATTTTTAATTGAACATGCATTAGGTGAAGTGATTTCTGTTATTTGCCAGGGATTGGAAACTTCATTGCAAACCTACCAGGCTTCACTTATCACAATAAGAAATCTTAGCTGCTGAAAATGATTAATATGAAGCTCCTTCTGCTGAACTTCAATACTGATCAGAGTAAAACATCTTCCTTCTCAGAGTCACCTAACCTCAACTCTTTTTTTAAGTAGAGGATGGTTGAACAGCCTGTAAACACTTGATGCAACTAAAACTACTTAACAATATGTACATGAAAACTAAGTCTTCTTTATCTGTATAAAAACCTCAAGTTTTAGAATTCAAGCATCTCAGAAAATGCGTTGAATGGGATAGCTAGTCCTAATCAGTAGCTCTGACATGTATTCTTCAGTAAGTTATTTAGGAGTTCATTAAAAATACCATGTAACCAGCAGTCCTGCAGGTAGTCCACATGTTCCAGCGCCAGACACCCTTGTTGCTGTACCTGCATCAATACGGAGTCCAGCGCAATAGTGCAACAACTGAAGAAAATCTGGTTTCCGCTTGAATGCTCCAAGTGATCTCTAAGACCAACCTGATTCATTAAGGGGGCAGGGCAGGGGAGTCAGAATCAGGGTGTTGTTGGGGGTTTAAAAATCCCGTCCAGGCGCAGCAAAAAAGTTTCCCTTATAGAGAGGAGGGAAGAAGGTTGGACCGGGGGGTAAAAGGGTTGAGCCGCAGCTTCTCCGAGTGCAGACAGCACAGAGAACGCAGCACCAACACCTTACACCTGAGCTGAGGAGGGAGCACAAAACGCAGCATGTCAGTTTTTACAGCATTAATTACATCATTAGATTTGTTTGCATGTCAGAGGTTGCAGTTGCATACAGCTGCAGGCAGAACTCATTCATCCTCTGCACGAATGTCATTAATTTGGGGTTTTAATGTTTCGTCTGAACTCTTTCCCAGCTGCAACCAACCAGTTCAAATGACCTCTACCAGTTCCTCCACAATGAAAAAAGGGGCAAAAAATCCAGCCAAAAAAAGGTCCAGGGTTTGGGGATTGTACAAAAAGCATGTGGCCCCACATTTCATAACCAAATATTTAAAGATTTGTTGAAGTTTGAGCCTGAATGGATAAGGTGGTACAAACCAACTATACATGTTGGGGAAAAAACACTGAACACATAGCATTAAGCATGTTGCTGATTGTGTATTTTAGAATGTTTTATTTTAACTAGACCTTACTTCATGTCGATTATTTTGTTGGTTAATTGGGCACAGACATAAATAACCAGACATTTGCCTGTTAAATTGGGTTTTAGAGTTGCAATTCATATATTTTCCACAAGGTTGCAGCATAATATCAGTTTCATATTGCATTCTGGATTTTTCTTCTACTGCTTTGAATTATGATGAAGTGTACAATTTAAAATACTAATGTTGGGTCCTCAGTAAGCGCTCTTTTGAGTACCTTGTCCAGTACTCCATCGTCTCTGTGGTTCTTCTGCAGGACGTGTTGCAGAGCCGACTCGGTCTTCTGCTGAAGCCTCGCTACCTGCAGCTTCTCCCGCAGCCATGACCGGTCTGCACAAACACGCAAAGATAAGCCCATGCATAGGTATATGCAGCTGAAAAAGACTCTGCAGATAACTTTGTATGAAGAGTGAGAGCATGTACCTGCAGAGAACAGAACAAGCGCAGAGAAAAGCGCGATCTCTTCCTCTGTAAGGTGCAGGGAACACATGCTCTTAGCGAAGTCAAACACAGACGTGATCAAGTCATCGCAGCCTGGCGAAAACATACAGGAGAGAGCTGCTAAAACAGTCACTGGCCTACAGACATTCAGATGCTTTATTTTGATAAAACTGACTTCGATTTACATTTTTCACTCTAGTTCATATAAATGTCTTAGTTTGCACTACTCCAAATCAGCCAATTATAAGTTGTCCTCTTTTAAATTCACAGGGCAGCAAGCTGCACAGCTACAGCTGAGGGAATATGGGGAGTAAAATTATGGGTAAAATCACCACGAGTAAAACAAGTTTAAAAGAGGAAGAGTTTTAAATAAATATGAGTTTTAGTTGTTGTAAGATCCTCTACTCACCTAATGATTTGAAGGCATCAGGACTTGCCAACTTCCCATCAAAGTAGACAGAATTGTTCTGGGAGTCAAAAATCCGACACATTCTTACAAAGATGACCTCTAAAGAACCTGCCAGGGAGAACATAAAGAGCCTAATTAAAGTCCGTGATGTCAGCCCCCTCTGACAAGAGGCTATTGGGGTAACAAAGATTTGTTAAACCTTGATGCAACTGCTTCACATGCAGAGAAAAGTTATGATGGTGGTGCTTATTATTATTTCTCAGAATATTTGCTTTTAAACTTTATTTATTCAGAGTTTCTGTAACAGTTCACTAACAGTAGAACCACAACACGCGCATGAGGCTCCCCGAGTCTCTAGAAGTAGAATGGGAGGCAGATCTTTAGTTATCAGGCTCCTCTCCTGTGGAACCAGCTCCCAGTTTTAGTCCGTGAGGCGGACACCCTGTCTACTTTTAAGGCTAGGTTTAAAACTTTCCTTTTTGATAAAGCTTATAGTTAGAGTGGCTTAGGTTATCCTGAGCTATCTCTTTAGTTATGCTGCTATAGGCTTAGGCTGCTGGAGAACATAATGACCACTTTCACTCTCTCTGCTACATACTCATACTACTCTCCACTTCCACATTACTTACAATTATTTCTTCTCTATGTTTTCTCTTTATATTGAGGCTACCCCTGGCCAAATGCTACTGATACCATTTATGTTCTCCGTGTTTCTTTCCCTTAGAAAGTACTCCTGGCCCGGAGCTTCCTTGTTTTTTATTTCTGAGATTCCTTCCTGTTTCAGGACTGCCAGCAGTTTGCCGCAAGGCCGTTCTTACCGAGCTTGGTTTTGCTGGAGGTTTCCTCCAGTCCAAGCAACTTCTATGTCAGTACATGCGAGCTCAGGCGGATGGGTTCCACAAATGTCAGTTCATTGCAAACAGCCAGGTTTTCTTGGATAGATACCTTTTCACCAGCTGGCATTTGTCTGTATTTTATTCTAATTAGGAATGAATTGGACTGGATCCAACTGAAGCTGAATCTAACTATAAAGAATATGATTGTATTGGGTTGAATGAAACTGATCTGAGTTAATTTTAGATAAAATTAGATTACTGGACCAGTTTGTCTTGTAATGTGGAGCTATTGAGTTAGAAGATGTTCCTCACCAGCTTTCAGCAGCACAATCTGGTCGTTCTGGCAGAGATCCATGAAGCCGTCGATACGCTTTGCGAACTCCACCACATACTGTATGGCGTCTGTGATCTTCACTGCACAAAGCTGCCACATCACCTCCTGTGGCTAAACGGAGCAGAACATGGAGAGGTTTCAGAAAGTGACACATTAAGCTCAAAAAACAGCTTAAAATGGAACACTCCACTGAAATAGATAATAGGTGTTTAATGCTGTTCAAGGGTTTAAAAAAGGCTCCAGTGAAGGTGTTGATGTCTCCAGGTCTACCTTGCATCAAAGGGAGACTGATATGAGATAAAACCATGATCAAGAAACTTGGTGTCGACCCCAAACACGCTACATGATGTTTCTTCATGAGATAAAGCTCCAAGAGTCCAGAAGCACACAGGATGTTTTGAGTACAACTCAACCTAAACTTTTTAAACTGATTCCTCTCTGTTCTGACTTTAAAGATGCAGCAGAAAATCTTTGTGTTCACGGATGGAGCAAACAGACCTTGTTCTGATACTTCTCCACCTCTTCCTGCAGGAAACTCTGCCAGCTCATCTCCAGCAGCTCCTCCCTCAGGTACTGACATGTCTCCAGGTGCGACTTGGAGATGATTTGAGCCAAGCGATCTGGAACAAAACGAGCACGGTTCGGAATTAGTCCGCCAGGTCGGACCTAAGCATTGTCAGATTCTTTGGCTACTTCTTTACTCATTTTCAATCCAGTTCACAACCATTTTCAGAGGAAGCTAAAGGGTCAACATACCATGGACAACTTAGCAAAGACCTGTTTGGAAGTCAGATCTTTAGGCAGTTTTGTTACTGCCTGAAGATCTTCGTGCTTCTTTAAGAAGCTTTACAACATGAGCAGCAGAAGTCAGGTTATCATTCTCATCCTCTCTTACAGAACATATAGTAAACATTTGCTCTCGTCTTTGTTTTTACGTATTTCAGCAGAGGATCATGGGAAAGGGAGACAGTTTATCTGCAGATATCAGCTGTTTTTCAGGCAAACAGACATCCTAATTCATGAGTAAAACAAGGTTAACATTTGGTGTTCATCTCTAACTAAATCACTTTCTTTTCCACAGATAATTAAATAACAAGGTTAACATCCATATATGAAGATTTCTCTTGAAAGAACTGAATGTTTAATGGGGAGTCCTGATTTTATTCACATGCTTATACATCCTAAATTTTTAATGAAACTTTATTGTGTTTCTTTTTCCAGTTGACATTGAAACAGGATCTTCTTTTAGTTGTTGGAGATCAAACCGGACTTAGGATGGGACCAGTAATAACTTCATGCAGGAGATGAAAGATGATCCACCTGCTTGGAAAAATGTTTGCTGCAGTTTCTTACTTCTGAGTGTTCATGCTGCATGTGAACTCATTGGGAATGATCCATCGTGCTTCTCCCTGGATGAGTATTAACAGGAAAAAGCAGTGGTGTGATTGTTCCCTGGAGATCTCCGTCTCAAAGCAAGCTGCTTTCTGTGCTTCCCAACTCGGTCAGCTCAGTAAGCCAACAGGCAGCCAAAGATTTACTACAGCTGGAAAATTAGACTATCGTGAAAAAGTTCAATAATTTTTTTTATCGTGATGCGGAGATCCATATGCTTTGGCAAGGATTAGAGGAGGCTACTATATAACAGTGTTATTCACTCGAGACAGAAATGGAAATGTTTTTTTCAGAAAAATGAACTCGGATATCCGTTTGAAATTCAGCAAGTTCAAAAGAGATTTGCATTTCATGCAAGCGGTCAGTATGAAATACGCTTCTTCGACACTCTAGCTTATATATGATGGGTGTGAAACCAGGGGAATGGATTCATGTATTGCTGAACCAACACTGGCTCCTTTTCCGGCGTGATATAAGGCCCGGTTTCTATCATCTATACTGTTACCAGCGACGTGGTCAGCCCGCAAATAGTAGGCGACACTTTTGCACCTTTACTGGCGGACCATCCAAAGTACAAGGCGGACTTCAGTGATATGGTTACTCTGACCTTAACCCCGCCCACTACCTTCCAGTTTCCAGAAGACATATTGAAAATATCCATATCTAGAAATTAAATCGGACCAAACGTTCCTGTAAATTTCGTCCTACGGAAAGACCATCATAAGACTACACTTCAGACCGGTGATATCACAACGTACCTGAGATAAATTTTTTATTGTATACTATTCCAGAGATATATATAACATCTAAGACCGATTGGTTATCATTCCATATTCCCCCTGGTCCTTTCAACACTGTGCACCAAAGCAGGCAAGAGAGAACATGGCACAGCTAAGTCTGAGACGTGATCCGAATCGGTTTGTAAATTATTATGTAAGTCAATCAGGCGGTAATCTATGCCAGGTTTTTTATGGGAGCTCCGGTAATGTACGGACGCGGAATTGGATCATTATTTTCAAAATTATTTTCGCTTCGTATCCCTTTCTAAATATTAACACAATATTTTGATTGTTTTTTGCTCTACAGAAACCAGCTTCCACCTCCTGACAAAAGCAGTTCTTTTGTTGGTCCAGCAGGTTTTTCTTCCAGTCAGCGGCAACAGAAACAATCGGGGCTAAGCAACCATTAGTACCAGTTAGGAAAGGTTTGATGGAAAAAATCCCAAACACCTATTAGCTTAGATTTGACACATTCCTGCATGATGTTCAGTATTTCCTTCATTCAGTTGATGAACAAATAAAACTTGATCTCGCGCCGTGCGGGAGAGTGAAAATGCAGCCAAAGTCCAAAGAAGACCCTCGACAGACCCTCAGTGTGTTTCAAGCTTAAAACCTTGAAAATCTTCCTAAAAAATAAAATCTGACATTTTTTATATTAAACATCCTTAATTCCTCTCAGCATCATTTTAGACTTTAAACCACATTTTCATTCTGAATGAAAATAGGGGCAAAAAAATGACGTTTTTGCAGTTAATTAGATAAAAACAACCCTTTAACAGCAACAAAGTTTGTTCTTCATAATGTTGCTTTTAGTTAATGATAATAAAACGACAGAGAGAGTCCAAGCTCCAGCCAGATGATAATGGGTTGAATGGGTTTGTAAGTTTTGGGGGTTATCATGCAGTAAATCTCCTGGGAAAATAAAAAAAAGATGATTTCCCCAAACGAACGCCCAGCCACGTCCCAGTTGGTCCTAATTAACAGATAACTAATTACCACACAGAGATTTTAATGAGCTCTGAAGATGAGTTTCCAACCTCCTGCTATTTTAAACCACCTACTGTCTCTGTTTGCCCCACAGTCAGCATCTTTGCTCTTTTTTCCTTTCCTCTGTGACTTCTTATTCTTTCGCTTTTATTTTGCTTCTTTCTGCTTCGCCTCTTTCAGCAGATTTCCTCATCCTCTCTGTTTGTTTCCCCCTGCATCTGCAGACAACCCTGCAGCACATTTTATAGATCTTTGTTTATCCATTTCTCGGAGTGTCACACATGCAGCCAGGAATGGAGCCTGTTGTTCCATCAGTCTGATAATGAAGATCACAGTTGGAGCCCAACCTAAGACTCAGGTACATTCACACCGCAAGCAAACCGCTCCAGGGTCCGGATAAACTGGGCCGAGACCGGCAGCTGTAACCAAGGCCGGGTACTGTTCTGTGGACGGTTTCAGGGTCTGCGATGGATTCACATATTGGCACCAGGAACCGGACTCCGGCAATGGTACAAAGCATACTAAAGGTCTGGTGTGAACGCACTGTTAAGAAGGACCAAAGAGTCCGTCCATCCATCTGTCCGCACCTTTTTCCTTGTCCACAGTTGGGCTGAGGAGGTAACAGGTCCATAGGGCAAACCCAGACACCTGTCTCCCCAGCAACACTCTGCAGGTCTACTTTGGGCATTGAAAGGCCTTCAAATACCAGAATGGTTATACAAGATCTGGATCTTTCCTTGGGTCTCCTCCAGGTTGGATCTGCTCATAAAATCTTCCAAAGGAGGTGTTCAGGAGGCAAACTGAATTCATTAATGTGGAGGAACAATCGGAGGTCCTGCCGAGCCCTGTCACCTACAGACAATGCTCATTTCTGCTACTTGATCTTGTTTTCTCCATCATGACCCTTTTTGGTACAAAGTGATGGAGGCTGCATGCTGATCTATGGAGGTAACAATTGTTGAACTCATGAAGAAGATGATTTCAGCACGTGGTCACCTTTTACAGCAACCAGTCTGCTGATGGCATGGTTTATATGAACGTAGGTGTATCCTGCATCTGATCACTCTGGCCATGACTGTATCATTTACTTGTTTCTGGAAGATTTCCTGAGATAATCTTGTTTAAACTCACCATGTTCAGCCACGGTGGGAGATGCCTCGCCGTTGCTGAAGGAACAATATGGGAAGAACTCATCACTGTGTCTGTAGTCGCTTAGCGGTTCTGGTTTGATTCCATTGATATCCAGGCCGGACTGATCCGGAGACGGCTGAATATCCAGGTAGAAACCCCCACATCCTCTGTCTCCTCCTCCAGACTCTGTCTGTTTATGGGTAACATAACTGATGTAGAAATGATTGGTTATCAAATCATTTTGTAAGTGTCAGAGTTAAAACTACAGACCTTGGATGTCAAAGATCCTCCGTCAGGTGAGGTCCTGTCCATGTAGCATCCCAGGTCATCTGAAAGCTCTGTGAGGCTCGTGGAGCACAGAGTGTACTGGGGGGACAGAGACTCGGCCTCGTCAGGGCTGGGGCTGCCAATGCTGGGGGAGGTCCGAAGGGGATCCTGCTGCTGCTGCTGCTGGAGGCGGTGCTTCTGAACCTCAGCGTATAAACTGTCCCGCTGCTTTTTAGACATCCGGCCGAACTTCACAGCTGTGATAGAGGAAGGGAGATAACAGGATAAGCAAAAAGGAAAATGTTTCAAATTTGGACGTTAAAGAGGTCAGAGGTTATGCAGTGAGCGAGGTATGTTATTATGTGCTACTTTGCTTAATTGGTTTTTGCAATCTGTGGAGACTAAAATCCTGTTTAGGTTATATGATGTCATGCACCTTCAACAGTTCAACAGTGGAGTCTAAACATGAGTCTGAAGTTTCATTAAGAATAAATCCATTAGTAAATGAAGAGTTGCGGTGCTGGGTAATTCCTGGAAACCATGACCGGCCTACAATCACACAGAGTGCATGCAGAACCAGAGTGAAGGGACAACTCCAGGTTGTAGCAGCCCAACTGGGTCGCACACAGAGTGGAAAACCACATGCAGCCCTGCAGAGGAAATATTGTAACACTTCGTCAGAGAGATGGCCAGAGGCTCCTCAGCAGTCCAAATAATGCAATTAAAGTCCCCACAAGTAAGCTGCTTTCAGGTAAAAACCTTCAAATTAGCAATAAAAACTTGCTGAGTTCAAAAGTTCATGTAAATAATAATAAAATGAGTCATGATTGTAAAAATGCAACGACAGCCCAGTTGAAAAAGACAAAAAAAATACCACTTGTTAGGAAAGGCTGAATAAGCTTCTTCTCTGTGAAAATAAAATGGCAGCAAGATTTACAGACGCTTCTGAAGGTGTACACACCCCTATTAAAAAGCCTGAGCTGCCTAAATTATTTCTTGTGCTCCAGACAGATGGAGCAGGTCAGAATCAGAATCAGAATCAGAATTCTTTATTTGTCATTGCTCCACATGGGTGCAACGAAATTTCCAAAAAAAACAGAACAAAACAGTGCAGGCAAGTAGTGCAAATTTAAGGAAAATAAATACAAAAAAAGTTTAAAAAAGGGCTGTGCCGGTGGAAACAGAGATATATATATATATATATATATATATATATAATATATATATATATATATATATATATAATATTATACAGAATATTTACAGGTTATTGCACGTGAGGTAGCATAATGCAAAAGGAAAAATTGCACGGAATGTATTTAGTGTTTATGTCATTTAACAGTGTACATGAGTACATGAGGCGTTCAGGGCAACAACAGCTCTAGGAAAGAAGCTGTTTTTCAGTCTGTTTGTTTTTGTCCTTATTGCCCTGAAACGCCTCCCAGAGGGGAGCAGTTCAAAAAGATGGTGACCAGGGTGTGAGGGGTCCCTGATGATGCTGCGGGCTCTCCTGAGGCAGCGGGTGGAGTAAATCTGCTCCAGGGAGGGGAGAGGGCAGCCAGTCAGTCTTTGAGCAGTGTTGATGACCCGTTGGAGCTGCTTCTTCTCTGCTGCAGTGCAGCTGGAGAACCACAGCGAGATGCCGCAGCTCAGCACCGACTCCACCGTGCAGCGGTAGAAGGACAGCAGCAGCTCTGGTCGTAGGTTGTTCTTCCTGAGAGTCCTCAGGAAGTACAGTCTCTGCTGCGCCTTCTTCAGGATCGCCGTGGAGTTAGAAGTCCACGTCAGGTCCTCGCTGATGTGGGTGCCCAAGAACCTGAAGACTGGCACCATCTCCACCCTGTCCCCGTTGATGATGATGGGCTGTGTGTCCTGTTTACACCTCCGAAAGTCAACGATGAGCTCCTTTGACTTGGAGGTGTTCAGAGTCAGATTATTGTCCATGCACCATGCTGACAGATGCTTCACGTCCGTCCTGTAAGCCGTCTCATCCCCTCCTGAGATGAGCCCCACCACCGTGGTGTCATGCCGTGGATTATTAACTCCTCTATAAGTTGAGGTACTCCACAGTGACATATGAGGCTGAAGATGTTCATCAACATGTTAATGATCCCAGAAACGGCATCCAATCTACGACTAAAAAAGAAATGAATCAAGGGGCCTAGTCAAAGTTCAGACCTAAGCCAGATTGAAATTCCTATGTGGGGCCTATAGAAGGCTGTGGAGAAACAAATTTCTGCTCATATCAATGAGAAACGCATGAAGCCAAACAGGAAACCACTGCTGAGAGTTGTCGCTGCTAAAAGGGTGTCTACAACTGTGGGGTGTACTTACTTTTTCCCATTACTGTATCTTTTTAAACAGATGAGAATGTGTTTGGTGAGACTGTTTTGTGTGAGGTGGTGTGCCTGTCTCACCGTCTCTGGACATCCCGACAGCAAGGCATTTCTGCAGACGACAGTGCTGGCAGCGATTTCGGCTCGTCCGGTCGATCTGACAGTTTTTCTGCCGGGGGCATGAGTAGGTGGCGTTACTCTGCTGACTACGCCTGAAGAAACCCTGAGATTAAAGACAAGAAACTCAAGTTATAATTCAGTGAAGTGGTCAAGTCAAGTCAAGTTTTTTTATATAGCGCTTTTCAGCAACAAGGCACTCAAAGCGCTGCACATGAGGAAAAACATTACAATGATACATAAAATTAAACACAGAAAAACAAATCAAATGACATTAATAATCCTTGGGGGTTTACTGGTAAGAGCTGGTTCTAATCCAATCTTTCTTATAGAGGTAATTAGCTCATTAAGTCCTCTGTGGTAAGGAGTTCATCCTGTTCTAGAAGAAAAATGATAATATTAATCCTTGAGGTCACTAGTATGAGGCAGTTGCGGTCCCATCATTCAAATAAGCTGGGTCACTGGTATAAAACAGTTTTAGTCCAAACTTTTTAAATACTAATAATGTTTGGCTGTGTCATTGGTATGATATAGTTGTAATACAATCCTTTTAAGAAATCTAAAATTATCTGGTCATTGGTGTAAAAACAGTTTTAGTCCAAAGTTTTCAAATACTAATAATGTTTGGCTTTTGCTGGTAATCCTCCTGAGAAATCTGAAAATCTATGAAAAGTAATGAAATCACACATTTAGGTAGATGAGAAAAGAGACCACATTAGGTAAGAAGAGGAAAAAAAATCATATTTCACACTTTATCCTTAGCAGGATACAGTTTGAGATTGCAAAAAAAACCTCAGCACAAAGAAGCAACATTTATACGAAACAACATCATGCGGGGATCTGGTGAAGGCGGTGTGAAGGTGAGCATATGTTTATCTTGAGCATGTGAGTGTGTGCAAAGTAAGTCCGTGAAGCACTGTCACAGAGGCCATTGTCCTTCATGGTACGATGGAAGGTTCATCAACCGGCCACACAGTTCTGAGCAGGTCCACTGATGTCCTCAGGGAAGGGAGGGGCAGAGGGAGCGGAGCATCATGTTTACGTAACTTCCAGGAGAAGTTGAAGATAGCCAGCCATCAAGGCCGTGCAGGGGAGCCAGATTCAGAAAAACAACAATTATTTGGGTCAGGCTGACTCTTAATTTTCCGTCAGCCTTGAGAGACTCGCTGGTGCTTCCCAATGGCGAATCCAAACAGCCAAATTCCAGGTCTTTTCCGCCAGATCCGAGCGAACAACTTTCTCCAAGATTTATCCCATTTCACCCCTGCGTCCAGGAACCGCAACCTGCCTGCGATCCTGTGTAAGGATCACATCCAGTCTGCGATTCAGCTCACGTAACATCTCAGTCTGAGTGTTGATCGCTCTGCAGATCCCATCATACATGCCAGGCAGCCTTACAATGGCCAGAACAGCTGCCGACGTTTTCCGAATTTCTCGATATCCCAGGTAACCGCCAACTTCAAAAAGCAGAAATCCTGTTACCAAACATCCAATTGTGTACACATCTTCGACATCCTCGACTGACAATATCGACAGACACACAATCCTCCACTTCTGCCAGGAGTCCATCGTGTATCCGGAGAAAAACGTCCCGTCTGGACAAGAAGGTTCCCCTTCACCCTGTCTTCTCGTCGAGAAAATTTGATCAATTGCATTGAGAGACCAGCTGACCAAATCCCTACATTTTGGAGATATGCAAAAAGAGGCTCCAAAAAGAAAGACAAGACACAGAGCTGAAGCAGGGCAGATATGGGAGGGTGCAGGAGACAGAGAAAAGCGTGCTCCTCCACCGAGAGCAGAAAGAAAATAGGTCTTCAAACTTGACGAGATCTTTCTTTAGAACCGGACCCAAGCTTCAGCTGTCTTTGTAGAATCGTTTCTTTTTCTTGAAGGGAAGGTCACAAAGATTTGTAGTATTAAACAATCTGGCTAAAATGGTTCTTTTAGGACACTAATCCTAATCACCTGGATAAAAGACATAACTTTAAAATCAACTGTATTTACTGTGTCTATCTTCTTGTTGCATGATTTTACAGCCTAGAAACCTTCTATGAAAAGTCCCACAGCCAAAATATGGAAAATATATCAGCGAAAATCTATAGTCTACAAAAATACCCCCAAAGAACCTAAACTTTAGTTATTAGAAAATAGATCTAGTAGATGATTATTGAAGCCGGTGATAATATGGCTGGTTTTAGGGTTTGCTCTGAACATCATCACTCTCTCGTGTAATCTCCTTGAAGTACCTGCTTGTTAATTGTGAGATGAGCCTCCAGCTGTCAACTCAATGCTGTGTTCTGATGCTTGATGCTCTGAGGAGATGGCTTTCTGATCCAGTACCGTGAGACTGATTGTCCACATGAAACATGTTCCCTCTGATTCTGTTAATGCCTGCAGCTGCCAACAGTTCAACCGTACTTATCCAGACTGAATCCTGCCAGACACTCTAAACAAATGTCAAGAAAATCCCAAACTGGATCAACTAACTGGACTCATGGGCCGTTGCCCAGGGCTGCATTAGAAGAGGGAGACATACGAGCGGCAGTAAAAAGTAGCTACAACCTTTTACTACTGACATAAGGAGCCGGTCAGCTGGGTTTTGTGGATCCGGAGAAGGCTGAAAACCATGATCCCTGAAGTATTTTGTGGGGGGTGCTTGGGATATATGATGCATCTAGATGGCTTTTAGGGGCTATCCATCCTTCTTTGCCCTAAGCAAGAACCGTATCTGTGTTCTCTGCACTAAGCTGAACTTATTCACGTTACAGGTTGGACTGTGGGCTGCATCTTGCCACCGATCCAGTTTGTGGCACATTCCACTGGGAGGAGATCCCAGGCAAAACTGAGAAGTTGTTGGAGGGACATTAGATAGCTCAGACCTGAGAACGCCTTGGGACCCTCCTGAAAGACCGGGAGAGGGTTACTGGGCAAAGTCTGGGTTTCCAAACTGGACTGGTTACAGGAAGGAAGGAAGGAAGGAAGGAAGGAAGGATGGATGGATGGATGGACCGACCTTGTGCATCTGGACTAAAACAAAGGTCCCTGTGCATATCTATAATAGAATGAAGGGTTTGTTTGAATTTAATCCAGATATATTAAATTAGAATTAAATATTAAATAAAACAAGTAGATTGGAAAAATATAAATAAGTGACTTGATGTCAGGAAAATGAGGAAGATCTAGATCCAAAGGTTTAGGAACATATAGAGACGGTGGAGCTTACCTTACAGCCCTCGCAGGTAATTACACCATAGTGGATCCCTGAGGATTTATCTCCACAGATCTTACAGGGGATGATTTCAATCTGAGCTGCAGGAAGGAAATACAGACAAGGTCAAAGATCTTAGAAAGAGCCACATGGATGAAGAAGCTGCCGAACAGCAAGTAGTCAAACCCAAAACACATCAACTTTGTTCTTCTCACAGCATCATAAGATTATTAATACGATGATCCAACTCATGACAGAGGCAGGCTCTTATTTTGAAGTGCATCTCCAGCTTTCTGCAACTTCTTTAAACGTTTGATGGTGTTTCTGCTAGAAAGTATTGCTGAGTTCTGGGCCTCTGAAGAGAGCTCGATTTCCCACTCGTTTTGTTCAAATCATACTGTTGTCTATGGAGTAAAGTCACTGCACACTATTTTCAACTGCACCACATGTAAGAGAAGTATTTTTATATGAGAAATGGGGCAACAAGAAGTATGAAAAGGCTGTAAACATTGTTAAGGCCATAATTTTGTGATAAAGGACCCAAACGTTTTTATCTAAACTGTTGGATATTATCTGTCAGACAGCTCAAAGCCAACCTGACCGAGTGTATTTATACTCACAGAGGCTCTTAGATGCTATATTAAGCAGAGGGACATTATGTAAGTGCGCCACCACATTAACACAACAAACACAGAGAAGTTTTTATCCACAGACAACAGACAAGCTGGAAACTGTTCATCTGACAAATCAAACAGTCCTTTTTAGCCTGACTTTAAATTTCTTCCAGGATCAGAGTAAACTTGTATGCTTGCTTTAAAATACAAGGATCAAATAAATTCATTTCGGATTGAAAGATCAACATACTGCCTTGTAAAAAGATAAAATATGTTCCCTGCAGTTACATTAGAAATGCTACTGTGCCCTCCTTCCCTTCCTTTTGAGTTCAGACTGCTGCAGCTGGCTGGTACTTGCCCGACTGGTTGGGGGCTCTGGGGGGTCTCTCCTGCTTGGTTTCTCTATGCACGGCGCTCTTGCTACAGGTGGGGTTGTGGGGGTTGGGTTGCCAGAATGCCCTAAGTCTCTCCCTGTGTTTTTTAGCCTGGGGTCTCTTGACACTGCGATTTGCTGAAGACCTACAACTGTGTTGAGCATGTGGCTCTGGGGGGTCTCTCCTGCTTGGTGCTGGTTTACCAGATTGACTTGGTTCTGGGCTTAGGCTGCCCTCTGGGATGTGGCAGCAGCTCTAGGTTCGGTGCCTGCATGACTCCCTGTCCCTTATCTGCCTGGGGGCTCCTGAAACTGTGCATCGCTGATGACCTACCTCTGTGTTGGGTGTATGGTACTCCAGGGTGGCGCCCTATGTTATATGCGCTTGGGTGCTGAATATTGCAGCAACTGTGCAACTCCAGTTGATAAATTCAAGCACACACACTCCCATTCAACATATCCATCCATCCATCCATCCCTTTGTTGTGTATTTTTTATATTCATATTTAAAACTTGACATCTATAGAATACTTTTTTTATTTAAAATGGGTAAAAATGGAGAGCAAAAGCTTGAAATTTTGTTTAGAAATCCAAAAATCATATCAAGGTGATGTGGTGTCCATAAGAGACCCACTGTAACTGATCCAGCCTTGGCAGAGCACCAACCTTGTTATTTGGATGAGATCTGGGATTAGACTGAGACCGACTGAATCCACAGAGAAGCACAGAGATAAATTGTAAAAAGGTAAAAAAATATGTCTGGACTCCTTCAACAGATTTTTGGAAACCAGACACCAAACTTGGACAGAAAACCTCAAACCTACACACCGACGAACCCTGGTGAAGCCTCAGACACTGAGGCCTGCCTGCTGCAGTCTCCTCTCTGCTGTAATTAGCTCTCTGAATGTTAATCCCGCCTGAATTCAGCATTTCAACATCAAAGCAGATGTTGAACAAAGCCTCCGCCTAAAATTAGAGCTGATGTGGGAGCAGCAGATATTTATACGTACAGCTGCAGACTTCTGATTGGGTTCTAACATCCAGCAGCCTCCCCCTCGGACAGAGCCGAGAAGCCTTGAAGGCCACGCTGTTTTCTCTGTTCCAGCAGATAACAAAACCTTCGATGAGGAAGAGTCTAACTGATAAGAGGAAGAGGGGCTGAGGATAACCTTGGGTTCGATTGGGTTTTATAAAAAATAATACATGTTTATTGGCATTTTAATACCCGATATAAAGTCATGTCAGACTGAATTTATTTATTAGTTTCAGCTTACATTTATTTCTGCCAATCTTTGATAGGAAAACTATAATTTATATCCATGTATAGTATTTTTGGCAGATTTTGGTCTAAATTAAAATAAAAAATGCAAATAAAGGCAAAACTACAGTGAAATCACCATAACGGGATTAAATGACTACAGGCCTGTCTGTGTCATTTAATCCTTTGAGTGTCTGGTTTTGAAGCACCTGAAGGACATCATAGATGCTGCTGGACCTCCTGGAGTTTGCCTACCAGGAAAACAGATCGGCAGATGATGCAGTCAACTTGGGTCTACACTTCATCCTGCAACACCTCGACCACCCAGGGATGTACACCAGGATCCTGTTTGTGGACTTCAGCTCAGCCTTCAACACCATCAACCCAGACATTCTCCACCAGAAGGTCATCCAGCTCAAAGTCCCGTCCTCCCCCTGTCAGTGGATCACCAGATTCCTGACTGTCTGACAACGCGAGACTGGGGAGCATCTTCTCCCGCAAAAGAACCATCAGCACCGGCGCCCCCCAGGGGTGTGTTCTCTCCACTCTCCTCTTCTCCCTCTACACAAATGACTGGACCTCAGCGGACCCGTCTGTGAAACTCCTGAAGCTTGCAGATGACACCACTCTGATCTATAACAGTGACAAGTCCTCACACAGACAGAAGGTGAAACAGCTGGTCCACTGGTGTGGTCAGAACCACCTTGAGTTTAACCCACTCAGGATTGCGGAGATAACGGTGGACCTCCGGAGAACAGCCCCTAATTGCCTCCACTCACCACCCTCAACAACACTGTGTCTACTGTGGATCTCTTCTGGTTCCTAGGAACTCACACAAACAATGTTCAGAAGAAGTCCCAGCAGAGACTGGACTTCCTGCAGCAAATCAGGAAGTACATTCTTTCACTGGAGCTGCTGGTCATCTTCTACATGGGCATCATTCAGTCTGTCCTGAATGTTGGGCTGTATTCGTCCCTCACTATGTGGTTTGGCTCATACCCAAAACAGGACAGGTCAAGACAGTAACAAACAATTAGGTCTTCAGAGAGGATCACCAGGGCTGACCGTCCCTCCATCCAGAACTTGAATAGGTCGAGGGTCAGGAAAAGGGCAGCTAACATCTTTGCAGAAACATTATTACTTTTCACTTTGTGGGTTGTCATTCATACTTTGCAACCTCTTTTAGATTACCTCTGATAAATTACATTAAGTATATGTTACCAGGCAACACCACTTGGTTCCTTAAAAAAAGCCCCAGTTATGCTGTGTTTAAACAGCATAACACCAGGTGGGTGAGGGTTTAACATTCTATCTATCTATCTATCTATCTATCTATCTATCTATCTATCTATCTATCAATGATGTAGCTCAGAGCTTTGAATTAGAAACAACGATGTAACGCTTCACTCTTCTTCCTCTCTGGTGAGCGTTAACATGACTCAATCTGAAGAGAAACTCGTTTTAATGACTCGTCAGCCGTCGGAGCTGCATCCATCAACCAAACTAAAGACTTTCATGTTCTCCTCTCAACTCTGTAGCGAAAACACTCGTCAAACAGCAGAGCATGCAGAGCCGCTGTGTGACTGAATCCCTTTGAGCTCAGGGTTGCTGGACCTGTAAGTATACTCGCTCTCGTTTTCATCATTTCTCCTCTCAGATGAAGCAGTGATCCTTCTCATCATGTCTACCCAGGCTGTGTACTGTAGCACTGAGAGGAGATCTAAGATGGAGTAAGACTGTAACAAGGTCATATGTTTAGGAGAAGATTCTTTACTCATTTTTGCCAACTATAACAAGATAAATCACTTTCTGAGTTTAACCTCCAGACTACATAGGCTGACTAAGATCTTCTCCTATTCATAGAGCAGAGCAAAAGGAGCAGAGAAGGCTTTTCTTTCCATCAAATGCAACAACAGACTCTAATCCACATTTCTGAATACCAGATCCCTTTTGAATGCAACAAAAGGCCCCAGCTCCAACTACAGGGCTGACTATGCTGCTTACAGGCAGCTGTGGTCGACCCTAACCTCCTGCAGCTAACAGGCCCAGCCCTTTAATCCATTTTTTTCCTGTGTTAAAGCCAGTTTCAGTGAGGATCTTCCAACGGCAGACATATGGCGACACACATGGTGCTGCAACGCAGCCAGTCAGCAGACGAAGCAGCAGCTTGTTCATCAGCTACAGTTGGTAAATTGATTGGTAACCTCTACTGCAGACTGGGACAGTCTTCTGCAGCCTGAATCTATGCTAATAGTATTGGCTCATAAAATCTTGTTGTTACACAGAATTTATTGTGACTGTGGACTGAAATGCTTTTGCGAATGTCACTTAGTGAAAATCTTTTCTATGCCAGTGATGGAAGTGTTCAGTGGAAAGTTATTCTGTCTGCACCATGTTCTACCAGACTGTTAAAAAAAGGAAGCAGCCAGAAAAAGATATCTAACGGTTAAAGGTTTTTATGAGCTATTGGCAGATGGTTTTATCCCTGGATGTCAGAGAGGACATGTCTGCATGTCTTACGTAAATTCTACCAACCGGAGAGGGGGGACTCCAAGGTAGAGGGTATCACAGTCATCAAGTTGAGATCTAACTGGACCATGACAACAGTAGTGGTTCAACTGAGGGGGTTTCTTTTTTAGGTGTTATATAAACCTGACTGTCATCAATGTTGCAATGAAAAAATATCCCATGCTTCCTGAGTATTTAACTCAGAAGGAGCTGATAAAAAGCAGGGGACCTAAGACTGAGCCCTGTGGAATCCCATGAGGTAGAGGAACAGAGAACGACCCACTTGGTTCTGTAGTTGAGATGATAAAATACTGTCGTCCACTATGTCAAAGATCTCTCCCCACATCTGCAGGTTGTACAGAATGCTGCTGTCAGAAATCTGACCAAATCACCAAAACTTCCTCATGTCACACCACTAATCATCTAGCTCCACCGGCTCCCATCCAGTCCAGAGAACACTTCAAGATTTAGGTTCTCACTTATAGAGCTAGGAATGGTCAAGCACCGTCATTCATCTCAGACCTTTTATGTCATTACTATTGGTTTGTGTCCAGATTGGGATTGTATTAACACACACATGTCTTCACCTGTATTTGAAAAACCTCCCAAACTCCTGAAGTTGTGGTACTTGCAGATGATTAATTAATGCATTTAATCAGGCAGCACCTGGCTGCTACTTCCCCTCTTAAATCTTGTGAAAGCCACAAGGTTATTCAAATTATTTCATGGCAGTATGGACAGTTTATGGAAACCTTTATCCAAGGACTTGCAGGCATGTGAGCCCATAAACAGCTATTGTTGTACTGCAGCAGCTTAAAGCAGGCATTTTATTCTGCATCTAAAATGATGATACCCAAGCTGCAGATGAACATGTGAACTTTAAAAACTGTTCCCCGAGGACGCTGCACTCAGATACTGCAGCAGAAAGTCTAATTACCAGGATAGTGGCGCTAAGTGGAGACTAATGAGCAGGAAGAACTTCACGACAGCCACCACTGTTCACTCCAGAAATGCTAAAGCTCAGGCAAAACAATTCCCTGACGGATAAATTACCTCCAACTGAGCTCTAAAGAAATAATAATGTTCCTCAAAGCCCATATCAAAGAGGGCTGCAGAGATGGTGCCTAGCATTTGAAGCATGTCAAAGTTTCCTCTCACCAACAAAAACAGTCTCCTGCTTTATCTCCTGCTGCAGCTGAAGTCTTCCTTTAGTTTCTGAATCCTTTCTTACGACTGCAGAACATTTCCTCCAAAACAAAAAGCTGCTGCAAACAGAAGAGTGTAAAGATGGAGGTCAGTAAATTCAGGGAGCACTTGAACACACCAAAAGCAAACTGGATTAATTAATAAAGAGGCTTAAGAAATGAGTGCATATGAACCAAAGCCAACAGAGGCCATAAATAATTCCTGGATGACTGTATCAATTTATATGAGGGAGCAAATAATTCCTGAATAACAACAGCTGGCGACCAATTGTAAATGGATGTGGATAAATCCTGAAAAAGATCAGTTGTGCTGCAGGTTTTTAGGCAATATCAGTTCATTTAAACATGATTGTCATTAATATTTGATGTTTCATCACATATCTCTCATGTTACTCAAGGCTTTTTTGTAATATTGTTAAAATATGACTAGTTTTCTTTTACTTTCTTTGTCACACTTTAAACAGCATTTCATTTACAGTTAATTATTACTGGAAAATGCCAAGACTGCTATGTTTCATTTTGTAGGAAATACATTTATTGTAGTGAATTTTATTACAGCAAATAAGTTTAATTTAAATCTGTTTAACCTGTTAAACCAAAGGAATGTCAAATTTAAAGCAAATTATGAAACATCACCTTGATCCTATAAATATAGGATGAGAGCTGTAGACTATTTTTTGTTATAAAATGACATTTTTTTATTGATGTCACCTTCTCCTCATCCTCCTCCTCCTCCCAGTAACAGTTAAATAATCTCCTGGCTGGTGTAATCCTCTGACATAACAAGCTGTCTAAATGCCTCCTTCTGCTGTTTTCTCCTCACAGACTGTAATTCTGGACAAGACAGCTAGAAACAAACTAAACACACATGTGCAAAGACTGTGGTCACTAAAACATTCTGGAGATTACTGGTCAGACTGGAGCAAAACTCACAGGTACTCTGATGATTTAACAACGATATTCAAGAGGAGTTTACTTTATCTTCAAGGGACACTTCAGATTTAATGAAGTGGGGTTCAGGTAAGAGGTTATTAGCAGTAAATATCTTACTCTTGTTGCACATTTGTTTCAATGAAAACACATGTTTATGATACCATATCAAGCTGTCCAGTCAGGTTCACATTTTGCCGCTTCAGAAACCACTGCGATCTAATTTTACCTGATGTTTATCCACACACCCATTTTGTACCAACGCACAGTCATCTCGTACAAACAGGTTTTATTCCCATGTGCTAAAACTCTTACTTTTCTTTGTACTTTAGGATTTGCATCAATTACCTCCTGTTAATGGATATTTCTTATATGAACCAAATAACAACATTTCCTGACAGCACCACCAGTAGGTTAAATAAAATTACTTTCAGTATCAGCTGTCAACACGGGTAGAAACTGACACCTGGTCTGTATGAAATGTCCTGCTGTAGATGCTTCCATTACATGCTGACTAAGGTGGGTAAGAAACAATTACAACTACAAAAGATATGAGATGGTGGAGAGGCAAAAATGGCAAGCTGTTTTTGGGAGAGAAAAAACTACCCATGGCTGAAGTCCAGGGACCTGTCTGAACTTGGAAGAAGTCCATCTATGCCTTGGTCCCTCTCCGACTATCAGCTGGAAAAGTCTTGATTCCATTAAATAAGAGGCACTACAAAAATAATCTACTGCAGGTAACAAATTGACTGATCATATCCTCACCACAGTACCCCAAGTCAGAAAAGCCTGGACTATCAGTTTAATGTTCCGATCAGAAAAACAACAATTTTTTAACTTTTTTTTCTGTTTTTGAAATTAAAGACAGTGTCCTCCATTGAAATTGAAAACTTCCACAGTTTACCAACATGAGGACAAAAGATAACCAAAATCCATTCATTCATTTTAGTTAATTTGAGGTAAAGTTGTGGAATTTGGAGGTGGTCCTTCTTCATTATTCAGTTTACATAGTCTATTGCAACAGTACAACTGGTAGCCAAACAGCCCCACAGCATGGTGCTAGCACCACCATGCTTTACAGCCATTACAGTGATCATAAGCTTTGACAAGCCTTGACTCCTCCAAACCTATTTTTTTCTCTTTGGGACCAAACTGCACAATTTTTGTCTCTTTTGGCCGTCAAACATTTCTACAGAACACAGTTGGCTCGTCCATGTGAGCGGCTGAAAATTTCAGTCCAGCTCCAGGTGTTTATTTTGGAGAGAAAGTATGCCTCAAACCAATCAGTAAAAAGTCAGGCCACAGTGAGTGTAACCAAACTAATATTTAGAATTATACAAATGTGTACAGCACATGGAAATAATGGCACAAATCTAAACAGACACAAAAGTCATTTATTCACAAATAAATGCAGAGTGACACCTAATGACCATATTTTGGTGCAAAACAGTCAAGAAACACACCATGCAGGGAATAAAATATACTAAAAAAACAAACACAAAATGATTTACGAAGAGTTAGTTCAACTCAAAGACTGAAAAGTAGTGAAGAAACGCAAAATGCAAACTAACAATAGAAACGAACAAGCAGGAAATTGATGGAATCAGAAATGTACCATAAAACCAGAATCTGCTCCAAGAATGTCACAATGCTTCAAGATCCAGTTGAGACTCCAATTATGACTGAAGTCTGGACAGAGACACTTCATCTGTCTCATAATCTGTACTTCAAATCATATTTACAATTAGGAACGGTTGATGCAAAATCTGTTGATACTTTTCAGTCAGAACCTAATAGTTGGATCAGTCACAAAGCTTTTAAAAAACTTCGGAACATATAAGCCATGAGATCCAGATCAGATTCTGGCAGCTTAATTTCACACAGATCTGAGAAGCACTTCCAGAACATTCATGTCTCACATCCTCCTCCTGTCCAACACACATCGTCTCACATCACACTCTCCTTTAAAGTCTGACTCCCAAAATAACCAGGCGCTGTGCTGCCGGGCTCCACTGTCTGCAATCAGCCCCGGGTTCAAACAGCGCAGCCCGAGACAGAGCTGACAGCATGAGCTGCAAAACATCCGGAGCCAGAGGGGAACATCTCTGCAGATTTCTGACAAAACTCACAGCAGCGAGAGAATAAAGCATCTGAACTCACCTTTCATGGCAGAAATGACAAAATACATATTTATAATCCAGACTGATGGAGGGAGCGGCGCAGAGCTCTGTGTGTGATCTGCAGCAGCTCTCTTCCAGCTCTGTCATCCTCAGGCTTCTCTGCACGGCATGAGCATCCATGTGACTGTGACATCATCACTCTGGCCACGCCCCTACCAATCTGAACATCCTGCCCACATGTCTCTGAGCCAATCAGAACACAAACAAAGTGCTACATTGTTTCTCAAACCACATTATTTTTCTTTTGGGGGTTTCAAGAAATACCAAAACATCCAAAGATTTATTTAAATATAAAACAAGAACCAGAATGAAAAGCAACATGCTGCAGATTCCAACTGATCTCTGGACCGATGCAAGAACAAATAAAAACCGTCTTTTACAACAGAGAGAACAGATAAAGACCAAGGAAAATACCAAAGCAAAGACAGACAAGATCCCAAAACGAAGACACAACATGGCCCGAAAATAACAGAAATATTCAATACAAAACACAAAAAGTAAGAAAGTGGCACAGAAAGAAAATTCAGTGGTAAAAAATTCCAATAAAGACAAGCAAAAATAATCGCAGCACCACAAAAAATGTAACAAAGACTTAATAAGATAAAACAACTCCATTGATCCCACCGGTAAAATGTACCTGTCCCAGCAGAAAATAATTCAGGCACTATAATATGCATAAATGTAGAATTACATATGACATACATGTAAAGTACCAAAGTTCAAAAAGCATAATGAGAGTAAAAACAAAATTGTGCAAATTATATTAATTTTATATTAATTAATATTAATGATTTAAGAAAGAAAGAAAGAACACACCATCTGAATTGATTCAAACTTCTGTACCTGGTTCTCGTTTTTGAAAATTCATTGCAGGTCAGAAGCACAGAAAAGTATTCACCCCCTCCAGATTTCTTTTGTTTTATTGGCACACTTAAATGTTCCGGATCATCAGACCCAGTTAACCTGAGTAAATACAAAAGGCAGTTTTCAAGGATATTTTTATGTTAAGGGAAAGAGCCCCCCAGATCAACCAGGTCTGTGTGAAGAAGTAATCACTCCCTAAAGCTAACAACTGGCAGTGCCACCAACAGCTGCTGTTGGTGAAGCAGTGGCACTGAGCCACCAATGTGCCTGGATAGTGGAAACCTCCACTATCCTTTAAGAAGCCATTTGGCAGGGGATGAACTGGTGTCTTTTGGATCATTGTCCTGCTGTATAACCCCAGTGTACTTTAACTTAAGACCTTGTGGTCACGGTGTGTGTTTTTGGTTTGGTATTGGTTTACGTTTAGTCAGGTGTTTTCTGTTACTAGTGTGACCCATTTTTGTTTAGTCCTTGTTTCTGGTAACTTATTTGTTAGTTGTTCTAGGTTCTGTTCTATTAGTTTTATTCTCAGATCTGTGTTCTGGTTTCCTTGGGTTTGCTTACAGTTTGTCTTGTCTGGCTCCTTATGTTCTCGTCCCTCCCTAAGAAGGTTCACCTGCCCCTCTGTCTTCCCGCACGCCTGATCCACACCTGTGTCTGTTTTCCCTGATTACCTGCCCTATTGTTTCATGTCCACCTTTGTCTGTATTTAGGTTCATCTTTGTCCTTTGTTCCACGCGGTGTCGTTAGTCTTATTTAGTCTTATTTAGTCTTATTTAGCCTGTCTTGCTTAGCTTCGTTAAAGTTTGGGCTGCGATCCGGAAACCAGGACTTTTTTCATGAACTTTGTTACCTGGATCTCCTGTTAAGCCTGCACCGGCACTTGTAATTTGGCTCACCTCATTAAAGAGTGATCATCTTACCAACTGTATCTGCTCGTCCTGCACCTCTGATCCACCATCAAATTGAACTATGACACTTGTCCTTTGGGATTTTCTGATAGACAACAATATTCATGCTTTTATCAGTTACAGCAAGTCATCCAAGTACAGAAGCAGCATAGCAGTCCCGGATCATCACACTACCTCCACCATGTTTGACTGTAGGCATGATGTTGTTTTCTGAAATACTGTGTTAGTTTTTCACCAGATGTAACAGGTAGCACACCTTCTAAAAAGGTTTTTGTCGGTCCACTGAATAGTTTCTCAAAAGTCTGAACAATCATCAAGATGTTTGTTTGGAAAATGTGAGGCGGGTCCTTGTGTTCTTTTGGGTCAGCCTTGGAACTCTCCCAGGAGGCCCTTTTTGCCCAGTCTCTCTTTTTTATTGTTGAATCATGAACTCTTACCCTAACTGAGGCAGGAGAGGAATGCAGTGCTTTAGATACTGTTCGAAGTTCTTCTGTAACCTCCTGAGTGAGTAGATGCACTCTTGGAGTATCTTTGGTAGGTCGGCCACTCCTGGGAATGTTCACCACATTTCCAGGTTTTCTTCATTTGTGAATGATGGCTCTCACTGTGGTTCTCCGAGTCCCAAGGCCTATACAATGGCTTTGCAATCAATCTGTTGTTGAGTTTCTTCAGGTTGGGGTATGATGTGTTATTTTTTGAGAACTTTTAGTCTTCTTCATGTTGTCAGACAGGTTCTATCTACACGATTTATTGCTTAGATAGAACTTGTCTAAGCGATTTATTGATTATGAAGGTCTGGTGGTAATAAGGCAGGGGTTATGCTAGTTGATTTATGATTTACAAGGGGATAAGTTACTTTTTCACACAGGGCCAGGTTGGTTTGGAGAGCATTTTTCTCTTGAAATCATTGTTTGAAAAGTGCATTTTGTATTCAATCAGGATATGTTTTGTTTTATTGTTTGAAACATTCAAGTGTGATGGAGGAAATCTGAGGGGCAAATGTTTATTTTCTGTACATGAACCTCTGAATACAAATGTTATTTATTCCAACAGAAAGTTTCCATCTTTGTATTTGGAAACAATTTCTCTTCATTAAAAATAATGAAAATTAAAATGGTTTGTTCCAACCCCAGAACCACACGCATGTCAAAACATGCACAGCACTTTTTTTAGCATGACAAAGCAATTAACTCTACATTATAACACTGCAAGAAGCATTTCGTGGTGAAATTATGGTGTAACTGATGATTTTAAGGTGTTGGAGTTTTGTTTTGGACCTTGTTCATGTTTCCATGTGGTGCTTTCTTTCCTTTCCTATTAGTTTAGTTTCTTGTTCTGATCATGATGCATTTTAGTTTATGTTCTGTAGGAGCTTCCTTTGGTTAGATTGTGTTCTTGCTTCTCTGTTCAGCTCATGCATGTTTTTGTTTTTACACCTCAGCTGCTAACAAACTTTTACAGGACCTTGGTGGACAGCCCCCTGTGCCTCAGCATGGCAGCGTGGTACAGAAGCTGCACGGCACAGGAGAGGAAACACTTAGCACGGGTGGTGAGGACAGCACAGAGGATTGTGGGTTGCCGTCTGCCAGACCTGGACTTGGTTTATGTTACAAGGGTTCAGCAGAAGGCCAGATGCATTGCCACAGATCCCACCCACCCAGGCTATGAGCTGTTTGTCCCACTTCCATCAGGACGGTGGTCCAGCTGCATTAAATCCGAAACAGACTTAAAAACTGTTTCTTTCCCAGAGCTGTAAAGACAATAGCCCCCTGTAGACACTCAATAGTCCATTTAATGACCAATGTCTGTTCACAGTCTCCTCCAGCACAAGCTGCACTTTGTGTAAATACTTCATGCTACATCCCCATGTACATATTTCATACTTCTCTTTAGAGATGTTTTCAGCTGCTATAAGAACTCCAATTCTCCTCCTGCGTGCCTTATATTTTTTATTTGAATGTTTCTTTTATCTATGTGCATTCTGAGCAGAGTGTCTTGACAAGAAATGTCATTATGGGTCCATAATGAGAATAAAGATTCTTGATTCTTGACCATGCTTCAGCTGGTAATTAGCTTCATCCGGTCCACCTGTTCATGCCAATCAGTCTCCCTGTTTCACCTGTACCATGCCATATATATACTCTTCAGTTTTGTTTATTCTTTGCCCAATTATTTTGTTTTTATCCATGCCAGTTTGCCAAAGCCTGCCCCCTTTCATTCCTGCCTCTGTTACCACCTGCCTGTAAGTTTTGTCATTTGTAGATTAAAGGAAACATCATTTTTCTCACCACGCCGTCTGCTCCTGCCTGACAGTAACAATAAACAGTTGTCCCAAAGACACCACACTATTTGACATGATGGCATGATGACATGATGTTTTCTTCTTTATTAATTTATTTTTACATGTATATTTTAATTTTTGGAAAGACAAACAACTTCCATTGTGGTTTAATGTATGACATCACAGACTTTTCTCCATCCTGAAAGATTCTGCTCTGGGCCCAAAACCCAGCAAACAACTAGAAATTTCAGCATCACTGGCATCCCGTAAAAACTGCCTCAAAGCTCTGGGAGAAGTCACGACAGTTTCTCTTTGCAGAAATCATTTCATAGTCACTTACATCTTCCTGTACTGGAAAATGGTAGCAAACGTTCTAAAACATTATTGTATAAATCGTATTTATGCTGCATGAAAAGGCTTTTTTCTGCTGATGCTGCACACAGAAGCTTTGTACTTCTTGGAGTTCCACAGGGCTCTGTGCTCAGCTCAGTGCTTTTCTGTTTAAGTTAGCAAAACTAATAAGTCTCAAACTTTGTGGTGTGAAATCAATCAGCTAAATTATGAATAATATTTCAAATATATTCAATAAAAAAAAAATCCTTTATTAATCCCTAAGGGAAATTAAATGTTGTTGTATATATTATATAGGTTTCTTCAAAGAGACGTTGTAAATGCTGATGGCTGTGGGCAGGAAGGACCTCCTGTAGCGGTTTGTCTTACAGCAGACCTCCACCACCACCTCCACCTCCACTTCTTCTCCCATGATAGAAATAGTGTTTGACCTACAGGGGTTGGACAATGAAACTGAAACACCTGTCATTGTAGTGTGGGAGGTTTTTCATGGTCTAAATTTGGGACCAGCCTGGTAGCCAGTCTTTATTAGATTGCACATTGCACCAGTAAGAGCAGAGTGTGAAGGGTTTTCAATTAAAAAGGGGTAAGACACATTTTGGCTCAAAATATTGAAATGCACACAACATTATGGGTGACATACCAGAGTTAAAAAGAGGAAAATTTGTTGGTGAAAACCGTCTTGCTGGCGCATCTGTACCAAGACAGCAAGTCTTTGTGATGTACCCGGGGGCCAGGGTATCCAGGGTAAGGTGTCAGCATCCCAAACCAAGATGGAAACGAACCACATCCAACGGGGATTAACTGTGGACGCAAAAGGAAGCTGTCTGAAAGGGATGTTCGGGTGCTAACCTGGATTTTACCCCAAAAAACAAAAACCCCAACAGCTGCCCAAATCACGGCAAAAATTAATTGTGCACCTCAACTTTCCTGTGCCCCACCAAAAACTGTCCGTGGGGAGCTCCCCCCGGGTCATATACACCGCCCGGGCTGCTATAGCCAAACCCTTTTGGTCACCCAGGGGCCAATGCCAAAACGTCGGTTTCAAATGGTGCAAGGAGCGCAAATTTTGGGGGCTTTTGGCAATGGTGAAACTTATTGTTCTCTGATGAGTCCCCTTTACTGGTTTTTCCTCACATCCGGGAGAGTTACGGGTGTGGAGAAGCCCCAAAAAAGCGTACCACCCAGACTTTTTGGAAATGCCCGGAGTGAAGCAGGGAGGTGGATCAGTAGGGTTTTGGGGGGCTGCCTTTATCCGGGCTTCCCTTTGGCCCAATATTGGTGCTAAAAGGGGGCGCGTCACTCCCAAAGGACTACCGAACCATTCTTGAGGACCATGTGCATCCAATGGTTCAAACTTTTGGTACCCTTTAAGGCGGGCCCGGTATCAGGATAAAAGGCACCAAAAAACAAGCAAGACGGGGAAAAAAGTTTGGGTTTTTGATGAACATGAAATTAAAAGTTGAACATCTCCCATGGCCTCACGGGTTCCCCCAATTTTCAAAATATTTTTTGGGGGAGCCATTTTGGGGGTGTTTTGGGAGGAGCGAGTCAGGAAAGTTTTCCTCCACCAGTATCACGTAGTGACCCCGGCCACTATCCTGCAAGAAGAATGGCTTAAAAACCCCTTTCCCCGACCACTGTGCAGGACTTGGGGATAAAGTTTATTCCCAAACGAAATTTACGCTTTTATTTGGCCCCAAAAGGAGGCCCTCCCCATAAATAAAAAATTTTTTTGTGGGCTAAAACCAGGTTTTTTAGGTTTTATTGTCCAACTCCTGTATTTTCTTAAAAAAATGAATCAAAAATAAAAAAATAACAGAGCCACCCCCCAAACCCGCTGGCCCGGCCTTGAACGCCACAATTTTTTAGAAATTTTTTGGGGGTTTTGAGGGAAAAGCGGTAGCGTTTTTTTTCATTTTGAGGGTTTGGGTTTCTTTTAACCAAAAGGGGGTTTAAACTTCATGGCTTTAAAAGCTGTTTCACATTTTCTATTTGTTTGTGAAGGGGGTCATTTTTTAAAGAAAAACCCCTTTTTGCCCCCATACCCCCCCATTCAGATGATGAAAAAAGTAAACTTACAAGAGTGAGTCTTCTTCACAGCTGCTGACAAGCCTGGAAGGCAGAAAAGAGAAAGAATGTTTTTTTTTACTCAGTTATTTCAGGTTATTGTGCATAAATTCAGGATATATTATTATGATGCACATTAATGAAAGAATGAACCCAGCTGAGGAGAGAAAAAAGTTGGGTATGTCTAGAGCTGATGTTCAACATTTTTAAAAGACAGTAGCCCTTCTCTGCATGTTTCTACAGCAGGCCACTGTCATGTTACAGCATTACATCAAGTGTTCAAAAAAAAAATAAAAGATTCCACACCAACATCATTTATTAAACTATAACTAAGTACACCCCATGATCCAGCAGCTTGTAGAACCAGCTTATGGCAGATGTGGCTCTCAGTCTCTCAGACTGTTGTGGAGAAATATTGGACCAAATCCTATAGCTGCTAAACTACCCCAAATCACCACCCCCACCACGCTAGGTAGTGGCTGAAAGCCTGTGTTTGCTTTTCTCCAAATATGGTGCTGTGCATGATACTTGGCCAGATCTCAGAGCGAATTTGTTGAGATGTCCATTCGTTCCAATTTAATCCTAGTAATCAGACTATTTCCTGATTATTATTCAAACTGGCAAAATGTTTCTAAGGAAACCCAGCCGACTGCATGGAGTCACTGACTTTGCAGTAACTCCTCCTCCTGAACAAGCATGTGAAAACACCAATTGCAGCAGCACGGTTTTAAACCTCCTGCTTTTATGGGGGTGCTCACACAGTCTCATGATAGACCATCATTGAGATGTGTCATTATGTTCGAAACAGCTCTGACCCACATACAGAAGGACACTCCAGAGAACGAAAATCAGTAAAATGATGTTTATTGTGAAACTAATAATCAGGAAAAGAAACGGGAAAATCCCCAAACTGTATGGAAGGAAAAGGGAAGAGAACCTGTGAAAAGGGGGACTAAAAAAAAACGAAATAATGATTATTATTTAAACCGGGTGTAAACGGCTTCGGGTTTTAAAGTATCAGGTCCCAGGGTTGAGGATTCGGGTTTAGTCCATAGACCATGTTCGTTTTTATTTTTTCCTCCTGGTGCTGTTCGAGGTGGAGCAAAAACCGTAGTTAATCCAATTGGAGGGCTTACGGGGGAGGGTGGACAGGATACGCTTAAGCCCAATGCGAGAGACAAAGGAAAACAGAAAGGGTTTCCACCAAACGAATACGTCGAAGGCAATATCCTGAAGCGAGTCACTGAGCCTTTTTGCCACAGAGTCTTCTGAAGCAGTAATCCAAAAAGGTCAGGTTCAATAACCTGTGAGGGAGCGTAAAAAAGTTTACAAGGAGCACAAAAAAAACAAAGCTTAGTCAAGAGATGGCTGAGTTTGTTACCACTGTAGGCAAAAACTCTTGCATCGAAGTGCTGGCAGCCTCCTGCTTAAATCCTCCTCCAAGCAATCAGCAAACCAAGGCGCACCTGTCCACCAGTGCACCTGAGAGCTCCAGCACCATCTGGGAAACTGAACACAATGTTGGAAAGCACATACAAACACACACACACACACACACACATACATACATACAGTCTGTCCTGTCTTCATCCATCTCAGTGTGGTTCGGTTCATCCACAAAACAGGACAGGTCCAGACTGCAACGAATAAATGGACTGCAGAGGAATCATCAGGACTGACCCCTTCCCTCCATCCAGGACTAATAGGGGAAAGGGTCAGAAAAGCTGCTAAAATCTCTGCAGACCCCACCCCCCTCACATAAAATGTTCAGGGTTTTACCTTCAGGGCCCCCGCTACAGAGCGCTGTCTGCTAAAACCAGCCGCCACAGAGACATTTTTCCCCCCGGCTGTTTCTCTGTTTAACATTTTATAGAATACCAAAAAACAGCATACAGATTTGCAAATGCACCCTTTTTTTTATATATGTGTATTTTGTACATTGTAAATATGTATATTCTGTAGTGAAAAACAAAAACCCAGAGAGCAAAGTGTACCGGAGTCAAATTCCTTGTTTGTATGTACAAACTTGGCAATAAAGCTGATTCTGATTCTGATTCTGATTCTGATACAAACCAAAACCCCGACAAGATGTTTTAATTAGCAGCATCTGGCTGTCCTTCTTAAAACAGTAGCAGTAACTGTTCACCATCATCCTTTTATCACCATAACTGAAGCCATCTGTGATTTCAGATGAAGATAAACTGAAAGTGTGTGCATGGTTGTCTGTGTGTTGCCCTATGGACTGGCGACCTGTCTAGGGTGTACCCCGCCTCTCGCCCATAGACTGCTGGAGATAGGCACCAGCTCCCCCGCAACCCACTATGGAATAAGCTGTCGAAAATGACTGACTGACTGATAAACTGAAAGTATGCTCTTTAAGCTTTGTTGTCTCCTGTAAGCTCAAAGAACTAAAAATACATCAGATTTTCAGGAGTTCACAGAACAGTCAAACTTTATCTGTTATGATTGTGTTAGATAACAGTCATACATTGTTATGATTCTGGCCCGTCTGCCTGCTCTGCTCTCACTCATGCAATTAACTCATCTGCTTCACCTGTCTGCTGTGGGGCTGCTCGATCACCGTCATGCCCCCACCTGTGGAGCTGCAGTTATATACAGCCCTCTGACCGCAGACGGTGCCAGATTTTCAAAAACATTTGTGAGTAGTTATCCAGCGTTCCTTCCTGACTGATCTCGTTCCATGACCTTGCCTTTCCCTTACGGATTTTTCCCTCTTGCCTGCTCCTTGTCTGACGGATTGGATTTTGGATTTCGACTCTTTTTCTGCCTCTGGTTTTTGTCTCTGCCTGCCCCTTTGTCTGACGCCTCTAGCCCTGAATTTTGACCCTTTTTCTGTCCCTGGATTTTGTCTCAGCCTAGCCACTGTTTTTCAGCCTGAGTTCGCCTGGCTCTCTAGTCTGCCTGGATTTATTTGTCAAGAGGACAATCACAGCTCTCTGTGTTCCTGTCACAGCGTCAGCTGGTTCCCCGAGGATTTGGATCAGTCAGCAATCCGACTTCAGTCTGTTGGACGCTTCCCCATTAACTGTCTGGATCTCTTCCTCCTCTGGATTCTGTGCCTCATCACCAATGGGAAAAGGGTTGTGGGGCTTTTTCCTAACTCCTTGCAGATCCTGAGTTTTATCGCCACTAACTAGTCTCTCTGTTTTTCCATGGTTCCTGGAAGCTGACTGCTGTTCTTCTGCTCTCTGATCCTGAGTTTCTGAAAAAACCTTTTTTTCTTATCACTTTGTGTTTGGCTGAAATTTGGGGTTCTCTGTTCCTGGTCGTGATAGTAAAAATTCTGGCCAAAAGATGGCCCCCATCGCCAGCACAGCAGGGCGCACTAATGTTGATCACTCTATTGCCCGTCTTTAATTCCGGCTTGGGGGGAAGTGTTTTTATGCTGCGATCCATGACTCCTGCTTTCCCCGCCAGCGTCCTCACGTTTTCCCCCAGAGTTCCTGATCTTTCCGCTGTGGTAAGAGAACCTAGACTCACGCCTCCTGAACTGTTTAGGGCAGATCCTGACCAGTGCCGTGCTTTTCTTAATGTGAGATTCATTTTGAGCTTCAGCCTTCTTCGTTCCCTTCTGAGCGCTCTAAGGTGGCGTTTGTTATTTCCCTGCTCTCTGGAAAGGCTAAGCAATGGGGCACTGCTGAGTGGCAAAATGGTTCGATCACATGTGCTTCTTATTCTGCATTTTCCAAAGAGCTCATCAGGGTTTTTGATCCAGTTCTTCCTAGTCGTGAAGCTGCCAGAGGTTTACTCTCCATTAAACAGGGAGAGAGAAGTGTTACATCTTATATCATTGACTTTCATTTACTGGCAGCAGACAGCCTTTGGAATGAGCATGCTAAAATGGATGCTTTCATGCAAGGTCTGAATGAGAACATCAAGGATGAACTGGCTACCCGGGACTACCCTGCTTCCCTTCACCAACTTGAGGACCTGGCAACCCGCATCCATTTGCGGCTCACAGAAAGGAGGGAGAGGCTTCATAGACGGGTTAATTCCCCTTGAGCTCACAGTCCTGTTCCCCACCTAGAACCCAAGGGTCTTCCACCCCCTTCTAATCACCGTTGTGACCCGGAGACCATGCAGTTGGGTCGTTCAAAGATTTCTGCGGGTGAGCGAGATCGACGAAGGAAGAATAACTTGTGTTTTTATTGTGGTGGACAGGGTCATGTTGCATTCAAGTGTCCGTTAAAAACCCAGGCTCAGTAGAGGTGAGGAGAACTCTACTGAGCCGAAGTCAACTGTCTGTCTCCTCATGCTCATTTCCTGCAACTATTCAAGTGTCTTCCACTTCTCATCAGGTGTCAGTATTCATTGACTCAGGGGCGGACACGAAGTTTATGGATGAGTCGTTCGCCAGGGACCATGACATCAAGCTCCTTCCCACGTCTGACACCCATAATGTCCTGGCATTGGATGGTCATAGTATCAACAGTTCATATTACAAGACGGAGGTAATAAAACTCACACTGGGGGGCAATCATCAGGACGAGGTCACATTCAGGATCATCAACTCTCCTAAACTACCCATTGTTTTAGGGGCCTCCTGGTTACAAAAGCACAACCCCCATATTGATTGGCAAGCCAAAGAGATTTTGGGCTAGGCTAAGTCCTGCTCGGCCACTTGCCTGTCTTCTGCCTTATTCCGGAGAATGACATTGAGGAGACATATCCTGATCTGTCTAAGGTGCCGTCCGAATATCATGCGCTTAAGGAGGTTTTCAACAAGTCCAGGGCTACGGCACTTCCACCTCATAGACCCTATGACTGTGCCATTGAGCTCCTACCAGGCACTTCTCCCCTAGGGTCGAAACATTTGTGAGTAGTTATCCAGCGTTCCTTCCTGACTGATCTCGTTCCATGACCTTGCCTTGCCTTACGGATTATTCCCTCTTGCCTGCTCCTTGTCTGACGATTGGATTTTGGATTTCGACTCTGTTTTCTGCCTCTGGTTTATGTCTCTGCCTGCCCCTTGTCTGACGCCTCTAGCCCTGGAATTCGACCCTGTTTTCTGTCCCTGGATTTACGTCTCAGCCTAGCCACTGGTTTATTCAGCCTGAGTTCGCCTGGCTCTCTAGTCTGCCTGGATTTATTGTCAAGAGGACAATCACAGCTCTCTGTGTTCCTGTCACAGCGTCAGCTGGTTCCCCGGAGGATTTGGATCAGTCAGCAATCCGACTTCAGTCTGTTGGACGCTTCCTCATTAACTGTCTGGATCTCTTCCTCCTCTGGATTCTGTGCCTCATCACCAGACTGAGAAGGTTAGTGGCTTTATCTAACTCCTTGCAGATCCTGAGTTTTATTCAGCCACTAACTAGTCTCTCTGTTCTCAGTGGTTCCTGGAAGCTGACTGCTGTTCTTCTGCTCTCTGATCCTGAGTTTCTGAATAAACCTTTTTACTTATCACTTTGTGTTTGGCTGAATTTGGGTTCTCTGTCTCTGGTCGTGATAGTAAAATCTGGCCAAAAGATGGCCCCATCGCCAGCACAGCAGTGGCGCACTAATGTTGATCACTCTATTGCCCGTCTTAATTCCGGCTTGGGGGAAGTTATTTCTATGCTGCGATCCATGACTCCTGCTTCCACGCCAGCGTCCTCACAGCCTGTTTCCCCCAGAGTTCCTGATCTTTCCGCTGTGGTAAGAGAACCTAGACTCACGCCTCCTGAACTGTTTAGGGCAGATCCTGACCAGTGCCGTGCTTTTCTTAATGTGAGATTCATTTTGAGCTTCAGCCTTCTTCGTTCCCTTCTGAGCGCTCTAAGGTGGCGTTTGTTATTTCCCTGCTCTCTGGAAAGGCTAAGCAATGGGGCACTGCTGAGTGGCAAAATGGTTCGATCACATGTGCTTCTTATTCTGCATTTTCCAAAGAGCTCATCAGGGTTTTTTGATCCAGTTCTTCCTAGTCGTGAAGCTGCCAGAGTTTACTCTCCATTAAACAGGGAGAGAGAAGTGTTATCTCTTATATCATTGACTTTCATTTACTGGCAGCAGACAGCCTTTGGAATGAGCATGCTAAAATGGATGCTTTCATGCAAGGTCTGAATGAGAACATCAAGGATGAACTGGCTACCCGGGACTACCCTGCTTCCTTCACCAACTTGAGGACCTGGCAACCCGCATCCATTTGCGGCTCACAGAAAGGAGGGAGAGGCTTCATAGACGGGTTATTCCCCTTGAGCTCACAGTCCTGTTCCCCACCTAGAACCCAAGGGTCTTCCACCCCTTCTAATCACCGTTGTGACCCGGAGACCATGCAGTTGGGTCGTTCAAAGATTTCTGCGGTGAGCGAGATCGACGAAGGAAGAATAACTTGTGTTTTTATTGTGGTGGACAGGGTCATGTTGCATTCAAGTGTCCGTTAAAAACCCAGGCTCAGTAGAGGTGAGGAGAACTCTACTGAGCCGAAGTCAACTGTCTGTCTCCTCATGCTCATTTCCTGCAACTATTCAAGTGTCTTCCACTTCTCATCAGGTGTCAGTATTCATTGACTCAGGGGCGGACACGAAGTTTATGGATGAGTCGTTCGCCAGGGACCATGACATCAAGCTCCTTCCCACGTCTGACACCCATAATGTCCTGGCATTGGATGGTCATAGTATCAACAGTTCATATTACAAGACGGAGGTAATAAAACTCACACTGGGGGGCAATCATCAGGACGAGGTCACATTCAGGATCATCAACTCTCCTAAACTACCCATTGTTTTAGGGGCCTCCTGGTTACAAAAGCACAACCCCCATATTGATTGGCAAGCCAAAGAGATTTTGGGCTAGGCTAAGTCCTGCTCGGCCACTTGCCTGTCTTCTGCCTTATTCCGGAGAATGACATTGAGGAGACATATCCTGATCTGTCTAAGGTGCCGTCCGAATATCATGCGCTTAAGGAGGTTTTCAACAAGTCCAGGGCTACGGCACTTCCACCTCATAGACCCTATGACTGTGCCATTGAGCTCCTACCAGGCACTTCTCCCCCTAGGGGTCGAAACATTTGTGAGTAGTTATCCAGCGTTCCTTCCTGACTGATCTCGTTCCATGACCTTGCCTTGCCTTACGGATTATTCCCTCTTGCCTGCTCCTTGTCTGATGGATTGGATTTTGGATTTCGACTCTGTTTTCTGCCTCTGGTTTATGTCTCTGCCTGCCCCTTGTCTGACGCCTCTAGCCCTGGAATTCGACCCTGTTTCTGTCCCTGGATTTACGTCTCAGCCTAGCCACTGGTTTATTCAGCCTGAGTCCGCCTGGCTCTCTAGTCTGCCTGGACTTATTGTCAAGAGGACAATCACAGCTCTCTGTGTTCCTGTCACAGCGTCAGCTGGTTCCCCGGAGGATTTGGATCAGTCAGCAATCCGACTTCAGTCTGTTGGACGCTTCCTCATTAACTGTCTGGATCTCTTCCTCCTCTGGATTCTGTGCCTCATCACCAGACTGAGAAGGTTAGTGGCTTTATCTAACTCCTTGCAGATCCTGAGTTTTATTCAGCCACTAACTAGTCTCTCTGTTCTCAGTGGTTCCTGGAAGCTGACTGCTGTTCTTCTGCTCTCTGATCCTGAGTTTCTGAATAAACCTTTTTACTTATCACTTTGTGTTTGGCTGAATTTGGGTTCTCTGTCTCTGGTCGTGATATACATAGAGTGAGCCTTCCTCTGATCTGTTTCCAACCGCATGACTCACAACACTGAGGTGTTACAGGGAAAAACCTGAATAACTTGCACAAAGTCACGCATGCAGCAGCGGAGAAAGAAAAAATAAAGGATCCGGTTGATTTCATTGATCATCTGAGTCTAAAACTGGAAAACAAAAACCTTCATCAGCAAAAATGCACTGCAGCGAACGCTGTCGTTTATCTGCTGCAGCCTCTAACTGTCCACCAGAATGAATCCTCCTGCAAACATAAATTCACTTCATGAACTTCATACTTCAGAGAAATGGTAACAATCCTGCAGCCGGGCCAGGTATCTGGGCCAAACAACCAGAATCATTAAGGATACATTTTACAACTCTGAGGACATGAACTCCCCAGTTTTAGCTTCAACAAACAAAAGTCAGAAAAATCCAAGGTTTTTCTCGTCTTTTTTCATTTGCAGACCGAAAAGAAGAAATATAAACATGTGTACCTCTTTAACCACTCGGACCTTTCTGTTGATCAGCTGCAATCAGTTTGCCCTTCACTGCTTAGAAAGTCAGTCAGTCATTTTCTACCGCTTCTTCCATAGTGGGTCGCAGGGGAGCTGGTCCCTATCTCCAGCAGTGTATGGGCGGGGTCAGGGACAGGTCGTGCTTAGAAAGTAAAACAGGCAAATTTCATCATACATTAAAAACTTTCACTCTTGAAAGACGACACCGCAACCTACTGGAAAATATTTAGAATGTGGACTTCAACATTTGGATCTATGGGGTGACAGTGGATCATGACACTTCTCGTCTTGAGCACTGTGTTGGTATTAAAGGTGAAGCCTTGAAGAGGTTTTGGTCTTACCTGGCTGACAGAACCTGTTGTGTCAGCATTAATTGGTTTGTGTCGCCTACTGTGTCTTTTGGCTATGGGGTTCCTCTGGGGTCTATTCTGGGACCCCTTCTTTTGTCTCTATCTCCTTCCCTTGAGTTCCATTGTGAGGAAATTTTATGTCATTGTTATGCTGATGATTGTCAAGTCTACATTCCTTTTCTCTTGGACTGAGTCCCACAAAGGGGAACTGGGTCCTGGACTTCCTGACCAACAGACCTGTCAGGATCACCTGTCAGACTGTCAGGATCCACAACACTTTTTCCTCCTCCATCACCTTCAGCACTGGACCTCTACACATCACGATGCAGTGGAAGGGCCCTCCGCATCATGAAGGACTCCACCCATCCCGCACACAGACTGTTTCAGCCTCTCCCTTCAGGCAGGTGACTGAGGAGCATTCAGAGCGAGACCACCAGGCTCAGAACCTGAAGCTGTCAGACTGCTGAACTCAAGCTGCACTCTGTAGACTCTCTCACTACACACTGACCTGCACTAAACACTTCACCCACCAATGGTGCAATATTTCACTCACTTTAGGTGCAATATTAAGGACTACCTCATGCTTTACATGTGGATTTAGTACTTTGATAAGTTAATTTCAGCTTCACTATTTAACTGTGAATATGTCAGGATGTGACATTTTGGACTTTGTTTACTGTTAATCAGAGGTTTCTTGTTTATGGTTTTGTATTCATGTTTTCTGTTTTTCCCTACAGTTCTGGTTTTCTTCTGTCTCCCAGTGTGTTCTCCTCTGCTTCATCCTCAGTTTGGTTCAGTGTTTGTTTGGGTTCGTTTACTTTTTAGTCAGGGTTCCCATTTGGTTCCTACTTTGTTTAGTGTTTAGGCCTTAGGTTGTTGTGTTCCTTCTAATATCTCAGTTTCCTTTAGTTCATGTTTATTCTTGATTCTTATGTTTTATTCATCTCTGTTTATAGTTTTGTTTTAGGTCTGCTCACTGTGTTGTTAATTAGTTGTATTAGTTCACCTGTTCCCTCCGCCTTCCTGCCTCCTCGCCTCACCTGTCCTTAGTTCCTTTGATTACCTGCCTCTGTTCTCTCTCTGCATATTAGTTTGTTTTTTTTCATTATGTTTTGTGGGTTCCTTGCGTTACACCTGATTCACTTCTCTATGTACTACCCTTGTCCATGCCATAAGTTCCTGCAGTGTCCATGTAAGTGTTTGGATCTACTCTGGTTAGTACCTACAGTGTTTTTGTTACATTTTTGACCCTTTGAATTAAAGCTGAAGACTGGTTAAAAATGCGCTTCCCAAGCTCTTGTCTGCGCTTTGGTCCAACCCAAAACCACACCGTGACAGAATATTTCTTTTTTGTGTGAACCTTGGCTCTTTGACTCCATGTGTGAAATCCACTGCCACCAATCTGGGATGACGACCTTAGATTTAACACACTTCAGCTATGTAGTAACAACTTTTTCCAGATGGCAAATTGCCAAAATTAAGACCACTTTATCCAAGCAGGATTTTGCAGAGATCATTCACGCCTTGATTACTTTACGTGACTTGGATTTTTTAACAAGCTGTATTTCTGGGTCAGACTGGCTGCTCTCTCGCCTTCCGCTTGTCCAAAAGGCAGCTGCTCATCTTCTACATAGGTGAGAAGACGTCACTCCTGGTCTGGCTGCTCCTCACCGGCTCCCTGTTTCTACAGAACGGAGTTTGAAATTCTTTTACTTTTAAATGCGATAATGGGCTTGCTCCACCCATACTCTTCTTCACGCCTCTGAGGTCAGCTGACCAGCTGGTCTTGGTCCTTCCAAGACAAGACTGAAGCTCAGAGGTTTTCGGGATTTTGTGGTTTTGGCCCTTAAGTTATGGAGCGGGTCGCCTCTATGTGTTAGGCAGGCTCCTTCACTGGCATTCAACACAGCATGAGTTATCGTGTTATCCACCATTGTTTTGTGTCTTCTTTTACTGGTTTACTAGTTTTCTTGATTCTCTTAAGCACTTATGTCAACCATTGGCTGTTTTTAAATGTGATTTATGGCAAATGGCCTGTACTTGTATAGCGCTTTATCAAGTCCCCAGAGACCCCAAAGCGTTTCAACTACATTCAATCATTCACCCATTCACACGCTGACAATGGTGAGCTACATTGTAGCCACAGCTGCCCTGGGGCGCACTGACAGATTTATAAATAAATTGGTTGTGTTTCACACAATTTGCAAGGAAAATCCACCAGTAGTGGTTTATAGTTAAACTACAAAACAGGAGGTATCAGGAAAACTCAAGTAGACATTTTGGTTAAAAGCAGAGAGACTTGTACAAACTGTTCCCAGCTAATATTTTAAGCATTGGGTCAAATAATAAATCAGAATTCATGGTGCATTCATTCAATAAACATTATAAAACCTCGCAACGCTACTGTAAATGTGCTTTGTTTAAATGACCCAACATCCATATACAGCTCTGAAGAGCAGCTAAGTGATTTACTTTACAAACCCAGACTGCAGTCCGTCAGAAAATCTCGCTCACTGACACACTGACCCAAAACCTGCAGCAAGCTGCTGAAATATTTAGAGCCAGGCGGGGGAGACGACTCCGACTGTATGCAGAGAGCACAGCCTCTGGAGAGGAGGCTACAGTCACATGAATCTGAGAGCGCAAGTGCGATTTGAAGCCAGAAGTGGTGAAACAGTGAACCAAAGCAACCTGTAAAACTATGCAGAACAGAGAGGTCCACATAAAGGTTTGGGAAAATCACACGTGAACAATTAATGTCAAAGATCGACACCCCGTTAAAATGGTCTGGTTGTTGTGAAATAAAAGATTTAAATCATTAAAAATAATTTCAATTCCTTTTCTACATTTACCTTGACAAACTCTCCTGTACACTTCCACTGGAAAATAAATACATCTGTAAAAAACTTAAAAAGCAAAACCAGGCTGCATAAGTTTACACACCCTTAAATGAAACCTTTTTCCCCTCGTATTTCTTCATCTGTGAAGAAATTTATAACTTCTTATAAAGGTGAATGCCAGAAAATGGGCACGGACCCCTCACAGTTAAACTTTAAATATACATATTAGTAGAAAATGGCTTTTCAAAATGTGAGAAGTTAGGTAGAGTTGTGCCTGCACATCTAGTTCTGCATGCATCCTGCACCCAGATCTTGTAGCTGAAATAACGGCACAAATTATGCCTTTAAGGTATGTGAATGAAGGCTTTGTTGACTTATAATGGGAAATTATTTAATTTAAATCTGTGCGAACTGAATGTAGAGCCGGTTCTTGCTCTGTGTCATGCATTTAGTCCATCAACACTAATAATTCTATGTCTGTTACCATTTTGTATTAAGAAATTGGATGACATCAGGGATTCAGTGGTGTTTTGACACATCTGTCTTAGTGTCTGATTTAAGATAAGAGTATGAACTTCCTGCAGACCTGCAGTAAACATTATTTCACTGTTTATGGAACCAAGTCTTCATCAGGCAGATTTTGTCTACAACTGGAATCAAGCAAGCAAATGGGCGTTCAGTACAGTAATGCATTTAACTAAACAGAATGAACAAAATAAGAATCATATTCATTTTTTATGGGTTGTGTTCTGTTGATCCTGCAGAACCTGGGATAAGTGGACCCACATGTTTGCCTTGAAATGAAAATGAAACCATGCAGTAAATAAGATGATGCACTCAGAAACAGGCTGCCTCTGTTCTGCTCGCCTCCATAATTCATTCCCAGAGCCGAGCTAAAAGCAGCAACACACAGGAACACACGAGGGATGTGGAGGATGCTTCCAGCCGGATTCCCCAGCGGACAGACGAGGCTTTAAGACGAGAAGCCAGCGACAGACTGAGAACATCCCTCAGGGCTCTGATGGATGGAGCTGAGACACAGTTACTCACAATGAGCTGAGGCTCAGCAAATGGACCTGGAAAATGACTGTCTGCTGCCCAGATGAAGTGAAAACGGTAACTACACCAGCAGCAACTGCTTTACAACAAACTCCTCATATATATATTTGGTATTTCTGAATAAACATGTTTTTACAGAATGAGGACTAGACCACTCTGAGTACCTTCTTAAAAACCTTGATAAGATGTTCCATCCAGATGAGGAAGCAGGTATTTTCATAAATAATGAAAGACAGATGCTGATCCAGCTGGTGCGAGCATGCGTGAGCATGCCTAGTTATTTCATTAAAGCAATAATAACTAGATGGTTAACAAGCATTAACCTCTGGATGATCCTGCATTATGCTTTAGGAAACTATCAATATCTGGGCGCTGGTGGCTCAGCTGGTAGAGCAGGCGCACCATGTGCAGAGGCTATAGTCCTCAACGCGGTTGCTCTGGGCTTGATTCCTGGTCTCCGGCCATATCTTGTCAATTGCTTGTTGTGTTGATGCCAGACTGGCTCCAGATGTCACTCAGATGTTGTAGTTACAATTTATTGTGTTGATTTCCTTCTTTACAGCAAGCGTAAGAGGTTTTGTATGTAAACATCTGTTTTTTTAGGCAGAAATTATTTTTTGGGCATTTAAACCTCATTTACTCAGGTCCAGAATAATTTGCTCTCAAATTTTCACATCCACATCATCCTCCAGGACCTTTCTGTTAGTTGATACCAAGATTAGCAGTTTAGGCATTGTACACGTTGAGAAATGCCTTGTAAAATACGAGTATCCAGTTTTGGGAAAATAGACCCTCGGGCTTAAGAGGTTAATCTTAGCTACTTTTATCTGTTAAAAACCCGATTCGGATCTGTGTGCAACTGTTTTTATGTTGGAACACCCAACTCTGTTCGAGTTTCTGCCATTTGACCCAAACTGTTGCCTCAGATGAAGTGAAACTGGTCTGGATGTTCAAGAATGGCCCAGAAACCAGCAAAGCTCTAACCAAACATCAGAAGCTTGATCATCTGACAAGTCAACGACTGAGCTGTAAGTTAGTTGTATACTAGGAGGGCTCAAAGGGTGATGAAGAATAAGGATTCTTCAACTTCACCTCAAATCAACAGCCAGCTATATGTTTTATCCTTCTCCATTTACATTTATCATACATACTTGAGCCTGTATGTATATTTATGACCTTGTGTGGATTAGAGAATCTAACACTCACAGTCTGATGAGTTTATGTAAAAATCTGAACTTTAAGCATGAATATGATGTGAAAATCTCCACAAACGGGAAGAAAACAGGTTTTACCACATCCTGAGCTGCTGCTTGTCAGTTTATCGTGTTAAAGAAAAGATCTTAGAGCGAAACTTCCTGAAGTTCACACCTTCAGGCTGCAGCAGTCGGTGCTGCTTCGCTGTGCCTGTTTTAAAGCTCCCAAGTATGTACAACATGGCAGGCTGAAGCTCAGAACATGAAGAGGACTCGTCTCTGTCTCTCTCAGCAGAGCTTGAAGCTCCAGCTTCTCATAATTGTTCAGAGCGAGCAGCTCCTCGTGCCAATTATAACGCATTAGGAGCAGCCGCCAAAGTCATTTCACCGCCGCTCATCAGGGAGCTCAGAACTGAAAGAGGAAAATAGACAAACGCCTGTCCTCTGGCTGCCTTCAGTCGCCTGCAGTGTCAGATGAGCTGCGGATTTAAGATGGAGGTGATAAAAGCAGATTTAAGGATTAGACAGACAGATATGAATGAACTTTCAGTGACTCGCTGGTGCAGAGCTTCACCGCCACACAGATTTTTACTGAGGCACATCCTCCATTTCCCATACTGCACCCGTATCTATTTTTTACATTTTATGACCAAGGAGATGAATTGTGGTGTTCCATGAATAATGAGTTTAGAGGTTTCTACATTGTTTACATATCCTCATAAATGGGAAATGGACTGAACTGACATAACGCCTTTCCAGTCAGGCCATTCACTCAAAGCACTAGAGCCACGTTCACCCAATCCCACTCACTAACGCGGACACATTCATTCACCGATACGCAGGTAAGTAACTTAAACATCACCTGCAGCTTCCTGATGACATACGGGTTAGCTTCACTGTTTGCTTTATTAGATCGGTCCAACATGCATCTTATTTATTACCCTATTTTTATAGTGATCAGACACTTACATATTTAAAACATCAACTAATTTGTCTTGCATATCCCAGGTTTTGGTTCCATGACAAAGAACATTTTACAAAGTTTAAAATGCATAAAAGAGTAAAAACTGATTATGACCCAACACAACTTAAAAAACAGGAACGAACACAAAACAATGGTGGCAATCACTCATGACCTAAGAAAACGTTTCAGTTGGGTTTTTCTATAGGTAAGGGGTTCCACATGTGGGCTCCTCGTACAAAAGAAGCTGGTTGTCCTGGAGAAGGTCTACATAAAACCTACTAACAGCTCTTATGGGAAACTCCGCCAGTTACTGAACCAGTAGATCTAAGAGAAACCTAAAGGTCACAGAAACTCTTATCTAATATACTTTCCGTCCAATATCTTAATTGCCTGATTATATATCTTCCTGAGTGGCTTGATTGTGGTGTGTAAGAAGTTACAGAGGGAAATAAATAAGAAAACATTCATTGAACACATGAAAATTTATTGCGGCATAAAATCGTTTTAATTTAGTGTAAAATATGCAGGTTAGGTTTTGGACCTCTGCCTAACGCCTTCACATGTTTGTCAAATTTTAGAAGAGAATCCAATACGAAGCTAAGATATTCACATCTGGGACCTTTTAAAGAATTTGCCCATTGATAATTTCATTTATATGATAACTGCTAAAGAGGCTTTAAAGGAAAAACAAATTGGCACAATTTGGGTTACATTTAAAGTGAGATATGACTTATCAGGCCATGCTGCAGACTCCAAGAACCAAGATGGTTTGCTAAAACATATGCAATGTCTTACCAGCTAGATATGAAAGAGCATCATCTGCATACATCCAGAAACCTGCACCAGGACAGCATCCATCCATCAATCATCTATACCAGCTTGTCCTTGCAGCATCGTGGGGGGCTGGTGCCTATCTCCAGTGGTCATTGGGAGAGGCGGTGTCCATCCTGGACCTGGTTGCCAGTCCATCAAAGGACAACACAGAGACACACAGGAAAAACACCCATACAAACACACTCTCATACCTAAGGACATTTTAGAGAGACCAGCTGACCTAACAGTCATGTTTTTGGACTGTGGGAGAAAGCCAGGGTATCCAGAGAGAACCCACCCATGCACAGGGAGAACATGCAAACTCCATGTAGAAAGATCCCTGTCCAGGATCTTCTTGCAAGGCAACAGTGCTACCAGCTGTGCCACCATGCAGCCAGGACTTGAAAATAGCAAATCATGTCTATAACAAATGAAAATAAGTGGACCAAGAACTGAGCCTTGGGGTACACCTAGAATAACTGCTGAAAACTCACCACTTATGATAGGGCATTGGTAGCAATTCCTAAAACATGATTTAAACCACTCTGAACTTCTCTTTGAAAAACAAATCGTAGAGGATAACTTAAAATCCTCCTGTTTGTCTACAGTCCACTGATCCGTCTGTCCATTGTCTCATGCTTGTCAGAGTTAACAGTTCTGCGAAGGGAACCAAGACATCCTTCTTTCAAGCGACACTGCCAGTATACTCTGCGGGATCTCAAGCTCAGGACAGGGGGGATAAACAATTCTTCTTGTGAGCTCTGGTTCTAGTCTGGGATCTCCTACGAGTGAGACATGGCTGGAAAATCTCCTCAAGGAGGCACACAGGAAGTGTGATGTTACAACCACCTCAACTCCTTTTGATGTGGAGGAGCAGCAACCCTAATTCAAGTCTCCCTCCACAGACAGTTGTGTACAGAATCTTATTCATTTGGTCATGATCCACAAATCATTAACAAATGTGAGGGATGGACTGCAGATCAGGAGCTTTGCTTTTCGGCTCATTTCTTTCTCCATGGACCAGACCAGAGAAAGTCCTATTCCACCAACCCATCCACTGCTCCATCCCTTCATCGCTAACCTAACAATCAACATCCTTAATCTCCAACACCTGAGGCAAAACAAACCCCCACCCCATCAAAGCATCGTCTGCTGTGTAACTGGGTCGCTTCAGGGCTGTGGACTGTTAACAGGGTTCTGATGGGTCACATTAACATTTTAGAAAAAAATCAACTGTTGGCCAGACAATGGCGCTGAGTATCAAGAACTGCAGCATGAACCTTAGCAGTCAGTAGCAGATTACCAAGGTCACCTCTGAACAGCGCAGGATTGCAGAGGCTTTATATGAAACTGAATGTTTAAATATCTTCTATAATTTAAGGACAACCTTTTTTATTTAATTATAAAAGATATACACAAAAAAACTTTCTGTAACTTCACTTGAGAATGCTATTTTTGTCCAGGTTTAATGGATAAAATTAAAATTCCTTGTTTGTGCATAATGTTGTAATAAGGTGAGACGGTGCTAAGATCATTTCTATTATTTCTCATATCCAACAATACAAAACACAGCAGACAGAGAACCCCAATATGTTGAAATTATCCTTTAAAAGTCATTAAGCTCCAACTCCTTCCTTCTGATCACAGAGCTAATGAAGCATATCTGCTTTTCTTTCTACATGCAGCAATGCAGTCACAAACACACAGGGAGCTGCTGGTAGCTTCCTGTCTGACCGCAGTAACGTTCGCTGCCACCTCAATACAGCGACAGATGAAAGAGCCGCAGCTTATCACCAGCAGCCAAACACAACCGACTCTCTGCTGCAGTAACTGAAGCTGCAGCGGGTCCGCGAGCCGGGGAAGCCCCTCCAACCAACAGAGCAGCCGGCGCTTGCTGCTGGAAAGGACTTTCATCTGCGTTCTTCAGACTACAGGTGGATGTGTGGGTTATAGAAGAAAGCCTTTCCTCTTCTGTCTGCTAAGTGTGAGCAATAATAAAGTTAAGACATCCTTGTTGACACTGTGTGCTAATGTCCTCCACTATATCAAGCATCTTCTTGAAAACCCAACCCTATCAACTGACTGCACAAAAACTTCTTTCAGCTTCAGGCTGCATTTTGCTTTGAATTGTTGCAATTTGTTTAAATATCAGGATGCTGGAAGATAAGGTAAAGGAAGAACTGAAGCTCTGTGCAACAGCTTACACTAGATAAATTGATCATCACCAGAGTGCGCACCTCTATAGAATAAAGAGTTTTGCCAGTTTGATGCTCTAGAAAATGCATTTCAGAGTTAGCACAATGTCAAGATCGTGACAAAAATAAATAAACCAACCAACTGTCAGGGACAGTGGCAGAAGGATGATGATTTGGGCTTGTTTTGCAGAGGAAGCTGAAAGTTCTTGGATCCCTAGCCAGAGTTTGGGTTCATTGTGTCAGGAATTCTGTCTACTGCTGAATATGTAGATGTCAGAAAGATAAAAACATCCACTCCCATTCAGCACCAGTGTGACACACTATGGCAACAAACTCTCCAGTTAATACCGTCAGACAGTTTTATGTGAATATAAGAGAACCAAACAGCTGCATCCAATCACAGGAGGAAATGGGCCTTTGTTCTGTTAAGTTAGGACTTTCCAGAACCTTCAGTACCACTTTTTCAAAGATTTAGAGGAACATGACCCTGTGTGGATCAGAGAAGATGCACAGTACAGTCCAACTCCCAATTCCTGATTTTCAGAAAAATTAATTGAGGCTCCAAACGAACCCGTTAAACACACAAACATGCGCACACAGAGAAATCCCTCAGTCCCAGTCCTATTAAATGAATGAAACTGATTGTCTGAATTTTCTGTGCTCTCGTTGAGCTGAGGAGAGAAACATGTTGCTCAGTCTTCTGTGCCCCCTCTGGTCCCCACCCCTCTTCCCGCCTTCAGGCCCCTCCATATGGACCTGATGGATGAAGCTGAGCTGACACGAGGAGATGAAGACCAACACAGTGACAGTTAAAGAAGGAAGAGTTTAGCTTCTCTGAGGGGAAGAAACAGGAGACTGACACAATGTTCAAATTCTGGTTCTGAACTTATATATAACATATTCACTTATCCATGCAGGGTCACAGGGAGTCAATGGGTGAAAGAAGGGGGTCACCCTGGACAGGTCGCCAGTCCTTCACAGGACAACACAGAGACACACAAAGAAAAAGCACACACTTCAAACACTTGTGCTTCATTTCCATGCATCATTCAGGTTCCAGAAAGCAGGTGTTGGATGATGCTGTGGTCAATCTTAACCCCTCGTCTTCCACAAGACGTGGGGTTCAGGGACTCATTCTTTTGCTGGATCCCACCTATGTTCTCCCTACTAGAAAGGTTTATATGTGTACACAACAAGATCAAATGTAGTGATAACTAATTATTGCAGTAATTTAAATTAATTTCCTTTCCTTCAAGGCATTAAAGTGGAGGAAAAATATAAAAAAACAGCCAAAGAGAACACACAGAAGGTGTCTGCTGTGAACTCACAGCAGATATGTGGACATCAATAAATACGGAGGCGTACCTGGCAATAAGATGCCACTTTGTTGATGCAGACGACAAACTGGGCTCGGTGCTCCTCAGGGTCACACATCAGAAAATCTGGCAAGGGTAGTTCATACCCACATGATGAGGGGGGCATAACTAATAAGGTTAATTGCCAAGTCACTGATGCTGCATCAAACATGATTGCATGTGCTAAGGCCTTACGGATCAGGCACTCTGTGTGCATCGCTCATGCACTGAATTTGTTGGTAAAAAAAAATAATTCCCTGCTCTCTGTGACATTTGTACAAAGGCCAAACGAATTGTAGCATAGTTTCACTCAAGCACCACAGGTAAAGAAAAGCCAGAAGTAATACAGATACAGATGGGAAGACAGTCACAAAAGCTTTTCACTGATGTGGACACACGTTGGAAAAGCACTTATCTTATGTTGGAACGTCTGTTTCAACTAAAAGGTCCCAGGGCAGCAGCCCTCACAACTCTTAAAACTGATATAACCTCACTATCTTGTCAGGAGTATCAGGAGTCCTTACCTGTATTATTCCCTTTCTACCAGGCAACATTAGAGCTCTCTGAAGACAGAAGGGTCTCAACCTCAAAGGTTATAACCCTAATGAACATGCTGCACCATGCAGTACTTGCAAAATCAGCAAATATCACAAGTGTTACTAAACTTCTCTCAGACAACCTTTTAAGGCGTGTCAGAGAACATGGGACAAGTCTAGAATCCCTAAGCATGATGACAATGGCCACATTACTCGACCCCAGGTTAAAAAATATTGGCTTTCTCAGTCAAAACAAGGCACATGAGGCAGTACACCGGCTAAAATCTGAATGTACTGAACTAATAGCCAGCAGTGAAGCTCCACTTCCACATCCATCAGATGCAGGAGAAGGCACCAGCAACTCTGGTGAGTTTTTATTTATTCTGTAAATTCTTTGAACTTGGCATATTAGTACTGCTGTATTTCAGCTGCTGGTGTTGTATGGTTATATTTAATGGGTTTTTTGCTAGTTATAGATGAACTGTGGTGTCTGCTAGATGAAACAGTGGACGAGAAGAGACAAAGCACCAATTCCACAGCAGATGCCATAGAAGAGGTGGAGCAATGCCTGATAGAAGTTAACTTGAAGAGAAATGAGGACCCCCTGGAGTACTAGCATACACAAAAACATGTGCATCCCTGCTTGTACTGCATGGCACAGAGGTTCCTATGTTCACTAGCATCCTCAGTGCCTTGCGAGAGACTGTTTTGCAGGCTGGGGGCTTCATCAGCCGACAAAGAAACCGCCTTCAACTACTGTGAAAAATGTCTTGTTCTTGAATAAAAATAATTAACACCATACCCATCAACCAGCAATTTCACATTTAGTTGTTTGATCAGCAAGGACACTTCAGTCTCACCCAGGAGAAACAGACTGAATGCTATTGAAGGAGTGAAATTCAGTGTGCAGCTAACTATCAGGGATCTGAAGCAGAAGCCCCAGAAAAAGAAGTCACAAACACAAAGCATACAGTGCATCTTCATTGTCAAATCAGTCCACATAAAAATCATATCACATAAAAGAAAACTATTACACAGAGGTCAGCATATTAGCAGGATTATTTTGGGTATAATTCAATTTAAGAACTATAAAGAAATGACACATGGGTTTGAAAAAAAACGTTATTGTGACAATACTGCAAACACCGCCATGTTCTGATATTTGAAGTATGAAGGCTGTCACAGTGTCTGTGCAGCAGCAGATGTCACTAATGAGAAATGAAGCATCAAGTAACGAACCTTCAGGCAAAGCAATGTGCTGGAAGGCTTCATTGCTTCATGAGGCTTCATTTGGCCATCACTACCAAGGGGACGCAGCTAACCACTGCGTCATGATGCAGCCCTCTCTCTGTTCCATGTCTTTAAATAAAAACAATACATCTTAACATCAGAAGGAAAACACTGAACATTATTGTTGAATAGTTTCCAAACAAAGAGCTCTGTCTGCTTGCTGCACTAAAACGGGTTGAAGGTTTGCTTTAAAAGCTTTGTAACGCTGGGGTTTGTCCTCACAGAACCTTCCTGAGATACATGTCCACTGGTCTTTATCAGCTTCTACAATAATTTAGCTTTCTACTCTAAAACTAGTAAGTTTCTTCGACATTTCAAATCATGGTGCACTGGGTCGCGCTGTTACCTTAGAAGAAGATGGAGTTTACATGTTCTTTCTGTGACTGTGTGCGTTCCCCCCAGGTACTCCAGCTTCTTCCCACAGACTAACATGACTGTTAGATTGTTGGTTAGTCTAAATTCCTGCGGCAGGATGTCGATTCTGTGTTGCCCTTTGATGGACTGTGTTCTGTCCAGGGTGTACCCCACCTCCTGCCCAGTGACTGCTACAACTAGGCACCAGCCTCCCTGCAACCTAACAAGGATAAGTTGGCACCTCCAGAAGCACCGTGCAGCTGACATACCTGCTGACATGAAGATCATCTAAACATGAAGGTCATATCAGATAACAGCACAGGAAGTAAATGGATCTCACACCCAGTACAGAGGTAGTTCTGATCTAAAATACGGTATTTTTAGAAAGAAAACTGCAGGAACAAAGAGTGACTTGGAGTTTGGAGGCCTCAGGGGTAAACATCTCTGTGACAGCGCTGTGTGTTGTATCCGTTCTGTTTCTCCTTGAATATTTTCATGAAACCTGTTACTGCTTGTGTCTTTCCACTCAGCTGGTGCACAGTAGCGTTTTTAAGAAATTTTTTTGCACGAAATAAAACTAATTTTCCATGCAGATACATCGCAAACCTTGACGGTGCGATTAAACGCCTGACTCAACAAACTGAAAGTGACATTTAGTCATACATGTAGCTGCCTGCAGAGACTCATGCTCTCTGACAGGCCACAGCTATCATATAATCCACCACATTAAGCATCACACAAAGAGGGGGAATTCTCACAAGTGTTGTTTTAACTGATATAATGTTGAATCTGCTGGATTTTCTGTCTGTCGTGTGAGAAAGCAGACACACAGTCGCACAGTGTGGGAACAGTCCAAACATTTCTTCTGCACAAACTGTGCCGTGATGTTTTCAGGTGTCGTGGCTTCATTTGTCCCAGAAATTGTTTGGCTGTTTCTTCGTCTGTCAGAGGCTGTTAGTGTGAGGAGTTACATCAGGGACAGATTATGTAACAGTGACATCTGCTGGGAACAGAGGGAGGGTTGGTGTTCAAGCTGCGGCATCTCTGATGCTTCCAGGTCTGCATTTATTCTCCTGCTGCAGTAAGGACTCTGGTTGTGTTGTTGTTAGATGGTCCACAGTCCTGGTTCCTCTCTGATCTTCTCTTTTATTCTCCTCAATGTTTTCTTCAGGATTTAGGTCCGAGTACTGGGACAGCCATGGAAGAAAATTAATATAGAGATGGTGAACATTTTCTTTCTTAATTTGGCCACATCTGCTTCATCATTACCCGGCTGAAAGACCCAATGATGACCCATTTTAATTAAAAATGCCCTGCTAGGTCATGATGATCACTGTAACAAGATTTCCAGGGTCTTTGAAAGAGAAACCAGTAACCAGCATCACAAATCATCCACTTTACAAGCAAGAATGTATTTTCTTCTGCCCTGAAAGGCAAGTGAGAAGTGTTTGTTCTTGTAATACTTTGTCCTGACACTAGAGGCACTAGAGTACAACCACGGGCCTTCACTAGCTGTTTTGTTCGAATGGATAGAAAGGGCTGGTTTCCAGGAACCAATATCCTATGTTCTAAATGGTTGTATTAAAATAAAATAAAATAAAATAAAAGGCCTGCTGGTTTTTAGTCCAGTGCCTCAATATTCACTTCCTTTCAGGGCTTCCGTATCACTGTGTGTGGTGGCCTAATGAACTTGTGTCCTCCAGTTGTTTGAAACTTTTCTATTATTGCTGTGACTGTATCGATACGTAGACGTAAGCTTAGACCTGGAGCTGTTTTCTTGTTGAAAGGAAGAAGAATTACATATCTGGCTTACTGGAATAGTATCCTCTCTTGTGTTTCTCATTTTGAAGAGTGGCTGACAGAAATTAGAGGGATTACTAATAAAAGGTTTATGCACAATATCATCAATTAAAAAAAGAAAAATGGGAATAATACATGCTCCAGTTTTAAACCATTTAACAATGATTTTTAGGTTTGCCAATAAGAGTGGTAGAGTGATTTTTTAAAGATATTTTTTTAATTCACATGAGATGTTTTTCAACACTAAAGAAATCTAATCTCCAATCAAAGGTTGGGTTTTTTTCTCATTTTTGCAGTGTGAGAATGTGCTGCTGCAATAAAATAAAAGTTTATTTGAAAGTTTTTACTCAGCTTCAGTAAAGAGAAAACACAAAACTCTTGTAAAAGCTATATTAGCCACTCGCCGATACAGGAAAATAATTGTCTTTTTGGTCTATTTATTCTCCATGTAACGTTTGAGGAAAAACAATGAAGTTCTTAAACATAATTTGATCTGTAATTTTGCTTAAAAACTGAACCATAGAGCTTAAAGTCCGCTTTAATCGCAGCTGCTACATCCCACTTCCTAATTCGACTGCAAATTTGCATTTGTGGTTCATTTTTTGTCTCTCATCAGCCTTGCAGCTCTTCTGGCGTTAAACGTCAAAACCCCTTCGAGTCACAAGCTGGGGAAATGAATTTAACGAGTGCTGAATAGAGCCTCTCTGGCATCCATCTGCATGATGTTCAGGGGGGCCGTCAGGCTGAGTTTAAGAGCTCTAAACTGGTAGAAGATAAGTTAATCCATTTATCCGAATCCTTGCCACAAGGCGACCAAAATAAACAGCACAGAGGGAGCTGGTCTGGTGAAGGAGGAACGTCTAAGAGATGTGACTGAGAGAAACAGAGAGAGTAGGAATCACAGATGAGGAGAAATCTGAGGGAATTAATTAAAATGAGATTTAGGGCACACAGTCTGAAATATTTAACAAACAGCTTCTCCCTGACTGATTAAACTGCAGAGCTGGTGTTCTCCCAGTCTAACATGAAAAACTGGATAAAATGTGTTTTTGTGTTTGGTTCTGGGAACGGTCCCTCCATCAAAGATAGAATAACTCTGTCCACCACCAACGACAAAGGGGAACGTCAACATTGTCCAACCTGCTGTCATCAATCAGCAAATAGAAAACCTGGAACAGAATTTACAGCCTGCAAAAAATATTCAGGTGCTGGAAGCTGTTGTTTCTAGCAGCAAAATGACAGATGAGCTCTTTTTACTGCTGTTGCACAACAACACGCTCCCATGTTGACATCTTTGGTAAATTTATGGTAAGCTTAGTGACTGCTGGGTGCCTAGGTCCTGTGGGTCCTACAGGTTACAGGGACACACAAAGAGACAGACAGGAAAGATAGAATGTGTACAGTGTATAATGAGGGCTGTAGTGGAGACAAGAACCACGTTCTTCTTGAATCAGCCAATCTAGAGTGGCCCAGTACAAACACAGCTACTTTCCCAGGTGTTGAAATTCTCCCTTCTCATTCTTCAAGTTGGTACCATTGATACATTAACGAACCTGTAAAGTTGCTTTGTAGCATTTAAAATGTTCAAGACAAAATGCATAAAAAAGGAAAATGAAAACAAGCCTAAACCATTACCCCTCCACTTCCGTGCTTGATGGTCTGTGTTTGTGCTGATATGCTGTGTTTGGCTTTCTCCAAACATGGCGCTGTGCATTACAGTCAAACATCACTTTGGTCTCAAGGGGCAATGTCCCAGAATTGTTCTTCATTCAGATGCAGTTTTGCTCACCTAGGTCCTGCTGCCATTTTTTTTAGAGAGGGTTAGGGTTTACAACATGCAGAACAATGTGCAGAATTTTGCAGTTGTGCACTTGTTTCACATTTGAAAGCAGTAAAACTGTTGAAACAAGCAGATTTTTCCAAAAACTTTAAACTAAAGAAGCATATTTGAATATAGACTGCTACCATCTTGTTCAGTCACAGAGAGCTCCAGCTGACACCTCAACAGTTTCCAGGTTTACACTGATGTAAAGCAGCACTCAGCTGTCAGCGCCATAAATAAAAACAGGAGCCGGTGTTTGTTCTGCTGCAGCCTGAAATAAACCTTTAACATGAGAGAGAGCAGGTGTGACAGCTGTTCATTCATCCTGCCGTCACAGCCGACCCTCACCTCTGCAGCAGCAGCAGCAGAAGAAGCTGAATAAATCACAGCAGCATCTCCAGACACTCAGCTGCTAAAAACAGGGCAGCAAAGACAAAGTGCGGTTGGATCGCTTGTTCCCAGAGGAAAGTCCTGAAACATCCTGATGCACCTGCCACCCTGCAGAATCCGCATGCTGCAGCGCTTCCAGCTGCATCGGGATAAATGGACTGAGGGTTTCCACTGCTGCCTCTCCAGTAAATAGTCCGAACCAAGATCTCTGCACAGAAACACTTTTATTAATACTTATTAATACTTAATACTTTGTCCTCAGTATTAAAATGAACAGGCCTCCTCTCTCAACCTGCAACGGATTTCTGACACTACAATGTCTAATATGTACAACACCTTTTTACATATATTGACATCTCTGCTGAAGATTCTACGATACTAAAGCCTTCTAATAGCTTTATCTTTTATGACAGCAGCATATCCGCACACAGACTAAATCTGGAAAAAAAAACAACCTTTAATTTAAGCAAATGTATTCACCGTGGCCCACAAAACAGGTTAGGAAATCATATTTTTTTTAAATCACCAGTGCAACAGCTCCATAAAAAATCTTAGTAAGGGAGATTTTTTCTTTACTTTAGGTTACTTAGAGCATCGTATTATGCTAAACAGTTCTCCATGACTTGTTGTTTCCCGAGGGTAGAAATATGTGTATGTGTTGTTTTTTATAAGTCATTAAATGGCTACAAGAAAACAGTTCCTGGTCTAAAATTGTCTGTATTACTAACCTAAGTGAAAGGTTAAAGCAACTGGATCAGCGATGAGGACCCATGTCAATCTCTGCACCACACTATCATGAGGTTTGGTTGAAGCGGACCCAAATGCAGCAAGGAGCAGAGAACAGCTTGTAGGAGAGCAAAGTGCAAGAAAGCAACACAAACATCTAAAACTCACAGGAGAACGCCGTGAGCATGAGCAGGATTGGCAACAAAAAGAAACACGGTAAAGAACAAACAGAAAAAGAAGGAGGGACTGAAGTGAAAAGCTTAATGAGGTGATGATATTTAATAAGCTGCAGCGATGGAAGAAGAAGGGAGCTGAACACAACTACGGGAAACTACTGAATGGAGAGATTGATAGACACAAAAAACAACTGAACAGAGCATGACTAAACACACGAAAATCCTAGAAAAAATAGTCGGAACTGGAACACACTGCACAAGTAACCCCAGACTACCAAAATAAAACAGGAACTAACTCCAACAGAAGGAAACAATAACTGAAGAGTATAAAAGAAATCTGAACTTTAAAACAAGGAAAACATAAAACCACAAAATAAACACCAGTCCTTCAAGTCCTGAAGCAGACACAGTGGGGGGGAACTAAAAACATCCCCAAAGTTCACAGCCGGAGAACCGCAGCAAATAGTGTCAGCATGGGGTCACCAAGTTTCCATGACAACCATTAGACCCTATCTACATCCAAACCATTGCTTTGGGAGGCATGTCAGGAAAAAGTTTTTTCTGTCCTGCTATCACAAATGTGAACATATGGAGTCTCCTAAACTCTACTGGGACTTTAAGATGAAACAGATGAAAGCAAACTCCAAACACTTCAGTTGGGTCTGCTGGGAAACAACGGACGATAGGTACAAAAGAACCTTGTGCTCACTGTTATGTACGGTGGAGGATCTGTATTGCTGTGGGCCTGCCTCTCTGCCTTAAAGCCGTGGGAGCCTTGTTAGAGAGCTTGGCATCACAACCTCTCTGAAATACGAAAGTGCTGAATATGGGTCACCACTGGGTCCTTCAGCAGGGTAATGATCCAGAACTGGCTGCTTCAACACAGAAATTGATCTGCAGGACAAGTCAGGGAGATCAAGCAAAGAAGACTGGGAAAAGATCCATCTCTGTCTGCTCCAACATGGAAATAACATAGGAAGAGACTAAATGCTGTCCTGCTGGCCTGAGTCGATAACTGAGGCATCAGTATGTTTTTTAAATACAATCATTAATTGATGTGTGGAGGGAGCAGCGGGTTTGGGTTGGATGTGGGGGTTTGGTGGTTCTCTGCGCTCAGAGTGAAGCAGCAACAGCATCTCCAAACACATGTTTATCTTCCTGGTTTAAGTCACCGCTCGGCAGGCTGAGTGACAATCCATCATGGCTGTTATTACCCAGAGATCCATGCTGCATCCATCACTGGGGAACACGCACAGCGGTGTGTTCTGCCTTTTTGTTTCCCTGTACAATGATCCAGCAGGAAAATGGCTGCAGCAGCAACATTAAATAAATGTCTTCTTCTGACCCACTAAGGTGTCAGATAAACATTTTTCTGTTAAATATCTGCAATACTGAGATTAGAAACAAGGTCGAAAGGCATTTTGGAATCAATTTTCACATCAGATTTTGAAGGCTCGGAGAGAAACTGCAGTAGTTAACCTTCAGATGTTAACCTGCAGGACGCTTTGCTTTGCTGCAGATTTGATCACATCTAGCATTAACACATTGACATTAATTAACACCGACATGACATTTTATCTTATTGCTCGATAGTGCCTCGTTTTCTGCCGTGGCTCTATTAAAACATGAAGACAATAGGATTCATTGCGGTCATTTTGATGAATTAGTGGGTTTCAGCCTGAAGAACAACCTGAAGACGATCACTGATGCATCTGACTCGTCATAATTTATAACGACAAAAATATAACACTTCTTAAGGCGCCACTTAAAAGAATTTTATAACAGTTTGCTTGGGAAATTATGAGGTGGTTAGCATGTGTCATGCAAGTAAAAAGACCAATCAACAAGAATCAGGACATTTTTGCATAAATTGAAATTATTATTCTGAAACATCTGCCAATAGGCCCAGGTCTGGCTAACAAGTTCACCCTGAAAGCAGACTGCTAGATGCTAAAATAAACCTCCAAAAACCCTGAAATGTCATCACCAGCACAGCTTCTTGCAACTATTAATATGAAAATGCATTCCTCTGGAATCACAAAGAGACTGAACAAGTTTAACTTTCATGAGAGGTGAGCAAGGAGGAAACCTCTGCTCTCTATGGGACACATGAAGGTCCAATTTAGAGTTACCAAAAAGAATGTAGACAAGGACCAGGAATTCTGGAAACCTCTGGAATGTTTAGTGGACAGATGAATTATTTGGACATCAGAAAAAGTGAAATGTTTGGCACAAACAAAAACAGCGCTTCAGGACAAGAACCTCTTACCAACTGTGAAGCAAGGATGTGGAAGTGTCATGGTTAGGGGGTCCTTTGTTCTAGCAGGACCTGGCCAGCTCATAATCATAGAATCCATCATGAATAAGAGGGTGTTTGAGGAAAATGTGAGACCATCTGTAAAAAATTAAAGCTGAAGCAGAACTGGGCCTGCAACATGACGATGACCCAAAAATACAAGTAAATCTATCAAGGGGTGGATAAGGATTAGAGAATGAAAAGTCCTGGGCCTAGTCAAAGCCCAAATCTTGAGCTGATTAAGATGCTGTGTGGTGACTTGAACCAGGCTGAACATGCTAGAAACATCTACCAGCTGAAGGTGAGGAGTAGAGCAAACTTTCTTCAGACCATGTCTAAATGTTTTCAGGTGACTCTATGGGTCAACCACTCGGGCTCATGTAAATCCACAGTGTGACTTCCACCAAACTCCATCAACGGCTGGCAATGCTGTCTAATGCATGATACTCTTCTGAGGGATTTCACTGGCACTAATATCTCTGTTCATTAAAGTTTGACACGATTTCAGGGGACACAGTAATCAAACTCAATATTTAATAGCATCTGCACAGGAACTGATTAATAAAAAACAGGATTTGCAAAGAGCTAATCTCAGAAGCTGCATTAAACTCATTTATTTTGACAGGGACATTATTTAGTTACCTACTGATGGCTACCTACTGGCTAAATATTTCTCACATTATAACATTTGCAGTAAATTGCAGCTTTGACTCCTAATCTAGTCATACTTCATGTCAATAAAATGTAAACAGTTTCATTATCCTGCAGAAAAACAAAGTCTGTGTGCTGTCTCGTTATCCAGAAACCCTTCTCTCCCTTTCTCTCTCTCTCTATCTCTATCATCTCTATCTCTCTCTTAAAGCTTTCAAATCATTCTCAAATTGTTGTATAGCCTGTTGGTTTAAAAAAACGAGTCACTGAGCAAACAGGTTGCTCCTCCATCATCCAGCTGCCTCCCTCCTGCAGCTTCGACCACAACTAAAGAGGACGAGAGCCAGAATCAGTCAGATTGCTGGAGATCCGCTGCTGCCTTCATGTCCAGCCTGCAGCGGCAGGACCTGACAAGTTCCATGTTAAAACCTTGATTTATGTTTGGCTTCTAGGTTCAGAGGAATGTAGAATATCATAAATGACAGAAACAGACCAAAAAATAAAATAACAGGGACTCTTGTGTCTGTAAAAAAAAAAAGGTAAAGGCGATGTTTTCTCTTGCAAGGAAGTCAACATTACTCGATGTAAAACACATGGTTTCACTCAACAAAAATAATCTGCTGGAGCTTCTCAGATGCCAGCGAGCCATAGGATAAGCTTAGGGTGTTTGTGGAGGAGTTTCAGTCCAGGTCCGCGGTAAAACACAAAGGCTGCTGCTAGTTGGTGCTAGCACCAAAAATGTAAATAAATGTCTTTATTATAAAAAAAAGACATACAGTCCTTTGCAAAAGCATCCAAATCCTTTGAACCTTTTCCCATTTTTCACATTAACCACAAACTTCAGTATATTTTATTGGGATTGTAGCCGATAGACCAGCCCGGCATAACCCCAGATTTATGCCTTGCTCACACTGAATGCGGTGCAGCTGCGGTGTGGACGTGCTGCAGAAAGCCACACACACTGCGCTGCGGCCACCGCGGTCCAGCTACGGCTCCGGCTGTGGAAACAATGTTTCCGAGAGCAGAAATTCACATGGGTTCACGCGCTTTCTAGGAGTTCACAGGTGAACTAGCCCAAACATTTAGCAAGCCTCTCATAAACAACGCCCATATTTTGGCCGCACAACCACTTCTCGTAATTTTCTGCAGCCTGCAGGCAAAACAAGAGAGGAAAATCCCTGTCGGCTCCTTTCTGTTGCTATCCCTGAGTAATGACAAATGAGTAAAAACAGCTATGGATTTCATTTTCTATGGAAAAATTTGTTATACGTGCGCATAACTATCCTTTTGCGTCCAAAAATAGCGCCTTGTTCCCTTGTTTTTCTGTTTTTTGTCATTTGTTTTCGCTAGTTAGCGTATGTTGGTGGGTTGATTTTATTATGAAATTCTCCTGTCTGGCTTCCTGTTTAGCTGGTAAAATTCAGGAGCGTGATACAGAAGCCGCTGCGGCGTCCGGCCAAACTTCCTTCTTTTGTAAACATTTCGTTGAGCCGCACTGCCTTGAAAACCGCAATCGCACTGCACCGTGGCTGATGTGAGTGCACACATTGATTTTAATGATTTGGGTTCCTTGCGGCGACCGCACCGCAGCTGCACAGCGTTCAGTGTGAGCCAGGCGTGAGATGGCCGTCTGCACGCCTGGCTTCTGGTGCTCTGCCATCTGGTGAAAGCTGATTTTCTTCTCCTGACTCTCTGATAGTGACTGAAATATATCTAAAGAAACATCAGATTCTTGGCTGCTGTCTGTGTTGCTGCCATTGTAGCAGCAGTCAGTTTATATGCGGGGGTTCCCCTCTGATGTCATAAAAGAAAATTACAAAGGAGTAGTCTGGAAATGCCTTTTTAGAGAAACGTATGACCATATACAGGGGTTGGACAATGAAACTGAAACACCTGGTTCTAGACCACAATAATTTATTAGTATGGTGTAGGGCCTCCTTTTGCGGCCAATACAGCGTCAATTCGTCTTGGGAATGACATATACAAGTCCTGCACAGTGGTCAGAGGGATTTTAAGCCATTCTTCTTGCAGGATAGTGGCCAGGTCACTACGTGATACTGGTGGAGGAAAACGTTTCCTGACTCGCTCCTCCAAAACACCCCAAAGTGGCTCAATAATATTTAGATCTGGTGACTGTGCAGGCCATGGGAGATGTTCAACTTCACTTTCATGTTCATCAAACCAATCTTTCACCAGTCTTGCTGTGTTTATGGTTGCAATTGTCATCCTGATACACGGCACCGCCTTCCAGGATACAATGTTTGAACCGCACTGATTGCACATGGTCCTCAAGAATGGTTTCGGTAGTCCTTGGCAGTGACACGCGCCCATCTAGCACAAGTATTTGGCCAAGGGAATGCCATGTATATGTCAGGGCCCAAACCATCAACTGATCCACCCCCATGCTTTCACTCTGGGCATGCAAACAGTCTGGGTGGTATACGCTTCTTGTTGGGGCTTCTGGGTTCCTCCAACCCCGTAACTCTCCCGGGAATGTGAGGAAAACAGTAAAGGTGGACTCATCAGAGAACAATACATGGTTTCACATTGTCCACAGCCCAAGATTTGCCCTCCTTGCAACCATTGAAACCGAGCAGTTTGGCATTGGCATGAGTGACCAAGGTTTGTGGTATAGCAGCCCGGCCGTGGTTATTGACCCTGTTGAGCTCCTGACGGACAGTTCTTGGTGGAAACAGGAGAGTTTAGGTGCACATTTAATTCTGCCGTGATTTGGGCAGCCGTGGTTTTATGTTTTTTTTGGATACAATTCTGGGTTAGCACCCGAACATCCTTTTCAGACAGCTTCCTCTTGCGTCCGGGGGGACAGTTAATCCTGTTGGATGTGGTTTTCGTGTCCCTCTTGGTGGTATGCTGACATTACCCTGGATACCGTGGCTCTTGATACATACACAAAGACTTGCTGTCTTGGTCACAGATGTGCCAGCAATGACGTGCACCAACAATTTGTCCTCTTTTGAACTCTGGTATGTCAACCCATAATGGGTTGGTGCATTTCAATATTTTTGAGCAAAGCTGTGCTCTACCCTTGCTAATTGAACCTTCACACTCTGCTCTTACTGGTGCAATGTGCAATCAATGAAGACTGGCTACCAGGCTGGTCCAATTTAGCCATGAAAACCTCCCCACACTAAGAACATGACGGTTGTTTCAGTTTCATTGTCCAACCCCTGTATTTCAACTGTTCATTTCAGTGGCATGAATTTACTTTTTAAAATACTGTATCAATGTTTCGTTTCCATAAATGTAATTGGATTAATCATGAAAATTGAATGTCACAGGCACTTCAAAGCAGGGTTAGGTTCTACAACAATATCCCAATCTTTGAACTTCTTCAAGAGCTCAGTTCAATCCGTCATCTGAACATGAAAAGAGAATGGACCACTTGCAGACCTACCAAGACAGGGACAGGGAACACAGCAAACATATGGAAGAAGGTGTGACCTTCATGCAAAATGTTCTATGAACTATCATCCACACCATACCATCCCCATGGTGAGACATGGTGGTGGCAGTATCATGCTGTGGACATTTTTTGCTTAAGCAGGGACAGGGAAGCTGGTCAGAGTTTATTAAGATGGAGAGATGGTGGAGGTTCCCCTTCAGCAGGATAATACACTTAAGGGTTCATTAGCTTATGCATTAGCGTGGCCTAGTCAAAGTCCAATCTGTAGCAAGACTTTAACGATGATCACAGACGCTCTCTATTCAATCTGACCCAGTTTGAGCAGTTTTGCGAAAAGAAAGGTCAGAAATGTCCATCTGTAGATGACCAAAGCTGGTGGAGACAGACCCCAGAAGACCTGCAGCTATGGGATCTACAAAATAGTAACTCAAAGGGGCTGAAAACTAATGCACGCCACACTTTTCAGCTTTGCCACATATGAGGTTCTCTGGGTAGTCATGAGCAGTCAGTAACTTACCTGAAGCAGGAAGTGAAGAGTTGTCTTAGTTTGGAGAAACAGAATAAATATCAACAGAGATTTCAGTTAGTGGTAAGAGAGATGTTGAAAATTAGACGTCTGTTATCCTAAAACTTCTCCAATTTCCAATGATGTTCAATAAAAACACTAAAATTAACCCTTTCTGAGCCATCATTTTAGATTGTAATTTACACAGATGCCTTTGTTTAATTACAAAATGTACCAAAAACCTTTTATTTGAGTTCTGTAACAATTTTAATGCAAAGCAACTAGAAAGTAAGACGTAATGTTTCTCTACAGTGTATAGACCCTTTCACAGACAGACAGCACTGAAATAAAACACAGTATCATGTCAGTACATCAGGAAAACGTTTGCAATTATAAAAACATTTTTTTCATAATTTATTTTCAGAAATAAGGATTCATTAAACTTTTCCAAGGTTTTTCTTCTGATTTTTCACATCCTAAATTGTGTTGGGTTAATGTTGTCATATTTTTGTCATATTTTTGGGCCCATATTTGTGTTATTAACAAAGGGAGCTTGTAAACAGATGAACTGTGACTTGAAGAGCAGAAACACTCTCACTGAGGTCTTCCAGTCACCTGGAATCAGGCTGGAATAATGTGGATTTAAGGTCTGAACTATTAAGTGGAATCCCTGAAGCTTTCTGAGAAAAGTGCATATGCTTTAACAACTACCAAACAGTTGTCTTCTTCAACCGTCTCAGGGTTTAGGATCTTGTATGTGATTTTGATTGTACACATTACAAGGAGATCTGTGGGTTTCTGTTACGTCAGGGTTTCATCAGCCTGAGATCAGAGATCAGCAGCACACAGCTCCTTCGGGAGGCTGAACAGCGTCTGGTTGTTCTGCTGCTGCAGCCCTGACCTGTCATAACTCAATGGCCAAAATAAATCTCTTTATCCCAGCTGAGCAACACGAGCTGCAGATAAGATCATTTCATCTAACAGTGGTTAAATCAATCAGATTCAGTTCAAAAGAACTCGATATTCCAAAATCAAACTTTGAACTTTGGGAAACAAAAGAGATTCAGCGTCAAGTCTAAAGTCTCTAAAGACTGAAGTAAACATTTTCCCATTAAATCCACAAAATCTAGGTCACCTCGAAATCTGTATCGCTGTCGGTTAGGAGTCCAAACCTGAACTTTGTGCTCAGGGCTAAATTATTACATAAGCATTTGATAATTCTGTTTTAATCACTTAACATTTAATGTCCTCAATTCTAAATAGTAAAGATGTTTAAATGTAAGAAATAAATTACAACATAATAAATGAGACAAAGTCTAAGAAGTAAATTCATGTGTCAAACGTCTGAATCAAAAGAACAAGAAGTGCTTTTATTTTGATATTTCAAGCAGGAAGTATCCTTGTAATGTAGCAGCAAGCTTAGCAGCAAGCTTAGCAGCGCAAAAATGCCAGAGGAAAATTACATTTATTTTCTTCCTAAATGATCCAATGTCAAAAATAAGAATGATTAGGCTCATCTATTAATGTTTTCAACTGGTTTATAGTTGTTATAATCCATCCATCCATCCATCCATCCATCCATCCATTAGTGACTATACCAGCTCATCCTTCATTAATGAAAAATCAAACCACTTTTTGTGCACCACTTCAGCTCTAGTGTCACATTTTCCTCAAGCTCCTGATACACGTTATAATTTATGGTGGGTTCCATGATGGTGAGCTGGTCCTGCTGCAGCACAAACCATTTAGAGCCTTAAAAAGAAAAACAACAATCTCTTCACCAACTATTAGCATTTTTTAGGCAAGAAAGAGCAATAATTTGCCTACAACACATCATCAGCTGCTCTTCTAAAACATGTTTCTTATAACACTACAGTATAAACAAAAGGTTTAATATATCCTGTTCTGGTAATGTAAGTGTTAACTGATTAGTTTTTGTTTAAACTACATTCCAATATGTTATCCCATTTCTTCAACAGACACCTAATTTGAATCATAAAATCCCAGGAACGTTACATATTCAGAGTCTGAAAATGGGTCTTTCTCACCTCTGTGAAGGAACGTCTCTTCCTCCATCTGCTCCAAGCAGACTGTGGAGGTGAAAGGTCACACCCTGCCCACCTCGCCGTTAGCCGGTGAAAGCCAGGACGTAGAATCCAAAACTCATCATCACACATCGCCTCTTATACAACCTGCTGACTCAGCTCTGATCCCGGTTTCTTTTGTTGGAGCGGTTCTGCACTACATTGGCCCGTTCTGATGGGTCAAGGACTCAAACCAAAGTAAGACACACACAGAACACAAATAGGTCAAAAGCATCTAAGATTCTTATGTGCCTGGGATGTTTCAGCAAAGATGCAAAACATCTGTAATACAAACTGCAGAGGAACCCGATGCAGACGGACTGAAAGTATTATCAAAATCATCCAGGACTCATCATTCATCTCACTTGTTTTGGGTTACAACGCATAGTTTAACACGCTAAGGAACAGTTGTGGAACGATGGAACATTTTGGTTCAATGACAGTGGAAGACAAGATGCCATAGGATAATAATGCTTTAGTGTCTCCTTCCTCACTTAGCCAGCCCGCCACAGATTTTTTGGAGAGGTGGAGGTATTCGACCACATGTATACTGCACACGTGCAGAACTGACACAACTGTGAGTTAAATGTTCCAGTCACGACCCAAAAATCACATTACTTAATCTTGCACTAAGCTATGCAGATGTTTCAATCACCTCAGCATGCTGGATCTTAAAACTGAAAGCGAAGCCGACAGCATGATCTACATTTTGATTTGTCTGGCTAACTATCAGACCACTTGGGACCCGTGAGACGTGTTTTTCAATTCGCCAGCATACATAGCAACCTAGCAAAAAAAAAAATTTAAATCCCAAATTAGTGTGACAATCATGCTCAGGAGGCATGAATAAATTAACTAAATTTAACCAACATTTAACATTCTGAAACATGCTCAGCAGATTTAGAATGAAATTTGAGGAAAGTGTGTTTCCTCCAAACAGTAGCTGGGTGGGTTGGTGTGTCCTTTCCCCTTATAAAAACACTAAAGGATTCAGTGCTCAGAGCATTATCGGTCTGAGCTGCACACTGAAAAAAGAAAACATGAAAAACTTATTATTTAGTAGCTTGACAGGTAGTAGGGCAGTCAGAGAAAGGGAAGACATGTAGTAAATGCCCCGGGATCAGGAAGAGCTCCATCCAGGACTACAGCCTCCATATATGGTGCATCTGCACCCCTAATTAAGTCTGTTTATCATTACATTACTGTGCCTTTATTTACAAAACAAGCATGATATGTTGAAAGACTCAATGAGCCAGAATCAAAATTTGCAAACCTTCCAAATAAGTGTAATCAATTTGTATGTGATTCCTTACAGATTTGTAACAAGTCTTCAGTAAACTGATCTGCAGCGTGCTGTATCTGACTTTTTCTCAGCATTAGCTGTAACTCCTGTGTTGCAGTTTTGCCCGTTTGAACAGTGAGAATGGTAAAAGAGGAACTGATTGACTGGCTCACCTCCAGCTCTGCCTTTTTTCACGCTTCCCTTGATTCGTCGTCTGGCCGGAGAGAAATGTTACACAGCTAAAAAATTCAATCTACACATTTTAATTTGCGTCTGCAAGCTGGGAGGTGAGCAGCCGGTTTGCGTTTAATCTGAGCAGGAGGGAGAAGTGATGAAGGAGAGCAAAGACAGGGAATACTAACAGGAAAAGGTTTCATTAAAAGGTTTGCAGAGTTCCTAATTATTTTTCATGGACAAATTACAAACTCCAGAATCAACTCTCCTGAAATGTCTGTTCTTTACCCTCATTTAAAAATATAAAATACTATCGAATGATCCTACAGGCTATGTTTTCTGGGGCTTAAATGCCCCTGGTAGGGTCTCCCATGGCAAACAGGCTCTGGGTGACGGGTCAGACAAAGAGAGGTTCAACACACTTTCATGAGGACCACAAAATCGAGGCATGTGACATTGCCCAGTACGGCGGACCCCAGGCCTGGGGTCGGGACTCGTCGGAGAGCGCCTGGAGGCTGGGTTGCTACTCACGGTACCCGGCCGGACCAAACCGAAGGAGAGATGCGAGGCCATCCCCCGGTGGGCCCACCACCTGCAGGGGACAGTGACACGACAGTGACACCTGGAGAGGCATGATTGGGAGGAATGGCCTCCCCGATCTGAATCTGAATGTTGTTTCATTGTTGGACTTCTGTGCTAGTCACAGATTGTCAATAATGAACTCCATGTTCAAGCATAAGGATGTTCTTCAGTGCACTTGGCACCAGGACACCCTAGGCAGGAGGCCGATGATCGACTTCGTCGTTGTGTCTTCAGATCTTCAGCCGCATGTTTTGGACCCATTGTAGAGAGGGGCTGAGCTGTCCATTGATCACCACGTGGTGGTGAGTTGGATCCGCTGGAAGAGGAGAAAGCCGGACAGACTTGGCAGGCCCAATCGCATATTGAGGGTCTGCTGGGAACATCCGGCAGAGCCCTTAGCCAGGGATATTTTCAACTTCCATCTCCGGGAGAGCTTTGACCAGATTCCAGGGGAGGTTGGAGACATAGAGTCCCAGTGGACCATGTCCTCCGCATCTATTGTCAATGCTGCTGTCCCTAGCTTTGGCCGTAAGGTCTGCGGTGCCTGTCGCGGCAGCAATCCCCACACCCGGTGGTGGACACCGGCAGTAAGGGATGCTGTCAAGGTGAAGAAGGAGCCCTATCGGCTGTGGTTGGCTAGTGGGATTCCTGAGGCTGCTGACAGGTACCGTGAGGCCAAGCATGTTGCTGCCCGGGCTGAGGCAGAGGCAAAAACTCTGGCCTGGGAGGAATTCGGTGAGGCAATGGAGAAGGACTACCGGTTGGCCTCGAAGGCAATCTGGCATACCCTCCGGCGCCTCAGGAGGGGGAAGCAGTGCGTCGCCTACACTGTTTATAGTGTGGGTGGGGAGCTGCTGTTCTCGAATGGGGACATTATTGGGTGGTGGAAGGAGTACTTTGCGGATCTCCTCAATCCTGTCATCACGCATTCTCTGGTGAAAGCAGAGGCTGGGGACTCGGGGTTGGACTCTTTCATCACTCAGGCTTAAAATGCTTCACGGTGGCAGGGCTCCGAGGGTGGCTGAGATCTGCCCTGAGTACCTCAAGTCTCTGGATGTTGTGGGGCTGTCATGGTTGACATGTTTCTTTAACATTGGGTGGCGGTCTGGGATAGTGCCTCTGAACTACCAGACCGGGGTGGTGGGCCCCCTTCATAAGAAGGGTGACCGGAGGGTGTGTTCCAACTACAGGGGGATCACACTCCTCAGCCTCCCTGCTAAGGCCTATGCCAGGGTATTGGAGAGGAGAGTCCGGCCGATAGTCGAACCTCCTTTTCAGGAGGAGCAGTGTGGTTTTCGTCCAGGCCGTGGAACACTGGACCAGCTCTACACCCTCTGCAGGGTACTCGAGGGTTCATGGGAGTTTGCCCAACCGGTCCACATGTGTTTTGTTGACCTGAAGACGGCATTCGACTGTGTCCCTCATGATGCCCTGTGGGGGGTGCTCCAGGAGTATGGAATCGGGGGCCCTTTATTGGGGGCCATCCGGTCTCTGTATAAGCGGAGCAGGAGTTTGGTCCGCATTGCCGGCACTAAGTCGGACCTGTTCCTGGTGCATGTTGGAGTCCGACAGGGCTGCTCTTTGTCACCGGTCCTGTTCATAACTTTTATGGACAGGATTTCTAGGCACAGCTGAGGGCCAGAGGGGGTCTGGTTTGGGGACCAGTGGATTTCATCTCTTCTTTTTTGCAGATGACGGGGTCCTGCTTATTAAAATAATGACCACTTTTCCTTACTCTGCTACATTCTCATGCTACTCTACAGTTTTGTGTTATTTGCTGTTATTTTAGCTTTTAACTCTATGTTCTCTCACTGTTTTTTCTGTTTCTAGAAGCTGCACCTGGCCTGGCTCTGTGTTTAGCTGTGGCACCTTCCTGGAAGGGAACATCGGCTGAACTGCTGCTGCCAACAACTTAATGCTCACCTTCTACAGATAATCCACATGGCCCTGTCTCTCAGTGTTTAACCCTTTCTCTCTCCTAGACATAGCTACTGGCTGAGCTTCTACTGTAACTAACTCTATGTGCTTTCTTTCATCATCTAGACTTCAAAACTGGCTCAGAGTTCATCTGCTTAACTGTCTTACTCTCCTAGATGAAGCCTCTAAAGGAGCTATAACCATTAATGTTTTACTTTTCTTTCCTATAGAAAGTGCTCCTGGATCAGTGCTTCTGTGTTCTGTTTCTGTCTTTGCTCCGTTCTCTCCATCCTCCAGTCAGTCGTGGCAGATGGCCGCTCACACTGAGCCTGGTTCTGGTTCTGCTGGAGGTTTTTTCCTTTTAAAAGGGAGTTTTCCTCTCCACTGTCGCTACATGCTCAGCAGTGAATGCTGAGCCCAGAGTGAATGCTACAAGTCACTGACTGGATGCAATCTGCTGGGTTTCCTTAGACAGAAAAACTTATAACCAGTTTGAATAATAAACTGAATCTGACTGAACAGTTTGATAGGATTCATTGGAATGCATGAGCCCGACTTGAAATATGTCTGCATGACTGGAATAAACTGAAAATTTTGTAAAGTACCTTGAAACGACATGTGTTGTGAACTGGTGCAATATAAATAAACTGAATTGAAAATTCCCCATGGGGGTCTGTTAATCACTAGTTCTAAAGATCTGAAATTACTGAAACATTTTGCTCTGATCGTAAATTATCTGGTGTCTCAAACTGTTAACTTAAACAAGTAACAATAAGTAAAAATAGCAAAAATATCCTTTTTAAAAACTGTGTGAATTAATGTTCTTTGCTCATGCAGAACGTTTATAGCCTGAAGATTGCAGTTCCAGGCTTTCCTTTAATAAACCCCCAGCTTGTTTTCACTTTGTAAGTCAGTGTTGAGTTTTTCCTCCGTGAATACTGGATCTGGGGATCAGGAGGGAATCATGAAAAGCTGCTGAGCTCCTGAAGGTGAAGGAGTGAGGCAAACACAAAGAAGATACCTCGAGCAAAGTGAAACCTCACTTTCTCTCACACTTTGTGACTTTGTGCAAAGTCATAGAGACAAAAACATCCTCAGAAATCCTGAGCAAAGACATGCAACATCCTCCTGAAAAAAAACTCTCATCCAGACAAGATGTGTGTGTCTCTGAGACGGGTCAGTCTAAGAATACCGGCCCAGTATGAAAAGTTAGAAAAAACTTCTTCATCAATCACCAGCAGCTCACACATTGTCCCAGTTTCTCAGGAAAAGATGGTCAAAGTCTCTTTGCTCTACTTCCTGCAGAATCTAAAACCTGTTCAAGGTGAGAAAAAAGTCATGGTCAAGAAATTCAGCAAACCTGCATGGGTTCTGATCCACTGCTATACTCCCGGACTTCCAGCTGATATATATTTAATATGTGAATTATGACATTATCTAACGCTCAAAACTGAAAAATGTTTGCTGCTCTGGAGCCTACAGGTCTGGGTTAACACATCAATCTGAGAAGGGTTATATGGACACTTTGAAACTATTTGAAGTCCATCATTCTACAGAGAAAAAGATTATTTATGAACACAAAACATTTCAGACAGCTCCCAATCTTCCCAGGCGTGGACGTGCCAGCAGATTTAGCTCAAAGGCCAGAGAAATGACCAAAAACCTCAAGAGCTCCAACTTAGACTCTACAGGCCTCAGTTAGCAGATTACGGTTATAGTTCAATTCAACTTGGAAAGACTCACAAAGAGAAGACAGGGATGCAGTTAGAAAAGTTTATTAGTGAATTTTTATTTCTTTGTTGCTTGGACCCCAGTGGAAGATGCTGAGAATGACGTGCGCTTGAATGAACATCTTAGGGTTAGATTTAGAGATGTTTTCCCCCCTGGGATCCGATCCTGGTGGTGGAGTGGAGGCCTGAGGAGATTTGGAAGGAGTTTGGAAGTCAAATAGTGGAGATGGAGTGGAGGAGGGTCAAAGTTCAGCTGCAGAACTTTCAGCTGCAGGCTTCCATGGATGAAGATCTTTTAAAGCGGAGCCTTGAAGGATGATTGGCCAGGGAGAAATGCGTAATTAGACGAAGCTGGTGGTGATGGTGAGTCTTCCATGTTGAATTTTCAACTCCATGACAGGACAGTTAGAAAAAGACTCAACAAGTTTGGCCTTTCAGAAGGTTTAAACGATAAATCCTTTCCCTCTACAAAAGCAGGATGACTTAGATGTCCTCGGCTGCATCTGAATGAAGCACAAGACATCTTGACCATTACCCTTTGGACAGATGAGACCAAAGTACACATTGTAGTGTACAGCACCACGTTTTCAGAAAACTAAACACAGCGTAAAACCACAAACACCTTATTCCAACTGTCAGGTACGGTGGTGGAAGGATGATGGCTTGTTTTGCACATGAAGCTTGGCCCAAACCGGGTCATCAGCAGGTCAATGATCCCAAACAAAGCAGCAAATCTACAACAGAACAGCTGAAATAGAAAAATGAGGTACTGGCCCAGTCAAAGTCCAGAAAAAAACAGATTGAAATGCTGTGTTGGGACCTTCAGAGGGCTGCACAGAAACAAATGTCCACAAATCTCAATTAACTAAAGCAACGCTGGAAAGGAGAATGGACCAAAGCTTTCCATAATGACGTGAGAGACTGAGAGGTTGTCTGCTAAAGGTTGTTTATATGTAGTCATATTTGATAAATTAGAATATTATTGAAAAGGCTATTTTTTCAGTAACTGAATTCATTAAGTGAAACCCATTATATTTAGACAGATGTTTTCATGCCTTTATTTCTGTTAATTATGATGATTTTCTGCTTCCAGCCAATGAAAACACAACATTTAGGATTAGTATATTACATCAGAACAATAAAAAACCAAATGTGACTAGCCTCAGCGGACACATATTCTAACTAATAAATATCGAATATGATACAGTATATAATACAGTGAACTGTGTAAGTTGTTCGTGCTCTAATCTTATGTCTTATAACAAATGATAACATGCAGCTTCTGCACTATTGCTGGGCCATCACCTACTGGAAACAAGGCTGATCAGACTACATCTTCCAGCATTCATTGCAGTTCCTGGATCCTGCTGACGTCACAGACCACGGTTGTATAAGGAGGTCACACACGCACATCAAAACAACTCCCTCCAATTTTGTCTGGGCATACGAGGTATTCCCTACGAGTGGATATTTATTAACTTGTTCGAAAGTGAAATTTTCCTCTTGTTACCTTCGAGGAAGAAAATTAAAAGCTTTAAGATCTAGCTTGTTGGGGAACTGGTTTCCCGGTTCCAGTTCCCCAGCACATTTAAATACTCTGTAAATAAACACTTTACCGTAAAACTCTGTCTCCTGGATTGCTTTCTGCATGTGGGTCAAATCTGTTAAAAACAATATGACAGAACACTCTGGCCAAACTGACCCAGCAGAAGCGTTCAGGAGAACTCTATCTGAACAACACCACCAAATCATATCACATGATTCTTCCCTCCGTTCTCTTTTTGAACAGCAAAAACAGACCAATCAGCAGATTGAGCAACTAGCCTCCATGTTTCAGCACACCTTGAGCAATTTCACCGCCCCGGCAATAGAGGACGCTTCAGCCTCCCCAGTTTCCCAGCAACTTCCGCACTCACGTGAGGTCACTTCCCCGAATCCTGAAAAATTCTCCGGTGAAAAAGAGGATTGTGGGGTTTTCCTTCCCTCCAATGCACTCTATTTTTCAACTTCCCCACAATCTTTTCCTCATGATTCTGTTAAGATTGCTTTTGTTTAGGGTTACAAACCCGGAAAGGCTTGAGAGGGGGAGAGGCCCGTTTTCAAATTGTGAGATTTTGGTTGAAATTTTTCCGAGTTTGGGAGGATTTTTTGACAGGTTTTCCAGCAAAAAAGATTTAACCGCCAATGTCGGGTTATGGTTTTTAAACAAAGAAACCAGTATTTGCTGAGTTCTCTATAGATTTTTCGCATTAGCTGCAGCTTCTGGTGGAATGACTGACTTTAGAGCCCCCTTTTTCCAGCCCTTAAAGACCCTTTAAAAGGGATGAGTTGGCTTTAGTCACGAGCCTGAAACCTTGAATGGGTTAATAAATTTAGCCTCAGATTAGATAACCAAAGAGAGAAAAAAAGAGATCCGTTTAAAACAGAGCGCAGTTAGGCCAATTCTCTAGCCCAACTCCCAAAACTATTCGCCCCATTTCTTTTTCGCAAGTCGGGTATAAAAACCCATGCAGATCGGGCGAACTCGCTTTCACTGAGGAAAAAACAAAACGCCCAATCCAACCAATTTTTTTTATGTGGCTCTTTGTACATTTCTTGCAACTGCCCCTTTTGGCCCCTTCTGGCCCCAAAAGGCCAGGCCCGTCAGTGAGTAGGGGAACGGGCCCGTTCTCTTACCCCAGATTAGTTTGCCTGCCACATTCTTTTGTCACCGCCTTTTTCAGAATCTTTTCGCCTTTTTTGATTCAGGTAGCGATCAAATCTTATTGACAGAGGTTAGTTAGTGAAGCTCAGTTTGGGGACTGAGCCACTCCCCTACTTCAATCGTTTCTTCATTAGAGGGGAAAAGATTACCACGAATCACACATAAAACCCAAAAAACCGTTGACTTTAACCCTTTTTGGGGAAAATCATAGGGAGGAGATTTCTTTTTTTTGTTTTTTCCCATCGCATTGAATTCCTTTGTTTTTGGGTTTTCCTTGGCTAAAAAAAACATAATCCTCAATTAACGGCAGAAAGGCCGAAAAAATCCTGGCCCCACTAACTGTATATCTCTTTTTTCAGAGCGTAGTTTCACTCCCTCTGAGTTTGATCTTGCAGATAACGAGATGCCCGATCTCTCTAACGTCCCCCAGAGTCCATGACCTAGGTTAGTTTTCAGTAAATCCAAAGCTTGTCTCTACCCCACACAGACCCTAGGACTGTGCAAAAAATTTTGCTTCCCGGGCCCCCCTGCTTCCCAGTGGGCTTCCCCCATCTCAGGACCAAAAAGAAAAGTTATGGAGGACAAATTTTAAATGGTCCTGGTGACAGGTTTAAATTTGCCCCTCTTCATCCCCACTCGGAGCTGGGTTTTTTTTGGGGGAAAAAAGAGGGGTTCTCTACGCCCTTGTATCGATTATAGGAGGTTAAACCCAAATTTACGGTTAAAAACAAATACCCACTTCCCTTCTGTCCTCGGCTTTTAACATTTTCACGGTTAACCATTTTTTCTAAGCAATTCCGTAACGCCTACCATTTAGTTAGGATCCGCCAGAGGGATGAGGGAAGACCGCTTAAAAAAACCCCGTTAGGCAATTTTGAATACGGGTTTATCCCGTTTTTATGTAACGCACCGGCAGTGTTTAGTCATTCATAAAATGACGTACTTGGGGATTTTTTTAAATTTTTTTGTTTTTGTCTCCCTGGATGACACCTGATCTACTCTAAAGACATTAAAAAAACACCCCTCATGTTGTCTTTCTGGAAAGACTTTTGGAAAACAAACTGTTGAAAGGCTAGAAATGTAATTTCACAAAAAAATTTTTACATTTTTGGGTTCATCCGGGGGTACAGGTTCGCCGGACCCCGAGAAAAAATCAAGCAGTACTGGAGGGCCCTTTTTGACCCGCAAACAGTTACAATGGTTTCCCTTTGGGGTTTTCAAACTTTTATCGACGGGTTCATAAGAACTTTAGTTTAAATTTCCCCACCATCCCGCCTTGACATCCACAAAAAATCGTGTTTTCCCGGACACCTGAAGCGGACAAGGTTTTCAGGCATTAAAGAGAGGTTTTCTTAAAACCCATACTGTTTTATCCCCATTCTTTAGACAGTTTACTTTGGAGGGAGACGTTTAGATACAGGGGTTTTGGGCCGTACATCCAACAGTCAGCAAAGAAGGAAAACCCCCCTTTTGTTTTTTTTTCTGTCGTCTCACAAAAACCCGAGAGGGAAATTTCGAAATGGGGGACAGAGAAAATCCAGAATACCTAGCTTTGAAGATGGAGACATTGGCTGGAGGGAGCTAAGGGATCCCATTTTAGTATGGACCGATCACAAAATCTGGCCCACTTGCAAAAATGCCAAAAAAACGAAACCCCCTCAATCACGTTTTGGGCGTTGTTTTTCTCTCGTTTTGTCTCTCCCTTTCTTACAGACCTGGGTCCAAGACGTCAAGCCAATGCTCTTTCCCGGCTTCATTCACCCCCATTCACTAGAAAGAGGCCCAAACCCCTTTTGCCGCCCCTTGGACCTTTGGAGCCTTAGTTTTTGGGGGGTAGAGGGCCCGATAACAATGCCAACGAAACGAACCGACCCTGGGACCCGGTCCTCCCCAAAAGGAAGTATGTTTTCCCACCTCTGTTAGGTTTAGGCTCATTTGTGGTTTTTAAGCTAAATTCTCAGGTCACCCAGGGGGTTTGCAGAACCAATCACCATTTTAAGACGATTTTTGGGGGCCAAATTCTTTACAAGGTTTTTGATATGTCAGGCTTGTTCGTATGGCCAGACAAAAAACGAGCAACCAGCCCCCTAGGTTACTTCACCCTCTAGTACAACCCAAACGCCCCCTTTGGGCTCACATCGCTCTGCTTTTTTACAGGGTTTTCCCTATCTAAGGGGAATTGTTTTTTCCAAAAATTGTTGACTGTTTTCTAAGTCCGCCATCTAGTAGTAAAAAAAAACTCCCATTGCCTTTTATACCGCCAAAAATGTTTTTCAGCATGTTTTTTGCCTTCATGGCATCCCAGGACTTTTTTCAGACCGGGTCCCCCAATTTTTCTTTCCCCTGTTTGGAAACAGTTTTTTTTGGCTTTGGAGGGCCAAAACCTCCCTGACTTTGGTTTCATCCTCAATCTAAAGGACAGACAGAAAACATGAAACCAAAAAAGGAGTCCATTCCCCAATGCATGACCCCAACCGAACCACGTGACTGGTGTGTTTTCCTTCCTTGGGGGAATATGCTATTTTAATTCACAAATCTCTCGCAATGGCCTCTCACCCTTTGAGATTTCCCTGGGTTTTCCCGCCCCCTTATTTCCGCGATGAGAAGGAAATTCGAGAAACGTCCGTTCCCCCCCCACATAGCCTGTAAACGATCTGGGGAAATGCAACCAGAGCTCTCCTCGTAAGAACCAGAACAAAAGACCGCAGACGCCCGGGCCCGCTCCGATATACCCTCCTGGCCAAAAAGGGTTTTGGGTTTTCCTCCCCAGAATTTTTTCTGAAGGCCATGTCCAAAAAACTTCCTCCCTTTTTATTGGGCCCCTACACTACTGACTCAGTCATCAGCCCCCCCTGTTTTTCGTCTGCATTGCCCTCCAGCTACGTATTCATCCCGTGTTTTTTGTCCACAAAACCTTTTTTTTTCCCGCACTTCATGACAAAGACTCAGCCTTTTTTACTTCAGGCCCCACCGCTTGGCAGCCCCCTGAATTCTTCGCTCCTTGGCAACCTTCAAAAACCCTGTCCCCCTCCTCCCCTTCCACTCACCCACTTCCGAAACCCCCGGGCCATCTTATCATCCTGGCACATATTATCCACCATTTTCTGTCCAGGGGTAAAAAACTATTTTGGTCTCTCTGCACCCCCCTTGGGATCATTCCCCCAACCAGAAGGTGAAATTTTTATTCTTTAAGTATTGACCCTAAAGTATTCCCTACTCACCATCCAGTTTATTTTACAGTTGGTTTCCCAGTTCCAGTTCCCCAGCACATTTCACTACTCTGTAAATAAACACTTTACTGTAAAACTCTGTCTCCTGGATTGCTTTCTGCATGTGGGTCAAATCTGTTAAAAACAATATGACAGTTTGTTTGCATAGAGCTATTTAAACAGAGTGCTCCTCAGCAAACTGAAAAAACAGACATAAAACAACATTAAAAGAATTATCGTTCAGTAAAATAAAAAAAATCAAAAGAAGAATGAACCATGAAAATACAAATTCAAAATTAATAAAATGTTAAGACAGGATGAAAATGTACTGGGAAAATAATCTACGTTTAGGTTTAAGCTGCAGTAAACTGTATTGTTTTCAGTCCTGATGTTGAAATCTGGGTTTATTTATAATTAGACCAACAGCTTCTGCACATCTCAGGTTTTCAGTGAGTTGAGGGGCGGAGAAACTTAAAACTGCATCCGCTTGTTAAGTTCTGGTCCTGAGGAACACTTAGTGAGAAGATCTCTAATGACCTGAGGAGCCTAGCTGGTTCATCCAAACCAGACCATTAAGTGTTTTACCAACCAGGAACAAGATTTTAAATTGCAGTCATTGCAGGGAATTAAGGACAGGTGAAATTAAATCCATTTTCCAGGTGTTGGTCAGCATCTAGCTGCTGAAAGAATAAGTGTTTTTGTCCTGTTTTAAACAGCAAACCCTTAAAAATGGCAATGTTTTAGGATGGTAGCTTTGTGTGCAAAATGTATCTCTGAGTCCATACCTGCAGGTTCAACCATCTAAGTCTCTTTGCATGGTCTATCTTTAGTCTCATCTCTGATTTTTGGGATTAAAACAATGACTTCTGTCTTTTCTCTGTTAAGGAAATTCTGACTCATTCACTCACTAACTCAGTGACTGTAGTGGGGCACGGTCATGTGGTGATACAGAAATATAAAGCTCTGTGTTTTCAGCATAAATATGGTTGGAGTTGTTAGTAGTCCTTCAGGATTTGAGATAGGGGAAGCATGTAGATACTGAATAAAAGTGGTACGAGAATAAAGCCTTGAGGAACCCCACATGACTGGTGACCTGTCCAGGGTGTACCCCGCCTCTCTACCTTTAGACTGTTGGAGATAGGCACCAGTTTCCCTGCGACCCAGTATGGAAGAAGCGGGTATGGAAAAGGGATGGATGGATGGATGGATGGAACCCCACATGTGATTTTCTTTTTTGTTCACTGAGATTTATTGTTGCAAACTGATACAAAGTATTCCCAGTCACCAAAGTAAGACCGGAACTGGTCCAGCACAGCACCAGATAATCCCACTAAACTTTCTGATCTGTCAATCATGATGCTATGAAAGGTGTCGAACGCACCCCTGGGATCCAGGACCAGATTGACAGAAACCTGCTTATGTTGTAAGAATTCAGATGATTTCTTTTCATTTTTATTTAACATATATAGATATTCAACCAAGGTGTCATCAATATGTCCAGTGTACAAAAGTCAAAACAGTGACAGACATTATACATCTGCTTGGGGATATTTCACTGTACCTAAAGTGTAGTTTTTCTTATTTTCCAACAACAGCATCCCAAAATGGAATACTGTCAATAATGGTACCAAACAGGTAAATGAAGACAGGACAGCGCAGGTGAGTCTTCATTAAAAAATATATTTTACCATGTCTTAAAAGTCAGAGAGCAATAACGGCTTCTTTAGTGCGTAGATCTGCTGCAGATGGAGGAGATGTCAGGAGCCTGATGAGGCCCCAACACTCAAGCAGCATCAGCAGCAGAGCGAGCTGAAGACTGCCATCAGATCAGGCTGTCAGGAAACACCTGCTTTGATCTCAGCTGAGCGTCTGGTTTTACATTTTAAAGAGCTGCAGGCTGCCTCTGATTGAAAATCTCTACAGCCGAGGAAGAGATGAAACGATGCTGTAGAAGTTTAGTTAGTTCACTTGTTACGTCACTTCTGCAGGAGGATGTCAGCACTCGGCTCATGGAGTCTACAACTGGTTTGCTTTAGTCGACGGAGTGAACAAATAGGTTGGTTGAATTTGTAAAATAGAGAAATGGCACACCTAATGAATGAGCTCTGGTAATAATTACAAATTCCTGTGACTGAGCAACCTGGAAAATATAACTTTAAAAAAGCTGAGAATTGTCAGAACCTTACTGGTCTTTCTTTTCCTACATCACAATGTCCCGCCACCCTTTACCATCTTCAGCATCTCAGCCACTAAATAAAAGCCCAACCAACCTGCAGAACCTGCATGAATAACATCCTACCAAATATTGAGTCCAAGAAGTCCTTTAGAACCAAGATACTGCAGACTTTAAAGTTGCATTTTGATATATTTAGCATTATAATACCAGCAATAAAATAATAATAATGATAGAGAATGTTATATATACTACGCTGTAATTACGGAATGCTAAACTATATAAGAAAGGGTGTATTGCCCAGTCTTACATATTAATTTTCAACTATATTATTGTACATTGCACCTAATTTTGTTCTTTTTAATGTGTTTGTGTTGGTCTTGAGTATAAATAAAACACAATCTCTGTTCTGTGTATTAAAAAAACCTACTGCACATTCCACACTTAAATCTAAATAAATATAGTGAGGATAATGATCCGTATGCTGAGGACGTCAGATAAGACAAATGTTTCACAAGCGAAAAATCATCTATTCACAGTTACTGAAAGAGAAGGTGATCTAAAACAATGACCAACAATGATTATTTAAAAACTTGAAAAAGAGACAAAAAAACCTGAAAAATAAAAAGAAACTGGACTTCTTTCATAGAACGGTTCAATAAGAACCTGTTTGGCTTTCTCATTTTATCAGCCACCATGAATATTTACTATGACACGTCTATTTGCTTAAGAATAGGAAATAAACACAGAAACAGACGTAAATATAGTAATATTAAGAAAAATCCCACCTTTTTCCTAGAGGTGAGTCTTTGTTTTCATTTTGTTCAAGCTTATCGCTTCATTTTTTAAATACATACACTACCGCTCAAAAGTTTTAGAAGGCTTTTCTCATTTAATGCGTCTCTTTATTTTCATGACTATTTACATTGTAGATTCTCACCAGAGGCAACACACCTGTGAATGAAAACACATGGAATGATGTAGTAAACAAAAAGTGTGAAATAACTCTAGACATTTTAGATTCTTCCAAACAGCCTTCCTTTGCTCTGATGACTGCTTTGCTCTCTTGGCGTTCTCTCCATGATCTTCATGAGGTGGTCACCTGGAATGGTTTTCCAAAGAGTCTTGAAAGAAGTTCCCACAGGTTCATTGACAGAAGGTCAAAGGTTAATATTTCAGTCATCACAGCTAAGGGCGGCTATTTTAAGGAATCTAAAATATAGCATATTTAAAGTTATTTTACAATTCTTGGTTTGCTGGCATATCTGTTCATTCAGTGTTTTGATGTCTTCATTGAGAATCTATGTACAATGGAAATAGTCATAAACATAAAGAAAACCATTAAATGAGAAAGGACTTTTGCATTGTTGCACTGTATTCCATTCATATTTTTGGATTTTAATGTATTTTTGGTAATAATTGTAATCTCTCAATTTTTTGTAGAATTTTTCATGATTTTTTTATTGTTTTATGTATTATTGTTTATTTATAAACTAAAAAAAGGATTATCATTTCAAGGCATTTCTTTATTCGTGGTAATCCTACAACTCCTTAAAAAGTCATATTGAAGTCATTCTTTTAATGAAATTGAGACAAAGAAAGTTAAAGAAGAAGAGCTTGAATGAACTCTTCCTCAGTCTGTTCACCGGGAGACATTCAGCTGCGCTACAATCAATCAACCATTTCTATCATTCTGCACGTTTTAACCACCATCAAGCCAAAATCTGCACCAGATGAAAAGAGATTAACACGTCTGACTGATGAAGACAATTACTGGTTGTAGACTCTGAGCAAGAACAAAGAGAAAGCAAGAATAGCTTTGTATGCAAATCAAGCCCAAATGCCTACTCCACCTCCACCGAAGGTAGAAAAAACCCACCGAGATCAAAAGCAGCGGCTGACGTGCCTCAGAGTGCAGAGAAGGCTGATTAGTTAAGCAATAACTGGCTCTGATCCTGCAGTGAAGCTTCAGCTGAACATCAGCAGACATCCTCACGCATCTCAGACGTCAGAATAATGTTAATGCAACATTTATGCTTTATCATCAGTGCAGAGTTGCAAAGAGCTTCAAAGAAGAAAAGAAACTGAAAAGCAAAAGGTTGCAGAAAGAAAAACTGTGGGATGTTTTTATTTCTATGCTGAAAGCATAAATATTTAGGTGATTTTCACTCATATAGCATATTAGCATAGTAAACAATATGATTTGATGTTGTATTCAGCCACTGTTAACACCTGAGAACTGCTACATGTCGTGGGTCCTGACAAGTAAAACGTTAGAGCTGGGACAGAGTGTACTTAGTTTTATCCATGTTGATATCCAGGTACATCTTACTAAAGTAGAAAATGATCAAAAAGTTGATTTTACTTTCAGTTATTGAGTTCAAAAACTGAAACTCTTATATGGTTTAGATGCATTAAATACAGAGTAAAATATGTCACTATTTGTTATGATTCTGGCTAAGACAAAAAAACACATCTAGTTTGTCTGTAAATTAAAAGATTGTTCTGATCCAATAAAACGTTTTCAAAAACAGAAATGTGGCCCTAGTGAACAGTATGGCCAGGTTCTGTACAGTATCTGGTTGTCCCTGTGTTGCCCTGTTATGGACTGGTGACCAGTCCAAGGTGGACCTCGCCTCCAGCCCAATGACCCTGGAGATAGGCACCAGCGAGCCCACGACCCCGGAAGGACAAGCGGGTATAGACAAGGGATGGATGGTCATTTCTAACATGCTTTTCATATTAGATTTTAAAAATGTACTTGGAATAATCAGCTTCAGATGAAACCAGGGATTTCTCTCTGGTGTTCGCCTTCGTGGTTTCTGGCTTCGGCTTCATGTTGCTGAGATTATTTACCAGACTTCAGCTAAAACTTTCAATACACCGATCAGCAGTAATAGTACAATACAGGTTTAAAGTAACAGAAAAAAATTTAAAATAATATAAAAAACATATATTACAGAATAAAAAATATTATTTAAATAATATAGGAATAATAATAAAACATTGTGTGCAAATTAAATGAATTACTTAATACAGCAACAATCCACAGCATAATTAGAGGACAAACTGTCCAATTTTATTGTTTATTGTTGTTTCTGACAGCTCAGAAAACCTGTGAAAGCGTTAAAAGCACACTGAGCCGTCTAATGGAGCCTCTGACACCTAAACTCAGAAAAATGCAGGAAAAACAGAAAACTGTCCTTTCAGATTTCCCTGCAGTGTCTTCTGGTCCATGTCATCTTCACTGTAATTTCAGGGATTTTCATTCTTTATTTCCTGTTTTTTCTTTTCTTCCCATCTTCTCTGAGATGATGCAGGCATCTCAGCCCCTCGAGGGTTCTCTGTCTCGCCCACGTTGCTCTCTGCGTCGACTTCATCGTTAGAAACAATAAAACTTGAACCTTCATCTCCAGGTTGCATTCAGTGTTTGGCACCTCTACTCGTCTCATGTTGTTTTTCCTCATAATGAATCTCAGAGACTGAAGGTTTTGTTTGTTATGATTTTTCTCCTGACTTCTGCCTCCTGTCTGGTTGCCAAACATAAAATAATTAACCCGCTCAGCCCGACAGTCGGTATAATTCAGGACCGAGTTTCCTGATTTATAGAACAAATTAAAGTTTGGTCCTTTTGTGATGGTGAAAAAATATGAAACTGATTTATCTTTACAATGATGTATTGGTATAATTTAAAATAATACTTATCTACACTCAGTGTTGTGCCAGTTCATCTTTAACAAGAACTAGTTCTTAACTCAGTTGTTCCAGGTTAGAATGAACTGATTCATGTTCATAGTTCACCACCTAAATTTTGTGAACTAATTTCACAGCTCTTTGAACTAGTTCATTTTTCATTGCTCATAATTTGTCTGAAATATGGTTTAAAAAATAATAATAGTTTAATAAACAAAATAAATTTGGACTGAATAGCCTAGGTTTGCAGCTGCAGTCACTTTTAACCTTCTTATTTCCATCATGTCAGTGCAGATGGGATTTGATACTGAATAACTGCCTAGCACTGAAGGTTAAACTGTCTGGGACAAAAATACTCCTTCACTGAATATTTGTTCATTCAGTTTATTTATATAGCGCCAATTCACGACACATGTCATCTCAAGGCACTTCACAAAAGTCAGGTTCATACATTCCAATTAATCCTAATCATTGAACAGTGCAGTTCAGATTTTTTTATTTTTTTTAAAAATTGGGTTTAAAAAGTTTTTCTGTCTAAGGAAACCCAGCAGATTGCATCCAGTCAGTGACTTGAAAACATTCACCCCTCCTGGATGAGCATGTAGGGGAAAAGTGGACAGTCACTGGTGTTTAAATTTTCACAGCAATCCCTCATACTGAGCATGCATGTAGCGACAGTGGAGAGGAAAAAACTCCCTTTTAACAGGAAGAAACCTCCAGCAGAACCCAGAACCGGGGGAGGCTCAGTGTGAGCGGCCCTCGCCACGACCCACACGGGGGTTTAGAGGGGAAAAAGGGAGAGGGGACACAAAGAGAACAAAAAAAGCACTGATCCAGGAGTACTTTCTATGGGAAGGAAAAGGTAAATGTTAATGGATGTAAGCTCCTTTAGTCGGTTTAACTAGAAAGAAAGAACAGATAAACTCTGAGCCAAATTTCCAAAGGGTTAGAGTCTGAAGAGAGCACATAGAGTTAGTTACAGTAAAAAAGCTCAGTCAGTAGCTATGTCTAGGAGAGAGAAAGGGTTAAAAACTGAAAACCGGGGGCCTGTGGGTTCATCGGTAGAGGGTGACCATTAAGTTGTTGCCCGAGAAGCTTTGGGGGGGGTGCCCCATCTCCAGGCCAAGTTGTCACAGGTAGACACAGAGTTCAGGCCAGGTGTAGCTTTTGGAAGAGGAGAAGGGGAAGGCCCAAAAAGTTAAAAGCTGAAATAAAAACCCAAATAATACAAAATTGAAGGGGTAGCGTGAGAAAGGTAGGAAAGAGGGTGAAAGGGGGGCATTATGTCCTCCAGCAGCCAAGCCTATAGCAGGCAAACCTACAGAGATAGCTCAGGATAACCTAAGCCACTCTAACTTTTAAGCTTTATCAAAAAAAAAAAAAAGGGAAAATTTTTAAACTAGCCTTAAAAGTAGACAGGGTGTCCCCCTCAAAACGGATTAAAAAGGGAGCTGGTTCACCCAGGAGAGGAGCCTGATAACTAAAGGATCTGCCTCCCATTCTACTTCTAGAGATTTAGGAACCACCCCAAAATAACCTGCAGTCTGGAAGAACGAAGTGCTCTGTTAGGAACGTATGGAAAAAATTCAGATCTCTGATGTATGATGGAGCTAGATCATTAAAAAAAAGGGGGGCTTTATATGGAGGAGGAGAATTTTAAGTTCTTTTTTGGATTTAAAAAGGAGCCCCAAATGAAGGGGAACTAAAGTAGGAGAAAAAATGATCTTCCTTTTTTTAATTTTCATCAGAACTTTTGGTGCAGCATTTTGAATCAGCTGAAGGCTTTTAACTGCATTTTTTTGGACATCCTGATAGTAAAGAATTACAATAGTCCAGCCTTGAAGTAACAAATGCATGGACTAGTTTTTCAGCATCAAACCTGGATAGGATATTTCTAAATTTTGGCAATGTTCCGGAGATGAAAAAGGAAATCCTAGAAAAATGTTTAATATGGGATTTTAAAATGACATGTCCTGGTCAAAAAATAACACCAAGGTTTTTTACTTTATTGGGAAGGGGCCCAAATTTTAATTGCCATCCAGGGTTAAGTGATTGGACTAAAAGCAGTTTTTTTTTTTAAAGACTCCGCCCCCCAAAAGACGACAACTTCTGTCTTGTCTGAATTTAGAAGGAAAAAAATTTAAAGTCATCCAAGTTTTTTATGTCTTTAAAAGGGATGCTTGTAGTCTATCTAACTTGGGGTTTTTGGCCCCATCAGGATTTATGGATAAGTAAAGCGGGGTGTCATCAGCGTAAACAGTGAAAATTTATCCTATGCTGCCTGATAATTTGACCTGTTGGAAAGCATATATATAGTAAAGAGAATTGGCCCAAGTACTGAACCCTGTGGAAACTCCACAAATAACCCTGGAGTTAAAGATGATTTATCATTTACATGAACAAACGGGAATCTGTCAGACAAATAGGATTTAAACCAGCCTAGCGCTGTTCCCTGATCCCTACAGCATATTCCAGCCTTTCTAAGAGAATATTATGATCGACTGTATCAAATGCAGCACTGAGATCAAACAGAACCAGTACAGACACAAGTCCATTATCTGAGGCAATAAGAATATCATTAGTGACTTTCAGAAAGAGCTGTTTCAGTGCTATGATGAGCTCTGAAACCTGACTGAAACTCTTCAAACAGGTCATTGCTGTGTAAATGCTCACATTTGATTAGCAAATATTTTCTCAAGAATTTTAGATAAGAATGGAAGATTGGATATCGGTCTTGTAATTTATTAAGTCATCTCGATCAAGGCGAAGGTTTCTTAAGCAAAGGTTTAATTACAGCTACCTTAAAAGCTTGTGGTACATATCCATTTACTAAAGATAGATTAATCATATCTAAAATGGGGCCGGTAATCAGAGGGAAACACTTCCTTAAAAATGTTTGGGTTTGGGGATTGGGTCTAACATACAAGTTGAAGGTTTAGATGAAGCTAATATTTCTGATAACTCAGGAAGCTCCACTGGATCAAAACAGTCCAAACACAGATCAGGTTCTACAGTTATTTCCAATGTTGTCAAACTTGCTGAGGATAAAGTAATCATGTTCGGGAGTATATCAAAGATGTTCTTCTTAATAGAATCAATTTTATTTTGGAAGAATCCCATAAAGTCATGACTGCTGAGAGCTAAGGGAATGGATGGCTCAACAGAGCTATGACTCTGTGTAAGTTTTAGCAACTGTACTAAGAGAAACCTAGGATTATTCTTGTTCTCTTCTATTAAGGATGAGAAATAAGCTGTTCTGGCTTGGCGAAGTGTCTTTTTATACAACAGTAGGCTATTTTTCCAGATTAAGTAGGAATCCTCTAGGTGTGTACTGTCCTTCACTGCTCCAGATACCATTAGCTCTTAATGATGAAATTACGAGCCTGATTTGTCTGAGTGACGGCTGCCTGACAGCTGAGAAAGTCTGCAGACCAAAAGCATCCATTACCCTGTATCCATGCTATACCCATGCAGGGTTGCAGGGTGGGTGGTGCCTATCTCCAGCTGTTATTGGGTGAGAGGCAGCGACAACCCTGGAGAGGTCGCCAGTCCATCACTGAGACACACAGGAGAAACAACCATGCACACAGTCAAACCTGAGGGCAATTTAGAGAGGCCAGTGAACCTACCAGTCATGTTTTTGGACTGTGGGAGGAAGCTGGAGTACCCGGAGAGAACCCGCGCATGCAAGGGGAGAACATGCAAACTCCATGAAGAAAGAGCCACATTTCCGTCCCTCCAGTTTGATTAGTCAGTTGGAATTATAACAAAGTCAAAACCGGAGCTTTTTCTTTAATACAAGGCTGATTTAGTAATTTCAGTAATACCTAAAATGATCAAACTTTGACCTTAAAACAGTAAAGTCCTGCAGAAAACTCCAACATGCTACTGGTTATTATGTGATATTCTAGTGATGATGTTTAGCACTGAAACACATCAAATAAGATGTGATTTGTCATGTATGACAGTCTCTGTGGCTGTAGATGTCACAAAATATTATTTCCACTGTCAAAAGCACAGAGCTGCAGCAAGAAGGCTTGTTCCCAAACAATAACAGACTGTTATTGTTTTTATTTCAGATCATCACAATCAGATCTGCATAATTGTCTTGATGGTTTTCATGGGAAAGATGTGTTAAATGAACACATATGTCATATTTTCACTTTTTGTTCCACAGCCTGATGAAGTCTAACTCTGAGTCTGGCAGCAAATGTGGCAAATCTACCCAACAGGACGATGTAACAACAAAGATGTAGAGGTGCTTCTCTGTAAATAAGAAAAACATGTTCAAGTTTATTTGCTTCAGTCATTACACCCACACTGATATATTAATGTTTATTTCTATCAATGTTGATGATTCTGGCTTATAGAGTTCTGCATCCAAGCATATTTATAAAAAGTTGAGTAAAAGGAAAAAGTGAGGTTGAAATAGTCATACTAGTCGTAATTACTTTGCGTCATCATACTGGTTCCAGAGTCAAATCTTTGCTAGAACTTGCTTAGAACCAGTTCTTTCAGTATTTACAACAAAGCCATGGCTCTGGAACAGAGAACAGCTCCTACATTGGTACCAACCCCTCACTGGACTAGAGGAAAGAAACACTGTCATTATGGGCTGAGGGTGGGATCATGGAGACCAATTACCAGTTGGGTTTGCTTTAAGTTTGACCTTTAGTTTACGTACTGTAGGGCAATAATAATTGGATTTCAAGGCAGTAAATGAAGGTCACAGGGTCATAATGTTCATTTTATTGACTGAGTATGGCAACAATTACGGAGGCAGAACAGCAGTTCTAACAGTTTATTCATAACACAACCAGAATGAGACTGAACTCGGACCGGATCTGCTGGATAGAACTGGACTGGCACATTAGTGGTGGATGATGGTTTGTTGGAGGTGGTAAGTCTTTCCCACACAGGCTGAGGTTGGCCGGAGATTCACAGTGCTGACGTTCTCGCTGTGTGATCCTGGGGCGGCGGTGCTTCAGCTGAGCACAGGCAGGTGAGCCATGGTTTGGTGTTTCCACGAGATGATCTCAGAGCTGGAGGCTGGAAAGGAAGGGAGTTGTTTCCAAAACAGAGCTTGGAATCCAGGGCTCTGTCGCAGGGTGATCAGATCTGCGAAGCAGGACAAGAAACTCAATTAGAGCAGGTTAGAGAAATGCAGAGAACTGCAGAACATGGTCAGGTCACCACGCTGGCAGAGACAACGAGCTGACGCCTCCCTCCAGGTTCCTGCTCCTTAAGAAGTCCCGGTGATTGGGCTCAAATCAGGAACACCTGCTGCAGCTGTCAGTCACACCCTGCAGGACAGAGAGCACAGACGCAAAACCTGCAAACAGCCACCAAGGGATGAACACAGTCCCTGTTTTCAGCTGATTCTATAAATCTGCCTCAATTTATAAATGGTCAGCTTTTACAATAAACCGCTGTAAAAAAGTACTGACACCCTTACAGATTTCTCCTGTTCCTTTTTGTCAACTTGAATGTTTCAGATCATCAAACAAATGTTAATATCAGACAAAGACACCCTGAGTAAATACAACATTTCATTAATTAATGGAAAAAACGATCTCAAAACTAACCTGGTCGCAACTTTTTCATTCAATTTCACAAACCATATGCTGGCCTGAATACTGCAAGATCCGTAGAATTAAGACATTTTTTAAAAAGAACCTGTATGACAACATGAAGTAGACTTAAATATCTCAATAGTATCACATCACGCCCAGATCTCAAGGAGTTCAAGAACAGATGAGGAACAAAGTCACTGACATCAGTTGGGAAAGGGTTACAGAGCCATTTCTAAGCCTTTTGGACTCCAGAGAACCACAGCTAGAACCGCTATCCACAACCCAGTAAGTTTAACCTGGTCACAAACAACAGCAAGCATGTTGAAATGAAGGAGCCTCTTCAAAAAGACACAAAGGTTTGGAAAAGAAATCTTTTCATTTTAAACTTTGAAAGGTAGCAGCTTTTCATGGATATTTATCTTGTTTTTAAAGATCTAGATTAGTTTACATAGAGGTGCACAATAAGCTGCAATCATTATCATCGCAATCAAAGTGTGTGCAGCATCTCAGTCACAAAGGTCTACTTGGAGGAAATATTTGGTAGCCTAGAACATTTCAGGTAACACGCCTCAAACCTCTGCTTGCCAGTAATATATTTGGCCTCTGTGATGGACGTCCACTGTCCTTTATGACTGCATCTTATAGATTTTAGTGACCCAGTTAAAAAACAGTTTAGGGAGAGTAGTGGAGCACTGTGATGATGGAAAAAGGAGAACAGCAAGGGAAATCTGCTTTAAATGCAGATGAACATTAGAATGAGATGTTCAGTAAATGTAAATCTGTTTGTAGTTCTGGCCTTAGAACTGCAGATGAAATTTAGTTGCTGTGCTCATTAAAAGCATCATGAAATAAATAAAATTCAAATTAGTTCGTAGGAGAAAACATGGAACAGCAAGGAACCTTTTCCAGGTGTAGTTGACCTACCAAAATTACTTCATTAGAGCATCATCGACTCCTCCAGAAGAACCCAGAACATCTGCAGGCCTGACCTGCCTCAGTTAGTAAGAGTTTATGATTCAACAATAAGAAAGGACCTTCTTGGAGAGACTTTCAAGGCCAGAACCATTGCTGACCCAAAAGAACACAAAAGCCCGTTTCACATTTATCCTGATGGCCCTCAAGACCTTTGGGAAAATATTCTGCTGATGAGACAAAAGTGGACCTTTTTGGAACGTGTGAGTCCCGTTACATCTGGTGTAAAACAGAACACGGTGGTGGTGGTGTGATGGTCTGGGGCTGCTTTGCTGCTTCAGAACCTGAACAACTAATTGACAGAACCACGAAATCTGTTCTTAATTTAAGAAAGAAAAATCAGAAAAGGCCATGACACTGTATGAGCTGGTGATGATATTAACTGGTGGTAATAATCTTATTGAAATGCAACCATTTCTACAATAGATGCATACATTCAGTTACAACATCTAAAATCATATATAAGTGAATCCCACATTATTTATACGCCAGTGACTGTCCACTGTCTCTACATGCTCATCCAGGAGGAGTGAATGCTGCAAGTCACTGACTGGATGCAATCTGCTGGGTTTCCTTAGACAGAAAAACTTTTTATCCAATTTGAATAAATAACAGAATCTGGCTGCACTGTTCAATGGTTAAGATTAATTGGAATGTATGAACCTGACTTTTGTGAAGTGCCTTGAGACGACATGTGTTGTGAATTGGCGCTATATAAATAAACTGAATTGAATTGAATTGAAACTGAATTTATCTACAGCAGTGTGGAAATTAGACTTCTTTACATTTTTGAGTGCCACATGTCTGCTTAGAGGAGTTTTTACTGGAAAATGAGAATTCCTCCACATTCTGGAAGAAATGATGCTGTTTTCTGATCCTTTTTAATTCTGGCTGAACCTCCAGGAGATGATTGGACCGAACACAGCGTCTGACCCACTGATCTCCCTCTGAAAGTTTTATTTATGCGTCTGTATTTACTTTGGTCTGGCCTCCTCTCCGCTCTCTCCTGTGGCTGAATGTCTCCGAGAGAGAAAGGCGATCCACTCGTCTCCAGTTCCTCTCAGCTCACTGTGACGTTTTTTCCACTTCAACAGCTGTTATATAACCAGCTCTGCTCTGAGAAACTCAATGAAGCTCCATCTGAGCGCCTCTCCTTCAGCCTGCATACCAATAACGAGCTGCAGGAAAGTCTGCAGCTCACAAGGGACACGACCTCGCATGCTGCCTTAACTTCACGTGTGGGTCCCTGTGGGTCTAACAGGGAACTTAAACAAAGTGCAGCAGCAAATCTGACAGATATGATGAGTTTATTTGGGTGACAATAATAATAAGAAGAAAACTAAAGTTTCTTGACTTCACAAAGGAGAAGACGACAATCAGAACAGATTAAATAAACTGAATTAGTGATGAAATGATGAATGTCTTTAATGAGCTGGCTGCTATAAAACACACAGATAACACACACGAGGAGTCTGGAGACAGTCTGTTAATCCATTCACCCATCCATCCATCCATCTGTTAACCTATTCATCCATCCATCCATCTGTTAACCTATTCATCCATCCATCCATCTGTTAACCTATTCATCCATAAATCCATCCAATAATGGATCTAGGATAATATCAAAAGTAGGAGAAAACCAGTGTTTAAATGGCATCAGGTTGGCTCCATATTTCTATAACCACAGGTTGTTCTCTCCAACATCGAAGAAACGATCAGTTTTCAACTGCAGACGAAGTTAAAGCCTTATTAGGAAACTCTTTTCATAGTGACCAGAAGGTCTGAAGCGAACCTGAAGAGAACATTCATTATATTTGTTAAATTTAAGTAAAATAAGTCAGAAAACTAGAAGGTTTGCAGCTCACGCTCCAGCTGCACCCTGTGGCCGACCTTAATGGCCTTTCAGCGGACTGAACAAGTTTCTCCCAGGGCTCTGCAGAAATGTGTGGACTGTGGAGTTGTTAATGTGGACAGAATTAATCATTTTCTGCGCTTCACTGCGCGGCGTTTGAAGCTGCTGCTGCAGCCTGACTCATGTGTTATTAGATGGATCATTTAATCAGTCCTACCTTTTCCTCGACTGGATGCGGAGGATCCGGAGCGGCTGTGCGTCCTACCCGGTGCAGGCTGCGGGGTCTCCGTGGCTGCTGGAGCGGGCTGAGAGCGACTCCTTCCCGCATCAGTCACCGAATCCTGCGGGGACGGCTCCATCCGGGAACCGAAGATAATCCCCAAAACAAAAGAAAAAACCGGACAAAAGTCCTTCTGAACGTCCAGCCAGTGGCTGGTTGTGAAAGTAGTAGGAACCAGCCGGCCTGGAGCGGGAGAGGAGCGGCTGACAGGACGCTGCTGAGGGCGCAGCGTGGAGGAGAAGGAGCCGGGCTTGGAGAGAGGGAGGGCGGCGCTAGGGAGAGCTCTGCCCACCCTCTCTGGAGGCTGAGACCCAAACAGGATCTACAGCAGATCGTGGAGTTTGAGTTTTAACCGTAAAATGAGTTTGAGATACAGGCTCAGCAGCATGGGCGCTCCTGAGATCTTGAAGCCCTGGGGGCCCTCACCTCATTTTCAGGTTATCTAAATGCAAAACTGGGTACTTTCTGAAACACCTTCTACATCTGCACCTCCTCTCCTGACATGATTCAGACACCAAACTCAAAACTTTATTTCTGTTTCAACCCCTTCTATCCAGAATGAGTTTCAGTTTCAATAATCAGTTAGCAGCATATTATGGAAGTCTTAACTGATTATCAAGTGATTACTAAATGAGCTAAAAATGTATTACAGTTTTTAATTTTAACTGTTCAAATTAAATACATTTTATCTGTCAGCCTTTGCCAGTTTGATTATTTAAATACCCATCAGTAGTTTCCTGCTTCAGGTCGCGGGTGTAAGAGATCCAGGAAGGAAACCCAGGCATCCTTCTTCCAGGCAGCATCCACTAGCTCATTCTGGGGAATCCCAATGTGTTCCCAGGTCAGACAGCAATATATAGTGAGTTTTGGGACTTCCCTGGGGTCTCCTCTCAGTTGGATGTGCCATGAAAACCTCCAAAGGGAAGCACCCAGGGGGCATCCTGATCAGACGCCCAAAACTCTTTAACTAAATCCTTTTGATGCTGAGAAGCAGCGGCTCAACTTTGAGCTTCCCTCAGATGATGGAGCTCCTCTCTCTTTCTCTGAGACTGAGTCCAGCCAGCCTACAGAATAAGCTAATTTCTGCCACTTGTATCTGGGCTAGTTCTTTCGGCCATGATCCATATCTTATTACCATGGGTGAAGGTCCGAATGGTAGACGGACCACAATAGATCAGAGCAGCACCCACATTATTGCAGACGAAGCCCCAATCTGTCGGTCCTTCTTCTGCTCCATCCTACCATCACTTGTGAACAAGATAATAAGATACGTTTTTTAATTATCTATTTAGTAAATTACTCATACATTTAGAAATTATAGATCAATCTATTTAATTTTTGAAATCATTACATGTGACCCTTTTAGCACTCAACATGTTGGCATTTGATACACCTGTTTGTTTCAAATCAGGTGGGGGGTTCCTAGTTATTTTCTTCTGACATTTTACAAGATGTTTTAAATTATATTTTAATTTGTTTTAATTTTTAGATAATATAATTTAAATTCACAAATGTTAAAATTTTAAAATCAGTCCAAACACACCGGCAGTGTTAAGGGCAGAACGTAGTCGGTGTTCTTGAGTCCGCGGACGTCCGCCAGAAATGTCCGTGCAACGCTCAGTTTCTATGACTGCATACGCGGTGTCACACAAAAAACTGCTCGGCAGGAAAAAGTCTCCACATCGAACTGTTTTATATGTGACACACTGCTCCGAGAAGCCGGTCGCGAGGACGTGCAGCGTCACTTCTGTAACTCGTCGCATTTTTTTCCTGAAATCCAGAAATGAAAATCAAATTTCAATTTCCCAGCTAGTGAAAAGTGAAAAGAAATACACGGCTGGCATTTATCTTGCGGTTCCCCCTCTAAGTTGCTGATTATAGCTTAATTTTTCCATTTAAATTCCTCCCCGATTCTTCAAACTGACATTGCTGTGAACTCCAAGGTAAAGTACTGACTGCTCAGAAAGGCTCCAGAGAAGCCTACAATAAAAACTAAACCAATTGTGGAAAATGACCTCTGTATATTTGTGTCTCTGTATTTTGGTATAATCCTTGCTGTTCATTTGTTGAAGAAAATACCTGAACCTAAAGCTTCAAATGTTCCTGAAGGACAACAAACTTGCACAGTGTGTTGGAGGTAAACTGTGTCCAGTCTGAAATGACCAAACTGTGGTTTCCAGATGGATTTTGGTCTCTCCTGCAGCCTTGTCTTGGTCATGCTCCCCGCAGGCTGTCTTACTGCCTCCCCCTCCACCTTTTCATCATCATAGTTTCTTTTCTTGCCAAAAGCTCAAATTGCCTGAAAGAATTTTGCAGGAGAATATTGCTCCAGATTTCATCATCCTAATTAGCTAAGATGAAATGAACAAGCGGAGTTTTCTGATTACTTAGAGGAGTGAAGCAGCTTTCAGTTCTCGTTCACCTGCAGTAAAAAGCCTAAGAGCTTTCCTTGCATATGTAGCTCATTTCTGTTTTATTGAGGATTCAAAAACTTGTCCAGCTTGTATTGACATCCAGATTCAAAAACTAAGAATCAGCATTTTAGGAACTGAGGTGAAGTTTTATAACATCCAATGTGCAGTCTTTCAGCTGTTCATATCCATGCAGATAAAACACACTGACTTCAGCTCATATTCACCCTTTGAAATCTTAAAAGCGTACAAAACTCAGAAAGATGCTCCATAACCTTTACATGTTTACATGGAGAAACCAGCATGTTTAAGATAAAACACACCAAGGTGAAGGCTGTTAATGACTAAAACTAAAAACTCTAATGACAATAAGACAGGAATAAGGAAATAGATACAGGGTATCTAGGTCATTTGGGTAATAAACAAGCCCAGGTCATCACCCCTCCACCACCTTGCTTGACAGTTGGTATGAGGTGTTTGATTTTCTCCAAACGTGGAGCTGTTATTACCTAAAACATCTCTGCTTCGGTCTCATCATTTTCCCAAACTTCTTGTGCTTCATTCAAACACAGCTTTGCTAAGCTAGGTAACGCTGCCATACTGTAATTTTAAAGAGGAATAGCTTTCTTCTTGTTCATTCTTTTCCTGATTGTCATGTCATGACCTTTAACATTTAACCTGCTAACTGAGGCCCATAGAACCTGAGTTGGAACTCTTGTTTTTTGTAATTTCTCTGAGCTTCATGTTCTGACCTTGAAGTGAATTTCCTGGGAGGTCCACTCCTGGGAAGACTGGCAGCTGTCCTAAATGTTTTCCACTTGTGACTAACCTCTCTCTCTTTAACATTATGTAGTGAACGTTACTTCTCCAGGATCATTGTGGATGTTTTCCCCGTTTCTTGCATTAAATCACATCTAAATGCTCCAGTGCAGCCGTCAGACAAACCTCAAAGCTGCCTACTATTATATGTCGCCGTACTGAAACACCATGACACTCCTCTTCATCTGAGGGTAATTATAAGACCTTCATTTCACTAGAGGGTTTTGTGATTATGCTTTGAAAAGAAAAACTTCCAATTTGGTGGAAGTTTTCCTTCTTTATTGACATGATAGCTCAAGATGCTGACTTAGTTCATGTCAAAGAGTCTAAAACTTCTCAGTTGTCAAGCAGGTAGCATTTCACAGCCTCCATCAGACAACCTACTGATGACAAAACACATTTTCCATTCCTAAATGTCAGCATTAATACCCTTGATAGCCTACCTCACCTCCTGTGTAGCGAGAGAAGTTTGCAAAGAAATACATGATTTATGCAGTATGACTTATTAAAATGCATCTGGCTTGAAAAGAAAAAAATCTGACTACTAATGCACACCATTACAATTTAAAACTTCCCTTTGTAGTTTGTGTTTCATCAGCGCAGGCTGTGATGAAATGATGGTGACACTAGATGTTAATTTGAAAATTAAAACGTGCATGAGATACAGTTTCAGACCAGGAACATCTGAAAAGCTTTTACGTGGCTTCTCAGCAAAGTTCAGCAATTTTCCTCCAACATAATGGCAGCAATGAACTCTGGAAAATAATCTGAGATTTATTTGTTGGGTCTGTTATAGAGAATATAATTGTCCACCTTTTCAAACTAAGGCTTGAATCTAGAAATCACCTTAATAGGGCCTTGTCTGACAATGTGGATTTTTGGGAAATATTCTGTGGACTAAGGCAGAGAAAGTTTCTAACCAGAACAAGCTCAGCTGTGATGGCACAACATTCCCAGATCTGAGCTCAGGCGTCGGACACAAATCAAAAGCATAAATTGAAAGAACAAATGTTTATTCTCCTGACTGGAGCTGATCTTTTCAGAGGAGATGGATGTTCCCAGTAAGAGCAGAACTCCAAGTGATTTCACAGCTCTCAATAATTAATACATACAGAGGAGTGCTGAATAATTAAAGTCAGCTGTTAGTACAAGAAATCTCCAGCTCTGAGAGCTCTTTTTATCAAATGGAGAACAGGAGATGTTTGTGTGGGCTGGATGCATGCTCTTAGCTTGTTTTATCTGAATTAAACTCATAAACAGGTTTACTGGTTGAGATACACAAGAAGAATTTGACCTTGAGTCTCTCATGGCCTGCTGTCAAGTCTGAGTTTTAACTTTGAGCAAATTTGTTCTGCAGCTATTATTTACTCTGAACATCTATTCTGCAGGCTGCTCCGTGGCACTGTTGCCCTGCTGCAAGAAGGTCCTGGGTTCAGATCCCGGCCTGGGCCCTTTCTACTTTGCATGTTTGCTCCATGCATGTGTGGGTTCTCTCCTGGAACTCCAGCTTCTTCCCACAGTCCACGGATAACTGTTCTTTCTAAATGTCACTTGAGATGGAGTGTGTGTGTAGATGACTGTTTGTTCTGCATGTCTCTGTGTTGCGCCCTGTCCAGATTATAATCCACACCTCGCCAGAGACGGCCAGAGGCCCCTGCTGGTATACGGGTGCCGGGGCTTTCACATAAAACACATGAAAGCGTCGGTTTGCTGACTTGTTTAGAGATGAGCCGGGTGATGTAGTGATGACGTGTACGTTTTGCAACCAGCCAGCTGCAGGTTTCAAGAGTAAACAAGAAACCACCCGGAACAGCAATATGGTGAAATGTATCATTTAAATCTGAAACTTTTGCTCGGCCAACAACTGGATCGCTAATCTGAATTCCTTTATATTATTTTTGTAAACATCAGTTTGGAGAGACTCTCAAGGCAGATGTGGTGCTGTCATTGATTCTGCTCTGCAGGTTGTATTGTTTGTACACTCACAGCTGTACTGACTACCGGTCTCCTCTTTTGATTTCTGAATGGCCAGAGGGCGCTCAGAGGTGGCGATAAATGTTATGTGAAAGAGGCTATAGACAATGAATGGATGGAGAGATTATACAGTGTCTGAGGCTGAGATCTGTTATTTACAGAAAACAATAAAAATGTATGGCTGGGACACTGAGGTCTTAATTTCAATGAGTTAATAAGAGAAAAAAGAACAGTTTGAATAAATGGACGCATTTAATCGGCCTGAGGATTGTAAACCCATATGCCGTCAGAACTGGTGTTTAACTAAGTAAATATCAGATGTCAGAGTGCAAGTGAATGCAGCACATAATGATTTGTCAGCCTAACCTTCAGTAACGGCTGGATAAAACCGTGGTTCTCAGCCCTGGCCCTCAGCAGTGGGGCCCCCAGACGTTTTCCACAGGGGGCCACATGGGGCCATTAAAAATCTCAGGGTGGCATACCAAAATAAAAACCAATGACTGATTTTGAAGAATGATGTGATGTAGTACTGTTACTATATACCTGGAATCACTAGAAATCAGCACTTAGTTTCTCAGCTTACACGTATTTTCATTTGTTTGGGATTTTTTTTTTACAAATTCAGAAACATTGCAAAATTATATTGCAGATTTCTAAAAGTGTGTCTACATGAACAAAAGTACAATAAGATTGGTAAAAGGAAAAGGCAGGTGCGTTCGCTGACACGTGGAAAACCCAGTTTCAGTCAGCGAACCAACAACTTACTACATCTGGCTGAGTGGGTAAACTTTTTTTTTTTTGGTTTTGCTATCCAAAAGTTATGGGTTTGATTCCAGCTTCCTTCGGTTACATGTTAATGTGCCCCTGGGTGAGTAATAAAATACTTAACCCCAAGTCTCACACTGATATGCGTATGAATGGGTGAATGTGGTTCTAGTGTAAAGTGCTCTGAATGCTCAGTATGATTAGAAAAGTACTGTGTAAAATTTAGTCCATTTAGAAAAGTTGGAAGTGTGAAGCTGCTGGTTTTCTTGCTCTAAGACAATTTGGATTAACATCTGGATCTGTATGATTAGACAAACAAATGTTCCAGTTTCCACTGAATCAAAGTTGAAATTGCTGTAAAAGCTCATAATCCAATTTTATATTTAGGTTCAGTTGATAAAATTTTATTGGAGTTGAAAAAACATTGGAAATCGTTTTAAATATTGTCATGTGATAAAAAAAAAGAAAAAGTTTTAATTATAAAGCCTCTAATTGATGAAGTTGTTTTTTTTATGACTGACTGTTTTTTGTTAATCAACCCCCCCACCACCACCACATAAAAAGTATGTTATTAACATAAGGACAATAAAACTGAAAAACTATGCTGCTACAATCCAACTTTAAACAATCCTGTTATTCACGGTTTGACCTCATGGTGGCAGTGTGGCCTTTTACTAAAGACATTTGTAGCCATAAAACTGTTTAAATGAACAATCATATGGACACAGTTTTTGTCCATATGATTTTCTCGACAGATCTAGAGTAACAAGCAGGAATTTTCTAAATCCAGATAAATATAAAAGAAACTACAAAATAATGTTTGAAATCCAATGTTTGAAATCCAATGAAGGTGATCCTAATGCTGCTAATAGTAGAAATGATTAAAAGTATAAAGTATGAAGACATTCAGCGCTTTCAGGATATGTTGGCTGTGACTTTAACTAAGAGGTAGTATGCCAGTTAACCTCTTGTGTAACTGTCTGAGGTTTAATTTTTGAGGTTGCATTGAATTCATGAAAAAAATAAATGATGAAGGTGGTAAAATGATAATAAATGTTATTTGTAATGCACTTCAGGCCAGATCTTTAGAAGGCATTATTGTTTAGATTGTAGCCAACTTCTGATGGCTACTTATATCAAGATACTGCAACATGTCCCAGCTCTCAAATCATTTTAAGCTTGTTTCAATCAGTCAAAACTTTATTTATAAAGTGCTTTTACATACCATTTGGCAACCAAAGTGCTGCACGAGTGAATAAAAATACAAGAGAAAATCATATAAGCAGTGAGAAAAAACAAAACAATACATTAAACAATAAAAAATAAAAGAGTGCAAGAAATGGTCTACTAATCCTGCTCTATGCAGCTAAAATCCAGTGTAAAAAGACGAGTTTTCAAAAGAAATTTAAATTCATGAAGAGTTTTGGCAGAACTTACAGAAAGAGGGAGACCGTTCCAGAGTTTAGGAGCTGTGGCTGAGAAGGTTCTGTCTTCCCAGTCACAATTCGGATCCTAGGAAGCACCAAGAGCAGTTGATCTCCAGATCTCAGAGCTCTACAGGGAGGATCAGGCAGCCAGTGAAGAGAATACAACAATGGGCTACTGTGCTTACACCATCAGTCCCTGTTAACAGGTGGGCAGCTGAAAGTTGGACCAGCTGGAGACGGTGGTGGAGAGACTAATCTCACCATACAGGGAGTTGTCCAGTCTAGAAAAGATTGCATGAATGACCCATTCAAGGGCATCGTGAGGAAAACAAGACTTGATCTGGTTAATTAGCCTCAAATGATAAAAACTGGACTGCACTACTGCACCAACCTGTCTGTCAACGTTAAAGGTATTATCAGAAATAACCCCAAGATTCCTAATAAAAGAAGAGTCTGATGAGTCCAGGGAGTCAGCGCTGCTCCATCCTGTCCGCAGGTCAGTTTTTCCAAACCCAATGACCTCTGTGAGGAGGTTTAGCTCCTTCCATTATTTTAAAATACTGTAAATACTTCTGGAAAGTCTCTATACAATAGGCTCCACATGATTTTAAAGGTAAATTAATCTGGGTGTCGTCTGCATAACAATGAAATGACTTTTTTTTCTTTTATTAAATGGACCCCGATGGAAGCAAGCAGATGGAAAATAAAATAGGGTCTAAAATTGAGCCTTGAGGCACCCCACATTTAGGTGGGGCCTCTGTGGTAGAAAACTGTCCAAGTTGGACAGAAAATTTGCTATTAGACCCATTTAGGTGCTGTGCCCTTAACACAGCTACAAACATGACCATAAAATCTCATACATCCACATCCACTGTGTCTAAGGCAGCAGTGAGATCAATAAGAATTAAAACAACAGAAGCTCCAGAATCACCTGGACCGTATGAAGGCCTCAGGTGTTGAGCTATTTCAGAAATCAGAGAGATGGTCACAGGCATTAAATGTTTAAGAACTGCAGGTGAAATAGCAGGATCAGGGGTGCAAAGGGAGGGAAAAAACCTGACAACACTCACTATATCAGTAAAAAAAATTAAACCTGTTTTTTGAACATGACAATGAGTTAACTGAACTCCATTGGCCTCCACCATCACCAGAGCTGTGGAACAAGAGTCTCTGAGGAGTCCCTGCCATGATAAATTAAGGCAGCTCTGAATGCCCAAGGGCTCCAACCTGGAATTTGCACAGTGTCCCTAATAAAGTGGCCGGTACTTTGTACTTCGCTTCTGCACTCCTTTTCAACACCACGGCAATGAATTACAGGGTTAATGCCTGTCCCTACTAGACTAACCTGCCCTGGATATCTGAATACTTTATAACTACACAACTTTCAGTCTTTAAAGGCCTTAACTTGGAGTTCATCCTAACAGGCTGGATTTTTGTTTCACTGCTGAAAGACTGAAGGAGAGAGATCACTGACTACAGTTGGTCAAACCAGCGCAACCAAAAACTCCTGCGAAGGCAACAGATTACAGAGTAAATAAACATACCACTCGGTGGTAGCAATAGAAGATATTCTCAGTGATAATAAATGTGATATTTCCTTTCCTTTACAATGTAGCTCACCACTGTCAGTGTGTGAATGTGTGTATGAATGGTTGGATGTATGGATGGATGACTGAATGTAGTGTGAAGCGCTTTTGGGTCTCTGGGGACTTGATAAAGCGCTATGCAAGTAAAGCCATTTACCATTTACTTTCTGCTTCACCTAAATATGTAAAATATATAGAAATACATAACATTTGTCTCATAGGTGAATTTCTCCAATGATATTTTGGCTTTGATCACCTAAATGATCCAGAATGTGTTTTACACTCATATTCATCCATATTCTCCATGTTTTCCTGAGGACCAAGAGCAAATCTTTGGTTTTATCATCGTTACCTCTACAACACTTCATTAATGTTGTCCTATCCTCACGTCTTCTATTGTTCTCATGATTATTTAAAGCCTTTTTATAAAAAAAAAAAAAAGTAAAAACATTCCCAAACACATAGCACAAATGTTCCACTACTGCAGCATTTTCTGGACTGATTTTTGACTCTCTCAACTTTTTGTCATCATTGAATAAATTGTGAATATTTGTTCCTCTACGGAAGGTCACAGAAATACAGATCAGGCACAATCAGCACTTATCCACATTTATTCATTAGTCAATCCTTATTTTAGCTGCACAGTTCACTAATCACTGTCAAGCTGGTATCAAACTAGTTAGCATGGTCTAATATTCTTTGTAATTTTATGCAAACTGCATTAAAAATGAGAGATCGTCTTACTGGTCTGGTTCCACCCGTTCCTTCTGCAGCTGGAGTATTTCCCATTTAACTTTTTCTTTTCTGCACGACTAAAATTAGCTCTTCGTCCACGTTTATGATCTCCAAGTTTTTACCACTAAAAGTTTAGAAGCTCCATGTTCTGTAATCACCAACATAGGATGTAAAAATGATAAATACTGAAGGAATCTTTTATTTTCACTGGTCAACAGTACTGACCTGATTTTTTAAAGTCTCTCCAAATCTGCACACGATCCATATTTTTCCCGAGTTGTGGTGGCGATAATCTTGGAGTAACCACAGCGGTTGTATTTTATAGGAAATACATGGAAGTAGAACCTATTTGGAGGGTCTGTTGGACGGATACCCAGATGCCTCATACACAACCCCAAATATACATCTTCAATGTAAAGAGCTTTAACATGTCTGGCAGCCTCAATGAGCTTTTTGGTGAGGTCCAAAGAAACAACGTAGCCCAGACCCAAAGCACAGAGAGGGTAAACAGGATCGCTGAGGATGTCCACAGCCACATAGAACTTGGACTTGGGATTCCTTGAGACTCGTCCTCCATGTGCCACCAGGCTGGTCATGTAGTTTGTCCTCGGAGCGTTTAGGAGCACGGTGACAAGATTAGGCACATTTAGAAACATGTCTGAATCGATTTTCATGGCATAAGTGGTGTTGGAGCAGAAAGAGTTCAGCCACTCCAGCATCACCATGGTCTTTATGGTCAGGTTCTTGTAGCAGTCCACAAAGTTGCTCTGGATGAGGTCATGATGGTCTTTGCTCTCCTGCAGCAGCTGCTGGTGGACCTGCTGAGGATTGTCCCCAGTCTGCGTCCCCAGCAGGAAGAAGAGCCTCACCACTTGACCGTGAACCAGCTTCTCGGTTCCGCAGGTGCAGCGGGTGCTGTCGCAATGAGCTCAATTGCGTGGTGCCACTTGTATGATCAGACCCACAAACAGCTTCTCCTGCTCACATTTTTGATGGTAAAGTGGTACTCATAAGGGTACTCCACCAAGTACGGTCCAGGAGATACGTAAGGAGGCGGTGCCTGTCGGGTTGTTTCTGGTTTTAGCATCTGCTGCGTCACCCAAGATGAATCTCTCCTCTGCTGTTGCGTACTTGGCTTGGGTGAAACGTTCCGATGGTGAAGATGTGCAGCTGTGACGGCCTAAAATAAGCTGCTTGAGACAGAGCTTTGTTTCATGAAAGTGAAGAAGAGTTTTGCTGGATAATTTTGGATCAGCCATTTAGGGTTCCACTCAGGTCCCATGTTACCGTTTGTGCAGAAGAAAAAAAAGCCCAACTCCAAGAACCAAACAGAAGAAGACGCCCCGGTTTCGTGACAAAGTAAAACATCTGTTTTCTGAAGGTCTATCACCATTCTTCATTTTCTGTCTGGAAAAGAAATAAAATACTTATTTTAACATTTGTCTTTCTAAATTGCCAAAGCATACAGTTAATAGCATAAAAACTAATAAATGCATAGTAAAAAGTTTCCTTCATGATTTGTTTCGCCTGTTATTATGTTAAAACATGTATTTCCTAGAGCAGTCAGTCCTGCAGAGAGAACACCTTAGAAAACGTACCTTGGTCCTTCCATTGCAGAACTGCACTCCGACAGGATGCTGCTCTAAATGCTAGCAGGTAACCGAGGCTCTGTGTTTCTGGTCCTACCATCACTCTTATTTGCTTCTGCCTTAACCAATCAGGATGCACTCAGGAACACATCCTTACACCTGAGCTGCACATCCGGTATACCATGTGTGACACAAATTCGTGTGAATCAGATCCAACCAGTGAACTTCCCATCTATAGTCATCAGTGTAAACTTTGATTAAACCAGTAGATTCCAGTTGTGTGGTCTTCAAATGCTTATAGTGTGTTTGTCTGGTTCACTTCCCATTGATCTGGATCCACAACTGGGGTGAACCCAGTGGTATGGTTCGCAACTTCAGTCCCCGAGGGCTGGTGTCCTGCAACTTTTAGATGTGTCCCTGCTTCAGCACACCTGAATCAAATATTTAGGTCATGAGCAGGACTCTGGAGAACTTGACTGCATACTGAGGAGGTTATCCAGCCATTTGATTCAGGTATGTTGGACCAGGGGCACATCAGAGGGGAGAAAGATGGAGCGGAGTTATGGTCTATTGCAAGTGTGAACATAGACCCAGACTGGATGAAGGAAGCACAAGCCAAGGAAGAGGATTCACACAATGAGGGATGATTGATGGATGATGTTACAGAACAGTCCGCATGGACAGGTTTAAGAGTTTTAGGGATTCTTTTCTACATAAATTCTGGGTAAAGCAACCCACATTGACAGTGAGGTGTATATGGCTGAGACATGGATGAAACATATGTTTATTTTTTCTATATCAAAATATCAAAGGTACCCTGCCAACATCCACACAAATCTCGTCACCATTTGAGATGTTAGATTACACACTGAATACCAGCAGAACCTGCCTGGCTTATATATATAAATTAAAGCTGTGCTTCAATTTATTTGTATATATACACATATATATATATATATATATATATATATATATATATATATACATACATGTATATATATATATATATATATATATATATATATAGCATCACACAGATGCTGCAGATTTTTCCGCTGCATCCATGATGTGAATCTCTCGTTCCACCACATCCCAAAGCTGCTCTATTGGATTGAGATCTGGTGACTGGAGGCCATTTGAGTCCAGTGAACTCATTGTCATGTTCAAGAAACCAGTCTGAGATGATTCCTGCTTTATGACATGGCGCGTTATCCTGCTGGAAGTAACCATCAGAAGATGGGTCCACTGTGGTCATAAAGGGATGGACATGGTCAGCAACAATACTCAGGTAGGCTGTGGTGTTGACACGATGCTCAATTGGTACCAAGGGGCCCAAAGTGTGCCAAGAAAATTTCCCCCACACCATTAAACTCACTCAAGACTGTGGAGATGGTGGTGGACTTTCGAAAAACAGCACCCCCATACACCCCCCTCACCATCCTCAACAACACCGTGTCGGCTGTGGACCACTTCAGATTCCTAGGAACCACCATCTCTGAGGACCTGAGATGCTCTTCACACATAGACACTGTTCGGAAGAAGGCCCAGCAGAGACTGTACTTCCTGTCCTATCTTCATCCATCTCAGTGTGGTTTGGCTCATCCACAAAACAGGACAGGTCCAGACTGCAACGAATAATCAGGACTGCAGAGAGAATCATCAGGGCTGACCTTCCCTCCATCCAGGACTTATACAGGTCTAGGGTCAGGAAAAGAGCTGTTACAATCTCTGCAGACCCCACACACCCTGCAAACAACCTGTTCAGGGTTTTACCTTCAGGCCGCCGCTACAGAGCGCTGTTAACTGAAACCAGCCGCCACAGAGACAGAGAACAATACATGTTTCACATGTTTCACATTGTCCACAGGCCAAGATTTGCGCTCCTTGCACTATTGAAACCAACATTTGGCATTGGCATGAGTGACCAAAAGGGGTTTGGCTATAGCAGCCCAGCCGTGTATATTGACCCTGTGGAGCTCCCGACGGACAGTTTGGGGAAACAGGAGAGTTGAGGGGCACATTTAATTCTGCCGTGATTTTGGGAGCCCTGGTTTATGTTTTTTGGATACAATCTGGGTTTGCACCCAACATCCCCCTTTCAGACAGCTTCCCCTTGCCCACAGTTTTAATCCTGTTGGATGTGGTTCGTCCTTTTTGGGGGTATGCTGACATTACCCTGGATACCCTGGCTCTTATACATCACAAAGACTTTTGTCTTGGTCACAGATGCGCCAGCAAGACGTGCACCAACAATTTTCCTTTTTTGAACTCTGGTATGTCACCCATAATGTTGTGTGCATTTCAATATTTTGAGCAAAACTCTGCTCTTACCCTGCTAATTGAACCTTCACACTCTGCTCTTACTGGTGCAATGTGCAATCAATGAAGACTGGCTAACAGGCTGGTCCAATTTAGCATGAAAACCCCCCACACTAAAAAAACAGGGTTTCGTTTTAGTAAACCCCCGTATATTTTTATAATATTATTTAATAAAATAATATAATAATATAAATATATACAAAAAGTTCGGCGGGACTCAGGATTAAAAGGGAAAAAAAAGCAAATTCAATTCTGTAAAAACAACAATAATCCAAAAAGGAAACAAACATGAGAGAGAAAAGAGGAGAAATGAAGCAAAATTTTTAAAAAAAACNTTATTTTATCCAAAAATCCTGAGGGACCCAAACCAGTTAGATAGATTTACAAGCATGTTTAAGACTAAAAACTTGGAAGATTTTAAAATTTTTCTGCTTCAAAATTCAGAAAATAGAAGTTGTCGTTTTTTGGACCGGAGTCTTTAAAAAAAAAAAACTGCTTAGTCAATCACTTAACCTGGATGGCCATTAAAATTTGCCCTTTGGGAAAAAAGGGTAAAAAACCTTGGTGTTATTTTTGCCCCAAAGGCCCTTTTTAAAATTTCCCATTTTAAAACCCAGGTTTCCAGGTTTTCCCCCCTTCTTTCATCTCCGGAACATTCCCCAAAATTAGAAATATCCTGCCCCGGTTTTGGATGTAAAAAAACTAGTCCATTCATTTTTTAAACTTCAAGGCTGGCCCTTTTAAAATTTCTTTACTTTTCCGGGATGTCCAAAAAAAATGCAGTTAAAAAACCCTTTCAGCTGATTAAAAAATGCTGCAGAAAAGGAGTTCTGAGGGAAAATTAAAAAGAGAGTTTCATTTTTCCCCTACTTTAGCTTCCCCCTTTAAATTGGCTCCCTGTTAAATCTAAAAAACCCCTTATGATTTAGCTCCATCATACATCAGAGAGCTGATTGTTCCATATGTTCCTAAAGAGCACTTCGTTCTCAGACTGCGGGTTTACTGGTTTGGTTCCTAAAGTCTCTAGAAGTGGAATGGGAGGCAGATCCTTTAGTTATCAGGCCCCTCTCCTGTGGAAACCCAGCTTCCCATTTTTTTTATCCTTTGAGGAAAGAAAGCCTGTCTATTTTTAGGCCCATAGGTTTAAAAAAATTTTCCTTTTTGATAAAGCTTTATTGTTAGAGTGGCTTAGTTTTTTCCTGAGCATATCTCTGTAGTTATGCTGCTATAGGCTTGGGCTGCTGGGGACATAATGACCACTTTCCCCCCTCTTCGCTACTTTCTCACACCTTCTTCAATTTTGATTATTTGCTGTTATTTCAGTTTTTTAATTTTGTTTCTCTCTTTTCTCTTCCTAGAACCCCCCCAACCTGGCCTGACTTTGTGTCTACCTGTAACAACTGTCTGGAGGGGGGAATCGCCCCGAGCTTCTGCTGGCAAAAACCTTGGGCTCACGTTTAAAACCGATAATCCACATGGCCCCTGTCTTTCATTTTTTTAACCCTTTCCCCCTTTCTCTCCTAGACATAGCTACTGACGGAGCTTTTACTGTAAACTAACTCTATGTGCTCTCTTCAGACTCTAAACTTAAAAAAACTGGCTCAGAGTTTTATCTGGTTCTTTCTTTCTGGGTGAAAAGACTAAAGGAGCTACATCCATTAACATTTACCTTTTCCTTCCCATAGAAAGTACCCCGGATCAGTGCTTCTTTGTTCCCCTTTTTTTGTGTCTCTGCTCTGTTCTCCGTAACCCCCCAGTCGGCCCGGGGGCAGATGGCCGCTCACACTGAGCCGGGTTCTGCTGGAGGTTCTTCCTTTTTTAAAAGGGGATTTTTTTCCTCTCCACTGTCGCTACATGCATGCTCGGGGAGTATGAGGGTTTGGGCTGCAAAGTCAACGCCAGTGACTGTCCACTGTCTCTACATGTTCATCCAGGAGGAGTGACTGCTACAAATCTGACTCGATGCAATCTGCTGGGGTTTTCCCTTAGATAGACAAACTTTTTATCCAATTTGAATAAATAACAGAATCTGACTGCCCCTGTTTTGATTCGGATTAATTGTAATGCATGTACCTGGGTTTTTTGGGAAATGGCCCCTTTAGACGACATGTTTTTTGTGAATTGGCCTATATAAATAAACGAATTTAAATTTAATTGAAACTTTAATTGAAAAATGAAATTTAAAAATGTTTTTCAGTTTTAATTTGAGGTTTTTTTTCCCAAAATGATGCCTATGGGAATGTTGGGTTTTTTTAAAAACAAAATAGTATTTTTTATTTTTTGTTTTAAATTTTTTTTAATGGGTGCTAAACAAAAGTAAACTATTTTATTTCTGCTTACAGTTTTTCTCCATGTTTAAAAAGTGTACGTGGTTTTATCAAAAAAAAAGTGGAGCTAAGGGAACCACATTTTGACTCACGTATTCATTTTGATGGAGTTAAGGGTTTTCTGCTAAATTTTTTTGACACCCAAAGGGGAGCGAAAATTTGTTAGAAAAAAAAAAAGCTGCGACGGGGAATTTAGAGACAACGGTAGTAATGAAATTTATTGGGGGAAAAAGGGGTTGGACAAAAAAAAAAAAAGGGGGGTTTGGGGATACACTGGTTTGTGATTGAACTGGAATGGCGACTCAGGTAGAGGATGATGAAGATGAGATGGATTTAAGTGATTGGTCTCAGGTTGTTAGAGGAAGAGGAAGAATCAGGCGAGAAAATGAAAGTTTGTTTGGGACACAAGTCAGTAAAAGATCTTTGGAAGAAAACAATTCAGATGAAGGAATCCCTGTAGTACGGAAGAAGATTGTTAGAGAAGACTTCAAAGTAATTCTTAAATTTAAAGAAGATGATAACATCCAGATTGGTCCGATTGCATTGTCAAGAGAGCTTAAAAAGAAGATTGGAGATATTTCTTTCCCAAAAACACTTAGGGATGGGAGTGTAATGATCATTTGTAAAAAAGAAGAACAGAAAAACAAAGCTTTCAATATTGAACGTATTTATAGAAAATCTGTGAGAGAAAAATGGATTTTAGGAGAAAGAAAGTAATGGGGGGAGTGACAACAGGAATACCTGTGAATGAAGATCTAGATAAACATAAAAAGAGCATTCAGGCTGTGGAGGTGAATCAGATAAAAAGATTGTTGAAAACAATAAATGGGGAAAGAGTTGCAAGTCTATCAATAATGGTAGAATGTCAAGATAATGTACTTCCAGAGAGGGTTAAGATAGGATTCATAAGCTTTCCTGTTAGGCTCTATATCCCTCCCCTAGTCAGGTGTTACAAGTGTCAAAGATATGGACACATTGCAGCAGTGTGTAAAGGAAAACAAAGGTGTCCAAAATGTGGGGGTGATCATAGATGTGAGGAATGTGATGAAATTTTATCAAAATAAATGTTTTTACTGTGGGGGACAACATGGAGTGACTTTTAGGGATTGCAAAGTTAGAAAGAAAGCCATTGAAGTGGAAGAATTGAAGACAACCAACAATATCAGTTATTCTAAAGCTGTGAAGAGGCTGCAAGGACAGACTGTAAGGAGGGAGATAAATGTTCAATGAAACTCAACACCTCAATTAGTGTCAAAAGAGAGAACTGAACCTAGAATCACAGTGGAGAAGATCATGTTGTTCATTGCGTAGGTGATTTACTGTGCAGATCAAAATCTTTCTCAAAACTGAGAAAATTAAAATAATGGTAAAAGGATCGGAGAAGTTCTTTGGTATAAAAGATATTCCATAGGAACATTTAAATAAGAGATGGGAAGTCAGGGACACCAGGAGAGAAAACACTGATTATTTTACAGTGGAAGACTTGAAGTTTAATAGCAAATGGGCAAGAATTTAAAGGATTCATTAAAAATCTTAGCAAAAAAACAGATATAATATGTATACAGGAAACCTGGCTCAAACCAAATTTAGATTTTGTTATTAAAGGATATACTGGTATGAGTAGTACGGTGGCCGGGGTTTGCAAACCAACATTACAAAATCTAAAACACTTTTACAAACCTAAAGACAAATTTACATTTCAGAAAACAAATTAATATTTCAGAAAACAAATTTACATTTCAGGAAACAAATTTACATTTCAGAAAACAATTTAACAAGATGCAAAATACTTTTACAAGTACTGAAACAAATTTACATTTGACAAAACCAACCGGAAAGGGAATGTACCAACGGCGAGGCTGACCCGGAAATGATAACGGTTGCACTCATTGTGTCCCAATTCAGAGGCTGCATCCTTCGAAGGCCGTATTTGTAGGCCGATTACGTCACAGCGCGGCGACGAAGGCTATCCCAATTCATGAATCCTTCCGAGACTCCTTCAAATGCGGCCGACAAATGTGTCCTTCTTTTGCCCGATTTGAAGGATGGGTCGTGAGTATCCTTAGTGGCCCATCGTTTCCCATCATTCATTGCGGGTCAAAGCGGAATGGTCAAGCAGGGGATGCCATGGCGGACTAATAGCGGCAAAAGCTGTGAGTAAATTGTGAAAAATTACACTTTCTGTGACACAAATTAACTACAATGTTTTTAGTGCGCGAATATAACTATGTAGACGTGAAATATCTGCTTGATTTATCTAGACATCGCTTAATTTCAAACGTGCTCCGACGTGTTCGGAGTTTTCTGTTCCCGCCGTAGTAACCAGCTTGCCTCACCAGCCTTCCTAGCGGTGAGGCAAGCTGAACTTGGAGATATCTGACCGGACTCCCGGCACTGAGCTCCCGCTGGCAGCCATCACAGTGACCGTTTAAAACAAGTGATTTCTAACAGTTTAGGTTAATATTATTTTAATTGTTACTGAAAATCGATTTGACATTTCAGGTGATATTAAGGTTAACCAGAATAAATGGACAGTTTTATGTAATCCTACCGTATCGCTGGAGAGTCTGACTGAGAATAAATAAGCTTTTCAATATAAATTTTTGATGAAGAAATGTGCTATATGTTTTAAAAGTTTATTTATAATTCAGCTAGCATTATAATTTCTGATTCCAGGTACACCCGACGAGGAATAAACTTCCACATGTAAGTGAATCTTAGTAAAGAAGTTAAAAGTTTGAAAGAGCTTGTTTTAGGCATTTGCATAGAAATATTTTAATATTTTCTTCAAATTAAGACAAATGTAAAATTAAAAAAGGCTTTATTTTTGCTCTGATATTAAGCAAGATGGGTTTTTTTTGGTATTTTCATATTTTTTTTAGGGACAAAGGAGCAGACGGGGCCAGTTTATTAAGCTCAGGGGTGAGAACCAGCACCTTTTTACTGGAGCTAAAAACTCAGCCACCGTGGCTTGGAGGTACAACAACAACAACATTCTTTGCAGTCAGTTTCTGTTCAGTTTTAATAACTCCTGTCTTTCTAACTTTCATAAATATCCACCCAGTGATTAACATACTTCTTTTGATTTTCCCTCTTACCTTTTGTTTGTTTAGGACAATTCTGGAGAAGATGGGCCAACAGGGGAAGGTCACACCCTTGCAGGCCCAAACAATGTGAAAAAAAAAAGAATTTAGAGTATGTTCAGAAGTTCTCATGTCACACACAAATAAAAAATATTTCTAAAAATCTCATTTGTTTCTCTGTTTAGTCAACTCTTTTTTATTCCCTCTAACTTTAGGATTGCAAGTATCCAGGGTCAGGAGAAGGAGTCCGTGAAAAGCCCACTGCTGCTACTTGGCCCTGGTTTGTCCTTATGGATGAGGTGTTGGGACAGAGGACTTCCACAACACCTCCTGTCCTAAGTGCCTCCATCCCTGAGGACACTCCAGGGCCAACCGGAGCGGTGGGCAACCAGATGGAGAAGGAAGACAGAGAGCCAGCAGTAAGGGGTCAGAAAAGAAAGAGGGACAGAGATGAGGAGATGATGGAGTTGATCAGGGAGGACATGAGGCTACAGAGAAAAGCAGAGGAGAGGAGGACACAGAGAATGGACAGACTTTTTTCCATCTTAGAAAGAATGGCACTAAAATAAGGTGCTATAAAAGAAATATTAAGTTTTGTTCAGATTGTTTCTTAAAGTTTTAAGGTGTTCTAATAAATTTCAAAATTGTTCTTGTCACTAATGTCATTTACATTTGATCTAACAATACATAAACTTCATTTAAAGTTATAAACAGAATTTATTATGAAAATTACAAATAGCATTTTAAACAGAATGGTGGAAGAAAAGAACATTCAAACAGATCAAGATTACAAGACACAAAAGGCATAAAATAAAACTATCTACAAGTATTTACAATGGCGACGGCAGGATTAACCTGAGTGACCAGTTCCAGGAACACCTCTTCAGCAGAACAAAGAGACAGATTTCTTTCTGAACAGAAAGTCTCTGGCGGTGTGGCTAAATCTCTCGCAAGGTCAGAGACTTGGATGGGATGCTGCAACTGAGACCTGTGGTTTGTCTTTCTGGATGGTGAGCGAAGCATCACACAGGTGGTCTGCAGATGTTTGTGATGCCTCTCTCCGCTGTCCACGTCATCATCCATCAAGTTTAAAGGGCTGGCTGAATTGACGGCTGCCACATCACTAAGATGTAATCGGAAAAATCCAGAATCAGAAGATGGTGCTCACAAAATATTGCAATTAGTTATACCCCTCAAAAATTAATCTCATCTATAATATTATACTTGCCTGCACACATTAGTCATGTTCTGGTGGTATCTCCTCCAGGGCAGACACCTCAGCTGAAAGCTGGTCCCTCCAGAGAGCACCGCTGACTGCCTCTGTCCTGACCTCATCCTCTTCTACAGCCTCCTCTGGGTCATCCCCTGGGGCCATGACATCCCCAGCACCAAGGCAGATGTTGTGGAGGATGGTGCATGCTGTTATGACCTGAAAACAATTTAAAAGAGGTTGCATAGGTGTGTATATTATGTATAATGTATATATAAAATGGATTTAGGTCAAAACTTACGTGAGGTACAAAGGTGTGGTGCACCTCCAGTGCTGTCGGGAAGATGGCCCTGAATCTGGTTTTCATCATTCCAAAAACACGCTCTATTATAGAGCGTGTTTTTGGAATGATGGCTGTTAAAGCGCTGGGCTCCCACACCTTGTATTGTCCTCTTGTACGGAGTGATGAGGGGGAGTGAATATTGGAGGCATGGGTACCCTCCATCAGCAAGGATAAAATGTCCTGGAGGAGGATAAACTGACTGTCTGTACAGTGGGCTGTGGCGGAGCACCCTGGAGTCATGCACTGACCCAGGCCAGCCCACATATGTGTCAATAAAATGCCCCCGATGGTCAGAAACTGCTTGCAGGATTATGGAAGGGAAGAGTTTCCTGTTCCTGTAGCACTGACCATCAGGGTCGCTTGGACACCTGATGCGGATATGGCAGCCGTCAATTGCACCCACAGCTTTAAGAAAAGCTCTGTGGCGTGCCAGCCCTGCAAACTCACGGGACACCGACTTCAAGTCCTCAGGGGTTTTTAGAAGGTAGATGACCTCGTGAAGAATAGCCACGATCTCCTCTGTAACTCGATGCGATGGACAGTAGAGCGAGGCATCCCAAACACTCTGCAGACCACTCTGTAGGATGTGCCACTTGCCAGCCAGAAAAGAAAAACCAAGGTCTCAATAGTAGCACCCCATCCATGTCGCCAATCCTGGTGCAAAAGATTAAGCAGCACTGCCAGGGACTCCCTGCTCAGCCGAAAATCAGGCCTGGTGTCCTCCTGGTTGAAGAAGCGTTTCAGGACTGGGACACTCAGGTTGATCCTGCAGTAAAGGGGTCTAGTCTAGAAAAGGGAAGAATGGAGATGGAAAAACACATTATTTTTATTTATTCTGGATATTTGAAGTGATCAAAGCAAGTAGATACTAATACACCAAAAACACTGCATTAATATATAATTATCTAAGACCAGCCAGAGGGGATCAATATACTTTATAATTCCCATCTATCTTAAAATTGAAAAATGTTTATATATACATATAAAATATGTCGACATACATTAGCCATAAAGTTACTATCTATTTGTTTATTGGCTAGAAGCTTTCATTTAAATCAAACCTCTTTTTTACCTGAACATGATTGTCTCTCAGCTGGAGATAAAGGAGATGTCTGCGACGATGATAAAACTGCTGAAGTTCCTCAAAAATTAAAAATAAAACTACCAGAAGTTCGGCTCCATTCTGCTTTAACTGCTTTTTTCTCCTCGCAGCAATGGTTGCTAGGCGACAGCTGTTACGCTGAGGTGAGGGCGGGAACAGCTGGTAAACAGCTGGACCGTCCCAATCCGCAGCTGCTTACTTCCGGCCTCCGTGGTTTTAGCCAGCGCCATAGAAGGACCCTTTCTCTTTCTATGGCGCTGGTTTTAGCGGTCGACGAAGGACCCAGCCCACGTAGACCGGGTCCTTCGAAGGATGCAGCCCCTGAGGCTGGCTTCCGGGTCAGCCTCGGCGTTGGTACATTCCCTTTCGGGTTCATTTTGTCAAATGTAAATTTGTTTCAGTACTTGTAAAAGTGTTTTGGATCTTGTTAAATTGTTTTCTGAAATGTAAATTTGTTTTCTGAAATGTAAATTTGTTTCAGTACTTGTAAAAGTGTTTAGCATCTTGTTAAATTGTTTTCTGAAATGTAAATTTGTTTTCTGAAATATTAATTTGTTTTCTGGGCTGCACGGTGGTGTAGTTGGTAGCACTGTTGCCTTGCAGCAAGAAGGTCCTGGGTTTGATTCCTGGCCGGGGGTCTTTCTGCATAGAGTTTGCATGTTCTCCCCGTGCATGTGTGGGTTCTCACTGGGTACTCCGGCTTCCTCCCATAGTCCAAAGACGTGCCTGTTTGGTTAATTGGTCACTCTAAAAATTGTCCTTAGGTGTATGCATGGTTGTTTGTGTGTTGCCCTACGATGGACTGGCGACCTGTCCAGGGTGAACCCCGCCTCTCGCCCATAGTCTGCTGGAGATAGGCACCAGCTTCCCCGCGACCCACTATGGAATAAGTGGTAGAAAATGACTGACTGACTGACTAATTTGTTTTCTGAAATGTAAATTTTAGGTTTGTGAAAGTGTTTTAGATTTTGCAATGTTGGTTTGCACCCCTCGGCCACCGTAGAGTAGAGATAGAAATGAAGGTCAAGGAGGGGGTTGTATAACATTTTTAAAAACAGGAATTCAATTTAGATTGTTAGCTATAGGAGTTCAATTAGAATATATAGCTGTAGAAGTTTGTAATAGGACAGAAAGCATCAAATTAATACATTTTTATAATCCTTGTAAGAGAATTAAACCAGAATTGATGGATGAAATTGATAATTATTTAAATGGAAAAAAATTTTGGTGTGGTGATTTTAATGCACATAGTTCATTATGGGGTACTAAAAACGACTGCAATGGAATAGTTATTGAAGAATTAATGGAGAATAAAAATCTTGTTTATTTAAATGATGGAAGAGGCACAAGAGTTAATATGAGAACAGGTACGGAGTCAGTAATTGATCTTGCAATAATTCGAATTCAGTAGCAGGAGTTAGTTCATGGCAAATAATTAAAGATACAACAATAGGAAGTGACCATTATCCCATAATAACAGAAATAAATTTAGATATTGAAAAGTATAAGATAGGTGGGTTAAAGAAATTGTGTTTCAGTAGTGCCAATTGGGAAAGTTTTAGGCTTATAAGTGATCAGGAATTGGGAAAAATTTATTTGAATATGGAAGTTGATCATTTAAATTTCTATGTTTGTGATGCCATTTTACAAGCTGCTAATCAAGCCATAAAGAAGAAAGGAGGTAGGGTTTATAAGAAGGTTCCATGGTGGACAAAGGAATGTGAAAAAGTAATTAAAAGTCGAAATAAAGCTTTAAAAATGCTGAAAAGGAATCACAGTCCCAAGAATCTCATAGAATACAAGAGATGTCAGGCTCTTGTGAGAAGAACTATAAAGAGTGCAAAAAAGGATTGTTGAAGAAATTTTTGTAATTCAGTGGGAAGAGAAACAGAGATTAATAAAGAATGGTCAATGATAAGAAGAATGAATGGGATTAAAAGAGAATATAGTTATCCAGTCTTAAATGATGGCCAAGTTACAGCAGTAAAAGATGCAGAAAAGGTAGATCTGATGGCAAAAACTTTTATTAAAATACATTGTTCAGAAAATATTACTTTGGAAGGGAAACGGCAGAGAGAAATGACAATATTAGAAAACAGAGAGATATTGAAACAGATATAAAATGTAAATGATTTATTGAATGTTCCATTTACAAAATCCGAATTAAATTGAGCTCTTCAGAAATTTAAATTAACAACACCAGGAAAAGATCAAATTTGTTATTTAATGATAAAACATCTTAGTAAAACATCTTAATAAAATTTGGGAAAATGGAAAATTACCAAAAAGTTGGAAAGAAGCAGTAACAATACCAATACGTAAGCCAGGAAAAGATGACACAAAACTTGAAAATTACAGACAGATTGCATTAACATCTAATATTTGTAAAATAATGGAGAAAATGATTAATGAAATGATGATATATTATATAGAATCAAATGATATATATCACAATATCAAAGTGGTTTTAGGAGAGGTAGAAATACTATGGATGCAGTTTTAAGTATGGAATTTGAAATCAGAAAAGCGCAAATTAACAAAGAAAGTATTGTAGCAGTGTTTTTTGATATTGAAAAACCATATGATATGATGTGGAAAGGTTTATTGATTAAAATTAGAAGGATAGGTATTATTTGGAGGCATAAAGCTCTGCTTTGACTAGATTAAAAGTGTTATTATTGTTTCTACCATTACAAGATGAACTTTGTGAAGGATGGTTCTTACATGCGCCTGACTGTCTGGAGAGCAGAGTGCATTAGAGAAAAGTCCTTGGTGAGAGGGAAAACTAATGGGCTTGTTATTGCAGGAAATCTTGTGATATTCTGACCCTTGCCAGCTGGGAAAGTTTTGACATCCCTAAAGTGTTGCCAGGTCACTGTGACATGGAATCTGCATCCAGATAAGTGATGAAATTGTTATTGCAAACTGTCACGTCCGCCCATTTAAAGGTTTGCAGATGTTGGCTGAATCTGGTTTCCTGGAAAAAGCGGACAGAATAATGTGTGGGTGCCAAGATGTATTACGTAAATGATCCCAAGACACAAATGTTTTATAACTCTATAAAAAGGCTGCTTCACAAGAACACTTTTGGAGCACTTTGTAACACCAAGGAATGGTGATGAAGAAAATGAGTTGTGCGACTTTTGAAGAATAAACGTTCCCTCGTGGAGAGCTGGGAGGAGAGAATTCTGCTGAGTCTGTGTTTATTATCTTCGCTCAGTGATAAAAGACCGCCCGCTCCTAAATATTGGTGACCCCGACGTGATATAATCTACCGGGAGAGGTTTGCAGTCACCCCTCCGAAGGGGGCTTCGGGCGGGCCGGGGACTCGAGGGTCCACAGCAGGGAGAGGTGAGTTATGTCTCCTTTCTTGTTGAGAGAGTTCTCGACTGCCCGAGCTCCCGACTGAGGTGGACTAGACAAGAGACTGTGGTCTCTATCTTTTTCTCTCTTCTCATAATCTCCACGATTTCCTGCATGCAGGAGGACTGCCTAAAAAACATAAAGTTGGGATTGGCTAAAGGCAGTCTTGAAAAGTAATCGCACCCCGGCTGGTAGTGGTGCCAAGGCGGGCCTAAGCTCATTATTTAGTACTTGGCGAAATACTGTTTCTCCTTGTGTAAGAGACAGCTAATTTATATATAAAACAACTTGTTAGAAAAGGTACGTAGGAGACCTTCAGAAAACATAGCCGGTGGATTTAAGTTGAGATAAGAGACCTGCCTCCGGGTGTTGTCCGGAGCTGGAAAGGCCACAGCTGTTGAAATGTTTCATGTACATGATTTGGAGATTGCAATGTTGATTGCAGAGTTTTTTTTTCGTTTCTCTATGGTGACCAGTGGTGATCGGTTTTCTGCAGAAATGTTAAATTAATCCCGTTAAAGGGATTAGAGTCAATAATCTAATAATTAGAAATGTGTGCACACATAAAAATATTTGTTTAAAAACGGACTCGGCTGACCATCAAACTATTAATCAGGTCAGTGGACCCCGGGGGGCATGAAAGGGTGTGAAGAAGGATGAGAAAGTGTGGATGAGATGTATGAATAAAAAGGCCTGGATCCGCAGCGTATGGTAGATAGATGAATGGGTGAATCTCCGAATGATGTATGAACGATGGTGTTTTGCAGTTATGTGAGTTGTATGCGACGTCAGACTGAAATCTGTATGAGTGTGGCCACTGAAGCCAGCAGCATGTGATGAGAGATGAAAACTGCATGTTTTGATTTTGATTACCTTAAATGTTTTCCAAGTTTCATTTGCTGTGTTAAAACAACAAATGAGCTTTTGTGGTGCGCACCAGAAGCTTTGCTTTGACTTGTTATATGGTTCCTATGGATTAATTCAATTCAATTCAATTCAATTCAATTCAATTCAATTCAATTCAATTCAGTGTATTTATATAGCGCCAATTCACAACACATGTCGTCTCAAGGCACTTCACAAAAGTCAGGTACATACATTCCAATTAATCTTAATCACTGAACAGTGCAGCCAGATTCTGTTATTTATTCAAATTGGATAAAAAGTTTTTCTATCTAAGGAAAGGAAACCCAGCAGATTGCATCCAGTCAGTGACTTGCAGCATTCACTCCTCCTGGATGAGCATGTAGAGACAGTGGACAGTCACTGGCGTTGACTTTGCAGCAATCCCTCATACTGAGCATGCATGTGGTGACAGTGGAGAGGAAAAACTCCCTTTTAACAGGAAGAAACCTCCAGCAGAAGCAGAACCAGGCTCAGTGTGAGCGGCCATCTGCCACGACCGACTGGGGGTTAGAGAGAACAGAGCAGAGACACAAAGAGAACAAAGAAGCACTGATCCAGGAGTACTTTCTATGGGAAGGAAAAGGTAAATGTTAATGGATGTAGCTCCTTTAGTCGTTTCACCTAGAAAGAAGGAACAGATAAACTCTGAGCCAGTTTTCAAGGTTAGAGTCTGAAAGAGAGCACATAGAGTTAGTTACAGTAAAAGCTCAGTCAGTAGCTATGTCTAGGAGAGAGAAAGGGTTAAACACTGAAAGACAGGGCCAAGTGGATCATCGGTAGAGGGTGAGCATTAAGTTGTTGCCAGCAGAAGCTCGGACGATGCCCATCTCCAGAAAGGTGTCACAGGCAGACAGAGTCAGGCCAGGTGTAGCTTCTAGGGAGAGAAAAGAGAGAGAACAAAGTTAAAAGCTGAAATAACAGCAAATAATACAAAATTGAAGAGTAGTGTGAGAATGTAGCGAAGAGGGTGAAAGTGGTCATTATGTCCTCCAGCAGCCTAAGCCTATAGCAGCATAACTACAGAGATAGCTCAGGATAACCTAAGCCACTCTAACTATAAGCTTTATCAAAAAGGAAAGTTTTAAGCCTAGCCTTAAAAGTAGACAGTTTGTCCATCTAGAGCCCACAGATGGCCATTGTTATACATTGTTAAGTGTTGAGTTATACCCAAATCAAATGTAGATATAGATGTGTTACTGGTTAAAATTACTGCTTGAATTTTTGTTCACTCTTGAGGGATAGACCTAAAGGAAATTGTTCAAACTTGATTAGAATGAAAGCAAACTTTAAATAGGGAAGGAGTTTCTGGTAGAAACTGACTTGAAGAAAAAAAAGAGCTCTCTCTAGCCTCGGTGAATGGAGTTTCCGGTTGCAAGTTGTGTGTGTGTGCGCCTGGACACACGCCGTGTCTTGCTTTCCACCAGCGTATAACAAAGAGAGTGGGCTTGTGTGATACACAGCACCCACGCACAAACACGTACGCATGCATAGCACGCAAACATACAACACACGAACGCACACACGGAAACAAGGAACAGACACACAAATGGGGATCAAAATGTATATATGATGTATAAAAGTATGAATGTTAAATGCCGGCATATGTCTGTCTAAATGTTTGTCTAAATGTCTGTCCATGTGTCTGTGTCTGTGTTCATCTAAATGTTGAATATCCATCTGTCATACATGTGGGTTCATTGTCACTAACATTTGTTTATCCAATTTTTTTCCTTTGTTCTTTATTTTTGATAATTTATGCACAGATGTATGACAGGTTTTTAGGAAACTCCATGGCTGCGAGCCTCTCAGTGCTCACAAAGTCCGGACTTATGATTGAACAACTAAATAGTTTAAATTCAAGTAAGCGCGGAGTGGTCTGCAGTTACCTTGGAGTCTAAATTAACTTCACAAATGCACAAGAAAAATTGATAGAATGTCCATAATTAAAGTGAGAATCCAGGTTTTATCTAATTTTTTCCTTTCTTTTCTAGTGAAGCTCAAATGTTAACTGCCTGATTAGGAAGACTTTGTGTGTAAATACAAGGAAAGTGTTTATATTGTCTTAACTTCAAAGGACAACTGGTATGTTGAAGTCTTTATGGAGTTTAACTTAATGTTAAACGAAGAACGTTGTTGAAATAGAGGAAAGTGTTGCACGTCTGTGAAAGTCAGTGGGTTCAGCATGTGAGTGTGTTTAGGGAGCAGAGCAGAAGGGGGGCTCCACTCCCCTCCACAGGGGACGGTCCTCTGAGCGGGCCGGCGCCCAGAGCTTCTACTGTCTACTTTTAATTTTTACCGAAGTTCATTAATATTTTACTGATAAAATGGGCCAACATATCATTGTGGTTTGCCTTCTATAAAAATAGTGAAAGTTATTTCATGCACTTCATTACACATTTTGGACAAAATTTTGATTGAAAGATAATTCTCTAAAAGTATAGAATCAGAAATTATCTTTATCAAGGTATATTCCTTATTTTTTGCATATTTTGAGTCTTAGATTTGAAAAACACTATAGAAAGCATCAACTTTAAAAATAATTCTAGTGGGTGGAACAAAATTCTTGGAATCATTTTCAAACTATTTCTTTAGCCTTAAAGGTGGGATAATACAATATGACCCCAGTTTTTATTCTTGCTTAGTAGTATGCAAATGTGTTCTTTAGTGTAATATGAGTTTTGTTATTTTATTTTGTGAAAACAATGTAAAAGTCAGAAAGTCGAGAGGTCCACAAAACAAGAGGAAGAAATGGAAAAACAGAGAATGTAGCTGATTTAATGAATAATATCAGGACAGACAGTGAGGGAAATTGATTTGTGATCTAACAGGAATCAATGTATTGCTGGAAGAAAGATTTGACTAGAGATTTGAGTTCGGTCCAGGCCAGACTGGTCGTTTCATTTAGATTTAAACAATAAGGACAGAGTGATACAAGACTTAATGAAAAAAACAAACAAATAAGGAACAGTTATGAATCAGTAAGTACTGGCTTATTATAGCACTACACTGACCTTATCAATTAAAAACTACAATGGTAAATGTTATGGATTTTGCTATTGAAGAGAACTCTTAGCCAAATTCTTGCTAAAAAATTCTTAAACAAAATTAATATTAGAAGATTGAAATTTTAACATGTTTCTCAAGGTTTTACAAACAGTGGGATGATAATTAATACTTACAAATACAATAGTCTTTATGGTTAAATAATACACAAATAACTGAATAACAAGAAAAACACAAATGAAACTCATCTTGCAGGAAATTACTAACGACTAGACTTTAAATAGAATAAAAATGTTATGTTATGGCAGAGGGTGAAAATATATGTCTGCTGTATCGATGCAAAAGTCCATGAAGAAGCTGCCTGATATTTGTGACTTCTGATCTGATCACTCAGTGAATTACAGCCTGTTAACCATGGATGAACCAAACTATTAACACCGTGGGACAACAGAGCACGGGCCCAGGCTCGCTGCAGACCTCAGATGCCCAGGGAAGAATGTGGAGTTTAGATAAAATAAAAGGCCGAGCAAAGGAATGGTCTCAACACGTTACAAGCCTTTGGACAGAGCAGACAAAGCTCGCTGAACAGCCCAGCCAAGATCAGACCAGAGGCGTAGAGATAAAATGTCAGGATGTGCTACAAAAGATTCACTAGATCAAATACAATTCATTATTTTCTCTGTTTATAAAAATGTAGAATTAAACCAAATATCTCTCATAATCAAAATAAAAAATAACAATAAATAGAACAATTTGGGCCAAATTTGTTTATTAATCACTTTTAGACTAATAAAGTTATTTCTGAAATTGAATAAAATGAGTACAACATTAAAGATAATTGAACAAATATTGATGGCCATCATGAGTTCCTTTCCCATAGCAAAGTAATTGCATGCCTTTTGAGCTCCAACCAGATGATGAACACAATTATTTAAAAAAAAAAAAGGTTGATAAGATCTGCCAAGATGTTCAAAATGGGACAAAGAGAATAGCTCAGAGTAACCAGACATTTGAAACAAATTTATACTGCATTTGACCAAATACTGTAATGGAATAAGGAGTCAAACAAAGTCCAAACAGTGACAAAATACTCTCAGCCCACTCCGACTAAGACATTATAAAGGAGGGTGGAGGAGAGCCTGAGAAGATGCATATATATAATGTTAATAGACAGACCCTCCTACTACTACGAAATACACTTGGTATTTAACAGAAATGTTTCATTGTTGATGCTTTGACCTTAAAAGATTGAAGAAACTTATATTAAGAACAGACGCTATGAGTTCAAGAAGCAAATGATCGGATCAGACTAGGGAAAACGGTATGTGACAACCAAAGGAAGAACCATACGTGGATTAGAACTGATTTTACATGGGTGAAACTTCTATATATCTCTGCATTCAATTTTAAGCTACTATTTTTCATTTTATTTTGAATCATTTTTGTTTTAATCTTTAATTTACTGGAATCTTATTATAAATAGGGAAAGCAAATGTGAATGTCTGCAAGGCATCGTTGGTTAAATTAATTTCTTTACTTTGTTGACTTTCCACATAAGAACAAGGTTCATGGGTCCGACGTACCGATCCTCCTCTGACAACTTTCAACTATGAACCTATGTGCAGGCGACACAGATGAAACTATTATTGGGCACCTAGAGGATGTTGCATTGAGTGAAGACGATTCAGCCTCAATTATTAAGTGACACAAAACAAGCCCCAGGCGTTTGATTGCATGGTTGCATTTAAAAATCGACTAACAAATAACTAACGTATTGCCCTTAAGTTTTCTTTTTTCTTTTTCAGAAGATGCTAATCTTTGGCTTCTACCCACCTTGTTCCCAATGAAGACATGCAGATGTTATCAAAATGCTTCTGTTACATAGAAAGTGGTAAGGTACAGGAACATTCTCATTCTCTCATGGATTTAATCTAAATGGCCATAGGTATACGTATGAGTCATTCCGTATTAAAAAAATGCCCGGTCGAATACATTTGAAAGTAAAGCATTCACGATATTTAGGACAAAAAAGTAATGGAAAGGTACATTTACAAACTAGTTTTAGTTGCAATGCAGACTAGATCGCAAACTAGGCTGGCATTCACGTGAAACATATTTGACTTATGTGACATAAGTCGTGTTAGTCTTTAGCAAATAGGAAAGTATTGGATTTTAAGTAGGCTAAAATAAATTTAAGGGACATCCTTGGCATGGTAAGAAAATAACCTTAAAGGAGTTACTGATTTGACATAACAAAAATATTCAAATGTAATATAGACCTATCTTGACTCAGCACATGTATGTTTTAGGGATAACACAAAAGATATAGTGAATGAGTGGAGGCCCGGATGATCCTTGAGTGTTGCTGAAGTATGGCGATAGAGACGACTTGGGGGACTGTGAGAGTTTACTATACGTTTTATGTTCAAAGCAAGGTGTGATACTTTTGGATTGAGTATATGTCTAGGTTTTTGTACACCTTTTTAAGGTATTTGTTGTGCTGGGGAGATGACTCAGGTGCTGGCATATGGGAAAAGCAGTCACAATTTGATAGCAAACGATAGGGTTTGCGCTAAGGATTACAGGAAATTGATGGTTTTGAGGAAGAGAACATTGTTAGGTGGAACATTGAGAAATGATGTCTATACAACTTCAGAAGTTGTTCTAGTGAGGATGTCTAACTTAGAGGGGGACCGGTCTGGGTAGCTTTGAAGAAGTAGTGCTTTGAGGGATGAGAAATTCTAAGCGTAATTTTTTTTATGACGACAGAGACGCGGACAGGTCGGCAGGGGGTAGATTTGTTTTGTGGTTCGACTAGAGTAGTTATTTTATTTGTTTTTACGCAGGAGTGGTTGGACGTGAGGAGAACGATCATGGCGTTGTTTTATCGTGAGTGCACCATATATCATTGCAGCCTGTGAAATTTTAGACACATCTACAGCGCAGAGTCAGCAGTGTGATTGCGTTCAGAATGCGAATGCTGAGAAATAGAGCTTTCAAGACTCGTACCTTAACCACCTGAAGTAGAACTTGAAGAGGCTATTGCAGAAGATTCCATCGTGTCTGGTTACTAATGTTGCATAGTCCTAAGGTTTGAGAGACAGACGACGTGCATAGGACAAGGCGAACGGGCGTGGAAAACGAGACGATGATTGTGCGACAAAGATTGGCGAAGACATACGGTTAAATGATGCGTCTGATGGTGAGACTATTCCTGTGAAGATAAGTGCTCATTGAAACAAATTAAATGGTTTAACGAGATCCTATTTATGGTGCATTCTGAGATTATTTTGCAGAATGATTCCTTTTATAACTACGATTACTGGAGAACTAGGAGTCGGCTGCAAAACCTCTGAGGAACTCTACTAAACACTTCTTAGTTGATAAGTAAAAGTGTCCAACGAACAACTGGAATACAGACAGATTGGCTCCATCTCATGTGTTGTAGGACAGGAACCTCTAACATAGCTGAGAGTTCCTGGTTTTGGGGGGGCAAACATTCTCAGAAGACCAGTAGGCGTGGTTCGAGGGGAATGTGAGTGGGTTTTGATTAGATCCGGGCAGAGGGGAGCTGAGAGACAGAAATAAAGAAGCACACGATGAAGAACAATGTTTGAACTTAGAAAAATGTGTTTACTAAAATACAAGCACACCATATTCAAAATATAGTTTGTGCAGACGGTGGTGATGATTACCAAACGAAGAATTAAACCCATTATATGTAGAGCGATGTTATTTTTAAATATGCAAACGTCGATGTAGCGGTCGTGAAAATTCAAACACAGAAAGGAGGAGCGGAGAGGCCTTAGAAGACATTTAGAACCTGAATTTGGAGTAATAATGTTCTCTTTAAACTAATTAGAAATCTTAGCGTAGGAATCGTTTGTCACGTTTGAGCGGGCGCGTAAGATCCTCAGGAATAATAAAGGCTCCCTTTAAGGCCAAAATGTAGGTTTTGACATTTCTTTTGCAAAAAGGATGCAATGCCACAATGCTGATCTGGATGATGAACTTGGATTGTTGTTGTACAAGACATTTATAAAATATCAAACCATAATCTGCTGCTTAGTGAAGAAACGAGCAGCGCGTGTTTGACGTGGCATAAGATACAAGTCTTCGAGATTGCAGCAAACTAAGAGGTTTGATAGGGTTATAGGAGGAGACGCGTTGCAGCTTGACTTCTTTTGGCCACTCTGTTATCTTTTTTTGTTTGTTTGGTTGAGAAGTCCATTGGAGTTTGGAGAGACTAATGCCAAACCATAACATTCCTTGCAAAAAGCCAAAAGTGCAGACTCAAGTTAAAGTATTTTCGCCACCCGGAACTAAAGACGTAATTAGGCGTTAACACGACTTGGTCATAGAAGTGTAAAATAATCTTTTAGAAGTAGAAAAGTGTGGAGGGAAAAACCCATACATGGAGCTGTGATCTCTGGTACTGGATGCGCTTTTAACTAAAATCAACAGTGCATTACTAGCTGAGAGACGAAGTATCATAGAATCTGAATATTAGTATAGAATCAGTAGTTACGTGTAGTATTTTGAAGAGTAAGCAATATTATTTACATAACATTCAACGGCGCAGAAGGCAATTTTCTAAACTAGAAAACTTTGAGTGCTGTAAGCGACTTCTCCATCTGAGAAGCTTGCAGTAACCAAGATGAGTAGTTGGACTCTAGAGGTATTCCTAGCCGAAAATCGGCCAGTAAATTAAACAAATAAGCAAGAGAAACATTGAGCACGACTATGTGGATAAATATTAGCGGTAACTAGGTGAAGTTATACATCAAAATTATTTGTTGAAACGGTTATTGAATATGCATGTGTACTGACAGGAACTTACAAAGACAACAGCTGAGCTAGATGTATACTGGAGCAATTCAGGGAAGATAGGTATAACCGAGACATGCTGGATTGGTATGTCAATGCTTAATATGTTAAAAGGACAGTGAGATTGTCAAAGCAAAATTAACAACGTGTGTAAAAGGCTGAAGATGTAAGCAAAGACAAAAAAGGACATAGCTACATGACTGTGCTCTACAAGCAGACTTAGAGAGAGGACGGATGACTTGGACAGACTAGAGGTGAGACGAGAGGTGGATGGCTTGGCCTCCATTCTCTATCCTCCTGATTTATACTCGCAGCCCAACACCAGTGTGACTAAGTTTAGGTGGGCATACTATAGTGGATAGACACGTAGCAGATATTCTTCTGTCTCCATTGAATAACGTGGGATTACATCTATCTCAAAATGGATCTCTCGTATATTAGAAAATACGGCGCATTTCTGTATCTCAAAAAAGAAAAGATGTTTATTTAACGTGAGTGTAAGGGACCATTTAACAGTACGAAATAATGACAGAGAGCTCATGCAGGCTTAAGGGTGAATAATGAGATGGGAGACGCTGGGAAGGTTGAGTGCGGGTAGGAAGCCTGACAGTAACACAGTCTAGAATTGTTCTTATGCATAGCCGTTTTCTGATCAATATGGTGGTTAAGTCAAATAGTTTTTTTATTAGATGTCAGGTTGCTCTGAAACTATTAGAAGTTGTAGACTAGCATTAAACAGTAAGGTCAGATACAGTCGTATTCTAAAATTGTCGAGTATTTCTGAGAATGATAATAAGAATACGCACAGACGCGACGTTGATTTTCAGGGCACTGGATCGAAATTGAATGATTTTAGTCAGACTTATTGTTGACTACGTACAAGAAGATAAATTAATTATTTTAGCATGGTCAATCTATCTCCCGGCGTCTAGGATAATGTCTGAGAAATACATAGTTTTAGGAACAAAATCTGTGCGGTGAGTAGGGTGAGACTAGAATTGGCATTAAGCATAGCTTCCAGCGAAAATAGAGGTGATGCTTGAACTATCCTTGCTAACTGTCTAGTTTTCTCTATGTTGCATGATAAAACCCTGAGTAGAATATTAAGTGATGTATGCACGTGCTAAAAGAAGCAGTTGCTTACGATTATCTCGTATTCAGTATAGCCATCTTTAGCAGGGATTGAGGGTTTGGGGGGAAGCCAAATGGGCACAGCGCCGATCAGAAACGTTACCTTTAGTTGATGGGAGTGGACTCTGGGTTAGGCGTCGTTAGCGCTTTTAGGAGGAACGTCTTTCCCCTCGAATGGAAAATGGTTCCCTGACGGCTATTTATTGCTAGTGTCTCTCATAAGAACGTGGTATGGTATGTATATTGCTGCCAGCACTAATTATAATTGTAATAAGAGTTGGTGTACATTTGGGTTACAGTGTTCGTTTAAATTTTCGAGTTTTGCATCCGAATTATGTTTGTGGTTGAATCTGATGAGTTCCGAGTGTTTACTGTGGGGACTGTGTGGTGTGGAGGTGGTGAGCACTGGTGTGAGAAGTCTTTCACACCCTTGTTCCCATTCATCATCGCCATGGATCTATGATAAAGGAGGACCGTGAGAAATACAGGTGACTAGAATGGCCAGGCACTTAATGGGATAAAGTAGCAGCGAACAGGTTGTGGGGATGCTCAGGCGCGAGTGGGCAAGAGGATCTCACACCCGATATTTTGTAATGTTTGTTGAGTACTTTCTGTTGTACAACTATAGAATCTGAAAACAAGTGCCTCCTGCACGTCTCACGCCTCCCTATAACGGTATACATTGCTTGTGGTCAACATGTTATGACGAGTAACTAAAGGACATTAAAGTAAGGGTTCTAACTGCCATTTTTTTGTTGAACGTTTGTTCTCCTGTTTTTGTTTAATTTAGGAAGGTAAAGATGAATGTATTTGTTTCAATTTCTGTTAACAGGTAAGTAAGATTTAGATCCATGAAAGCAAATCTGGTTTCTTTTGTGTTATTTGGCCTGGGTGACCCCGGAAGTCCGTGAACGCTTACAACAAATCTCTTTGTGCACAAAACTTAGGTTCTTGTTACTAGAAACCATTAGTGGTTTCCATATTCTTTAAGGGTTATAAGTTGGTGATGAGTGAGAGGGCGACTTATGTGGAGCAGTTAATCGGGACGTGAAAGTGACACAAACAGGAACGGACTATGGGTAGGCATTCAAGGAATACAATATTTAGGGAATTATATGGAGAAGGAGGTGATAACTAGACATGTGGTACTTTTAATGTCCTGGCGTTAGCACGTAACTGGACCCTTCACCAGTTCAGTCTCTCTGTCTTTCGCGGATGACACCAATACAGAGACTGGCCGTTAACAACTAACCTTTTTGGCGCTGGACTCAGGAGACTATGGACACATGAATGAAGACTTTGTTTTGACCCTGAATCGGATTAAATGCGATGCCAGAGCACTAAAGTTTGCCAAAGAACCAATCTAAGAGATAAAGAAGGGTCCAGAAGACCAAGGACAGATGACTGAACTACACTGTTATTGCTGCTGAGAATTTAACTGATGTTTTTTAAATTTCTGTTTATAACTTTAAGTTTGTCTTTATGCGTTTTTTAATGTGTATGAATGTTTTAAGCTGTCAGTTATGAACTATGATAGAATGCGGAGCATCCATTCTACGTGATATTCAAGCTTCAGAGTTTCAACATGGTGGAAATGTTTTCTTTAAAAATATTGTGGTGAATAAGATATGATGAAACCAGGACCTGATTGTCAGTAAGGCTTAAAAATAGTTGGTTAATGATATACATTTAGATTCAAAACAAGAGATCTCCGTTCAGATTGCCATGAGATATGAGATTTCTCTATGGCCTCCAAAGTTTTCACCCGCCTTTTAGGACGGGGGGTTTTTCGACCTGTGCGAACTAAAGCCGACCTGAAGGTCCCCGTTTCATCGACAACGTAAGGTTTTTGGGGTTTTTTTGAAAAGGGTTAGACTGACATGGTGGTTTTCCCATGGTGAGTTGAAGAGATGTGGTCCTGAAGGAAGACTTTTGGGAAGAGGTACAGTCGTAGCCGGCATTTGGTCTAATTAGTGACTAAGTTTAGTTAGTCCAGTATAGTCTAACCAAGTCTAAAAAAATGTGCGCATAGGACTTTTAAATATGATTTAATTAATTAGTTGAACCCGAAATTACAGACCTAAATAACAGCAATCATTTTAGGGGTGCTTATACCTTGTACATAATGTAATTTATGCTTTCCATATCATCACATTTTACTCATTTTACTCACTCAAATACATCAATATATTCACAGGATGTTTACAATATGAATAAAAACTCTCTCTCAAGCTGGTTAATAGCTTTTAACAGCTATATTAGGGGGACAACGTGGGGGGCATAAAAGCTCTGCTTTGACTAGATTTAAAAGTGTATTATGGTTTCTACAATTAGAAGATGAAGTTTGTGAAGGATGGTTCTTACATGCGCTCCTCGTCCTGACTGTTGGATAGAGACATGATGTCTGCATTAGAGAAAAGTCCTGGTGACGAGGGAAAACTACTGGGCTTGTTATTGCAGGAAATCTTTGTGATATTCTGCACCCTTGCACGCTGGAAAAAGTTTTGACATCCCTATTAAGTCGTTGCCAGTTCACTGTGACAGGAATCTGCATCCAGATAAGTGAGAAATGTTATTACAAACGTCACATACCGCCATTAGAGGTGTGCAGATGTTGGCTGAAGGTGGTTTCCAGGGAAAAAAGTGGACAAAAACAAAAAAAAAAAAAAAAAAACCCCCCCGACAAAATTTTTTTGTTCGTGGGATGCCAAGATGTTATACGTACATGACCTCCCAACACACACCAAGGCTTTGTATCTCTATAAAAACGGCTGCATCACAAGAACACTTTGGAGCACTTTGTAACACCAAGGAATCGGTGATGAGAAATGAGTTTGTTGACGACTTTGAAGAAATAAAGGTTTCCCGCGTAGGAGAGCTAGGGAGGAGAGAATTCTGCTGAGTCTGTGGTATTATCTTCGCCCTCAGTGAATAAAAGACGCCATGCTCCTAAAATACAGGAAGGATGGATGTAAGATGGATAAACAGATTTGCTAACTAGAAGACAAATATAAGTTATAATACAGCAGGAAATCATTCTCATAGGAGAAATAAACTCTGCTTACTTCAAAAAAATAATAGGATACACTCAAATAACAAATCTAGATCTGAATGAAAATTAAAATTATCAATGAATACTTTGTTCTGTACAAAGTTTGAATGTCGCTGACAACAACAACCACACAAAAATCATCAAGGGGAATCAAATTTATTAACCAATGAGGCCTGTAAATTTTATCGGAGTCACACACAAAAAACACTACAGGCTGCCATCCAACTTTGATGTAATGTCCTTCTAAAAAAAGTCACAAAAGAGGACTCAGTATTGTGTGTGCGCCTCCACCTGCCTGTATGACATCCTACAACGCCTGCGGCATGGCCGTATGAGACGGCGGGATGGTCTCCTGAGGGACATCTCCAGACGACGAAAGCATCAGTCTGTGGTGCAACTTGAAGTTTGGTAGGAAGGAGAGAGACATGATGTCCCAGATTGGCTCAACGGATTCAGGTCGGGGAACGGGAGGGGCCATTCCATCAGCTCACAATGTCTCCTCTTGCAGGAAACTGTGACACTGCTCAGCCACATGAGGTCTAGCATGTGTCCTTTGCATTAGAGGAACCCAGGTGCAACCGCACCAGCATATTGTCTCACAAGGGGTCTGAGGATCTCATCTCGGTACCTATTGGCAGTCAGGCTACCTCTGGCGAGCACATGGAAAAAAAATGCCACCCCAACACCATTACTGACCCACTGCCAAACCAGTCATTTCTGAAGGATGTTTGAGGCAGCAGATCGTTTCTCCACGGTGTCTCCAGACTCTGGTCACGTCTGTCACATGTGCTCAGTGTGAAACCTACTTTCATCTGTGGGAAAAGCACAGGGCGCTAGTGGCGAATTTGCAATCCTGGTGTTCTCTGGCAAAGCCAAGCGTCCTGCATGACGTTGGGCTGTGAGCACAACCCCCATTGTGGACGTCGGGCCCTCAAAAACCATCCTCATGTAGTCGGTTTCTAACCGTTTGTGGAGACACATGCACATGTGTGTCCTGCTGGAGGTCATTTTGCAGGGCTCTGGCAGTGCTCCTCCCGTCCTTTCCCTTTCAAAAAGGCGGAGGTAGCGGTCCTACTGTGGGTTGTTGCCCTTCCTACGGCCTCCTCCACGTCTCCTGGTGTACTGACCTGTCTCCTGGTAGCGCCTCCAGGCTCTGGACACTACGGCGACCAGACAAAAGCAAACTTCTTGCCACAGCTCGCATTGATGTGCCATCCTGGATGAGCTGCACTACCTGAGCCACTTGTGTGGGTTGTAGAGTCCGTCTCATGCTACCACGAGAGTGAAAGCACCGCCAACATTCAAAAGTGACTAAAACATCAGCCAGAAAGCATAGGTACTGAGAAGTGGTCCGTGGTCCCCACCTGCAGAACCACTCCTTTACTGAGTGTCTTGCTAATCACCAAAGATTTCCCCCTGTTGTCTATTCCATTTGCACAACAGCATGTGAAATTGATCGTCAATCAGTGTTGCTTGCTAAGTGGACAGTTTAATTTCACAGACGTTTGATTTACTTGGAGTTATATTGTGTTGTTTAAATGTTCCCTTTATTTTTTTGAGCAGTGTATATTGTTGAAAATGGTACGCCACAAGGAAGTATAATTGTATAATAGTGGTGGAGGGGTTTGAGTGCTCGAATGATCCTAAAGGCTATGTTGTCTGGGGCTTAAATGCCCCTGGTAGGGTCTCCCATGGCAAACAGGCTCTAGGTGACGGGTCAGACAAAGAGCGGTTCAGGAATCCTTCATGAGGACTAGATCGAGGCACATGACGTTGCCCGGTACGGCAGAGCAGGGGTCCCACCCTGGAGCCAGGCCTGGGGTCGGGACTCGCCGGAGAGCGCTTGGTGGCCGGGTTGCTCCTCGCGGGACCCGGCCGGGCCAAGCCCGAACGAGAGACGCGATGCCATCCCCCAGTGGGCCCACCACCGGCAGGGGGAACCGTGAGGGACCGGTGCAAAGAGGATTGGGCGGCGGCTGGCTCTAGGGACGTGGAATGTCTTTCTCGGGGGGGAAGGACCCTGATTTGTGCGGGAGGGTCGAGAGATTTTTGAATGAAATAGCCCGGCTCGCCCCCAACCACGGGTGGGCTCTGGAACCCATCTCCTCGAGGGGCGGGCTCTCTTCTATTGGAGTAGCCCAGGGGAGAGGCGGCGGGCTGGGGGGGTTTTTGCTTGTTGCCCCCGGGCTCGCCTTCCCCGTGTTGGGGTTTACCTGTTTTGATTTTTTGGCACGTCGCTTACCCGCTCTCTGGCTGAAATCAGCAGATGGATGCACCTGGTGACTGCTAGTGCAGTGCAATTGTGGATTCCAAGCACTTGTCTCTTTCCTGATATATACTGACTCTAAAGCAGAGGTGCCAGATTTTTGAAAGCCAGGGTGAGTTTTCCATTTCCTTCCTGTCTGTCATTGTTTTAACCTTGCCCCTCGCTCTTGGATTTTTTTGCCTCTCCCTGCCCCTTGCCCGACTGTTTGGTTTTTTGGTTTTGCCCCTTTTTCCCTGCATTGTTTTAGCCTCTGCCTGCCCCTTCCCTGACGTCTGTTTGTTCCGTCATTGACCCCGTTTCTTCCCCTGGGTTATTGAATCAGCCTGCCCTTGGGTTTTTCAGCCAAAGTCACCCTTCTCTCTCACCTGCGCTGTGGAGATCCCCGCCCTTTTCCCACTGAGGGTTTCCCCTCTGGTTTCAAGTTTTTAACCCAAAAAAGACGGTGATTTCCCGGGGAAATGTGTGGAGTTTAACCGAGTGACGTTTTCCTGTGGGGAATAAAAAATTTTAATCTTTCAGTTTTGGGCTGGCTGAAACTTGGGTTCCGCCTTTTTTTAAAATTTTAATATTACCCCCCTGGATGGAGGGGCGCATCCCTTCGCCCTTTAGGGTTGGGGACAGGTCTCTCTGTCGTTTCGGCCTACGGGGCCCCGGGGAGTGCGGGGGGTACCCCCGGCCTTCTTGGCGTCCCTGTGGGGGGCTGGATGTCCCCCCCCGGGGATCCCTTATTCCCGCTAGGGACTTCAACCCCCAGGGGGGGAAAGACAGGGACACCCCGGAGAGGCGTGGATCGGGGGGTTAATGGCCTCCCCCCATCTGAATCCGAAAGGTGCTTGTTATTGGACTTCTGTGCAGACACGGGTTGTCCATAATGAACACCATGTTCAAAATAAGGGTTTCAATGTGCACTTGACACCAGACCCACTAGGCGGGTTCAATGACCTTTGTTTTCGTAATCAGAAATTCGGTTGCATGTTTTTTGGAACCCCGGGGAAAAGGGGGCTGAGCTGTCCCCTGATCCCCCACCCGGTGGTGAGTTGGACCACTGGAAAGGGGGAGAAAAGCCCGACAGAATTTTGGGAGGGCCCAAAGGGTCGTGAGGTCTGCTGGGAAAGTCCTTTGGGGAGCCCTCCCGCCAAGGATTTTATTCAAAAAACCCAAAATCCCGGGGGGGACCCTTTGGGGCAGAAAACCGGGGATGTTGGGGACCCTTTGGTCCCCCAGTGGACCCGTTCTCCGCATCTATTGTTTAATGTACTGCCCGTAGCTGCCGGGGCCCCCAAAGGGGTGGGGGGCAATACCCAACCCGGTGGGGGGACACCCGGCAGAAAGGGACCCCTGTCAAAGGGTTTTGGAAAAAGGAGGGCCTATCGGCTGTTTGCTGGCTTTTTGGGGACCCCCTGGGCGGGTTTACAAAGGGACTGTGAGGCCCGGGGTGCCCCTGGCCCCGGCTGTGGCAGAGGGAAAAAAATCGGGCCCCGGGAGAAGGTTTGGTTTGGGCCCTGGGAAGCAGTGCTTCGCCAAAACTGTTTTTCAGTGGGGGGGGGAGGCTGTTTACCTCGACTGGGGCAAATTATCGGGGCGGGAAGGAGTACTTCGAGGGTCTCCTCAATTCCCGCCATCACCATTCCCTGGTGGCGCAAAGGAAGGGCCCGTTAGAAAATTTACCGTAGATTTAGTTTAAATTTAAAGTTAAAAAAACAAAAAATAAAAAAAATTAATTAAAACAGAAAATATGGAAAAAATTTGGAAAAAGGGAAAGGTGGGGAAAGAAAGAAAGGACGTTGGTTTTATAAAATTCAAAAAAAGACTGGAGAAATGAGAAGAACAGAAAGGGCAAGGAGGGAAGAAGCAATTATTTCTCGTCTCAGATTTGGGCATACTGGGTTAAATAGTACTGTTTATTTTAGGGAAACATTGTAATGGTAAATGTGAATACTGTGGAATAGTTGAGACCACAGAGCATGTTATGTTGCACTGTAAAAAATATGAGACAACAATTAATTCAAAACTTAAATAGAATTAGGGTTAAATTAGATTTAGTTGATTTATTTAGAAGTAATCTAAAAGGTAACATTTATCAGATAATATTTCATTATATAAAAATAACAGCTGTACAACAGAATTTAATCATTCCTGAGAGACAGTTTGGTCCAAACTCCATACCAGTAGTCGGCGGTAATGTACCAATTTTGTTGTTTGTCAACCGCTATAATAAAAAAGAAGAAGAAGAAGAATGAAAATATGACCTTGTTTAGGAGCTGTTAGTTGAGCAGGCCTGACATTCTTCTAGAAATACAGCATTCTTTATTCAGACTACAAATGATGGGTTTATCAATAGTATTTTTATGGGTTCCAGCACATATTGGGGTTAAAGGAAATGAGATGGCAGATAAGATGGCTAAGAGGGCAACACAAAATCATATCAATTTTACAGTACCTTTAAGTAAATCAGAAGCAAAAAGCATCATCAAACAAAAACTGAAGGAAGAATGGCAGAAAAGGTCGGATGGAGAAAGAAAAGGAAGATGGTTTTATAGGATCAAAAAGGCAGTTGGTGAAAAAATAACTGGAAAAAGGAACAGAAAGGAGGAAAGGGTAATAACAAGACTTAGATTAGGACATACAGGACTTAATTATACACTTTTTAAAATGCATAAACATAGTACAGGACAATGTGACCACTGTGAGAAGGATGAAACAATTGAATATGTTTTTATAGAGTGTCAGAAATATGAGCTGGAAAGAAGAGGTATGAAGAGAGAATTTGAAAGGATTAAAGAAAAAAGTTTAGTATAATAGATTAATTACAAAAGACAATAGGGGGCAAACATATACAAATTATTTTAAGATTTCTAAAAAAAACAAAATTATTTATAGAATTTAAGTGTATAGGTAGATATTAATCCATGATGAACCACACTCCATACCAGTGGTGGCGGTAATGCACACCTACAGTTTCTTGCCAACCGCCATTAAACACCAGCAGAAGAAGAAGAAGAAGAAGAAGCTGTTAGTTGTTCTTAGGAGCTCCACCATGTCCGGGGTGTTAGCCAGACTGCTCTTCTACCCGACTTTAGCCTACAATGTTGCCATGGAGAAGGTCTCCTCCAGGAGGTGGTTCGACCGGGTGGACGAGACGGTCATCCTGGGAGCGCTGCCGTTCAGGTCCATGACCAAACAGGTCAGAACACCGCTGGATAAAACCATAAGGCACTGTTTAAACTCGTTCAACAGGTCAGACCACCGGAACCCTGGCTTCTGTGGAGAAGGAGCTCTGCTGTACAGGTACAGCTCAGTAATTTAAACTAGCATCTAAAATTGTAAGAATTCAAATTTAAAAAGCAAAGCTCATATTTATATGTTGGGTGCACAGAGATTTTATGCGTTTTGAACTCATTAAAATCCTAAATATTACATAAGATGAAGCAACAAATGATTTTAAATAAAGAAATGTGATGGCTTACACAATTGCTAATTTGGCAGATGTCCAGCAGCCCCTGACACAGTCCACAAGGAGGGTAGGGCACAAAAGGTCATTGCTGAAGTAGCTGGTTTTCAGAGTTCAGTATCCACCATATTTATGGAAAGTTTAGCAGAAGGATAAGGCCTTTATTAGTTTGTTTTTTTTGCCATCATTTATACAGTCACAACAAATGCCAACTCGAGGCACTCTACAAAACAAACAGATCCAATTTGTATAAAATAATGTAGTGTAGTAAAAAGAGCACCACAATTAACTGGGAAAACTGGTGCCTTTAGATGATTGTGAAGCCTGTTATAGTGTTTTCCGTGTCATTTGAAAATCAAGGGTCTTGGGGAAGATTGAGAGGCACATAATTATTACAGTGTGATGTTTCCAGAGTCAGTAAAGATTGAGGAATCGTGTCATCTACTGCTGTTGGTGCACTTCATTGATCAAGTCCAAAATCAGCGCAGTCCCCTACCAGGAAATTTACAGCACTCCTTCTGCTGACAAGCTTTATGGAGATGTTGCCTACATTTCCCAGCAGGACTTGGAACCTGCCCACGATGCCACAATTACCAATAACTGCTTTGATGACCACTGTGCTTGAAAGGCTAGGAAACTGGCCTGACCTAAAGTACTGTCAAGCGGAACATGTGAGTTAGGAACCTCAACAACCACAGGCTGACTAAGACCTTCTATGCTGCATTGATGCACCAATTCATGCAAAAGGAGCCCCGACCAAAGTACTGCATTCATATACTGTATTAAGTCTTTTTTTTATTGGTTTGATGTAATATTGTATTTTTCTGATAAACTGAATTTTGGGTTTTCATGAGCTGTAGGCCAGATTTACCAAATTTCATAAATAAACACTTCATGTAAAGTGTTTATTTATTTCCTGAGAGACAACAACAGGACCTGTTCACCGTGTCTCTGTGTCTACCTGTGACAACTGTCTGGAGAGGGGCATCGTCCGAGCTTCTGCTGGCAACAACTTGGTGCTCACCCTCTAACGATGATCCACATGGCCCTGTCTTTCAGTGTTTAACCCTTTCTCTCTCCTAGACATAGCTACTGACGGAGCTTTTACTGTAACTAACTCTATGTGCTCTCTTTCAGACTCTAACCTTGAAAACTGGCTCAGAGTTTATCTGTTCTTTCTTTCTAGGTGAAACGACTAAAGGAGCTACATCCATTAACATTTAACTTTTCCTTCCCATTGAAAGTACTCCTGGATCAGTGCTTCTTTGTTCTCTTTGTGTCTCTGCTCTGTTCTCTCTAACCCCCAGTCGGTCGTGGCAGATGGCCGCTCACACTGAGCCTGGTTCTGCTAGAGGTTTCTTCCTGTTAAAAGGGAGTTTTTCCTCTCCACTGTCGCTACATGCATGCTCAGTATGACGGATTGCTGCAAAGTCAACGCCAGTGACTGTCCACTGTCTCTACATGCTCATCCAGGAGGAGTGAATGCTGCAAGTCACTGACTGGATGCAATCTGCTGGGTTTCCTTAGATAGAAAAACTTTTTTATCCAATTTGAATAAATAACAGAATCTGACTGCACTGTTCAATGATTTGGATTAATTGTAATGTATGTACCTGACTTTTGTGAAGTGCCTTGAGACGACATGTGTTGTGAATTGGCGCTATATAAATAAACTGAATTGAATTGAATTGAATTGAATGTATATCGCTCTGTGTCTAATCTGCACAATAAATGGGTTTCATTTTTCGAGTTGAATCACAGACATAAATTAACTGGTGGATGGTGTTTCACTTTACTGAGATGTGACTGTGTCTGGTTTAAACTGATGGTGTGTTCAGTTTCTTCCTAAAAGTCAGAAAAAAATTCAATGGAACGCCCCTGGAAATCACAGCAGTGCTGGGTTCAAGTTTTCTCTGAAGTTGGATCTTGGGTCTGGAAATGATGCCACACCTGAGTTGGTGGTGTAGGAAGACAGAAAAGCTAATTATTGTTTAGCTTTTTACTGTTAGCATCACAACTTGAAAAGATGTTCACAATTAGAAATTTTACTGCACTATGCATGCCACTAATAACTCTGGGAGTTGCTTTACATAACATAACATTGTGACATTGTGACTTTTGTCACTGTTTGGGGTCTGCAGATAAATATGAACTGATGGTGGTCGTTTGTGTTGCAGCTGGTGGAAGTCGAGAATGTTCGGGGAGTTGTCACCATGAATGAAATGTATGAAACCAAATATTTCTGCAACTCAGCCCAGGTCAGTGGGATTCATTAGTGTTGCAATTCTGGAGCAGTTCATTAGTGAAAGATTAAAGCCTGTTACAAAAACACAGCTGCATTTATGTGTTTTTTTTTATATAGTCAGTTCTCACCCACACCTGACTTTAAGATTAAAAATGTTTACAAAATTAAGACCAGAGTGTAAGAATTTGATGTCTGGAAGCAGGAGTGGAAAGCTGCAGGAGTGGAGCAGCTGAGGCTGAGCACCGTGGACCTGACTGGAGTCCCCACCCTGGAGAAGCTCCACCGGGGAGTGGAGTTTGTCCTGCAGCACAGACAGCGGGGAACAAGTGTGTATGTCCACTGCAAGGCGGGGCGTTCCCGCAGCGCCACACTTGTTGCTGCGTACCTCATACAGGTCAGTATAGAACTTCTAAACATCAGTGGACGATAAATCAGGTGACTACAGATGTTCCGTTTGTTCTTTTTACACTAAATGACAGAAGTAGGATAACACCATCCTATCTTTAATTTGGATTTACTTATGTCAGAAACCTATAAGCCATAGAGGAGAGTCCGGCCGATAGTTGAACCTCGGCTTCAGGAGGAGCAGTGTGGTTTTCGTCCGGCCGTGGAACACTGGACCAGCTCTATACCCTCTACAGGGTAACTCGGGGGTTTTAATGGGTTTTTCCCCCAAAACCGGGGCCACATGTGTTTTGTGGACCTGGAGAAGGCATTCGACCGTGTCCCTCGTTGTGCCCTGTGGGGGGTGCTCCAGGAGTATGGAGTGGGGGCCATCTGGTCTCTGCACAAGCGGAGCAGTAGTTTTGTCCGCATTGCCGGCACGAAGTCGGACCTGTTCCCGGCTGCCTTTTGTCACCGGTTCTGTTTCATTGACAGGATTTCTACACGCAGCCAAGGGCCGGAGGGGGTCTTGTCTAGGGACCAGTGGATTTCGTCTCTTCTTTTTGCAGATGCGGACGTGGTCCTGCTGGCCCCCTCAAGCCAAGACCTTACAGCATGCGCTGGGGCGGTTCGCAGCCGAGTGTGAAGCGGCTGGGATGAGGATCAGCTCCTCTGAGTCCGAGGCCATGGTACTTGACCGGAAAAGAGTGGCTTGTCTGCTTCAGTTGGAGGGGAGTTCCTACCTTAAGTGGAGGAGTTCAAGTATCTTGGGGTCTTGTGGCTGCCGCAGTAATGGGGGTGCTGTGCCGGTCCGTTGTGGTGAAGAGAGAGCTGAGCCGAAAAGCGAAGCTCTCGATTTACCGGTCGGTCTACGTTCCTACCCTCACCTATGGCCATGAACTTTGGGGGCCATGACCAAAAAACGGAATCCCGGATACAACCGGCTGAAATGAGCTTCCTCCGTAGGGTGGCCGGGCACTCCCTTAGAGATAGGGTGAGGAGCTCGGCCATCCAGGAGGAGCTCAGGGTAGAGCCGCTGCTCCTCCCCCCACGAGGAGTCAGTTGAGGTGATTCAGGCATCTGTATTGGATGCCTCCCCCGGGAGGTGTTCCAGGCACGTCCCACCGGGAGGAGGCCCAGGGGACAACCCATAACATGCTGGAGGGACTATGTCTCTCAGATGACATGGGAATGCCTTGAGCTCCCCCTGGAGGAGCTGGAGGAGGTGTCTGGAGAGAGGGACGTCTGGGTGTCTCTACTGAATCTGCTGCCCAGTTCCGGATAAAGCGGAAGACGACAAGTGCGAGTACATGTCAGAAACCAGTCTTCTTCCCAGCTTGATGTGTCATTTGTGTTGCTGTGGATAATATTTAGTTGTTGGATATTATATATTTCATCTGTTCAAGTTTAGTCCAGTTAAATCCATTGAGTTGGCTGTAAATGTTTGAATGGAGGAAATTGAACTACCTTTAGTTTTGTTGAGCAGAAACACCATGCTGCAGCCAGTCACATATGAAATGACGACTGGCTGCTTTAGTTTTTAAATTTATTCCTGTTGTCAGGTGGGTTTCTCTCTGCTTTTGGTCTGCAGGACCCAGCAAGAATGGGAATATTTCAGACCTTTTTATTCCACTGTTTAAATCTGTTAATGTCTGGGGTTTGTTGTGTTGTTTTTCTCCTGACAGCTACACTGCTGGACTCCAGAAAAGGCCTGTCAGAAGCTGGTGTCCATCAGACCGCACATCTTGGTGCGCTCCGCTCAGCTGGAGATGCTCAGGAGATACTACGTGAAAGTGTTTGATCCTTACACCATTTAGACCGGGACGGTGGCGGGTTAAACCCTAATAATCCGGCTGAAAAATGGACTGAGAGAATATGTTGCTGTTGCTTGTTTTATTTCACTTCTTTGTTATTCATTTTAAGGTCACATTTTTGTGCATTTTTCAAGGAAATGGTTGGGTTTTTTTTATTGGCTTCAAGCTAAAAAGACAAAAATTACAGTTTTGTTTTATTGTTATTCACTCCTTTGACTTTTCCACCATAATAGTGTTTCAGCTAACAAGAGGAACAATATGACATTGGCTGTAACTCAACAAAAAATGAATTAGTAATACCTGCAGCAGTTACTTTGCTCTCAAATTTTATTTTATTGTGTATTTGTATAAGGCTTTAAAAATAGAGCACATGAAGGTTAATAAATGTTTGTAACCAAAGTATGGCCTTTTGTGGTGTGCATTCAATGCTTTACTTGGAATGGTGACCACTTGAAACTCTTTAAAATCCACATTCATACCACAATATTGGTAAATGGCCTGAACTTGTATAGCCCCAAAGCACTTTACTACAATCAGTCATCCACGCATCCACACACTGACAGTGGTGAGCTACAATGTAGCCACAGCTGACCTGGGGCAGACTATCAGAAGTGAGGCTGCCATACAATCGGTGCCACCGGGCCCTCTGACCAGCATCAGCAGGCAAGGTAGGTGAAGTGTCTTGTCCAAGGACACATCGACTGAGATGGTTCGAACCTGCAACCCACTGGTTACAGGACAAACTCGTACCACCTGAACCACAGGTTTTGTATCCTATAAAATGATCACGTTGCTCTCCTATATAAAGACTTGTGAGTCCGTTGGGACCACATAGTTTTCAAGGCTGGTCTGAAAAGGCTTTGGGATTTGGAGAACCTCTAGTAGTATTAGTTAATAACTCATTCAGAAATAGTTCGATAGACAGTTGATTATTTTCTGTGCAGCAAATTAAAGACTAAAATGCATTATTTTAATGGAGCCACAAAGTTTAGCTCTTACACTTTTTTTAAATGCAACCTTTGGTCAACTCAAGTAAAATTCTTAAAGGTAAAAAATATTTAAGTTTGAAATTGGTTCAGTGTAGTTTTTCAAATGGTAACCGACTGATGGAAAATGTAGACAAAAAGGTTTTCCTACAATTTTTGCAAAGCTTGAATGAACATTTAAAGCACTTTGGAGATATCAAGTTTGCTTTAAGTAAAAAAAAAACAACTAGATAAATCATCGTCTACGTCAATTTTTTTTTTTTTTGCAAAGGAAGACTGATGGATTAGTTCAACAGGCGTATGTGGGTCCTGTGTTTTTTTATGGGCTGTTCAGCTGGAAAACAAGAGGCTTGCCTGCGTTTTCCCCTCCCGACCTTTAGGGGGCGACTCAGTATCGGCTTGTGGAAGAGTGGGCAGCAGAGTAAATATGGCGGCGTCGTTGGTAAGGTTTGTCCGCGGAGGTCTTGGAAGGAGTTTTAATAGTGAGTTGACTTGAAATCTCATTTCTCAGTATACTTTATGTGTGTTCTAGTTATAGCCATTAGGCTGCATCCATCAGTATGTTCATAAAACAGATTATTTTGGTCTTTACCTTTCATTCCGACTGACCTTCGAGCTAGCTAGCGCTGGAGTTAACAGTCAGTCATTGTTTTGTTAGTGAGACACAACTGACTGTTTAGACAGCAACGACAGATCGGTGGGGGCATATTTCTCGGTTTGAAGGTGGTGTCAGTGTTGAACCTTGACTTCCCTTCCTTCAGTTACCCGGGCTTCGTGTCTCCTGCAGCAGCAGATCAGACCGCAGAGCTCCACCAATGAGACCCGCCGTGAGTATCAACACGCTGAACACCTCCACACAGGTGGGACCGAGAGGATAAAATAAGTCAAACTCTGTAATATTTCACCTTTGACTAAGACACACATCCAACAGTAGAGGTAGACCAGTAATTGGCCAGTAGGCGCTATCACCCATTTTGACACATCGGCCATCAGCTTCTGCGGTGCATTTAGTCTGGAGCTGTGGCGGCAGTGCACGGTCAGCGTGGCTGTGTTTTCAGCACAAATGTTAAACGGAACCCTACGTCTTAATGTCAGACAAATACAGAAAAGACAATCAGACCTGCATCAGTCAGGAGATCTCTTCTTTGGCTGTTTGCCGCTGTCACCGGTCCAATTAAGTGATTCAAGTTGGATGAATGAATAAAGGACATTAAATTTAGATGAGTCCAGTTTAAATATCTCTAACATTAAAACAAAAAGGTGGGAGGACAAAACACTAACCGCATGTTGGCAACAACTAACACTTTGTCTCCTCTGCCGTTTGAACAGCCACAGTCAGGCCCAGAGATGCTGTCACCCACAAACAGCTGGCAGCATTTGGAGAATATGTGGCTGAAATGATGCCAAAATACATCCAGCAGGTTCAGGTCAGTTTAGAGGCTCATCACTGGTCACATTAGCAACTATCTGGATTTGTACTTTACAGGTCACAAATTCACTAAAAGATAGTTGCGGGTTTTAAACAGATTCCTAAAAAAAGGTGGAGAGAGTTTGAAATGTTTTCATTGTTGCCGTTTTAGGTGACCTGCTATAATGAGCTGGAGGTGATGATCCATCCTGACGGGGTGATCCCAGTGCTGACCTTCCTGAGAGACCACACCAACGCTCAGTTCAGGAACATGATTGACCTCACCGCTGTGGATATCCCCTCACGGCAGAACCGCTTTGAGGTAGCTGCAAACACCACACGAACACTTCATTTAACACCACATTACTTTCAGACTGTATTTGCCGGAGTGGCACTGAGATTAACTTTGGATTTAGTTTTTATTACATCGAAACTGAATGTAATGGAATTCAATCTGTGTCTTTATGGGTATATGGAAGCAACTTTGTAAGGTGCCAGAAGAGAAACAATAAGGATCACGAGACAGCGGTGCGGTGTGTGTGTGTGTGGTTTCCAGTGCTGGTGGACAGGTTGACAGAGGATGCCAGGAAGTAGTACCCATGGAATGCGATGTTAGCATGCAACATTGTGATTTGTAGTGCACGTATATCCCAGGGGTGAAAAGAGCCTGGAGGGGAGAGGGATGAAGGACATCCGAGCAAGAAAGAATCACTTTGAGAATGAAAGAGAGATGGGAGGAACAGTAAGGCTACAAGCAGTGAAGGTCCTGAAGGTGGATGAGTACCTGGGGGGGTCAACCATCCAAAGCAACAGTGCACATAAGAAGTTAGAGTGCAGGTAGGTTGGATTGCATCGAGATAGTCTGTGGTAATTTGTGACAGGATAGCAGACAGTGGTTTAGAAGAACGGAGTGAGACCTGCTTTGATGCGCATTGTTATTGGCAGCGAACAAAAGGGACAGGATCAGAAATAAGGACAGCTCAGGTTGAGCTGTTTGGTGGCAAAATTGGAGCTGCAGGTCTGGGATGGTTTGGACATGTGCAGATGAGGTATAGCGGATAGATTGGACATGTTGTATATGGAGTTATTGGACAATGAAAAGAATTAGGTCACTGAGAAAGTTTGTGGATCTAGTGGAGGAGGATTTGCAGACAGTTGGTTGGAGGATGAAGAGCCAAAAACTTTATTTGAACTTTATTTGAAAAAGATTTTTCATGTGTTGAATCTCTTAAATTATTTGAAAGCCACAGTAGGCCTCACTTTGATAGAGCCATTTTCTAAATACTATATGTGGGTTTGTTGAGTCAGATTTGGTATGGAGCACCATCTGGTTTAACCAACATGCTGCGGGGACTGTGAATGCAGAGTTGCATTGAGGGTGGCTTCAGTTTGCTCCCAAACCTGGGGCTGCAGACGTTTTACACTTTATTCAGAAACTGTTTTACTGTTTTTTTTTTTAGCTTTTTAAATGTAGTGACTGTGTTTGACATTGCCAGCAGCTACATCTTCCCCTCAGAGATCTGATGTCAACAGTGAACACAGGGGCTGAGTTGATATAAGTTATATAAAAAACAAAAAATGAGACAACTGTTTGAAATGATAACGCTAATTTATTCTTCTTGATGGGAATCTCACCTCAAGTCACACATAGCTACGCTGAAATTAAGTCACCAGCTTCTTTATTAGACTGGTTAAACGGGTCCGGTTTTGTTTCTGAGTGTTGTTGCTCTACTTGCAGCCCCAAGCAGAGCCCCTTTATTATGAATCCGTCTGTGCCTTTGTAAGGATGTGAGCCATGAATACTGGAGAGTCATAAGGCAGGGATCATAAAGGAAATGAGTCATGTACCTCTTACATTTAGAAACCCAGACATCAGTGGACATTATTGGGGTTTCTGACCAAATTTAGTTTTTTACAGATTGTCTACAACCTGCTGTCACTGCGTTACAACTCCCGTATTCGAGTCAAGACGTACACGGATGAGTTGACGCCAGTGGACTCTGCAGTACCCGTCCACAAGGCTGCTAACTGGTATGAGAGAGAGGTGAGTCACCGCAGCTTCTACTGAACATATGAGGGCTGGAAGGCGTGGAGCTACACTTAGTCAAACTGTGTATGGAAACAGGTGTGGGACATGTATGGTGTGTTCTTCGCCAACCACCCTGACCTCAGGCGCATCCTGACAGACTACGGCTTCGAGGGTCATCCCTTCAGGAAGGACTTCCCTCTATCGGGATACGTAGAGGTGAGTTCTGCCACCAACAGTCCACTGAGCTGAAGCGGAGAACCTTAGAACTGTGCTGTTGATTGCTTTGAGTATTCAGTCTGTGCAGCTACTCATTCCTTGTTCCCCTGGAGATGGAGTTGGTTGATATTGTCAGTAACAAGTCAGACAACCTTATTGCCAACAGGGAATTCCTCAGTGTGCCCCTTTATTTTTTTTTATATGCATGGATATGCTTCTGTTAGCATCACTGAACTGGGACCCCCAGCAAACATGAAGGCAATTTGCAGGAGTTTGAAACATCTGGAAAAAAACAGCACCTATTGGCTGTCCGTAAAGAAGTAAAGAATGAAGCTGTTCCTCTGCTGGTGCAAGCAACAGCGGTGGTAGTTGCAGAGCTGAACAGGTCTGAGGTTGGAAGCAGGGTGAGCATTTATCTTATCATTAAAATTTAGATTTATGTTGACAATAAACTCCAGTTAATGTTTGAAAACTCCAAAAATTGGCTCTATTGTTGAATTTGATATTTTTGCTATTTTCTCCACCGCTGATTCCTTGAGATCACCATTAAATTCAAAAATGCTATGAAATGCTGCTCTGTGTGCAGTTTAGTGACAAGAATCATACAGTTTTATGTCGCTGGTGTCCTGAAGAAGCATGTTTTATAATGGGACTGTTTTTTAAGGGCAGCGACCTGCAGCAACAGCCTTACAGTTCCCTGAAAAAACTGACAAGTTATAAAAACTTTTTTTGATCGTTACTTTTATTGTTGTCACCATAAATACCATAAAATATCTCGATGTGGCCAAGCCCTTTACTAAAATTGACACCTAGTATCATGACGTATGGTTCCAGTGCTGAACTGGTGCTTTGCATACTTATTTGTATATCTGCCGCTGTAAGCGTTGGCTCTGGCACCAATAAACAGGTTCCATCTTGGCTCCAACTGTGAGCCCAGGCAGAAGAAAGAGGAGCTTTGTTCAGGACGTGCAGGAGTTCTCATACGAACAACCACTCAACAGCTTTTGAGCCCTATGTTTAAATCTCTCCTTGAACTTAGTTTTTTCTTCTAATTTTAAGAAAACCCCTGAGCTTCAAGTGTAGCTGTGGAACAAATCGAGCTCCCTGTGGCTCTTTGTATTTTATTATCAGCTCATAAACACCACATGTCGCTTTAAAACAGTATTAATAAATGAAGCTGATAATCTTGTACAGACTCTTATAAAGACTGGTGTTGTAGCTGAGAGTTGTTTCCCTCCACAGGTGCGTTATGATGATGAGGTGAAGCGGGTGGTGGCAGAGCCCGTGGAGCTGGCGCAGGAGTTCAGGAAGTTTGACCTTAACACGCCCTGGGAGGTGTTTCCGGCGTACCGAGAGCCCAAAGAGACTGCGCCCAAGCTGGAAGCTGGAGAGACGGCCCCTGAGAAGAAGTGATGTCCCTCTGTTGAGTCCACTCTATTCTCATCGACGTGCTCTGTTTGTGTCGTTCTGCTCGACAACCCCATCTGAAATTTTTATGTAAATAAAAGCAACCAATAAAACAATGCCCAACCTGTTTTATGGTGCTATTTTCTCTTGGTTAAGAAAAGAGCCAGAAGTGTGGTGGTGGCAGCTGAGATAAGAGCTGCTCCACTTCCCCTAAACTCTTCCTCCAACTTGCTTTAAACTTGGGATGTTTTCCATTTAGCTTAAGGAAAAGGGTTTAGGGCAACGTTTCTTTGTTCCTCTCTTGCCTTTTAGTGTGACCCGAAGGTTTATCCAACCTAAAGCCAGTTGGGATGTGTGGGATCCTTGTGCTGTTTGAACACCCAACTGTGTCTGGCTGTGGGTTCGAGGTGAAGAATTTGTAGGTACTATTCCTGCAGTATAACAGAGCCTCAGCATGGTGCTACCAACACTGTGCCTTACAGTTGGCCATGGTTGAAAGCCTTACCCTAATGGTGACCATAAAACTTTGCCACAGTTTGGGTCAGATGTTTGAAACTTAGACACAGTTGTGGTTTGACAGATTCCAAAAACGTGTCCAAATTGGTTTTGGGACTGATTTAGCAGACTAACATTAACTCTAAACTCAAAGTTGACTCCAACTTTGTAGAACACTGAATAAAGCCAGCAGAAGCTGACCAAGGGCTAAACAGGGTGCTTCTGAAACAACCTAGTTTACCAGTTTAAGGGAGGTCAAACCCAAACCATCTAGAAAGGCCAAAGCCTTGATTGGGAAGCCTACAAATTTAGAAGAATGGCCAAATATTGAGCCAGAATCAGTCCAGAATTCTTGCTGATGGATGCAAAAAGTCTGTGTTTGAGATACAACTTCCTAACAGACATTTAAATAGACATTAGTGAGGGTTAATTCATTTCTTTCAGCCCAAATGTCAAATTCTGACGCTGTGAAGTGTTTTTATTACCAGTCCACCCTAGAAAAAGAGAGGTTCAAATGCATCAACGAAACACTAAAATTAATCTGATATCAGTGGTGATGATGACTGGATGTAAAGGTCTAACTGGAAAATCACTGAACTGAAAAAGTCTCAGGGCTTTTTACATGAAGACAAACTGGTCCAGTTAATTTCCATATTCTCACTTAGATATAAACCTTCTATCCCAAACAATTAGATTTAGATTAAGATTTAGATTTGTGAAGTTATTAGATGTAAGCAGCAGATTGCATCAAATCTTTACTCAGATACTCCATCCAGAGCAACACCTGCTACCTGGTTGAAGGTTTTTAGGTGGTAAACCTAATCTTCGAGCCCATCTGGTGACATGAGAGGAAAAATAACTCGTGGCCACGACTTGTTTAATTCTTGGCAACAACTTGTTTAATTTGTGCCAACGACTTTCTTGAGATGGGTTGGTGTCCATGTCCCGCTTTCAAGTAGTCCCTAATTCTGTCCTGCATGTTTTAGATGCTTATTTCCCTGCTTTCCTTGATGTGTGATTAACAGAATTTGCTGAACAGCTATGTTCTGAGCAGTTACTATAAAGCAGAAACACACTAGTTGCTTATTTTGGTATCTGCCTAAAATACACTGTTGGCTACTCTATGCTAATCAATATCTGGAAGAGTGTGTGTTTCATGGGGTTTAATGTGATAGTTCAGGTCAATGAAGTAAGGGAGGCTGGGGGGAAATTAACTACATTTAGTCACGTTACATTTAATACACTGTGATTTGCCATATTATCCAGCTGTTGGTGAAGAACTATCAACAGGACTGATACCGAAAGGGTCAATCAAGATGATTTTCCCAGCAGTAAGGATGCTACAAAGGATCAATATGAATGTTCAACAGCAGAGGGCGCTTCTTTAATGAAGACTGGTTTTAGAGCGCAGGTGTCATACATCCACCCCATATGTTCATTACAATAATTAGGTGTGAGACTCAGCCTCGCTTGTAGCAATTCACAAGTTTCAATAAAGGGGACTTTTTAATATCTCATGTGAGTAGGCTATACAGTGGAATAATTTCTGAGCAGGACAACGATGCTAAATATGCAACTTAGTGAATGTTTGTTATTGACCAAAGTTTCAAATATGTACAGTACAGACCAAAAGTTTGGACACACCTTCCCATTCAAAGAGTTGTCCTTATTTTCATGACTATGAATATTGTAGCTTCACACTGAAGGCATCACAACTATGAATTAAAACTATGAATTAACACGTGGAATTATATACTGAACAAAAACGTGTGAAACAACTGAAAATATGTCTTATATTCTAGGTTCTTCAAAGTAGCCACCTTTTGGTTTGATTACTGCTACACACTCTTGGCATTCTGTTGATGAGCTTCAAGAGGTAGTCACCTGAAATGGTTTTCACTTCACAGGTGTGCCCTGTCAGGTTTAATAAGTGGGATTTCAAGCCTTATAAATGGGGTTGGGACCATCAGTTGTGTTGTGCAGGAGGTGGATACAGTACACAGCTGATAGTCCTACTGAATAGACTGTTAGAATTTGTATTATGGCAAGAAAAAGCAGCTAAGTAAAGAAAACGAGTGGCCATCATTACTTTAAGAAATGAAGGTCAGTCAGTCCGAACAATTGGGAAAACTTTGAAAGTGTCCCCAAGTTCAGTCGCAAAAACCATCAAGCGCTACAAAGAAACTGGCTCACATGAGGACCGCCCCAGGAAACGAAGACCAAGAGTCACCTCTGCTGCGGACCATAAGTTAATCCGAGTCACCAGCCTCAGACATCGCAGGTTAACAGCAGATCAGATTAGAGAACAGGTCAATGCCACACAGAGTTCTAGCAGCAGACACATCTCTAGAACAACTGTTAAGAGGAGACTGTGTGAATCAGGCCTTCATGGTAAAATAGCTGCTAGGAAACCACTGCTGAGAACAGGCAACAAGCAGAAGAGCTAAAGAACACAAGGAATGGACATTAGACCAGTGGAAGGAAATCTGTGCTTTGGTCTGATGAGTCCAAGTTTGAGATCTTTGGTTCCAACCACCGTGTCTTTGTGCGGCGCAGAAGATGTGAACGGATGGACTTTTTTGTTCAGGATATAATTCAATTCAATTCAATTCAGTTTATTTATATAGCGCCAATTCACAACACATGTCGTCTCAAGGCACTTCACAAAAGTCAGGTACATACATTCCAATTAATCTTAATCATTGAACAGTGCAGTCAGATTCAGTTATTTATTCAAATTGGATAAAAAGTTTTTCTATCTAAGGAAAGGAAACCCAGCAGATTGCATCCAGTCAGTGACTTGCAGCATTCAGGGTTAGGGGTCTTTAGAGGGTGAGCATTAAGTTGTTGCCAGCAGAAGCTTGGAGGATTCCCCTCTCCAGAAAGGTGTTACAGGTAGACACAGAGTCAGGCCAGGTGTAGCTTCTAGGAAGAGAAAAGAGAGAGAACAAAGTTAAAAGCTGAGCTAACAGCAAATAATACAAAATTGAAGAGTAGCGTGAGAAAGTAGCGAAGAGGGTGAAAGTGGTCATTATGTCCTCCAGCAGCCTAAGCCTATAGCAGCATAACTACAGAGATAGCTCAGGATAAACTAAGCCACTCTAACTATAAGCTTTATCAAAAAGGAAAGTTTTAAGCCTAGCCTTAAAAGTAGACAGTTTGCCCATCTAGAGCCCACTGATGGCCATTGTTATACTAAAAACTACAACGATTGGGATACCTCTCTCTGTCAGATTGACCATAACCATTGGAAAAGAGAGGGGGTCATACAGGTAGCAGAAATGGAGGGTGTGTTTGCACCTCAACCGTAACTGAGCCGGTTTAGGCTAAACCTGACTCCCCCTTACTCCATCCAACAAGGGGAGAAGAAGACGGAGGTAAAATCAGGAAGATAGCTCAGGATAACCTAAGCCACTCTAACTATAAGCTTTATCAAAAAGGAAAGTTTTAAGCCTAGCCTTAAAAGTAGACAGGGTGTCCGCCTCACGGACTAAAACTGGGAGCTGGTTCCACAGGAGAGGAGCCTGATAACTAAAGGATCTGCCTCCCATTCTACTTCTAGAGACTCTAGGAACCACCAGTAAACTTGCAGTCTGAGAACGAAGTGCTCTGTTAGGAACGTATGGAACAATCAGCTCTCTGATGTATGATGGAGCTAAATCATTAAGGGCTTTATATGTGAGGAGGAGAATTTTAAATTCTATTCTGGATTTAACAGGGAGCCAATGAAGGGAAGCTAAAGTAGGGGAAATATGATCTCTCTTTTTAATTTTCATCAGAACTCTTGCTGCAGCATTTTGAATCAGCTGAAGGCTTTTAACTGCACATGCATAATTCCACATGTGTTAATTCATAGTTTTGATGCCTTCAATGTGAAGCTACAATATTCATAGTCATGAAAATAAGGGCAACTCTTTGAATGAGAAGGTGTGTCCAAACTTTTGGTCTGTACTGTACATGTATAGGATCTACGATATGACCGTTGTTAGAAGTATATTAAGATGAATGGTAATTGTAAATCCTGTAAACCTGGCTTGGTTTATGTTAAACACTATGACCAAATAAACATTCTGAATAACATTTTAACAGTAAATGCAAATAATATCAAGGTTTTTATTTTGTATTTGTGAGTATAATGACAAAGGGTCAGGTGCTTAGTTTGGAGTCAGTTATTTAAAACTGTTACATAGGAGGGACAGTGGACATATTAGACTAATGACTGGATGAAGAACTGCCAGGTTCATAGGAGGAGGAAAACCACAGAGAAGCTTCATAGATGAAGGATCCAGAGGTTTTAGAGGCTTAGAGAACGATGCTGAGATGATCACCTGCAGAGAAAACATAGGAAATTTATGTCTCATTGAAATTACACAAAATACCTCCCAAATATTCATGATGTCATGTGCTAACCTGATTTATTTAGTGTTTTGTTTTTATTTATTAACCCCTTAACTGCCATTGGGACTGTCGTGGGGCCCATTGGATAAAAAATAAGTGTTTTCAGGATGACACTTATACTCCTGTAATCAAAAAAAGTTTGGGATCAATACGTTGTCTTTTCCTTTGTGAAATCCATGAGTGGAATTTTGTTCTGATCAGGAAGTACCTTTTTATCAAAGTAACTGTACTTATACTTGAGAACAGTATTTTTTCATTTTTTAGTCTTTCCACTTCAGGTTATCACCAATAATGTCAATAATGGGATGCGATCAAGGAACTATTGCTTTTTTCCTCCTTATTATTGAGCAGAGAAGCTGAAATCATTTTCAAATTCTCTGCTGAAAACCTGTTAGCAATAAACTGCTAAAAGTGAACTCAAAATTCTATTTGCAACAGTACTATATTGTCACATTTTCCAGGTGTGTACCCTTAATGTTATGGATGTAATGGAGAGAGAGGAGGACGCTCTGCTTCAAATTCTCCGGGACAGTGGGATTGCAGTAGAAGTCATAAACAGACTAAAAAAATGACAAGGTATTTCCCTCCCACATTATTGGTAATATGTGTTGTAGTGTTAGGCAAGACAGGAAAGAGATGCCTGAGCAATAGGCTGTAAAATGCTCCTTTATTGACATAACAAACATTTTTTTTACTCTAACCTCGTGGTTCAACAAACCACAAGTTTAGTTAATGAAGCCACACACACACACACACGCATGCACACACACACACACACACACACAAACACACACAAACAAACGTAATTTCCTAATTGAACTAGTTCAAATGTTTCATTTTGTTCAATTTTATATCCCACATCCGGAAAACGTTAAATAGAACCGAATCTAATCTAAATTTGTCTTAATAAAAACAGGTAGAATGCAGTTCAGATTTTTTTTAAAGAAATTTGATTTTTTTTGGATAAATAAATACCTGAATTTATCTATTATTACCTATGTTTTGCAGATTGATTCTTCGGTGGTTCCACTGATGTCTGAACAAGATTTGTCAAAGAACATCCCACACTATGGAGACAGATTGGCTACTGTTGCCTTCTGTTGCAACAGCCATCATTCTGATCCAGGAACATCCAGGAAAAGTTACCTGATAGAAAGTATAAGGGCAAAAGCCTGTGCTCCATCTAGCAAGGTAGTTAAGAGAACAGAGATTTCCGAGAAACTAAAAGGAAATAAAAATGCGAAGAGAAAACTTAGAAGATTAGAAATTGGATGGATGAACTTTAGCAAAAAAGACATTGACTTCAAACAGGTGCGAACATTTAAGGGAGGAGGAACTAGGCATGTCAGTGTTGACAGATACACCACAGTCCGAGATATCCAAGAAATGGCACTGTCTTTCCTTCCCCAATGGGCAATACAAGTTGCTCAAGCTAACTGATCATGTTTGCAGCATACGTGACTTTTCCCTAAACGAGTGTTAGGGTTTGAAAACTTTGTATTGTTTATCACTCTTCCTTCCCAGGGAGAGGAGTGAGTTATGCTACTATCAGCAACATCCGGTGGCTGCTGGTACCAGTCCCCACTCCCTCTCTGTTTAAAAGCAAAACACCTGCACCCCACCCTTTTCTGACCCACACACCACACAACAGACACACAGACACATACACCCCCCAAAAATGCTTGGAATGTCTGTTGAACTGTGTGTGTGAACCACATATAAAATAAAGAGCGAGGGGCCAACACTTTGTAGTTGCACTGCAGAGTGGCAAAACCCTTGCTGCAAGATTAACAGAGACTCATGTGTCTTTCCCCTTCTAAGCTTGACTATTTGATACTTAATACCAAACATTGAATTGGCCTTCGAACTGGATGTTGTAATCTAACGTATCTTTTTTTACAGTGACCTGAGGATCCCGGATCACCTGACGCCGGGGAGCGCTACTGGAGGTCCGCCCAGGACGGTGGTCCAAAGACCCGGTGGGTGAATTCCCCGGGGCGGAAAAATTTGTTTATTTCAACCCCCCTGGGACTCTTGGGGTCCGAAAGAGTCACTGAAGTCAGCTCAGAGGTGAAAAAATTGTGTTGTAATAAGTACTAAAACAGTCGTAGGTAGTGTCTCGCCGTAAGGAGACAGCAATTGGATAGGTATTATTCCGCCGGAAGGGAATAGCGATAAATTAGGTAGGATCCCGCCGTAAGGGATCAAAAACGACTAGGTAGTTCCCCCGTAAGGAAAAACTGGATAATTTGGTTGGTACCTTTTCCCCCGGAAGGGAATGAAATTAAGTGTTAAAAACAAAAGAGCTCATAAAATAAGCTAGGTCGACCATACATATTGCTGAAAGGACATGAATATGTCAAAATACTAACTGTGTGAGTGCTGTTATGTGTGTTTGGAGGACTAAGCATTTTGAAGAATCATAGCAAGATTCTGCTGGTTCCTGTGTTTTATTTTACCCGAATAGAAAGACGTACTGTATTGGAGATACAGGACGGGTTTCATCCCTGAAAAATTTAACACCGCTGCGGACTAGCCGCAGTAGAAGGCGTGTTAATGTCCTCTCCTTGATCTCATGCCAGTGAACCTTCTGTTCAGGACATTCATAGTTTTTAAAAAACTTTTTTTTAAAAAATGGGGAAAGAAAAAAGCAAATAAAAAAATTAGAAGGAGATGTAACGTTTATGGAAAACTTTGAGGGGGCCGGAGAAATACGTAAACGATGGCTAAAAATAAGAATTTTCAGGAAACTTAATTACCACTGAAATCCTAAAATTACAGGGGATCTTAAACTGGGTTATGTATTCAAAAATATCCGGAGACAAAAAAAAACCTTGCTAGATTATTATTTTCAAAGGGATCTCTCAGTCACTGCGTGCAGACAGTTGAAAAAACAGATTTAAAAAAGAAAAAGCAAGAGCAGCCTTTAAGAAAACATTTTTCAACAGGTGATTCTCATCCAGAAGGAAGACAGTGGGATTGCAGTGTTCCTAGGAAATGCAGCTCATTTTTAAACAATAAATTTTTTCTCCTATAAGTGGAAATTTTTTGCTGACTAATCATAGGCTGGATCTATGAAACATTATGTGCACAGACTAAATGAACAAGGTTCTGACTGACCTATGAACCTCACTGACCTGAAATGAAAACATGACACCCAAAACAGAAAACACTTTTAAGGTGGACCCCACTAACACCACCTTATTGATTCTTGGAAAAATAAAAAAGAATTGAAGCGTTCAAAACAAACTTTAGTGGAAAAAAAAAGGGGGGTTTAGAGGAAATGATGTGCATTTTAAGATTAATAGAAGTCAAATTATGTTAAATTTTTTGCAAAAAAATTACTCTTAAAGAAAAGTAAGTAGTGTGTGAATGTGTGTGAATGGGAATGACTTTTTTCATTGTAAGTTTTTGAGGGACCTTAACAGCCTAAAAAAGGTCTGATGTTCTGATGATCTTCCCCAAACTTATATCTCAATTAGGTTTTCAGAATTTTTTTCTAAAAAAAAAATCATATAAAGATAGCAAAGGTTCTACCTGTATTGACAATACTGATAAACAGGGTATTTAGACTTTTATGTGGCCAAATGTCTGTATTTTATTTGTCTTTTTTTTGTGAAATAAATGTCTGTTTCATGTAGGTAAAAATTGGGTATATGTGCACAATAGTTAAAGACTACGAGGGCAAGTCTGAATCATAATATATTAGGTCAGTTCTTTATGGAAAACAAAAGGATTTTAACGTATTTTTTTGATGTTTAGACTTTTTTTCCAGTCAGGTTTGAATGATCGAATAGACTCAAATTTAATACAAGATGAATTAAACTTAAAAATTTACTGGACTGGACTGAAATAGAGAAACTTGAGTTAATTGAAACAAACTTTAGTTTTTTGAACTAAATACAAAGCTTACTGAAACTGTACGGGTATCTAAAAAACTGGGTAGGACAAACTAAGATTATAAGATATAATATGCCCTTCATTTTTGTGTTCATCATTCTTTTTTTTTTAAATAAGAACTAAATCAAGCATTATTTAAAAAAATAGCAACTACCAAATAAAATAGTGATCTAATTTTAAATGTAATAAGGACTTGTTTTTATAAGAATAAAAAAAAGCCCCAATAAAAAAAAATATGATAAAAAAAGAATAAAAAAGAATTTGGAAAAACAGAGGCTTTAAAACCTCTGCAGGAACAGCAAGACACATTGCTCTGGCTTTACTTCTGCTTTCACAGCCAAATTTAAAACCTTACAAAGATGTGGTCCACTTAATTTAAGCACTCTGCTACCAACGCAGAAGATGGAGAACCGCATTCATGTAAAACAAAAGTTGAAGCTCTTAAAACTTTTCTCAAAACCACAAATTTTTTTTGTGAATGATTCAGCTTCTAAAGATGATTTTGGGGAAAAATAGAGTTGGTTATACTGTAACCACTGAAACTAAAATTATAGAATCACAGGCCCTGCCCCATACATGTTCAGCACAGACTGCAGAGCTGTTGCTGTCATCAGAGCCTGTGAATTTCATGAAGGAAAAATCCTAACCATCTACACAAACAGCCAATATGTATTCAGTTTGTTTCCCCATTTTACCAAAAATATGGGAAAAATAGAGGGTTAAAACATCATCTGGAACAGAATTGACATTTTAATCTTTAAACAAAACGATATATATTTAAAAAATAAACCAATATTGCAAGATTAAAAAAAAAAAAAAAAAAAAATAAAATAAAATCTCTACAAACTGCAGCAACAGTGACACACGGGAATGTGTCAAAAAGGGGGGAAGATACACCTGGTTAATCCTGGTTAATTACCTGTTCTACACCATAAATTTTTTGACTATGCAAATTTTAAAGCTTTCATGGTTAACAGGGGGAAAGAAATACTTTTTGTGGGTTATAGACGCTCTTCTAAATGGGGGTTGAAATATACCCCCCAAAAACACTGTGATGCACTCACAGTGGCAAAGAGTTTAGTGACACTTTTTTCCCCCAATATAGTACCCCACAAATCATAAGATCAGATAATGAGAAATAATTTAATAGAAAATTCTCTAAAGCATTAGGGTTTCAGTTAAAAAAACCATTGTTCTTACCACTGTTGAGAAATTTAAAATCATGTACTTTCATGATATTAGTTCAGTTCGCATGTATAACCATAAAACTGAGACATAACATGTATTGTGAGCCTGAGAGGGAGAGGTCAGAGGCCACAGCAGCTTCAGGTTGGAGAAATGGGTTAATCCCAGGTCAGGATGTTCAGTATGTTCTCAGCAGCTGCAAGCAGTAAATGCTTTGTATGGGCAGTAAAGTGGGTAATGCCGACTTTTGGGCATGGTTAAAAATAAACTACCACAAGGGGGGCTTGACTGATTTACAGCGCCAGACTGCATAATGGGGAGGCTCAGTTAGTAAGATTTGAAGTGAAAGGTATAAAAATTTCCTTTGGCATCTGTGAGGAGGTAGACAACTCGGTTTAAACAGACAGCCATGCTTTGCTGAAACCTGAGCTGTCTGTCCGGGGAGGTCTTTGGGGAAATTTCTTTTTTTCTCTGCATCTTTTTTTTGTATGGAATATGTTTTGGGAAATTTTTGGACATATCAAATTAAACTTGTGTTAATCTTAATTTCCTGCCTTTTCTGTTTTTTCTCATGACATCTGGACTGGGGGGTTGAGGGTGTTTTTTTATATGGTGGAATTATTGTACCTCAACACCGCCCACAATCTGCTGGGTTGGGTTGAACGAACAAATGGGAAAAAAAAAAATAGTTTAGTGTATAGAAGACCTTTTCCATTGCCATCAGAAATGGATGACATAGGAAAAGCACAGCAGGAAACATCATTAGCTGAATGGATGAATAAAAAATTTACAAACAAGGGGAAGTACAGATGTCCATTTGGTCTGCCGATAATCTTTGCTCCTATTCACAGAAAAACCCCCTAAGACCTGGAGACCTGGTCCTATTTAAGACACTCCATAGAAAGGATTGGAGTGCCCCCTGCTGGAAAGGGCCCATACCGAGTTCTCCTGACCACACCGACAGCTCTAAAAATTGCAGAGGGACCATCCTGGATCCACAAGAGCCACTGTAAGCCAATATTACCGTTACAGGAGCCAACCAACCGACGGGGTAACAGCGGAAGCCCGGCTACAAAGGGGCTGGTGACCCATAGGGCTCAGCATCTCAAAAACCCGGTGAAAAGAAAAAACAGACCTGTGCCCAACTTAGTATGGCTTTTTGTAATGTGGACAGGACTGATAAGCCTGAGCCTAATTCTGGAAGCAGGACTCTTTTTCTCTGTTTAAAGGCAGGATCCACAGGATACGACATCACAGGGGAAGAGATGGACACCGGACGGCTCTCATCTCAGACCCCTAAAGAAAGGAGGAAGACATCTGTTTTTTGCAAATTATTGGTATCGTTATGGTTTATGACACAGCTAAAGCACAAAATTTAAAACAGATTGTTAAAATAGTTCTATCATGCCAGTTCATCCCCCAGGGCCCTACAGTGTATGTGAGAAAGATGAATTTAAGCTTTGGCCAGAAGGGGGAGATAAAGTGACACTATCTCTCCTTCCTTGGCTAGGGGTGGACAAACTAATGCTGCGTGTGGGAAACTTTAAGCTACCGATTAGGGCTGTTTTTTAAAACTCCATAATAGTAGAAGATGGGCCAAAAAATAGAAATGAACGCTATGCGAGCCATGATAATTCAAAAACCGCATGTCTTTGGGATATTCTAACAGCATCAACGGGAGGGGTTTGCGTTTTGCTGCAAAACTTGTTTTCGCACATATATTCCCAAAAATATACTTCCCCCGATATAACGGGGCACTCAATAACCCGGGAACCTCAAAACATCATGACTCACGACCACCCGACTCCCAGCTCTCTTGGTTAGACTGGATGCTACAAGGGGGATGGATGAATTGGGTTAAAATTTCTTACTCGCTGTAGCAGTATTCCTGATCATCCTGTGCATCTTGTCAATATGTATTTTTCCATGCTGCAAAATGTATGGGAAAAAGGATAGTGACTCAGTCAGTCACAGTCGCATATGCAGCATTGATTCAAGTGGACACCACATTGGACCCCAAAAAAGATGACTATGATTACATTTTGTAAATTAATATATCCCAATGCCTGAGTGTACTCATAGTTGTACTTCAAAAATGACCCTTATAGCAGAAAATCAAAAGAAGTTGCTGTTTAAGTGAAAATGAGAAAAGTACAATGATGACATGACAAGCCTTGTTTCAATTCTTTTACTTTTGTTACATTTTTTTATTCTTTTACTTTTTATTACATTTTGTTTTCTTGATTTTTTTACATTGTTTATTATTATACTCTACCATGAGGTGGTCGCCAAAGGGGGAGGGGCCGTGTGAGATTTTTCCCCACAATTTAATCTGCTTTCCGCCAGTGGGTTTTTTTCGCTCACACAGAGTTATTTCTTTTATATGTATCTAATCATGACTTTATTCATGATAAAAAAGGAGGGACTGTTAGGGTTTGAAAACTCTGTATTGTTTATCACTCTTCCTTCCCAGGGAGAGGAGTGAGTTATGCTACTATCAGCAACATCCGGTGGCTGCTGGTACCAGTCCCCACTCCCTCTCTGTTTAAAAGCAAAACACCTGCACCCTAACCCTTCTGATCCCACACACACACACAACAGACACACAGACACACATACACCCCCTAAATGCTTGGAATGTCTGTTGAACTGTGTATGTGAACCACATATATAAATAAAGAGAGATGGTCCCAACACTTTGTAGTTGCACTGCAGAGTGGGCTACCATCTTGCTGCAAGATTAACAGAGAAATTTTTGATATGCTTGGTGTTCATAGCCGAGATGAAGGAAGTGAACAAGGAATAAATGTTGTAGAGGTAAAAAACAATGAAAATCTAGAAATGGAGTCCTCAGTGATAGAGCAACAAGAAGAAGACCAAGATGAGGGTGTCACAGATGTTATTTCTGTGGCTCAGGAGGGGGAGAATCAGTTCAACACTTCCACTGATGATAAAGTAACTGTTGGAGCATCACTTGGTGATTCTTTAGCCATGGACGACACTTTGCCTTGGGAGGGACCAAAGCCAAAGTTTGTAGTTGTAGTATGAAGGGGTCATTGCCTCGTGGACCTTTTGGCAGCCTTTATTGACCCTGAGATAATGAACAAAGATGTGTTTATCAAAAGAAAACTTCCAAATGGGAAGCTGGAAGAAGGGGAGGGCTCCGGGGTTTTCCGTGATTGCCTCTGAATTCTGGGAAGAATTCTACACAAAGTTCACGCTAGGCACAGATGCGAAGGCCCCTTACCCGAGGGATGAATACCAAGTTCAGGAATGGCAGGCAGTTGCAACGATTCTTGTCATAGGTTGGGCAACTGTCAGGTATTTTCCATTGCTCCTCCCTCTTCCTTTTTTGGAATTAGCTCTATATGGTATTAGTTACAGCAGTGTTACTGATACCTTCCTACAGTATGTCTCAAGAGAAGAGAGAACAATTCTTAAGCTTAAGACACTGTAGACAAAGATGAGCTGATGGATGTCCTGGATGCACATGACTGCCAGCATCTTGCTTCTTGAGACACAACTGCTGAACTATTATCAGAGTTGGCACACAAAACTCTTATCCAGGCTCCAATGTTCATCATTGAATGCTGGAAGCCCATTTTGAAAACTCTGGCAGACACTCTGCATCCACAGGGGCTTGCTGAGATAATGAATGAACGTGTACCAACACCAAAACGTGTTAAGGAGCTTCTGAAGTTTCCAGAACAAATGACTGTACTTGAGAACACTGTGGCAAGACATTTGAAGAGGTTTATAGAGGGATCAGACAACACTACACTGAAATCATTTCTCCGCTTCTGTACAGGAGCAGATATTCTTTCCGGACACCATATCACAGTTCAGTGAGACATCCGATTTCCAGTGTCGACCCCAGGAACACACATGTGGCTGCTACTTGATGATGCTCATTAATCACCAAAAATACCCAGATCTTCGTAATGATTTTGAACTTGTGCTCAGGAGCTCCATCTGTGTAATGGACATAAGCTAAACATTTGAAGTGGACTAAGGCAGATCTATTTATTTTGAGTTATGTGGATTTCTACGGATACCCTTTAAATTTTTTTTCTAACCTGACTAGTTAATAATCTGCCATTTTGGACAGAATCTCAGAAGAAACTCCATCTTTCTCTTTTGCAATGTTCAATGTTTTGTGAAAAAAAAATACTGACAAGCAATTTTGTTATTTGCTATCCTGTTTATTTGCTTCGTTCACAAAAGCCTGACTCACAAAACTAATGTTGGTATGCGGGCAGTGCAGGTCAGTTCCCATATGTCTAGTGGGGAAAGTAAGTCCAGACTCTGACATTATAATATTACACAAGTCAAATATATCTTCATCGCAGGTGACGAGTGAGAGGAACTTGCATGCCTGTCTGCAGTCAACCAGATCACTGTGTGGAAGTACGACGTCCTCAGAACCCCACAGTTGTGGTGCAGCGTACATCACTTCCAGAATGGGATCCTTTGCTGGTCGAATCCGGTGGCTGTTTCAGACTGCCTTCATCTCATCCAGCAGTTCCAGAAATGTATGATTAAAATGATGGTTCAAAGGCTAACCAAAAGATGTAAAAAAAAAAAAAAAAGCAGAAAATGCACACATGCCTTTGTGTAGTGTAATCTAGTGATGTTCCACTCTACCCTAGGGTTTGATCTTGAATGCTTCCAAGTAAGGAGCGCTAATTGCGTAAGAACAAAACAAAAAACCTAGCAGAAACTGACCATGTTCCATGCAGTCTACAAAGACTGCATATGCAAATGAGGATTTTGCGTGCACCTGTTTTTGTGCGCGCAAACATTAAAGAGCCGGCCCATAATAATTTAGAAGTAGCCTAATACAACAATAATTTATAATATCTGTTATATTATATTGTACTTGAATAAAGGACTGGGGTGTATAATTAATTCATTGATTAATAATAAATAGGGGGAAAGCATTGGCGTTGCCTGCTGCCATTCTACACAGAGACGCTCTTTGGTGCTGTTCACTATTGGTACTGCTGAAACGCTCATCAGCGCTTATCCTCTTTTCACAGTTGAATCTTAAAGCGATTTGCTTCAAGGGGTAATGGCATGTTTTTTGTTTTTTTTTGTGTTTTTTGCAGAATTGCAGCCAATCCTTTTCTGCGCTGTCTGCGCACCTCAATTAAAGTAGTAATTTTAAACGTCTTAGTCATTGATGTTTATGTTCTCCTCTGTTTAACCATTAATCAACTATAGTATTACTAGAAAGATACACAAAGAGGAGGATACTGTTCACAGCAGGTCAAGTTAATATTTTTATCTACTAAGGATGAAATAAAAGTAGTATTTAAAAAACAAACACATCAGAGTCCGTATTTTCACATCATACTGAAGAGCATAATGGGCTTTCCTTAATTTCAATCTCACCTGTATAATGTTCTGGAAGCACAGCTGCGCAAGTGATTTGTCCACATAGTCACCAACAAACAGACTCTAATCTTTCATTGCACTCAGAAGTTGTATCCAGTACTCCATTCCTTCTTTGTGCAGCATGCCCCACCAGCTCTCAGTCCTTTGATTTGTGGTGCTTGCTCCTGCGATGTAGCGATGTTTGCCAGATCTAGCATCGGTATTATTGTGCCTTAGGTGGGTCTGGATGTCTCGGATAAGCACATTCTCGATCTAGTCTTAATGATTCGTGGACAACCACCAAACTGCCCCACTGCCTCCAAAAAATACCCTCCAATGACACTTGGGTCGTTACTTGTGTGTGCAGCTTTTAGCCATATAATTATGCGCGAAAAACCATCAATGCATCCATTGATGCAGATACCATATGGTTTTAACTTGTCGTACGAATCTGCCTGCCAAATGTAGTTTGGTCCCAGAGTAAAATACTGTCTACGGATGAGTTGTCTGAAATGACGGATCAAAGAGGCGTCAGGGTCCAGTGCTGCAAGAATCAAACGAACATCTTCCTTTTTTGCGTGCACACCATTTTTCAATCATTTGTTGTACATCCGCCTGTACCCATGTGGACTTCCAGGTCCTTCTTCCAGCTGCTGCATGATGAAATGTACTTCCCTGAGGTCAGCGTATTGTTTGCGTTGAAGCCCCTGCTTTTTGAGCAGCCAAATGAAGTGTCTCTTGTTTGGAATTACTCCATGCTGAACCGCAAGTGTCTGAAGAAGAAGATTGAAATAAAACGAAATGGGGTCGGATTTGTCCTTGTTTGCAAACGGCTGTCGCAACAACTGTTAGTCAATAAGATGCACTATTAAGTCGTCCCCACGAGTTAAACAAGTCGTGGCATAAGTTATTAAGTCGTTCCCACAAGTTAAACAAGTTGTGGCCACAAGTTAAACAAGTTTTCCCCACAAGTTAAACAAGTCGTGGCCACAAGTTATTAAGTCGTCCTCACGAGTTAAACAAGTCGTGTCCAGGAGTTATTAAGTTGTTCCCAAGAATTAAACGAGTCGTGGCCACGAGTTATTAAGTCGTCCTCACGAGTTAAACAAGTCGTGGCCACAAGTTATTAAGTCATTCCCACAAGTTAAACAAGTCGTGGCCACGAGTTATTAAGTCATCCTCACGAGTTAAACAAGTCGTGGCCACGAGTTATTACGTCGTTACCAAGAATTAAATAAGTCGTGGCCACGAGTTATTAAGTCATTTCCACAAGTTAAACAAGTCGTGACCACGAGTTATTAAGTCATCCTCACGAGTTAAACAAGTCGTGGCCACGAGTTATAACGTCGTTAACAAGAATTAAATAAGTCGTGGCCATGAGTTATTAAGTTGTCCTCACGAGTTAAACAAGTCGTGGCCACAAGTTATTAAGTCATTCCTAAGAATTAAAGAAGTCGTGGCCACGAGTCGTCCCCATGAGTTAAACAAGTTGTCCCCACGAGTTAAACAAGTCGTGGCCACAAGTTATTAAGTCGTTCCCACAAGTTAAACAAGTCGTGGCCACGAGTTATTAAGTCGTCCCCATGAGTTAAACAAGTCGTCCCCACGAGTTAAACAAGCAGTGGCCACGAATTATATTTTTTTCCTCTCACATCACCAGACGGGCTCCGTACTAATCAGTATGAAAGTACTAAATATTAGGCTGCGTTTGGTGGTGACGTCTAAAAACAAGTGGAAACAAAAGCAGAAATGTTTTTAATTTTAAATAAAAATACCTAAATAAAAAAAAAGGAAACTGATTAAGTAAATGTTTATATAAAAAAAATTACATTTAAATGTAGGGGCTGCACGGTGGCGCAGTTGGTAGTACTGTTGCCTTGCAGCAATAGGGTCCTGGGTTCAGTTCCCAGCCGGGGGTCTTTCTGCATGGAGTTTGCATGTTCTCCCTGTGCATGCGTGGGTTCTCACCGGGTACTCCGGCTTCCTCCCACAGTCCAAAGACATGACTGTTAGGTTAATTGGTCACTCTAAATTGCCCTTAGGTGTATGAATGAGTGTGCAATGAGTGTGCGCATGGTTGTTTGTGTGTTGCCCTGCAAAGGACTGGCAACCTGTCCAGGGTGTACCCCGCCTCTCGCCCATAGACTGCTTGAAGATAGGCACCAGCTTCCCCGCGACCCACTATGGAATAAGCGGTAGAAAATGACTGACTGGCATTTATATGCAGACATTTTTTAATAACCATAATTATTTGATCCATTTTTCTGTATTTGTTGTTTACTTTCTGCTGCGTGCCATAAAACCTTTGTTCCTCATATGTCTTATTTACTCTTTCCTCATGGATCTAACACTGCTTCAGAGGAGAAAGCCCCCAGGTGGCGCTGCACTAGTGACAATAAAACCAGGAAAGTTTTGTTTTGCAAAAACAGCCCAGCATGTTTGTCATCTTTTATTTATTTCAACAAACAGTTTCCTTTTGTCGCATTCACTTTACATGTAAAAGTCAATTAAAACACGTCAAATAGTTCGAGCCAGACTACAGTAAATAGCAAGAGTCAAAATATCATCCAGGCTATTTTTTCTGGCATGGTTGGACAAAACTGTAGAAATTGGAAATTAAACACATTTTGACCCATATCTGACTATTACATATTTTTTGTACTAGAGCATCAGAAACAGAAAAGCACATATTTCAGGAACTGTACACATAATACACATAGAAATAAAAGAAATACATAACAGGCATCTACTGACGTTCCAAAGTTGCACAGCAAACGTGAGAAAGTATTTTTTCTTAAACTATTTTGTTTTCAGCTACATGCATGCATATAACAAATCTCCCTTAGCGCTGTACACACCAGGGGTTCTGGAGAGGTTCTGGGCAGAACAAACACGATTTCCTGAACGGCACCTGGCCGACTGAATCAAACACAGGTCTGTACATGTGGCCCGCTCAAACGCTGAGGCTGAGATGGAGAGAGGTTCGCACTGTGACTGAATACATCATCTGCAATGAGACACACTCACACTATTTGCTACTACTGGGAGAGAAAAATAACCAGGATTTAGTTTCTTTCTTAAAAGTCACTGCAGCCTAAAGCTTTGGAAATGAGAGATTAGTGAGACTTGAATTAAGAATTTATTGCCCCTGTAAATGCATCAAGAGGAAATGAGTTTTTAGGGGTTTTCTGTGCTAAAGTGCACTTGTCTTTGCGGTTCCTAACAGGAATCTATATTCCCAGCATGCACTTTCTTCTAGCCTGATTTGGAAATGGTGTTTCATTTAAAACTGGGTGAGATTTGCATATCAAACATATGTCTAAGTTTCCTACAGATCTGTGGACTGCTCTCCCAACATTCTTCCCTGCTGCTGATTCCTAACTCTAAATCATTTTTCTTTTGCCAAATAGACGCTGATGGGATTAAAGTCAGAGCTTTGTGTCTCCTAGATATCCCACCCTTTGCTTCGCATAAATTTTCAACAAATGTAATTAAAACATCTAAATGTTCTACAAAACTCAAGTTGAGCCTCCCGTGGTCTACCAGAGGATAAGGTTGTTTGACAAAGGAATGGATCACGACAGTTTGAACTGTATCATCTCATTCCCAGCACTGTGAAATTAGATATGCACATCAATGCTGCCTGGGAGAAGCAATTCAATTTTCCTCACAGTGGGCTGCGTCTAAAGACGTGAAATAAATATTGCTAGTATTAGAAATCAAATTATGTCCCAGATCCCTGCAGGCTCGGAGGAGGCATGTGGTCAAAAGTTGTATGGATACGGAGTCCTGCACATGTCGAAAACCTGTATCAGTTCAGTCGCAGTGGGAGACAAAGTCAAACTCCCAAATATTGGAAAAGAAGACTCATTTTGACACAAAAAACCCCCACACAGTTCACATTAATTTACATGCTGTTAATGACAACACAAGCAAAGAGACATCTTACTTACTTCTTTAACAGGAAACCAACAGCACTTCAAGGAATTTTTCAGTGGAGAATGAAAATCCTGCTTATCTACCAGCACGCAGATATTTTCACTGAATGCAGGTTAAACATGCACCGTCATTACCTCGAGTTAGAGCTGAAACTGTGCAGAAAACAACAGATCAAAGGGGCAGTTACTAATGCTTAACTCTTTGGTACATTTAACTTTACTTGCATTGGTGTTTTTATTTCATACTATCTTTTATATTTGTTATATTTCAATCCAATCGTGGATAAAGTCTGCAAACTTTGATGCATACGGCAAAAATGAAGCTTATCAGATGGCCTTGTAGGGTAGTTATCAGTGGTCAGTGTCCTAGTTACAGAAAACTGCAGCCAGACTGATTTGAGTTTGTATTATATTATTACTGGAGTTGAACTGAATGTAATTGGATCTGAACCTGACTATATGACTGGATGTCACTGGAATTAACTGGGTTGATTTACAATGAATTTGAACTATACTGGATTCTGTACAACTGAAATTAATTTGAGCTGTTTGTCTGGAAAAGTGCATTGAGATGATATTTGTTGTAAAATGGAGCAACATAATAGAACTGGGTTGAACGGTGAATAAAGAGGGAATTCTTGTAGCCGATGTCAGCTGACCTGTCCTTGCTAACACTTTCCCCTGATCACATTGAAATTATGCTAGGAGGCCATTTTGTGTCGGGGCTAAATCTCATTGCATACCATCACAACCTAAAACACTAGTGGTGTGGACACTTCAGCCGTAACTCATTTTGGCTCTGACTGAAGTCTGAATTGACAAAGAGGTTTGTGGTTGATGGCGGATTTTTCATTTTAGAGTGAAATATTCACATTTAAGTGAGCTGGTGTCCTGACCTGGAATGCTGTTAGCTATAAAGTAAAGAGATTTGCTCTGAGGTGCTGCTCTGAGTCCAAAACTCCTGGGACATTGAGAAGAATTCATATGAAGCGAAAAGGAGCCAGGAAGTAGTAGTGACTCAAATACTTCCTGATACTCTGTAGACTTTGACACTTTACATGAATCCCTCCCAGAATGCTCAGTCAATTGCCACCCAGCTGTAGTTAGGGCCTCTTGGCAGCATATGACTGGCTGGTGGTGGCAGTGGTGGGGGAGCTAGAGGTGATGTCTGGGTAAACCAGGAAACCAGTAAAGGTGATGTACTTGGCGTGATTGCTGTAGGCTCCAAATCCATCTCTCTGGTGGGAGTAGAGCCAGACTATGTCCCCTGGTTTCAGTGCCAGCATCAGGCTCTGACTCTGCAGGGCTTTCTCACCCTGGCTGTCATCATAGATCATTGCCTGCACCTCCAGATGGTTCTTCATCAGCTTCACGGACAGCGTCTTCTGGGGCAGCTTGCCCACGTTAAAGGAGAAGTAGTACGCCCCAGGGACGCGGCAGTTGAACACACCCTCCGTCACGTTAAAGTCCTCTCCAATGTTGACAAAAGCTGTGTCAAAGCTAATTGGTTGGTGCCGCGGCATGCCCACCTGGTCGAGTCCCAGAATGCTTTGGGTGCGGCCCACAGAGAAGGCGGATCTCCCATCGTCCTCTTCATCATCATAGTCCTGCCCATCCTCCACCTCTTCTCCTTTGCGTGGCTCCTCCTTCTCTTTGTCTCCAGCCCTGGACTTGACCGGCTGTGTGTCCTGCAGACGAAGGTAATCCTGCTGAGGGTTATACGTCGGATGGTGCTGGTGGTGGGGGGACTGGTAGCTGTAGGTGTCAGGGTAGATGAGATAACCGTTAAAGGTGGTATAGTGTCCAGTGTTGCTGTAGAGGGCGTAGTGAGGGTCGCCATGGAGACGCAGCCAGACGGTGTCATCAAACTCCAGTTGCAGCATGACGCTCTGACTCTGCACCTGAGGATTTAAGCAGATTGTATGATCCCTGCTGGGGAGGCAAATCCAGGCCTGTTTTACAGCAAGGATACTGACAACAAACATGATCCAATCACAGAGGGATAATCCCTTATGAATCATCAGTTCCCCCAAAAAACATAAAGACCCACAATAAGGCTTAATCGAAGCACTGACATGAAAAAAGACCTTTGAAACCTTAATATAAATCCAGAGAGAAATATTCTCATCCAAGAAAAAAAAATAGTGGTGCACTTCATGGGTTCTGTAATTCAGTTCAGTTTATTTATGTAGACTAAATATCACCAAAATGGTAGACATGCTTAAGTGCAGTACTGTTATAGTTCTTTGTTTGTGCAACGTGTTCATCAGTAAGTACGGCACTGCGAATAAGTATGTTCCCCCCCAAATATTTTTTCTGTCTTTGGTTTTTTTGTCTCACTTAAATGTTTCATATCATTAAACAGATTTTATTTCAATATCAATCTTTCCACCAACACACTCAAGTTCCTCATTGGGCATCCGAACGTTTTTCCAAACCAAAGCTACTGAAGAACGTATGATCTGGCTGGCAAAACTATCTCATACCCCTTGAACCTTTCACATTTTGTCATGTTGCAACCATACATTTTAATGTTTTTAACTGGTGTTGATACAACAAACCAACACAAGGTAGTGCATAAGGCTACGTTCACAGTGCAGCTCTTAATGCTCAAATCCGATTCTTTCAGAGATTTTTTGTTGTGTGGTCGTTGCCGCATGCGCATAAGAACAATACGTCATCAAGCCCAGCACAACAGTAAGCATGGCGAAATAGGTGTTATGGTTTAAGTGTGCAACAGAAGCCATTTATTGTCAGCGGGTGCTGGGTGGGAAACGTGAATAAAAGGAGAGTGAAACTCTCCATTTTAGGGAGATCTGACTGCCAGTTAGAGCAGCAAACTGTTTGGGTGCAGAGACACAGCCAGCAATGGTGGGGCAGGGATGTTAACAACTTTACAGAGACTGAGTTTATTCAGAACTTTATCATGTTGAGGGCAACTTTTAATCATATATGTCAGCACCTCTGCAGAAGCCTTGATGCAATCCAGTGTATCGGACTGCAGCAGGGGCAGATCATCACATGCTTCGTAACCTCTATAGTATTTTAAAGTCCTCTGTTTGAACAGTTGTATATGAATTTTACAATACAAACTACATCCCACATCCAGACGGTTCCTGTGAGCCTTGTAATTAGGCTTGAAAGAAGTTTTATCTGTGTTTATTAACGAGCTCTAACGTCACGCTGTCTCTCCACTGTGCAGTACTATTCTAGCCACCCCGTCTGTTTTGCTAACTGTTTCCTACCGTTTCCTGCAATTTTCAATTTTCACTTCTTGCCTCTGATTCCGAATTGGATTTACTTTGACTGGGCCTTTCTAGGACGTAATAATACTTCAATTGTATCTCTGGCTGTGTGTTTAGGGTGGTTGTCCTGCTGGAAGATGAACTTCTGCTCCAGTCTCCGATCTTCTGCATCCTCGAAAAGGTTTTCTTTTAGGATTGCAGTGTATTTAGCTCCATCCATCTCTGACCAGCTTCCCTGTCCCTGCTGTAGAGAAGCATCCCAACAGCATGATGATGCCATCAATATGTTTCATGGTAGGGTGTGGTGAGTGGAGGAAGACATGCAATGTTTGTTTTCTACCACAAGGGGGCCAAAAACAACACCTTCTTCCCCATGTTGACTAAGGGGGGCAGAATATAAATGCACACCACACTTCTCAGATTGGTGGTTGTGAAAAAATGCAATTATTCACCTCTTTGTGTTATTCTATCACATAAAATTCTAATAAAATACTTTAATGTTTGTGGTTGTGATGTAAGAAAATGTGAAAGGTACAAGGGGTTTAAATACTATTCCTATGCACATCAGTGGGCCCCTCCCAGCTGTCGCCAGATGACGGAGCTCCTCACCTTATCATTGATTTTAGCTAACACTGATTTAAAACTGCAATAAAAGCCAAGTGGGAAATTATTATGTAAATGCTTCATTAACACATCTGATGACCAAACATTCCTGTTCTTTTTAAAAATCCTTTTCTCTTCCCAACCCATTCTCTTGCTCCCACATTTAACAGTTGCTAGGGTACAATCAACACCCTGAAACTGAATGCCTTAGCTGTGTTTTAAAGGTCTCCAACCTACCTTCCTCTCCTCTCCGGCGTTCTCCTCATACACAATGGCCTGCACCTCATTCCTGTTCTTCATCAGCATCACAGACAGGTCTTTGTGAGGGAACTTCCCCACTGTAAAGGAAAAGTAGTAGGCCCCAGGGATGCGGCAGCGAAACAACCCAGCCTTGGCATCAAAATCCCCACCAATGTTGACGTAAACGGTGTCAAAGGTCACGATCATTTTCGGTCCCCCTTCCATGCTGTTAGTGCGTGACACTGAGAAAGCTGAGCGGAGCTCTGCATTGTCCAGCAAACGGGCGACACCCCAGGCACCGCCGGCGTGGCCCAGGCACAACAGGCCAACCAGCACACTTGCATGCAGCAGCATTGTTCTGTAAAAATGCAGAACAGAGACGAGTCTTTATTTACAGGGGAGACACATTTTAATCCATTATGCCTATGGATCTTAAATACTGCTGATGTGACTGAAGTTTTTGTTTTAGCTTTTAGGGTCCCAGAAAGACCCCAATCTTGGGTCACCTGGTAAGTTGGAACAGGTAAACAGTTAGTGAAAAATAAGTTATTAGCAAAAATAATTCTTCTATTTTTTCTTCTCCACTTGGATCCACGATTTAACTGATAGAATATTTTACATCCTTTAATGCACCAGGGCTCAAACTGGGTCCTTAGAGATCAGTAATTATGTGTTGAAAACACACCACATTTTTATCCTAAAGAGTTCTCTGTTCATTAATTGCTCCTGAATTGCACTATAAACAATGCTTTTTATCAGACAAAATAAGCTTAAACTTGGAGGATTACTGAACTATCCACCTCTGATCAGGCGAAACATTTTGGATCACTTTGCTCTCAGTTCATTACTCCTGTTTTTGGAGGCGTGGTAAGGCGTATTCGTCACTTCCTGTTTTGCACTTGGTGGATTGTGTGGTGTGTGAAAGCTCTCTCGTTTGATCTGATTTCTCTCTACTTTGATATCTCTTACTTGTTATAATACATAAGCACGTTAAAACACATACTTTCTGTTGCTGCATTTAACGTTTGGCGACTCTCCGTGTTTTACACGGTTTTTTCTAGTAGTGGTAAGGGGTCGCTAGCTTAGCGTTAGCTTTAGCTCCACCATGGCTACCCGTTCTGCTGTTTCTCTCTCTGAGTCTCCTCCTCTCTCTTGCTCTCTGTGTCAGATGTTCAGTTACTCCTCTGCCTCCTTTAGTGATAATGGTACGTGTAATAAATGTAGCATTTTTGTAGCTTTGGAGGCGAGGGTGTCGGATTTGGAGGCCCGGCTCCGCGCTGTTGAAAAACCAGCAGATAGCCGAGGCCCCTTAGCCAGCGCGGAGCCACCGAGGGTAGCACCCCGTAGCAGTCCTCCGGCAGAGCCCGCGCAGCCGGGATCTCAGGCCGGCTGGGTGACGGTACGTAGGAAGCATAGTCTTAGATCTCAGCCCACAGGTCACCACCAACCCGTCTGCATTTCTAATAGATTTTCCCCGCTCAGCGACACACCCGCTGAGAAGCCAACTCTGGTAATTGGCAGCTCCATAGTCAGAAACGTGGCACTAGAGACACCAGCGACCATAGTCAAATGCCTGCCAGGGGCCAGAACGGGCGACATCAAATCCTACCTGAAACTGCTGGCTAAGGATAAGCGTAAATACAGTAAGATTGTTATTCACGCTGGTGGTAATGACACCCGGGTACGTCAATCGGAGGTCACTAAAGTTAGTGTTGCTTCGGTGTGTAAGTTTGCCAAAACAATGTCGGACTCCGTAATTTTCTCTGGTCCCCTCCCCGATCTGACCAGTGACGACATGTTTAGCCGCATGCTGTCATTCAACCGCTGGCTGTCTAGGTGGTGTCCAGAAAACGATGTGGGCTACATTGATAATTGGCGAACATTTTGGGGAAAACCTGGTCTGATCCGGAGAGACGGCATCCATCCCACTTTGGATGGAGCAGCTCTTCTTTCTAGGAATCTGGCCGAATTTATTAGTTTCTCCAAACCTCTGACAACCCAGGGTTCAGACCAGGAAGCAGGGTCGTAGTTTAACACTCCTCTCTGCAGCTTCTGTACTGCTACCCACCCATTACCCTATTAAGACAGTGTCTCGCCCACGGCCCAAAAACTGAATAGATTAAAAATAATCTAAAAAGAGAAATCAGGAAATCTCATAAAAATAAACACAACTCAGACTAAAAAATAAACATAAAACAATTAAATGTGGCTTACTGAACATAAGATCTCTCTCTTCAAAGACTTTGCTAGTTATTGACCTGATTTGTGACAATCAGATTGATTTATTTTGCCTCACAGAAACTGGCTGCAGCAAGAGGATTATGTTACTATAAATGAGTCAACTCCTACTAATTATTTAAATTTTCACATTCCTCGAAATACTGGGCGAGGAGGGGGAGTAGCACCATCTTTCAGTCCGATTTATTGACTAGTCCCAGACCAATCAATAGCTACAACTCTTTTGAATATTTAATCCTCAGTTTTCCTCATCCAAATTGCAAAGCACTAAAACCACTTCTGTTTGTTGTTTTTGTACCGTCCACCAGGCCCTTACTCTCAATTTATAGATCAGTTTTTCAGACCTTTTATCTGATTTAGTGTTAAATACAGATAAGTTATTATAGTGGGGATTTTAACATTCATGTTGACACTGAAAGTGATAGCTTAAATATAGGCTTTAATGGTATCTTAGACTCATTTGGCTTTACTCAAAACATTAACAAACCTACCCACGTTTGTCTTCATTCTCTGGACCTTGTGCTGACATATGGCATTGAGTGTACAGACATTACAATATTTTCTCACAACCCTGTGCTGTCTGACCATTTTTTAATAACCTTTGAGTTTAATTTAACCGAGTACTCCACACCTGAAAGAAAATTTCATTATAGTAGATCATTATCAGACGATGCTGTAACAACCTTTAAAGAATCTGTTCCACTTTTTAATTTGCTCATTATCACAGAAAAACAGAGTGGAGGGCAATAATTTTGTTTCTTCTCCTTCACAAATTGATTCTCTTGTTCAGAGTGTTACTTCATCATTGCGTGGTGCATTAGACAATGCAGCCCCCTTGAAAAAGAAGGAAATTATACATAGGAGGCAGGCTCCCTGGTTTAATTCAGAGCTGCGTACTTTAAAGCACAATGTTAGAAAATTGGAGCGAAAATGGCGCTCTACACACCTAGAGGATTCCTACTTAATCTGGAAAAATAGCCTACTGTTGTATAACAAGACACTTCACCAAGCTAGAACAGCTTATTTCTCATCCTTAATAGAAGAGAACAAGAATAATCCTAGGTTTCTCTTTAGTACAGTTGCTAAACTTACACAGAGTCATAGCTCTGTTGAGCCATCCATTCCTTAGCTCTCAGCAGTCATGATTTTATGGGATTCTTCCAAAGTAAAAATTGATTCTATTAAGAAGAAAATCTTTGACAATCTCCCAGAGATGATTACTTCATCCTCAACAAGTGAGACAACATTGGAAATAACTGTAGAACCTGATCTGTGTTTGGACTGTTTTGATCCTGTGGAGCTTCCTGAGTTATCAGAAATATTAGCTTTATCTAAACCTTCAACTTGTATGTTAGACCCAATCCCAACCAAATTATTTAAGGAAGTGTTCCCTCTGATTACCAGCCCCATTTTAGATATGATTAATCTATCCTTAGTAAATGGATATGTACCACAAGCTTTTAAGGTAGCTGTAATTAAACCTTTGCTTAAGAAACCTTCGCTTGATCGAGATGACTTAATAAATTACAGACCGATATCCAATCTTCCGTTCTTATCTAAAATTCTTGAGAAAATAGTTGCTAATCAAATGTGTGAGCATTTACACAGCAATGACCTGTTTGAAGAGTTTCAGTCAGGTTTCAGAGCTCATCATAGCACTGTAACAGGTCTGCTGAAAGTCACTAATGATATTCTTATTGCCTCAGATAAGGGACTTGTGTCTGTACTGGTTCTGTTAGATCTCAGTGCTGCATTTGATACAGTCGATCATAATATTCTCTTAGAAAGGCTGGAATATGCTGTAGGGATCAGGGGAACAGCGCTAGGCTGGTTTAAACCTTATTTGTCTGACAGATTCCAGTTTGTTCATGTAAATGATAAATCATCTTTAAACTCCAGGGTTAATTGTGGAGTACCACAGGGTTCAGTACTTGGGCCAATTCTCTTTACTATATATATGCTTCCAATAGGTAAAATTATCAGGCAGCATAGAATAAATTTTCACTGTTACGCTGATGACACTCAGCTTTACCTATCCATAAATCCTGATGAGCCCAACCAGTTAGATAGACTACAAGCATGTCTTGAAGACATAAAACTTGGATGACTTTAAATTTTCTGCTTCTAAATTCAGACAAGACAGAAGTTGTCGTCTTTGGACCGGAGTCTTTAAAAAAAAACTGCTTAGTCAATCACTTAACCTGGATGGCATTAAATTGACCTCCGATAATAAAGTAAAAAACCTTGGTGTTATTTTTGACCAGGACATGTCATTTAAATCCCATATTAAACAGGTTTCCAGGATTTCCTTCTTTCATCTCCGGAAAATTGCCAAAATTAGAAATATCCTGTCCAGGATTGATGCTGAAAAACTAGTCCATGCATTTGTTACTTCAAGGCTGGACTATTGTAATTCTCTACTATCAGGATGTCCACAAAATGCAGTTAAAAGCCTTCAGCTGATTCAAAATGCTGCAGCAAGAGTTCTGATGAAAATTAAAAAGAGAGATCATATTTCCCCTACTTTAGCTTCCCTTCATTGGCTCCCTGTTAAATCCAGAATAGAATTTAAAATTCTCCTCCTCACATATAAAGCCCTTAATGATTTAGCTCCATCATACATCAGAGAGCTTATTGTTCCATATGTTCCTAACAGAGCACTTCGTTCTCAGACTGCAGGTTTACTGGTGGTTCCTAAAGTCTCTAGAACTAGAATGGGAGGCAGATCCTTTAGTTATCAGGCTCCTCTCCTGTGGAACCAGCTCCCAGTTTTAATCCGTGAGGTGGACACCCTGTCTACTTTTAAGGCTAGGCTTAAAACTTTCCTTTTTGATAAAGCTTATAGTTAGAGTGGCTTAGGTTATCCTGAGCTATCTCTGTAGTTATGCTGCTATAGGCTTAGGCTGCTGGAGGACATAATGACCACTTTCACCCTCTTCGCTACTTTCTCACACTACTCTTCAATTTTGTATTATTTGCTGTTATTTCAGCTTTTAACTTTGTTCTCTCTCTTTTCTCTTCCTAGAAACTACACCTGGCCTGACTCTGTGTCTACCTGTGACAACTGTCTGGAGAGGGGAATCGTCCGAGCTTCTGCTGCCAACAACTTAATGCTCACCCTCTACCGATGATCCACATGGCCCTGTCTTTCAGTGTTTAACCCTTTCTCTCTCCTAGACATAGCTACTGACTGAGCTTTTACTGTAACTAACTCTATGTGCTCTCTTCAGACTCTAAAATTGAAAACTGGCTCAGAGTTTATCTGTTCCTTCTTTCTAGGTGAAACGACTAAAGGAGCTACATCCATTAACATGTACTTTTCCTTCCCATAGAAAGTACTCCTGGATCAGTGCTTCTTTGTTCTCTTTGTGTCTCTGCTCTGTTCTCTCTAACCCCCAGTCGGTCGTGGCAGATGGCCGCTCACACTGAGCCTGGTTCTGCTGGAGGTTTCTTCCTGTTAAAAGGGTTTTTCCTCTCCACTGTCACTACATGCATGCTCAGTATGAGGGATTGCTGCAAAGTCAACACCAGTGACTGTCCACTGTCTCTACATGTTCATCCGGGAGGAGTGAATGCTGCAAGTCACTGACTGGATGCAATCTGCTGGGTTTCCTTTCCTTAGATAGAAAAACTTTTTATCCAATTTGAATAAATAACAGAATCTGGCTGCACTGTTCAATGATTAAGATTAATTGGAATGTATGTACCTGACTTTTGTGAAGTGCCTTGAGACGACATGTGTTGTGAATTGGCGCTATATAAATAAACTGAATTGAATTGAATTTTTGCTTCGCTATTGAACTCACTGTTTAAAGCACTGTGAAGCTGCGGGAATGAGTGAGAGGAAAGCTGCGTCGTTACCAGTGATAAGAAGCTGATTCTGAACAAAAGATGAGCGTATTGTAGCGCATATTTAGTCAATGACATGTACACACAACAGTATATATTTGATCACTCATTTTTTGACATTTTAGGGGAAGCTGAGCTTCCCTTGCAGTCTTAGAGCAATCGCCACTGGTGTCACTGTTCTCAAAACACAGAACCAGTGACCTAGCTTATCATGTGCTTGGTGAAGCTCCAGCAGATTTCAGGTGATCCTGCAGTTTTCAGGTTCAGTATTAATTAACATGCTGTGTCTTTTTGAAATCCCAGTATGACGTTTGAGCAGAGTGAGCTGCTCGTTAATCGACTCAATTAAAAGACAATAACATGTCAAAGAGCCATCCAACTGAGCATCTGGTTGAAAAATGCATCTACATGACATCTAGGTTGTGCTTACACATGTCAGGGTTGGCACTGACTGGGCTAAATCTGGTCCACAAATGACATTAGAGATCTAAATAGAGTTTGAGACATGTTTTGTATTAACTGTAGAGTCATAATGCTCAGTAATCTGAACTTTTGCATACATGTATCTTGATAGATGCACTCCTATCATCCACTGACCAAGACTTGGGCAACAGGCATTCATAACAACGTTTGATTCACCTAAAATAATCTGGAACGCCACAGAGATTGTCCCAATGTGATGTTTACGATCACTTTTTATTTAGATTCTTGTCAATACATGACGCTCCTTTAAATTAATGATCTTATTGTGCTATTTTAGAACGCGGTAACCTTTTATAATGAATGCCCCCTTGCCTTCCCTAAAACATTTCCAATCAAGTGGGAAACCCTGAATTGGGCTTCTGCATCCAGCCAGTGATATCTTTTCTAGGTTTATTTTGGAACTCGGTCTCTCTGGAAGCATAAACAACAGGTTAAAATGTGTCTAGCCCATAGATAACACCAGTTTAATTCAATGTGTGCAATCTTTTGAAATTTCCACTGGGGTCACACTTCTGTGGGCTCTAGTGCTGACTCAGAAGAAGAGAGAATGATGGTTGATAGAAGCAGACCTAGAACTAGAACCTTCAAAGAAGAGACCCATTTGGACTTATTAAGCCTGCATCAACAGGCCTTTTGTTCTAACCTTTTGATTTTTGTTCTAATCTTTAAAGTTCCGTCAAGCTTTTTTTTTTGGTTTTTTGGCTTTTGTGCACCTGTTGCAGAAATGAGACACTTTATCCATCATGATTTTTTCTTTTATTTTGTTTTACAAATTTGGTTCCAAATGTTATTATTCTGGACTGTTTGTCTGCACCATCTCTGTCTGCATGCATTTTCACCTGCTCCTTCCCAGCCAGCTCCCTAATTACACCTCACCTGCTCCCCCTGTACATCTGTCTTTATAGGCAGCACGCTGACAGACAAACTGCACCAGATTATCGAAAGCCTTTGTGTGAGTAAATGTCCAGTGTGTCTTCCTTGCCTGCCTGATCCTGATATCTTTTTTGCCCCCGGATTTCTCTGCTCTGCCTTGCCCATGTCGGATATCTATCTCACTGGCTTCTGAATTCTGGACATCGACCTTGCTTCTGCCTCCTGACTACCACTCTCTGCCTAACCCTCAGATCCGCCTGCCTGAATCTGCCTTCCCGTTCATGACCTCGTTTCTGTGCCCTGACCAACGATTCAAGCCTCTCCCTCAGATCCTGTTGCCTGATTCTGCTTCCCTGGCTCTGACCCAGTTTCTGTCCCCTGACCACCGCCATCTGCCTATTCACTGGGATTGCAAACCTGAGATCCCGTGTGAAGTTGTCCTGCTGTATGCAGTCCATCGCTCTGAGGAGCCGAAATTTAGTGTCCTGATTTTCCCACAGATTCTGAAAAGAGTTTCCTGAGCCTACCGCTGGTGGTTTTCTGCCGAACGTCACTCAGAGCTTTCAATAAATCTTTTGAATCTGTTGTGTCTGGCTGAAATTTCGGGTCCTCTGTGCAACCCGTTACAGTCCAAAAGAAGAATCCACCAAGCCTATTTAGATCATCTGTAGGAAATGAACCCCCAGCTGGTCTAAGGGTGACCCTGGTGGTTTAGCAAAAGGTGTGTGTCAACATATTCTCCATCAGCAGCGTCAGAGTTAGAGAACTGCACCTCCCACCTCTCTCTGATTCACAGAGAGAAGTGTCTGATATTAGACCACAGGAGGAAGACTGCTCAAATATCCTGCCAGTATTATGATTGAAGCTTGCTGGAGGCTTCACAAATGTGTAGCCACCAGCTGCTTGCTAACAGACAAATGTTGGTGGGGTTGTATGTATATATTTGAACCTGTATGTGTTCAAATTCATATTCAAATGTGTGCACCCGTGCAGGTCTTGTGTTTAAAAATCACTGAAGTTTGATTTACAATCAAAACAGTTAAAGTAAATCCCTAGAAGCCCAAACTTAATGAGATAAATGCTCAGGAGTGAATGGAAACCTCTTCCTGTAAATTCTACTTTATTCCCAATAATATGTTGGAGAGTTTTGTCCCTGTAATGCAAGCACGGAGCCCGGCAAGTGTCAGCAGGTAAGAAAAAACAAAGCCGGTGGAAATCCGTTCTCACGCTTTATTAAACGTTGCTGTCAATTTCTGCAATCCGTGTGCACAGATTACTCAGTGGCATCTGTCGAGAGTTTGGACGCATGGCACACACCTACAAAGTAAGTTCAGTGGATCTGTTGTCATAAATAAACTTAAAGCACTGTCATGTTTTAATCAGCACACTTCACAGCTTGTAATATGACTTCGAACACGTCTAAACTCCCGACAGATGTCACTGAGCAATCTTCGTGCACGGATTGCAGAAATGAATGAATTACAAAAGTAAATCTGGAGCGAATATATTTCCAAGCCATTAGTGACAATTATGTTTTTAATGCTCCACTGCAGAAGACAGTGGAATGATGCATTCCTCTAACAGATCCACACAAAGATAAAAAGCATTGCTTAAAGAGTGTGGGAGATTTGGAGATTATTTTTATTAGACTCCTATATATTAATGTCTTTGAACCTTCCACTACTGGATTCTTAAGGTTTGTATTCTGAATAAAAACAGCAACATGTTTTTACTCATGTTTTTACCAATTTAGTCATGGATTATTCATGAAAAAAATCAATATATCACACACTGAAAGGATGAATTATTCCTTCTGTTATGTCCAAACCCTCTATTTGTAAACCCAGAAGGGCACTTTGTTCCCTCTTTCTTCTGAGAACACAGTAAATATTTTTTTGCATTCTTTGTATCACAAACAGCTCTGGCTGAAAAACGTGTCAGACAAAACCATCCAGTGAAAAGCTTTAGTGGTTATTATTTATTATAAATTAATTTCTGATTAACACTCTGGATGTCTAGCATTCAAGCACATCAAGTTAGGTAATATTTATTAATACTGTCTTTTTTCCCTCTAATGTCTTTAATTCATTCATCTTCAATACTGCTTATTCCATAGTGGATCACGGGGGAGCTGGTGCCTATCTCCAGCAGTCTAGAGGCGAGAGGCGGGGTCCAACCTGGACAGGTCGCCAGTTCATCGCAGGGCAACACAGAGACATACAGGACAAACAACCATGCACACACTCATTCACACCTAAGGGCAATGTAGAAAGACTAGTTAACCTGACATTCATGTTTTTGGACTGTGGTAGGAAGCCAGAGTACCGGGTGAGAACCCACGTATGCACGGGGAGAACATGCAAACTCCACGCAAAAAGACCCCCTGCTGGGAGGGGGTCATTCCCTTCTTGCTGCAAAGGCAACAGTGCTACCAACTGCACCACCCTGCAGCCCCCCTAATGTCTTTAATCTGGACTGAAAGTATATTTTTCATACTGTGGGTTATTTGCACTTAAAACTTGTTTGCACAAAATAAATGTCTTTAAATTGAAGTTAAATATAGTAGTTAATTGTTCTTAAGGCACTGAGCCTCAGCTGATTGTTTTTGTCTGATTGCCTGTCCCACTGCAGCGGAGGGAGAAATACTGCAAGAGAAAGAAACGCTGCAGAATGAGCCTGTTGCAGATTTTCAAACCCTCCAATCCCGATATAAAAGGTGCACTGATGAAAATGGAGCTTCTTTGCATAATGGCAGCTCACTCCAAGAAATGGTGTTTGTTTGTCTGTGTAATGGCAGCAGCTTTAACTGGTCATGTTGATAGAGCGCTCCCCAGAGAGCAGGGTGCTTCAGGTTCAAACTGAAATGAAAGAATAGATCAAACATATCTCTTGTATAATGAGCACCCAGGGGATGGAGGCACAGAGAACAGAGGAGACCAGAGGAAAGCACAACTGCATGCAAAAAATAAAAAATATACTGCAGTGGATCTGTCCTGCCCAGTTCCATAGTCACCATCCATATGGATGCAAATTGAGCAGTTTATAATGTTTAATGATTATATACTTTTAGAATATGTTGGATTTAAAATGTGTATCTGGCGGTGAAAGGTGGCTCAGTTGGTGGAACAGAGGCTCTAGCTGCGGAGGCTATAGTCCTCAACTTGTTCTGGGTTCAGTCCCCGGTCTTGGGCCATTTGCTATGTGTCTTCCCCTTCTCTCTCCACCCTCTTTCCTGTCAAATCACTGTTCAATAAAGGCCACTAGTGCCAAAAAATGTGGATCTGTTGGTTAAAATGATTTTTATTACCTATCAGGAGGATGACACTAGCTGGATCACAAGCACCAGAAAACTGTTTGACATTTCACTTCTTATTAGAAAATGGAGTTAATCTGGAAATACATAATAAAAACAGTCGAGCAAAGCTAATTTGTTTTTCTATTCAGTCATTTATTACACTTTAATTTCTTTGTGTATTGGTACAGCAGAAGCAGCTGTAGCAGAAAGCTTTGTTAAGACACAAACCAGTACTGTTCAGGATGAAGCAGGATCCCAGGTGTGATACCTCCAGCATTTCATTTGCAGTTCGTGAAACTGTTTTGTCTGAGGAGTGAAAATGATTATATTTGAGTTGGTGCACAAGCTTGTCTGAGGTCGGCCAGCTTTCCAAGTTAAAATTAGCTGTGTCTGCGCACACCAGTGTTTAAACGTTAGTCCGGAGGTGCCAAACCTTAATGCTAGGGTGGGAAATTACAAACCTGGTCCTGCTGAAATTCTTGGAAAAACAAAAAAACTATGTTTAGATTTTTTTTTCAAGTGTTAATTGTTCCGAGACATCCATGATCTCAACTTTTTATCATTTAAAATTAGAACAAACACAGAACACTGGTTCAACAGTAGATAAGAGCGCTTCCTTGAAAAATTTGTTTCACTTCTTTAAGATCAGTTGGATTAGTTTAAAATCATTTGGACTAAGTAGGATTTTAGATTTTATATACCTAAACATTAACAGGACCAGTTTTGTCTTTAAGATATAAAATTAAAAAATGACAAAATCCCTTTATACTGGAAAAAAAAAACTTTGTATAGATAAGATCCATGATTACCCAAATAAATATGTTTTCCAATTAATTACACCTCTCAGTCCAAGATACATGCCTACATAAAGCACTCAATTAGCAAGTGTTATCTCATCTACTGCTTTGCTTTACAAGGAAACGACAGTTAAATTATAATTATCTTCTAAATGGGTGCTGACTTGCCTACTACTTATTGGGTTTGCCGTAATTAGAACAATACAATACTTCAGTCAGTCAGTTATTGTCTATACCGCTTATTCCATAGTGGATCACGGGGGAGCTGGTGCCTATCTCCAGCAGTCTAAGAGCGGAAGGTGGGGTACACCCTGGACAGGTCGCCGGTCCATCATAGACCAACACACAAACAACCATGCACACACTCATTCACACACCTAAGGGCAATTTAGAGAGACCACTTAACCTTACAGGCATGTCTTTGGACTGTGGGAGGAAGCCGGAGTACCCGGAGAGAACCCACACATGCAAGGGGAGAACATGCAGACTCAATGCAGAAAGAACCCCGGAACTTTATGTGTTTGTTGTGTATTTTGGTTTGGTCACCTTCCAACCACCGATGTAAGGAACGCTCCAGGAAAGTCACTGTGTTCATACGGACTTTCTTTTATCTCAACCAGGTCCATTTCAAATTGACAGATATGTGCACTTATCTGGAGGAACCTTAATGAAGAAGAATGTGAAAATATGAACACAGCCTCTCTTTATTGGTGTCCAGATAGAACGGACACACAGTTTCCCATATTTGGCTTCGTTAACTTTTGTGGTCCTTCCCAGAATAAGGCTTTGGCTTAGAAATGTGCTCCAAGTCCAACCTGGAGCTTCCTGATTTAATGTATCAGAAACTACATTTCTAAAATGGTATGGAGTATTTTCTTAGTCTTGGTATATAGTCTGTAAAACTGTAACATCTTTTAAAATACTTATTCTAATCCAAACTCATCAAACTTGTGGGTATTTGCTCATTTCCTATGTTCTTATTCATCTACATTTGTTTTGTGGTGACAAAATATAGGACAACAGCTTTGAGGAGTTTAGCTGAAACAGCGCCACCTACAGTCATTGCATATGGTTGTCCTATTAAATGCCTCTCCAGAAGTAAGAGGTAAGGGGGTCTTTTTCTGGGGCTATTTTAAACATGTAAAGAAAATGAAACCAAATATTAGTTTTTGCTCCTCTGTTTTTGACCACTAAAGAGAAAAAAGTTGGTTTGGATTTTAAGATGAAAATCAAATATTCAACAAATGTAATAAAGTCAGCGCGTCTTATGTCAATGTTGACAGCTGTATGTGTATATTTCAGTAGTAAGTGGATCATTTCACAACCCCTACTTGTACTCGTACTCGTAGTCTTCCGCTTTATCCAGGACCGGGTCGTGGGGGCAGCAGACTCAACAGAGACACCCAGACGTCCCTCTCCCTAGACACCTCCTCCAGCTCCTCCGGGGGGAGCCCAAGGCGTTTCATGGCCAGCTGAGAGACATAGTCCCTCCAGCATGTCCTGGGCAGTCCCCTGGGCCTCCTCCCGGTGGGACGTGCCTGGAACACCTCCCAAGGAAGACGTCCAGGAGGCATCCAGTATAGATGCCCGAGCCACCTAAACTAGGTCCTCTCGATGTGGAGGAGCAGCGGCTCTACTCCGAGCCCCTCCCGTATGGCCGAGCTCCTCACCCTATCTCTAAGGGAGTGTCCGGCCACCCTACGGAGGAAGCTCATTTCAGCCGCTTGTATCCGGGATCTCGTTCTTTCGGTCATGACCCAAAGTTCATGGCCAAAGGTGAGGGTAGGAACGTAGACCGACCGCTAAATCGAGAGCTTTGCTTTTCGGCTCAGCTCTCTCTTCACCACAACGGACCGGCACATCGCCCCCATTGCTGCAGCAGCCGCACCGATCCATCTGTCGATCTCCCGCTGCATTCTTCCCTCACTCATGAACAAGGCCCCGAGATACTTAAACTCCTCCACTTGAGGCAGGAACTCCCCTCCAACCTGAAGAGGACAAGCCACCCTTTTCCGGTCGAGAACCAAGACCTCGGACTTGGAGAAGCTGATCTTCATCCCAGCCGCTTCACACTCGGCTGCGAACCGCCCCAGCGCATGCTGTAGGTCTTGGCTAGAGGGGGCCAGCAGGACCACGTCATCTGCAAAAAAAAAGAGACGAAATCCACTGGTCCCCAAACCAGACCCCCTCCGGCCCTTGGCTGTGTCTAGAAATCCTGTCCATAAAAGTTAAAGTTATGAACAGGACCGGTGACAAAGGGCAGCCCTGCCGGAGTCCAACATGCACCGGGAACAGGTCCGACTTAGTGCCGGCAATGCGGACCAAACTCCTGCTCCGCTCGTACAGGGACCGGATGGCCCCTAATAAAGGGCCCCCGATTCCATACTCCTGGAGCACCCCCCACAAGGCATCATGAGGGACACAGTCAAATGCCTTCTCCAGGTCCACAAAACACATGTGAACCGGTTGGGCAAACTCCCATGAACCCTCGAGTAGCCTGTAGAGGGTATAGAGGTGGTCCAGTGTTCCACGGCCAGGACGAAAACCACACTGCTCCTCCTGAAGCCGAGGTTCGACTATCGGCCGGACTCTCCTCTCCAATACCCTCCAATAGGCCTTACCAGGGAGGCTGAGAAGTGTGATCTCCCTGTAGTTGGAACACACCCTCCGGTCCCCCTTCTTATAAAGGGAGACCACCACCCCGGTCTGCCAGTCCAGAGGCAATGGCCCTGACCGCCATGCAATGTTGAAGAGGCGTGTCAACCATGACAGCCCCACAACATCCAGAGATTTGAGGTACTCAGGGCGGATCTCATCCCCCCCGAAGCCTTGCCACCGCGGAGTATTTTAACCACCTCGGTGACTTCAGCCTGGGTGATGAAAGAGTCCAACCCCGAGTCCCCAGCCTCTGTTTCCACCAGGGAATGCGTGATGGCAGGATTGAGAAGATCCTCGAAGTACTCCTTCCACCGCCTGATAATGTCCCCAGTCGAGGTCAGCAGCCTCCCACCTCCACTAAAAACAGTTTTGGTGAAGCCCCTTTTCCCCCTCCTGAGCCGCCGGACGGTTTGCCAGAATCGCTTCGAGGCCGACCGGTAGTCCTTCTCCATGGCCTCACCGAACTCCTCCAGGCCCGAGTTTTTTGCCCTGCCACAGCCCAGGCCGCAGCACGCTTGGCCTCACGGTACCCGTCACCCCCGGGAGTCCCACAAGCCAACTACAGCCGATAGGACTCCTTCTTCAGCTTGACAGCATCCCTTACTGCCGGTGTCCACCACCGGTTCTGGGATTGCCGCCGCGACAGGCACCGAGGACCTTACGGCCGCAGCTACGGGCAGCAGCATCGACAATAGATGCGGAGAACATGGTCCACTCGGACTCTATGTCTCCACATCCCCCGGAATCTGGTCAAAGCTCTCCCGGAGGTGGGAGTTGAAAAACTCCCTGGCCGAGGGGTCCGCCAGGCGTTCCCAGCAGACCCTCACTATGCGCTTTGGGCCCCCAAGTCTGTCCGGCTTTTCTCCTCCTCCAGCGGATCCAACTCACCACCAGGTGGTGATCAGTGGACAGCTCAGCCCCCCTCCACCCGAGTGTCCAAAACATGCGGCCGAAGGGTCTGATGATACGACAACAAAGTCGATCATTGACCCCCTGCCTAGGGTGTCCTGGTGCCAAGTGCACTGATGGACACCCTTTGCTTGAACATGGTTTCATTATGGTCAATCCGTGACTAGCACAGAAGTCCAAAAACAAAACACCACTCGGATTCAGACGGGGAGGCCATTCCTCCCGATCACGCCTCTCCAGGTGTCACTGTCGTTTCCCACGTGGGCGTTGAAGTCCCCCAGCAGAATAATGGAGTCCCCGGGAGGGGCACTATCCAGCACCCCCAGATCAACAGCTCTTTTTTGATATAGGACAAATTATCAGAATGATTTGAAAAGAGATGCATGAACAGGCGACTACACTCAGGCTGTCATGTCAACGTTGGATATTCTGTATCTTCTGGGATGTTCTCTGCTCCTGCACTAGCATAAATACTAATATATCAACTTTTTCAACCTGGCCTGTCAGTGCATTTAAGCAAAAAGGAAAATCAAAACATGAACAGAATCTTACAGAATCATTTTATCTTGGCATCTATCTCCTGCAGAACTTTTTTAAGAAGAAATTATTCAAATTGGGAAACTTGATCTAACCCTGTTTTACCTTCTAATATTTACACTTTTTTCAGTTCAGTACTTTAGTAATTAAAACACCCTATATCAATTATTAACTAACCACATTCAAATTTTGGTAAATCTGAAACAAGAAATCCAAAATTAATATAAAAAAGTAAAAAGAGACTATGTAGAAAAAACTATAATACTTTAGCTTATATCATGTTTATATGGCCCTCCCATACTACAGCACCATAGATTAAATACAGATGCACATGAGCATTTGTATTTTACATTGTCTGAGATTTATATTTCTTAAATTATTATTCAAATTACTCTATAGATTTACTCCATAAACTGAAATACACCTCTGCATTAAAGTTGCATACATATGATAGATAGATAGATAGATAGATAGATAGATAGATAGATAGATAGATAGATAGATAGATAGATAGATAGATAGATAGATAGATAGATAGATAGATAGATAGATAGATAGATAGATAGATAGATAGATAGATAGATAGATAGATAGATAGATAGAATCAGTTTTATTTAGTATTTCTATTCTTTATATTCCAACCTGTACAGTTTTACCTTTTTCAGGGGGTCCACACCTTAAGTAGTGGCTGTAAATTGCACCGTGTTGATAGGTACACAGTTAACTCTGTTAGACTAAACCAGTTGGAGCTTATGAAAATATAAATAGTTGTTTGTATGCAATGTACACACAGAGGTAAATATACTGAGAACTAAATCAACTGAGAATTAAATTAAAAATAACATATTTTGCACTGAATCCAAGGTGTCCTATGTTTGCAGTATTTTCACTGCTGGAGGTAAAAACTGTTACATATTCTGCTTGTCCACATGTTGGGGGTTTGAATCTGTCTGAGGGGAGTGTGGTGGAGGGAGTTCCCTCCACGAGGGGTCCTGCAGGACAACTGTGGCCAGTGTGAGGAGGAGGCTCGGGTGGATGTCAGATCCACAAGAGGACAGCTGACAATTCTCTCAACTGTCCTCACATCCTTTTGCAGATACTTTTTCTGTGGCAATCCAGCCAGAATAACATTCACAATGGGATTAAATTAGTGTGCTCTCTATTGTGCAACAGAAGGGTCCTCAAAAAGAACATTCTCTGCTGGGTTTCACTTAGTAATGCAGGAGATGTTTAGGTTCCAGTTTCGGTCCTCAGCAATGTGAACTCCAAACAACTTAGAACTTTTAATGCTATTTTTTGTTTTTCCTAAATTATGATTTCTTTTGTTTACTTAATGTTCAGAAGAAGGCCATTAGTTTTGCATAGGTTGGTCGGTGTCTGCAGCTCCTGTATGTACGCAGTTTCATCATTGTTTAAGTCCTGCAATAGTTATGTCACCTGCTAATTTATTAAGGGTGTTATGAGAGAGTTTCAAGAGGCGATGGAGTTGTGTGTGAAGACCAAATGGAAAACTGGATTGAAGATGCAGCCTTGGGGAATGCCAGTACTGAGAGTGATGGCGGAAGAAATGTGATCGATTCTGAAGTGATTTTGATAAGTACTTGACCCAAAGTCCTTGTGAAATTAAATGTGGAATAGCAGTAGGGAAGCCTAAACTGTTGGAGAAATTGTGAAACACAAGGAGAACAAGAGGATCAGATAAACGGTAACCAAACACCAAATTAACAAGAAATACTTAGCCAAATATGATATAGCAACTCAAGAAGTAAAGAAAACAGAGTGCACCTGAGCCAACATAGAAGTTCTGATTGTATTGTTAAAATTCAGCTTTAAGCCCATGTTTGACATTCTTTTGAGTTAAAAACTTTACCTGTATAAGAGCTGGCTCCAGGTGCTCCACCTGACTCCAGCACAACTTAATCTTACTTTCCTTTAACAAAAAAATCTTGGGTTTGATGAATGCAAAATAAGCAAAAGTTCATGGAGTCAAAGAGCCTTATTACCAGTCTCTTTCTCCCCAATCATTCTTCTCAATCTTTCTCCCAGAATGAAAGTATTTTATAACCAGAGCAGCAATCATTCATTCTGCTCTGCTCTGTAGCTCTGTTCTGTGCTCACATCATGCCATCACTTCTGAAATTTATCTAACTTCCTATTTTTTTCCTCTCCATCATCTGGTTTATTTAGATTCGAGCAAAGAGCTCGGCTGTGCTAAAATGAGACCTTTACCTTAATAAATTTCCAGCTTTAAATTAAGTTGAAGAGAGGGTAAGATTTCAAGGTGTGCCTGAGGGATTTTCTTATCAGAACAGTCAGGTTGTTCCAGCACTTTCCTTTAGCCGCCAAAAACCAATATGAGTCAGTTTAAATCAGATATTTTGTTTCTGCGTTATTAATAAGCTTGCAATAAGAGTCACATTTGTAGACCTTATGCATTTCATGTCCAGGTGTTTTCAGGTTGTATTTATCTGCATTTTTTGGATTTAATGTTCAAAAACCTACAGGAAAAACAAATGTACCCTAGATATGAACTTATTATTCTAAATATTTATTTTGCTTATGTGATGTGGTTGCTTCTGTGCTTCTGCAACTTAATTACTATTCTTACTGAATCATTTTTCTCACACACCAAAATCTCGAAACATGAGGGTAAATGTCATCTTAACATTAGTGTATGAATGACATTTCAAAACATATTCATATAATTGAATTTCTGACTATGATAGTTTTCTAGCTTTGACAATAATAATTGGCAATAATATTATCAAGGAAGTCAAAATATGGTCAGAAGACAGTGCTGCACATGGAATTGTGGAGATTTGGAGACGATGGTTTCTGGATGCTGATTTGTTGTGTGTATGCAGACACCAATGCAATGCTAAGCCTGCTTGGTCTGTGTTTTTCTTAAAAATAAAATGTCTGCAGCTTAAGGGGAACATCATTTTGTATTAGTAAGATGCAACACATTTGTGAAAAATATATTTTTTTACCTTTTCCATCACATAAGTGTAACTTTCCATTCATCCATCCATCCATCTTTGCTTTTTCCATCTTGCATATTGTTACCTTCCTAAAATAAAGGCCAGTCATTTTTTATGCCTAAATAATCTCCTCATGATGCTAGCCACCTCTTGTAAAAATTTTTGTAAATTCCCCAGTTGAGGAGGGGCCCTGCAAAAGCCAAAGCCGTTGTATAAAGGCCATGTGAAGACTTTTGATTGGGGTCAGTTTTAAAAACTTTTCAAAAAAGGGGGACCGCCCTTTAGGGAAAAAAACCCAAAAACTCCCCACCCCTGAAGCTATTTTCCCTAATTTAAGCTCATCCCCCAGGGGGAAGTGATAAAGGTTTCCCAAAATTTCATAGAATTTAAATATTTTAATTCTGTCTTTCAGTCAGCATTTTTTTCCAAAAAGTAAACTACATCCATGAAGGGTGGGATTTTTGCCAAAAAGTGAAAGAGCTCCAAACCCGTGGGGTGTAACAAGTAGTCGTTTTTTTTCAACTCTTTTTTTTCTTTGTAAAAATTACTTCATCAATTGTTTTTTTTTAAAATTTTCCCATTATGTGATCTAAAAAGAGAAAGATATGTAGCTTTAAAAAAAAAGGACCATAAGAAAAACCTATGGTCGAACAATTGTTTTTTTTTTTAAACCTTTTTTGGGGGAAATTTTTAAAAATATTATTAAAAAGTTTTGAAGGTTTTTGTGTTTCCTAAAAACTTGAAAAAATGGGCTTAGGCCTTTTTTTCAGCAAGGTTTTCAATATTTTAAAACCTGACTAGTTTTATAAAAAATCTGCCCTAAAATTCCCAGTGACTTTTTATTTTATATTTTTTTTTGATAAAAAAAATAAAAAGACTTAGAATTTTAACAATTTGAGTAAAGAAAATTAAAAACGGTTTGACATGAAAATTGTGTTGGAACCCCTGGTTATAATGCCATGATAGGTTGGCATTTCCCTGCTTTAACAGTTAGGATTTCGTAAAGTCCTGCAGCAGTTGTTTTCAGAATTCATAGCTGTAAACCTCGGAGGATGTGTAGTTGGTAGTTTAAATACAAAATGCTTTTGCTCTGAGGCTAGTTCTTGTATCAGAACGTTACACCTTCATTTCATGCCATCTGTGATCTCTTCTTAAAAATAATTACAAATAACCTGAGGACAGAAAAACAGAAACTACTGCAAAAAATAAAAACAAAGCTCAGGTTTTATAAATGAAATATTTATAAAAATAAAAACTGTACAACTTCAAAAGCTTGTCCTAAGTGCTTAAGTAGAAAGCAACTGGACTTCTCTTGTTTCTTGAAGCTTTTTCTTCCCTAATTCCAGATCAGTGGTAAATTAAAGGAACTTCGGTCCAAAACTACTGAACAACAAAAAAGAACCAGAAGCAGCCTTTTCTCTGCTGTATTCTGCAAAAGCTGAGAGAGTAATAAGTGCCAATTTGAATAATGCATAACAATGCCTGCATCTTTCAGTGGCAATCAGTTATTCAATGCTGCTACTGCTCCCGCTCAGCGTGTTTTAAAATGGTGCTAACTAATGTCACAGAAAAACTGACACCGCCTTGAAATACTCCTTTTGTTTATAGTTTATGCATAAACAACAAAACAAATCCAGAGAACACAGGAGAAGAAGATGGAAAGGTAATGACAAGTTTTTCTTTTCTTTTTTTGCCATCCTTGTTGAATGAAAGAAGGTTACGCAGGCCTAATTTTCAGCTTCGCTTTTGTGAATAAACGCAAGAAAAAAAAAGAAAAGGTAATGAGAAGTTTTGTTGTCTATTCTCCTGATTAAACAGCAATTTGTGCATTTATGCAAAACGCAGGCAGGGAAAATTCAAGTTGATTCTTGTATTAACATATATGCAAACAATGTTTGGATTTTAAGACTGTAAACAACAGGAAATGACTATGCAAACTCTTTCTTGTCGACACAATACAAACTCACAGCAACTCATTAAACTTCCACAAAAGTAGTGATTGGCTCTTTAACAAAGGTGTCATTAGGAGTCTGCCACATGTTTAGATACAATATGCAATGTTTCTGTTGTAGCTTTACAGCAATTTCTTCCCAATGGTTTCTTCAGCTAACAGGCTCTTATCTTGTACAATCAGCAGTCAGTGTGGGTCCAGGAGGTTGGTATGCACCTTACTTTTACACTTTTTTACACACTTTTCTCTTTTACACGATTTATAGTCCGAGCTTGCTCAGTTAACCTCTTTGTCCATCGTCTTGTCCTGCTTCAGAATGCTTATGACAGAATACTTAGACTTGAGCATACTGAAGCAGGACTAGAGGATGCTGAGACTTACTCTTTCTTTTACCTGCTTCACTTTCTGTGTATTTCAGTATCTAAGAGTTTAGGCCGCCAATGGTTAAAGCTTGTAGTCTCTTCATGCTCTCATGCAATCTCCAGAGCTGCATGTTTCAGATGTGTCTGGTGTTTGTTGTTATGTTTGTTGTCACTCACAGCTCCTCAAACTAACCGATCAGGGCAGACGGCTGACTTGTACAGAGCCGCAGGGCTTTTAATCTGTTTGGTTGTTTCATTTATTATTTTTCTTGATCTGTGGAAAAAAACCCAGATGTGTCAGTTTGCACACATCTATCATGACTGCAATATTATGAATTCTTTGAGGGAATCTTCTTCCAATGTGAAACATGTTTTAATTACTTTAAAAAAAAGGGATTTGGGTGCACATTTCTTTTCATACAATCTCAAAGATATAGATACAGAACTTCACCTATATCTTTTAACAAGTTGTGCTGAAGGTTCTACAGTGTCTTCTAACTTGACAAGGCCTTTTAATCCCTGGCTGACAATCATAACTGAGTGCAAGTGTTTACCATACAAAAAGAGAAGATTGAATAAGGAAGACTTTTGAACCCAATTCTAAACAACTCCAGATTGCAAGATCTTTTTCATTAAAACCGAAACAGTCACTTTCTCTGCTCCCTGAGCACACCCGAACTCCATCAAATGAAATCCCATAAGCGTCAGCTGGAAAGACTTTTCAAGAAAACCGGTTTAACATCACCAAGCCTACACCGACTGCCTCCTTCAATACAAAGATGCTCTGAACTCAGCTCGTCTATCTACTATTCAAACTTCATACACTCTGGCTTGTCTAACCCAAGGTTTTTTTCTTCACAATAAAAAGACTCCTTAAACCCCCAATCATGCTGTGGAGGAACTTTCTTAAACAGGGACAGGAAAGCTGATTAGAGTTGATTGGAATATGGATGGAGCCAATACAGGACAATCCTAGAAGAAAACCTGTTGGCGGATGATAAACACTTGAGACTGGGACAGAGGTGTACCAGCAGGACAACGACCTTAACTATAACACCAAAGCTGAAATGTTGCTATGAAATGTAGGGCCTAGATCAAATTCTGAATCTATGACATGAAAATCTATGAAAATTTATGTTTACATATGATCTCTGTCTGACTGGGTTTCAGCTATTTTGCAAAACCGAATGAACTAAAATGTCTGTCCATATATGTTTAAAGCTTTGGGATAAAGGTTCTTTAAAAATAAGTCTATTGTTTTTTTAAATGGGTCATTTCAAAAGTCGATGAAACTGTAAAAAAAGACCCAGATGGTGTTATAACGGGTCACCTCTTTTTATCTTCACCTCAAACTGAGAGAAGGTAGATGAACAAGGTAAGTAACTCTTGTTCCAAACTCTTGATCCAAAATCTTCAAACAGATGGCACAAGTAATCTAAAAGAAAGTTGCATTATTTATCTTGATGCTGTCCTGTTTAGAGCTCCTGGGCAACATCTTTCTACCACACAGTTTGAATATTAATTTTTGGAGATTTGAGCAGTGGATGAATGAGTGAGACAATCTTTGAAGTCATTCCAGGAACACAACAGGGAGCTTGAACACATGGCTCCTCAAACAAATAAAGAAGCAGCAGGGAATATAATATTGTTCTATTTTTAAACTATTCATATCTGTGGTGGTTGCTTTTTTTTTCTTGGATGAGCTTAAAAGGGATTCCTTGACACAGGGAAAATTTGAACGTTTATGTTGATTTCCTGTGGTAGATAGCAGCAAAAATGTGAAGGCGCTGGACACTGACATGGATCTACATCTAATTAGTGATATATATATATAGACAAACATTCAAGGTTTATGGTGGCAGAGAGACACGACTGAATATTTTATTCAATGTGCTGTGATCTAACCTCAACTCTATGTGGAGAGCATAGATAGCATGATTTACTTTGGCCTGATGTGCTCCTAGCTTACAACAGCAGGTCCTTACAGTTGCTGCACTGCCATCAAATCTTTAGGGGGCACAGCAAGGTCGCTCGCCTTTTACAGGTAGCTGCAATTACAGACCCTTCTCATCATACTGATGATTTAAGACAAACATGAGGGGCAGTTCTGAGGAAAACCCTGGACCTCTCAGCACACAGGAAACTTAATTGGATTTCAACCCAGAGATGACACCTACAACTTAAACTCCCAGATTATGATTTCACCAGATATTCAATTCAACCTAACTTTGATCCAATGTTGTAAGTAAAAAATGCCATTAATGCCATTTATGATACCAGTCTCTTATGTCTGTGTTTTACTAACAAATTTAAGTAAAACTGTGAAAGCAAATAACAAATTGTGATACATGTGTATTAAGATCAGTTAAAATGGCGTAGCAAGATTTGCTTTTATTTAACAGTGCAGCAGACAAATTTAATCAGATTTTGTCAAATAGACATCATAAGTGTGACCCTCCATCTAAACAAAATTAAATGGTGAACTTTTGCACTTCATTTTATAGGAATGTCTAATAAAGAAAATTAAACAACTTTTATTTCTATTGCATGGCAAAAGAATTCTAACTCCTTAACTATTTCACATTTTGAAGCAGAAACACCACAAATTTTGTTGCATTTAATTTTCTGTGATTGACCAACATATAATCACAAGTCAATAATAAAGTAAAAGGAAAAAAGATGCAAGTTATTTGGTTTGTTTGTTTTTTCAAGTTGATTTAGGCCTGGGCTTTGACTGGGCTGTTCTTACACAGAATATGCTTTCATCTAAAGCATGTTCAAACTCTAGAGCAGAGGTCACGGATTCAGGGACCAGGGTGCACATGTGCTGTCCAATCCAGACCCAACCTGATTTTAAACATTTATATATTACTGCATGTTGTCCAACAGTGTCTAACTTCACTTGTGCTACATCTCGCGTTAATATAGTATAGCCCTGCGGACCGTCTGGCCCCGGGCTGCACATGATGCAAGTCAGGCAATGAGCTGCTTCAGTCAGGGCTGCTGCTGCTACCCTGACGGCAAAGCATTTTCTCATTTATGTAGATATAGACATTTTATTCCTGCTGGCTGCCGCGTCTGACTTTTAAACAGGCGCGACAGCCGGCTGTAGGTCAGCGACATTCTGGTCCACACTCCATTGGAGTGTTCACTGCCAGTGCAGTGAATTTTGGGAAAACACAAAAAGCATTTCACTGACTGGGAAATGATGAGTGCATGGAAGCTGCGGTAGAAACACTAAGATGGAAAAGAAGGACAACAATTTGAGCAAAAGCTTAACCAAAATGTCATGCCTGCCACAAGCACAAGGAGAGCAGAATTATACCAATTCGCAGAGACCCAGCTCGACTGTACCATTCAAAGTGTTTTTAATATTGGTACTTACATTGGATTGCTCTTTTCTGTTCAGCATATGATTTCCTGTGCATATGGAGGCGCGTCGACAGAACTTGGCTTCCGGGGGCTGACATTTTAATCTAAAAAACAATCTGATTTGTTTCTATTGTGCTCCATATAATCACTGCCAGCTTCCCCCACGTTGGCACTGAGTTAAAAGAAAAATACAAAAAATTGTTATTTGCGCACACAGGCGCACCGCGACTGGGCAAATACATGCACAGGCACTGGCGGACTGGCACACTGTGGAGCTGAGTCTGGTGGGCACAGGAACAGGTGGAAGCAGAGCAGCATAACTCAGGCTTAAGTTAGCGATAAAACCTGAATGCCGACTCAGACTGGCCTGATCGTAAGTTAAAGCTAATAACTTGTTCACCCAGCAAGACATGATGCAGAGGTTTACTCTAATGAGCATTATCAGGGTCATGATGAGGAACAGAGTAGAGGGACTTTCACCTGAGCTACAGGTAAAATTAAATGGCCTGGCCATGATAGAAAACAGTAGGAATCCTCTCTGTGAGCTCCTGGCTGGATTAATCACGATGTGAAAAATATTTGGTCCTTTAGTTTAGTCAAAATAAAAGTTACAAAACACATTAAAAAGGTTCTTCAGATCATAACACTGCATCTCATTGTTGCAGCCAGTCCTATAGTCCAGTTCTACATGTAGAAAGAATAAACTGTTGCTGAATACACAGGGAAAATATCTGCTGGTGCCACTAAGACATAGTAGAAAGTGTAAAAGTAAGGCACTAAAAACCCTAAAAACATCCCTTTGCATATGAATAATTGATCAGTAGTTTTAAAAGAACTCTAGTGTTAATTAAATGTTAAATAAAGATTAAAGAAAATATTTTTGTCTCTTCATTTAAAATGATCGAACCCCAAAGTGTTTGGATGAAGGAGGAAGTGGACCTCCTGCTGTTTTAATTGGGGACCCCTGCTATAGAGCATGCATATTCAAACTCTAGAGCGTGCACCAGTGTAATTATGTTTGACCCAAGAAATAATTCAAAATGTCCACAAGGCATCTTGTCATGCACTAGGGGTGAATAGAAATGCATGCCACACTTTTCAGACTGTTATTAGGTAAAAAAAAAAAAAACTAAAAAAAAGAGAAACATGCATCCCTTTCCTTCAACTTTAAAATTATACACTTTTTTGTGAGGATCTAAAACAGAAAATCCCAGTAAAATTAATACAAATTTGTGGTTTTGATGTAATAAAATGTAATAAAGTACTTTCAATAGTTTTGCAAGGCAGTGTACACTGGTTTGCACAAGAATCAAGTATTTCCTCTGGGTCTTAAGCTTTTGGTTTGTCATTGCTTATAATCAGTGGCAGTGTTTGATATAGGCCACATGGGCAGTTGTCCAGGGCACTATTAGACAGGGGAAGCATACAACCACCAGGAAAAAAATAAAAATGTCAATTACACCTGGTATAGGTTTTCTGGTGCTTTTATGCATGAGCAGTCAATGGCGTTGCTCTCCTGCTTGCTCCTGATGTGGAAACTATTTTATGTGCTATGTGCAGCACTGCACTGCCTTTTGTTGCACCCAGAATTTACATGATTTCCTGCTTTAGATTATATTTTAAAATGCTGGGGTGACAGAAGGAGGGGCTCTTCCATGATTCTATTCATGCAAGAACCACCACTGATCATAATTACAACCATTAATTATTAAGTCAGAATCAAAAGACATAACTTCTAAGGTCAGTCACAAAATGTGGCTAAATATTTTAAACAAAGTGTTTTTGAGCTTCACCAACAATTTCGGTCTGTTATGCGGACCACCTCTGTTTTGCTTGCAGCACTTAGTGATCCCCAGTGATTTTGAGATCTGTGTAAGATCCAACCTATTCTAATGCCTGGAAAACTAGTTCAGCTGTTAGCATGGGTAATTCCCTGTCACAAGTATTGAGACCGACTGCAAGATTTTGGATTGTTCAATGAAGGGAGGAAAAGCTTAGCCCACCAGCTTTTCACAGATTGCTGTTCATGCCGTCCAGGCACACCTCCAGCAGTGATGCTGTAATTCAGGGCACTATAGGGGAGAAGATACTCTACCATTTGCTTCAACTGCCTTGGTCTCTTGTTAAGATGTTTCAATTACTGAAAGGCTTTTGATCAGGAACATTAATTTCTGGTCCTGGACACATTTTAGGGGGAGAAAAAGCTCTTCTGTATGGAAGAAATCTTAGATTTTAACAGAACTAGTAACTACTGTTGGGGACTGCATAAATAGTCAAAGATATGAGTAAAATTAAAACCACACAAAAACATATTCAAACATTATGATATATTTCAATGTTTTTAAGTGTTTTTAGATAACACTTCCATCTTTTAAATGGAAGGACTTGGAAACTGATAAAAATATCAGATTCAGTATTAATGTTGTTAAAGCTGATATTAGTCCATTCACAGTTTTAAGTGTTGTCCAGCAGGTGGTGTTTCATGATACTCTTAAACCGTTTTTTTTCCCAGGGTGAATAGACAATACAACGCAGGTGCATCGTCATAATAAAGTAATCCATCCCAACCTGATCTCTCAGACCTGGAGAGTTTTCGGGTGATTGCTGTGATCCTTCTTTGTTGTTGACCTGCTCTGTTCATAGACCGTTACAGTTTGTAACCTTCATTGTCACTGTTCACAGCAGCAGGTCTGTCATCTCAGCCTCTGCCCTGACCAGAGATCATTTCTCCTCTGTTGTTTAGTGCCTCTGAGAGCCAAGGCTGAGTTTAAGGTTGTTCTGTGTGAGCATATGCTTTATGTTTGTGGTCCGGATGGACCCAGTGAGGCATAGCCTACATCCCGCTTTTCCTTTAATCCACTAGCGATAGCCTTAAAGGGCAAAGCCCTTACTAAACAGAATATTGGTTCCGTATTGTAACCCCACATTGTATGAGTATAGGCCAGCCCTTCAAACTCTGGGCCTCACTGGTCCCAAAACAACTGTAGAAAAAAAACATTATTTGGGAGCAATTGCCCAGTCTCAATATAATTTATACACAGAGTGGCCAGGGTGGGTCCTACACAGCAGGTGGGGGTGGACTATATTTTTTCAGTGATGTGCTACATGCAAGACATAAACATAGTGGAGAAAATGCATAAATACAGGTTGTGAAGCTACAGAGAAATCACACACTTTTTGTAGATGTCAACAAGCTACAGGTGTAGTTCTTGCTGAATATTCAACAACTCCTATAATCAGAAATGTACTTAATTTAAGTGACTTGGTTTCTTGTTATGGAACTGACTTTTGAGCATAATTCACAAATTTTAAATATGGTTGAGGTTGAAGCCATTCCCAAAGCTTAACAACTTTGATGTGATATATTTGGGTTTCCTGGCCTGTTGGAACGTCTCTTCGTGTCCAATTTTCATCCATCCAGCTTTTCATATGAAGGGAAGTTTAGTTTCTATAGTACTCCATCTTTATTCTTTGATGTATTTTGAGCAATGGACCAGTACCACTGGCAGCAATCACAAACTACATGAACTGTCAAACCAACCGAAGCTAACAGAACGCATCATGCTGTCGAAAGGAGAGTTAAATACGAGAATCGCCAAAATTCCAATACCCGCTAAAACCACCAGAGGGAGACATTCTGACTCATCTGAGGAGCCATAAAAATAATGGACAAGTTGTTTGTAACAGGTTGGATTTTGTTTCCATTCAACTGTTTTATTGTGTCAAGTAAAAGTTGAACAAATTGCAGAAAATTTATTTCTCTATAATATTAGCTACTTCAGGGTCAAGTATGGTATAGACTGATGCAGAAGAATAGAAAACTAAAGATATTTTTTCTTCTCTTTAATATTGTATCTAAGCATTTGGATTAAATCGACAGCAAAAATCTGAAATGATTTAGGTGAGATTAAAAAACACAAATTAAAAAAGATAAAACTGAAAAGTTTTTATTTCGAGGGGTTATGTGTATTTGTGGACAAAATATGTTTTAAAAATGCAGAAACACTCCACAAAAAATTAATTACTGTAATTCTGTCTGACATAATGTTGGATTTGTGCAAGCATGAAGCTGGAAAAGGCTTTGTTGGTGGTTTTATCATTCCTGCAGTTGCTGTTTTACTCCAAGGTCCTCAGTCTTTTATTCACTTGTCAAAGACAGAATTTTGGAACTGGCTTGTATTGTGACAAGGTTGTACTTAGTGTGATATTATCTGCAGAGTGCATACATGACATTATGCTTGCTCATAAGAGGTTTGAAGGACCCATAAGTTTGCTGGAGCTACCCAACAGCCCAGTCAGGAAAATATGAGCCACCGCTGGTTCAATTTAAGACAACAAGAGAAGAAATCGTTTACACTGCCCAGCTTCATCCAGATCAGCTCAAAATTTAGACATGACTACAACAAACATGGGGTCAGATCTGTTCCCCTCTCACGCTGAAACATTTCTGTGTACCAGCCTTGCATCAGCCCTGCTGACTGGTGCAGACTTTGTCCTAATGGGAGTTGTGGGTATAATTCGCCAGAGTGTCTTCCACTTTAGGGACATTTGTCCAGATATTAATAGGGGTTCAGGGAATTCTATTTGTACCAGTTTGTCTCAATTTAAGCCTGTGTGGAATAGGGAAAATTCATTATACACTTAAACGTGTGCACCTAATTCTTGCTTTATGAAATTACTGAAGTTGTATTATCTGTTCACCCATAAAAAATAAATATAAAAGTAAAAACTATGATAATATGCATGCTGATGATTAATCTATGTAATCTTGTGGACATACGCTATAACTAAATAGACATTTTTTGTGTGTTATGGTCAATGTTTGTTAAATTTAACTGAAGTTTTGATGTGGTGTAGTTCTTAGAAAGGGAAACGTAAATCTGTATTGGCCATTAGATGCCAATACATTTAAAATATTTTAAAATTGTGTGGCAATATATAAACAAGAGGAAACCCTTTTTTATAATTCGAGTAAATACAGAGGTTGGACAATGAAACTGAAACACCTGGTTTTAGACCACAATAATTTATTAGTATGGTGTAGGGCCTCCTTTTGCGGCCAATACAGCGTCAATTTGTCTTGGGAATGACATATACAAGTCCTGCACAGTGGTCAGAGGGATTTTAAGCCATTCTTCTTGCAGGATGGTGGCCAGGTCACTACGTGATACTGGTGGAGGAAAACGTTTCCTGACTCACTCCTCCACAACACTCCAAAGTGGCTCAATAATATTTAGATCTGGTGACTGTGCAGGCCATGGGAGATGTTCAACTTCACTTTCATGTTCATCAAACCAATCTTTCACCAGTCTTGCTGTGTGTATTCGTGCATTGTCATCCTGATACACGGCACCGCCTTCAGGATACAATGTTTGAACCACTGGATGCACATGCTCCTCAAGAATGGTTCGGTAGTCCTTGGCAGTGACGTGCCCATCTAGCACAAGTATTGGGCCAAGGGAATGCCATGATATGGCAGCCCAAACCATCACTGATCCACCCCCATGCTTCACTCTGGGCATGCAACAGTCTGGGTGGTACGCTTCTTTGGGGCTTCTCCACACCGTAACTCTCCCGGATGTGGGGAAAAACAGTAAAGGTGGACTCATCAGAGAACAATACATGTTTCACATTGTCCACAGCCCAAGATTTGTGCTCCTTGCACCATTGAAACCGACGTTTGGCATTGGCATGAGTGACCAAGGTTTGGCTATAGCAGCCCGGCCGTGTATATTGACCCTGTGGAGCTCCCGACGGACAGTTCTGGTGGAAAACAGGAGAGTTGAGGTGCACATTTAATTCTGCCGTGATTTGGCAGCCGTGGTTTTATGTTTTTTTTGGATACAATCTGGGTTAGCACCCGAACATCCCTTTCAGACAGCTTCCTCTTGCGTCCACAGTTAATCCTGTTGGATGTGGTTCGTCCTTCTTGGTGGTATGCTGACATTACCCTGGATACCGTGGCTCTTGATACATCACAAAGACTTGCTGTCTTAGCCACAGATGCGCCAGCAAGACGTGCACCAACAATTTGTCCTCTTTTGAACTCTGGTATGTCACCCATGATGTTGTGTGCATTTCAATATTTTGAGCAAAACTGTGCTCTTACCCTGCTAATTGAACCTTCACACTCTGCTCTTACTGGTGCAATGTGCAATCAATGAAGACTGGCTACCAGGCTGGTCCAATTTAGCCATGAAACCTCCCACACTAAAATGACAGTTGTTTCAGTTTCATTGTCCAACCCCTGTAGATGTATGTTAATTGTCTTAAGTACCAGAATCTTGAAACATTACTTCAAGATTCTTGAAAATCCTTTGTCATTCTAAACTTTATGTTTTTTAAAAACGTTAAAAATGTCACATTAAAATCCTAATATCATTGAAAAATCCTTTCGTGGCCTCTGTGCAAATCTTAACAATCAGTTGAGGTTTTTCTGAACATCCAGAAATGCAAAGAACGTTTAAAGTTCTGTTAAAGTTTCCAGTTCACAGTAGTAGTAGTACACTGTCTGACGTGTGAATGGATGCATAATTGTGTTGTCTCTGAGAGCTGTAGTCCTCCACAGGGAGCACAGAGAGGGAGTCATGGGAGGAGACAGCCATCAAAATGACTAAAACTCACCACACTGTTTGCCAATCCTGGAGTACACACCAGCGCCACAAATCATTCTGTTTGGGAATCCATGTGGAGGCCTCAGTGAGGAGCAGTTTAAGGTAAACAAACACCACTCCCTTTTAAGTTGAAACTGCCGGCAGCTATGTACATCTCAAATAGGCCCACAGTTTTGTGCTGCTATTTATAAACAGCTGTGGCTGTCTCCTGCTGAGAGCAAACCGACAAGTCAGTTATAGCATTTGCTGTCCAGCTGCTGTTATTGTATGCACAGCGGTGACTGAAGTCTAATTAAATAAATATCCAAGGCACTCTGTTGTAAAAGCTCCGGAAGCAGGTAGAACTGCTGTTTCTTTGGCAGAGTTGTCCTCCAGGTTTCAGCTTAAGGTGAGGCCTTCGCTTGGCTCGCCGTGAGTAAGAATTGGTCTGTTTCATATTTCATGATGCTGACAGGTGCACACTGATCTAATTTTGTCCTTGGAGACAGTTGCAAGGCCTCACACGCGATTTATCTGCAGGTCACTGGAGGGGCTCCGTGGAAGAGGCAGGATGAAACGATACCAGATGACGGCTCGGATGGCCTGACTTATGAGCACGCCTGTCGATAAAGTCCTACATTTCAGCATGTTCCAGGAGTGGCTTAGTGAACGCAAACTCCCATAATAGAACGTGAACGCCAACTTTAAGATGGAGGGAAGCCCCGGTGATGGGCACATGAGGATGGGCTGATTTATTATGTGCTGCTGTGAACTAGGTGGTAATATTTGATCTATTCATCAAAAAAATTGAACACGATGACAAGGGAATGTTGCATCCATATTTACCCGAGACAGCAGCAACTCTTTTTTTTCTGCATTAACAAGCAAACTGCAAGGCCTTGTGAAAGTGATGCAATTTAGTGTCACGCCTATGTGGAACTTTACGTATATTTGAGCTGGCAAGGATGGAGGATGAGACACTTCAGTCTGATTTGCCTCATGAAAAAAACATATCCTGACGCATGCCAAGCAGAAATGTCATCCGCCATGAACTGGCTGCAGATGACAAATTAATTGTACAAGAAAAGAGAAAGTGACAAAATGAAACGTAAGCCTTAGGTGTGCTTTCCCTCATGATTAGCTTATGGAAAAAGTCACTGACTTGCAAGATTCTAGTCAAGTAGCTGGAAATGCAATTTGTTTGCTTACACCTCTAAAAGTGATAAAATGTACGTGTTGCTCCCACATATATTTAACAAAGGGATAAAAAATCAATCAATGCAGCTTTAAAGTTGTGCACACAAAGTCATCACTACCCACTTGGAAAATAAAATGCAAACAAAGTCTCCAATCAAATATTAATTTGGTTTTAATGACACCATTAAGTATAATTGAATTAAGGAATTTCTGCTCTGCTGTAAATAAGCCTAAAATAGGCTTTTAAATATGTTTTCTATTTAATGATGTGGCAGGCAGTGGAAATTTTATGCTTTTGGGATTTAAATTAGATATTCGATGAATTCCAAGCAAAATTAAAAGGAGATTATATTAATTATCAAAACAGTTAACTATACACTGAAAATACCCTATTAAAACACTTGTGATAAAAATGCTTGCGTGCTGCCAAACACATAATTCCATATAAATATCGTTGTTTGTGGCTGAAAGATATCAAAAGCCACTGTTTATAAAACCTAATAATAATAGTAATAATAAACATGTGAGAAATTGTCAAAGTAATTTCTGCTCAGAAATCTGTGGAGAAATCTCCAACAGGCTGCAGGTGACTCGAGTAATGTCATCTCATGCATCTTATGCAGATGAAGCTTGAGGTTTTCTCTCACAGAGAGATTTCCTACCACTTTCCGACCACGTTGTTTTCCCTGAACTCTGCAACAAAACTGTGGCTAATCATTATAATGCAATGCAGGGTGGGGAAAATCTATTAGTTCTCTATCACACTGCTATCAGCATCATCATGGCACATTTTCCCTTTCCTGCTTAATTTTTATACCAGAAAGAATTAAGTTACGGTAATAAAATCCTTTGCACAAATAAGCTCTTATTACCTCCAAAATTATTCATTTTACAAATATTTCCAATTAACCTTTTAACACATGAATTATGATAACTTCACTAAAGAAATTTTTTCTTGTGTTTTTAAATGTCCTTAGGTACGAAATATATCGTTTTAAATCCACTCATGTGGACGACATGTCTTTAGACTTTGAAATATGTGCATGTAAACTTACTAATACAATACATTGAGTGAAAACTACTGAATTACATAAATACAGTTAAACTAGTGAGTTCACGTCTTTTACCAGCTCTTCATCTTAACTCTTCAGTATTTTACAACTTTTCCTGGTCGATTTGTTTGTTTTGACAAATATTTCCACAAAAGCAACAAAAATATTGTTCATTGAACTAAACAAAAATGAAGTTAAAGTCATCAGTGAACTTATTAATACACAAACCAAGTTACAAGTCTATCAGTACAACAAAGGAACACAAAAACAAGACAGACATGTTGAAACAGGTTTTTTTCAGAATCTAGATGTTATCCAGAGCTCTGTCTTTAGCTTATTCAGCACTTCAGCTATTCAGCCCCACTTTCATTACATCTAGTAGATCCTGATTCTCTCTTTTCTGAAGGACATTCAAAGGAACCGTTTCTACCATCATACTGATTTAACGTACAGTGCCATGACTGCTTGTGCCACTCTTGGTTCCATTAAGCATTTGTGATAACTGGTAATGAGTCTGTTATATCGCTGAGGAGTAATGTTAGTCCATTCTTTTTCACAGAATTGTGTCAGGATGGTGGTTCTTGGAGTAGGACTCTAGCACAGACTGCCAGGAGCAGCAGAAAAAGGTAAGTGGAGACAATTTAATGAATAAAAACAAACAAAAACATATAAACAGGCATAGACAACCTTGGCATGAAGTCAGTATAATCCAGCGAGGAACAAACAGAATTGAAGAGTATATACAGACCATGGCATAGGTGAAAGCAGTGAAACTGATTACATGGAGTAGCTGGACCGAATGAAGCTGATTGCAAGCAGACTGAGGCATGGAGTGGTAACAAAAACATGAATGAGCATAGACCAAAATACAAGAAGAATAAGAACCACTATCAAATGAACTAAAGCACCAGCTGGAAAACAATTATGATCAGAGGAGAAACCCAAAACAAACTCAAACACCCTCAGATCATGACAAATTGTTTCTATTCAGTCACATTTGATGGGGTTTTGAGCAAATACAGCTTGTTCATATAAGAGCATCTTAATCAGATTTAAGTCTGGACTTTGACTAGGCCACTCCAAAACCCTCATTTTAGTTTTTTGAGCAATACAGAAGTGGATATGCTTTGAATAACTTGTCCTGCTTCATAATCCATATAAGGATAACCAGCAAACCGCACCCCAAAAACCCCCCAAACCAAAAAAAAAAAAAAAAAAAAGGGTTTTTATAGGTTAGGCCCCTTTGGAAGAAAAAAAATGTTGGAGATTTTTAATGCCCTGTTATTCATTTTAAGCAACTTTTCAGTCAAAGATTTTGTGAGTGATGTATCAGTCTCATGAGACAGATATCCAAAGGAGACAAATTCTTCTAAATAAAACATTAAAAAGTCTGTTAAACCAGGATAAACCCCCACTAATCTGGTTTGTTCTGGCCTGGGAAAGCAATGTCCTCTCAACTGGAAAGGCTGCAAATACACATTTGACTAAGAAGCCTGGCTGGGGGGGATAAATAAATATAGAAACTTTGAAACTCACACAATCACACACACAAAACCCATAATCAGTGAAATTCCCCACAGGGATTTAATTCGGACGCTGATTGCGTGCTCTGTTAAGATCAAGAGGGGCAGAATGACAAGTGACGTGTCGCCTCAGCCTGATTCACTGGCCACTCTGATGAATGTGAGCGGGGAGGCCGGAGTGTCTCTCCCCAGAGGACAACATTGTTACCTTTTCCAGTTCATCAGCAGGAGCTGCCCCCGGGAAACAGTCGATACCAAGTGTTTGGACACTTAGTCACCGCTGTCAGCTGTCAGATATGGCAGATTAGAGTTCACTTGACTACACATGGCTGACAAATCATTGAGATTGGTTACAGGCGAAAGTGCTGCATGTGTACCGCTGTGGGTGACTGGCAAGCAGTAGAGAGGAGGTTCGTTTTAAATACAAAAACAAGATTGCGGTTTTTTACGTCAAAATCACATCTAGCTTTAGAGCCTTGCAACAAAAGTTCCAGGGAGATAGGTTCTACCATCCAGATAGATAAAAAAAGTGTACTGATTATATACATTCTATTCAGCATACTGGGAAAATTGTTGGTAAATTGATATTCCAGTCCAGGTGAGAGCCCAGAAATACTTAGAATTGCGGCAATAATCATGTCATGGCCAGCTGGTGGTGATAATAATGAAATTAGCTTGTATGGTCCAGTCCCTCCATCAGGGAGTAGGTGAAACGGCTCATAATCAGCAGGAGTTTTCTGAGCATCGGTAGGAATTCCAGTAGCCAAAATGTTTGCTGATTGCTACTAAAAACTTTCACTGCAAACTTAGAGGGGTCATTTATCCAAATGCTTGTTGGAGTACATTTACACTGGTATGTATATTTTGAGCCTGTTTGGAGAAGAGCAAAGAACTCAGGAAGCAGTTTAAATATTTATTTACAACAACGATAATGGATTACTTTAGGCAATCAGGTTAATCTGCATCTGGGAAAGGGAGAAGAGAGTTAGCGATGGTGATTGAGATCTCTGCCAGTATGGTGATCAGACAGATGGCTATCCAGGTTCAGGGGAAGACAAAGGCTGAAAGGGAGGCTAATTGTCCTGGTAGCAATTGATCAGTGTGTTGGAAGGCGTGGGAGCCAAGTGGTCTTTAGAGGTAGCTTGCACAGTGTCTGAGAGTGGACAGGCAGGTAGTGGCAGTGGGAGACGGAGCTGTGTGTTTGGTCCAACCCTTCGAGAGGTCCTTGTTCTTGTTCTTCTGCCACAAGGTTCACTATAAACCAAAGGCTTGGGTCTACCAGAAAGGTTGAACATCAAGCAAAGACTAGCTGGCAAACAGCTTCTTAATCTCCAGCAGCCCAGATTTGACTATTGACAATTGTTGTGCTATCAGAAGCCTGCTGTCACTCTCATCAGCAAATTTCCTCAATTCTAGAGACAACTTAGACTCCACACCATAAATACACACACAAAAACCCTCCAAGATCATAACATGTATGCCTGCTTCATCTGCATAACACAAAATAAGAAACACACAACCAAACAGATATGCTTCATTCGTAGCTGGGCTAGAAAAACAGGCAGCTCATTTCCCCAGCAAGTCTTTTCTTTGCACTTTCTTAACCTTGCACTTTTTAAAGGGATAGGGATGGAGCCATCTGCCTTACATAATGGTAAGGGCTCCAAGTATGTACTGATAAAGGCTGGAAAAAATATGGCTCTTAAATAAAACATACCTATTACTAAACATGCTACTTTACACAGCCAGTAACAAGTGTTGTAGCTGTACTCCACAAAACGTTACACAGTGAACAGTACATATTAACTACATTCAGATCTATTTTGGAACACAAATAGTAGTGATTGCAATCCAGACCATGCTTTTCGTTTTTGGGTTTTGCAAAATTCATCAACTTGATTTTATTGTTATTATCTCAGGATGACTTACAGTTATTTGACATAATAGTGTTTATAATGTATTTTTAAAAAGTTAGTGAAACTTATAGATTAAAGTTAAAAGGATTTGGCTGACCCCTCCCTAATGATAATCTTGTTGATCTGGAATCAATATGCTAATCGCTTACCAGTGTGCTTGGAGTTGTCTTGTTGAAACAAGCATTTAAAAGGCATTTTTTCCCTAATCTTAACGAAACCATAACGTCTTTCAGTATTTTGTTGTGTTTAAACTGATTCAAATTCTCTGGTATGCTTTAAATAGGCCACAATATGGCAAACATCCCCATAGCATGTTGGGTGAGCCACCATGCTTCACAGGAGGCCTGCACAATATATTGCAATATTACCATAATCAATATTAATGTTATCTACAGTCACAAAATGGAAGTAAAAGAAATGATAAAACAGGAACACCTTACTCAAACATTTGGGAATGAAGTGATAAACTAAGAGCCAGGATTGCTGTTACATGATCAGCATTACTGCTGTGTAACCTCCCTTTAAAAAGACAAAACACCTATTTTCTAACACTGAAAGTGATGATCAACAGTAGATGGGATCAGCAGACAATTTATTTGACAGGCTATACCTGAGTATTGAGCTGCAGAGCAAAAGCAGTAAAATTCATGAAACTTTTAATGATATGTCAAAAAAACAGTAAGGAAAGGTTTACCAACTAGCAAGAACAGACATGGGCACAGATAAAAATTAATTGTACAAGAAAAGAGAAAATGACAAAATGAAACGTAAGCCTGAGGTGTGCTGTCCCTCATGATTAGCTTATGGAAAAAGTCACTGACTTGCAAGATTCAAGTCAGGTAGCTGGAAATGCAATTTGTTTGCTTACACCTCTAAAAGGGATAAAATGTACGTGTTGCTCCCACATATATTTAACAAAGGGATAAAAAAATCAATCAATGCAGCTTTAAAGTTGTGCACACAAAGTCATCACTACCCACTTGGAAAATAAAATGCAAACAAAGTCTCCAATCAAATATTAATTTGGTTTTAGTGACACCATTAAGTATAATTGAATTAAGGAATTTCTGCTCTGCTGTAAATAAGCCTAAAATAGGCTTTTAAATATGTTTTCTATTTAATGATGTGGCCGGCAGTGGAGATTTTATGTTTTGGGGATTTTAAATTAGATATTCGATGAATTCCAAGCAAAATTAAAAGGAGATTATGTTAATTATCAAAACAGTTACTATACACTGAAAATACCCTATTAAAACACTTGTGATAAAAATGCTTGCGTGCTGCCAAACACATAATTCCATATAAATATCGTTGTTTGTGGCTGAAAGATATCAAAAGCCACTGTTTACAAAACCTAATAATAATAGTAATAATAAACGTGAGAAATTGTCAAAGTAATTACTGCTCAGAAATCTGTGAAGAAATCTCCAACAGGAATGGAAAAAAAATGTTTTCTCAACCAGCTAACAATTTCTCTACACTGGTATTTTCAGATTACAGTGAGGAGAAAAAGCTATTTCAAAGATGAGTATGGTTATAACCCTCAGCTGGACCTGAATATCTTCTGCTGTCTTCAGCCAAGGATTTTCACCAACCCATACATGGTCAAAATTATACATACAGACTCAAATAAAACATACAGGGGACAATTCTGGCAGGATGTTTGATCACTTTTCTTGGCAGGATTGGTCAAGTTTATTTGGTTTGCTCACACAGACCAGCCTTTTAAACAGCCCACACTTGTTCAATACAAATAAGGTTGGGCCCATTACAAAGATTTAATATTAGGTTGCTTTCTAAAGTCAGTTTTAATGTGTATTTGGGACCCTTGTCATATTTAAACATCCAGTGTCCAGGTTTGAACAAGTTTATTGATTTAAGGTGAAGATGAAGTTTTAGAAGTCCTTTATATTATTCCACCCACTTTGTGCAATGCTTTTCTGGCAGCAAATCAGCCCCACAGCATGATGCTACCGCCACTGTGCATGACAGTTGATATAGTGTTCTTAGATTTGTCAGTTTGTCTCGTCTGACTACAAAAGTTTTCTACTGATAGCGTTTGCATTGTTCATGTGTGAAGCTATAAATTTTAGTAGAGCTGAAAGGCTCCCATTTTGGAGATTTTTGGACTGAATTTTTGGAGGAACCAGAGAAATCACAGGCATGCAAGGAAAGAACATGCAAACTCTATGCACAAAGGCCCCTGCTGGGATTTGAGCCACGCAGCTGCATATTTTTATGTTCCTATTTTTTTAAATGTCCACAGAGTAAGAGTAAGCAACATCACTGTTTTTCCCGATGTGCATTCAATGTAATGGTTTTGTTGACTTTGGTGTTTCTTGAGAGACAAATCTGCCACAAAACTCATTAACCCTTTAATTTTAATTTTATTTTCTAAAACTTTCTTTAATTTAATCGAAGTGTGGATTAAGTAGACCTCAATATCAAGTAAAAGACAAACCCTAGATCCAAAAGCTATTGAACTGAAAGTTTGAGGGGGAGTTGTCCCCCCTTTTGCGCGGGGTCGGGGGTCCCGTTTGTGGGTGCGGTGCTCGGCGGGGTTGCCCCGTCGCCGCCGTGGCGGGGGGGGTGTGGCGGGGCTGTATGTGGGGTTGGCTGGGGGGGGTGGGCTTCATCGGGCCCTCAGTAGGGGTTCACCTGTGGGGGGGGGGGGGGGATTCTGGCGTTTGGGTTTGGGGCATGGTTCGATATCGGTGTCCTTTTTGGCGGTGGGCCCCGTGGCGGGTCTGTTGGGGTTCACTGGGGTGGGAGCTCATCGGTCGGGACGGAGCCGTGGGGGGGGGGGACTGCTCCCCCTGGGGGGGGCTCTGGTTGGCGGGTGGTTTTTTTGGGCCCTGTGGACCCCTCTTTGACATACCCCCCCTCCGGGAAAGGGGTGGGGTTGTTGGGGACTGGGTTTTTGGGGGGGGGCAGGGCCCTGCCCGGGGCCGCCCGGGGCGGGCCTGTTGCCCCGTCTCTGCCCAAGGAGGGAAGGGGGGCCACCTCCCGGGTCCGGGTGGTTGCCCCAAGGGGGGCCGGGCCCGGACCCTTTGGGGTAAGAGATGCATGGGAGTGTGATGGTGTTTTTGAGTCCCTTGTTGTTTGTCTTTTACGTTGGGAGTGAGTATTTTATGTGTGTGGATGAGGGTGGGAGTGGGTGACTGTGACTGTGAGTGCCTGTTTTTTTTTGGGGTTTTTTTTTGTGACAGGTTGCGTCTTGGACTGCTCCCTCTCCTGGATCAGCTTAGCCCCCCCCCCCCATATTATGGGGGGCCTATTTCCTCCCCGTCACCCTGCCTGCCAGTGGTTGGAGTCTCTGGCCGCTGGTGTACTTGTGGTTCTCGGTGTCCGGGGCTGGGTGCTTTGGTGTGTGCTGGCTCACTCCCGGTGGCTGCCTGCCGTGGCCTGGACCTCTGGGCTCTGTCGGGCCTCTGCCTTGGGGGTGGTGTCTCCCGGGGTCTTGGGTCTCTGAGTCCATGGCTGGATCTGCTCGGGCGTGGACGGCTGCCCGAGCAACAAATAAAAAAAAAGAACTGAAAAGTTCACCCCAATCACATGCAGTGTTTGTGGAACAAAATTTTGAGCCCTTGAGAAATTAGTTTAAAATCAGAAATCACTTTAATTGAAATGCACACTTCCTTTTCGTTCAGATTAGTGCTTTTAGTGTCAAGATGACCTAACTTGTTGATGTTAGAGCTAGAAGCACCAGTACTTTCCTATTTCAACACCTATTAGGCTTTTGAAATGATTACTTCAACATCTGGATCATTTTACCCCTTCTATGACCTGATTCATAAAAATTTCAGTGTAGCTAGCGGAGTTTTCTATGAATTTTGTCTTTCAGTATATCATTGTTGTTTAGGTTCAGTTGTTCCTATAAATTAATAAATCTGAGCAGAACAATCTGAGCATAAGAACTGCAAACTCCCTTAGCATGAGTCAAAATAACCAGCTTATTGAGTGAGACCTTCCTCCATCTTAAGAGGCAGTGTATTGATTTCCTATGTAGCCACACTTGTGAGGCAGCAGCAATATAATTTAGTAACTTTCTCCACCACATGTGGACAGGTTTTATAACAGGTCTGTGTGGGTTTGACACTTGGCCATAATGTGTGCTTGTTACAGTGCTGTTGAGTATTGTTTTTTTTTATGCTGTGAGAAACTGCTGAGAAAAAAAAGGTCTGTGGATTGAAAAAAAAAAACAAAAATCTGAAGCTGTGGTCAGTTTTTTCCTGAAGTTTGATGCTGGAATTATTTTGCAACTAACACTAGGTGTTTTGGTGTTTGTATAGACCACCTCCAGCTCTTCAGACCCCCCAGAGTGGCGGCTCTGTATTTATTTAAAACAGCAAAAAGAAAGATTTAGCAGACTCAGAGTCCTGATTAAATATTGACAATGTTTGTAACAATCCCTGGGGAATCTCCAGAAAGTTAAACAGTTTTCAATGACTTTTGGAGATTAGTAGATGCCGATGCATCAAAGACATTTTCGCTAATGAAAGGCATTTAAAGTAAACAAATGCCTAAATGCTCAAGTGTTTGGGACCACCCCATTTTAAACAAATGATTTGCTGTTCGAGTATCCGACAGTCATTCATATAAAGGGTGTAATGAGACAAGCGTGACCTGACTTTCCTTCTGAGGCCTCCAGAAGCAGCCCTAACTGAAGCGGATTTCCCCACGGCCTGGAAAAAAAGGCCGGGACCACATCAGGCAGAGACAGCTACCCCACCTCATCGCGGCCACTCAAGGAGCCAAATGTGCCTTTGTCGTACGGTTCAGCCAGGCCAGCTAAAAGCCCACAGGACAACTTATCTTCAGCACGGTTTACGTAAGAGGTAGTGCTTGGGTAGAGAAGATTAGCTTTGAGGTAAATAATCGAAATAATGTTCTTTCATGACGCTTGGTTTTTGTTTGTGTTGAGAAACCCAGCTAATGATGTGTTCTGTGTTGTGTTTTTAAAGTTAAGACTAACTTTATTTAAAGGGTGATTTTAAAACACTGAAGATCAGCCATAACGAGCTGTTGACACTTATGCATTTTAACCTTTTTATTAGGGGTATTTGAAAGGTATGTGTTTGATTCTGGTAACCAGCTATAAGCTTCTTTTGTTAGCTCCAACCGCTAACGGCTAAGAACACATGCTCGCTCACTTTATGAGTTATGTACAGATCCTTTACCCAGAAATGTTATGTCATCGTTTTATTAACACTTTTGACCCACATGCAGAGGAACACTCAGGAGACGGAGAAAAAGTTTAACAAGTTTTTTTTTAAAATGGGAAATGGATCTGGTACTGGAACAGGAGTCGTCACTGGAGGTTGGAGAGGAGTCCAGCTCGAGGAGGGGATTATTCAGAGCCTGGAGAGGGAGGCAGGTGCTTCTGCTTGGTCCACTGTAAGTTCCGAGGTGAGCAGCCAGAATAACAGAGAGTTTGAAGTTGTTCAGAATCTGATCCACTCTTTTGGTCAAGCTTTTCAACCATCTTTGATTCACTTGTTTATATTGTACATAGCCCATTAGTCATCCTCATTGTTTCATTTTGGTTGGTAGTTTAGTTGGGTTGTTTTAGCATAGTAAAGAGTTTGTTGATTGAAATATGTTTGACCTTGAGTTGACTTATATATTATTTTATTTTATATTATTTTATTATATTATTTTATTCATCAGACTGTGCAACAATGTTCAGAGAAAGCTAATTAAGGACCTTCGTTTTCTATGATGCTTGATTCTGTAATATATTTGTATTTCTTTGCCTCTACAACCACTTTTCATCTTGACAATCCCTCTTGTCCCTTTTATTAAATATTTTCAGCCCACTTGTTCACCCTTAGCTAAAGTAGCTTGCTGCTTATAGTATAATATCAGTGCTTGGTTTTACACAGTATTCTGACAGTGAAGTGACAGTTTTGCTGACTACTGATGTAAGTGTTCGCCATACAAGCTGTCCCTTTACACATGCTCATACACACACACACACACACACACAAAGCTCCGCTCCAAGTTTAGTGTCATTCCTCCTTCATAGATTTTAAACATTAAGGTCCGACAGTTAAACTTTGAACAGGCTGTGAGGAAAGAGTCACACATTCTTCTGGTGCAGAAATAAAGTGTTAGCAATATTCTGACATTGTTGGTTTTGATTAAATCTCTCAGAAACCTGTAGAGGACTCATTAACTCAGTCATTTTATTTTTGGGTTGTGACTTAATAGTGGATCGTGCTTTGTTTGAGACTAAACAGCATTTTAAGCTTTTTGTCCCTCTTTCCACTTTAGGCCAAACCTTTTTTTTCTGATTTAGCTTCCATCCAGGGCCTGAAAGCTGGGGTCTGCTGTTTCATGTCAAGCTGTGCAAATGTCGGTCACGTTCTGGTTAACTTGTCACCGTTCGTTGTGGGCAATCATCAACCAAAATCACAACACTGTATGTGCAGATATCATTGAAATATTAGAGAAAGTGCCTCAATTAAAACAAACTCCATTGATAAACAATCCATAATAAAACTGCAAAAGGACTAACAGCCACTACAATAAATTGCATTTTGTGATATGATTTCTTCATGTTAAATACCTGAAACATGCATATTATGTTATTATGCAGGACTCAGCATTGGTAAATGTATCCATTTGCCACTTGGGAAAATAATGTGTCCCACATTCTTTGTTTAACTGGGATCTGGCCACACAAAACTCATGAAATAAAAATAAAAATCAGCTTACAGCATCTTTCTAGTGGGATGATGAAATTTAGGAAATATTCAGATTGTGCAATGTGTTTGACTAATAGCTTACAATATCAGCATGCTTATTTTGCCACAAATTGGTTGGGATGTTTTTTGTGACCCTGTTAAAGTTAACTCAACCCTGATCATAAGTTGTGGCTCCTTAATGACATTCAAAAGTTGAAGTGTCTCTATTATAAAAATGTCCTTTATTAAGTGTGTCCTAACGGTGATATCTAGAAGACCTACATGATTTAAAAACAAATAATTGAACATTCAGACTTTTTAATTTAGTATTTTGCCAGAAGCTACCGTTTAGTAAAAGGATCATAATAGGCACAAAAGCTGTTTCTAGACAAGTATTGTTTTGAGAACACAATCAGTACAAAAGGCTTAGAACAAACAATGGAGCCCTGTTAGTATTAATGCAATATGCAATAATAGGATATGTCCATTTATATTTGTAGCAATTGTAGAAAAACACATTTTTATTTGTTAATGAGGATAGTAATATATGATAATGATTGTAAAGTTTCTTACAGTAGCACAACCTATTTCTATAAATGGATTTAGTTATGTAAACTGTTAAGAAATAATTGTTTTTAAAATAAATCTTCATTGTCATATTGTACTACTCCAATAATGAAAAAAACTTATTGTATTTTGTTGTACTTATCTTTACCAAGGGCGTCAGTAATTGTGAATGGTGCTATAGACTGATGTGGTAAAAGTTTAATATTTGTTTAACAGCCTCAAACTGCCTTACGTGAGGCAGTGGAAAAGATAAAATCAACAATTTGGAAATGATAGTAAGTCAAAGATTTGGCAAAATAAGATAGACTCTGGTTTTGTGCAGCCAAGAGATTGGTAGTCCTACAGAAATAGGCTATAATTAACAAGTAACTAACATTTTGGTTAGTAGATGGCTCCAGGAAAAAATGTCCATACTTTTACTCTCTTATTTTAGGAATATGAAGAGGGTACTTTAAGCAGTAACATTAATTTGACTCATTGTGTTGAAATGTAGATCAGCTTGTATGAGGCCAACTGCCTTTTCAAAGTTGTGCACCATACAGTAGAAAAGTCAGAATCCTTCATTCCCTGGCTTTCTTGCTTCTTTGACTCCAGCATACTTTCTTCGATTTGCTTCATTCTTTGATTTCCCTCACAGTCTGCTCAGGCTCCCCATCGCTGTCTCACTGCACCTGCTGGGGAATGATTGAGCAATGTTCTTTCCACTGCATCAGCGCTTCACACAGTCGCCAGCCAAACCTTTTCTCTGAAATGCTGAGCTCATGCATCACCTGCATACCAATTAGACCACAAGCCCAACGTGGTCTATATTCAGGTCTTAAAAAAAACCTGTGGCAATCCCAGAACATCAGCACCGTGGAGCTGTGATCTAACATCGTGTCTTTTCTGGAAAGAGCTCTTAAGAGCCATCAAAGGTAGTTCTTTTTTCTGCAGCTCTGACTTTCATCACAACTAACTCACATGTGCATCAAAGCCTTTGCGACATTTTCTTAGATGTAAAGAAGCGGGCTTTTAGTCCCGCTCCAGGTGACCATTAGACTATTTCTTGAAAGTGAAGGCTTGCTGATTGGAGATGCTGCTGTGAAATGCATGTCAGATGGTAAAGCTGTTCAGTTTGTTAAAGTCTGTTCCGCTGAGCTTGAATCAGCTTTGCTTAGTGTTGCTTCTGCCTTAATCTCTAATGTAACTCAAAACTTGTAGGAGTTGTTTTTGCTCTTCACATGTACTTTTTTAATTGCTTACTTTTTGTCATATATGTTATTAATGTGTATGATTTTTTGTTATATTTAATTGAGATGCATTTAGGCTTTAATTTTAATGCAAACAAATGTCATGCAAATAACACTGCATATTACCCTAATCCAGTGATTCTGAAATGTTTCTGGCCAAGCCTCAATGGGAAAGTTTTTCTCCAAGACCCCCACTTATTTGGCATCAAACAGTGACACACTGTTATTATTAGTACAACAGGTCCTGTACCTGATTTAAGGCAGTGCCTTTTCACATCAGGAAACTCTTTTTGCTCCAAAATTACATAAATCAAGAACCTAAACTGTGGTACTGCACTTTATGTGGTTGTGGCTGAATATTTTTGCTTTATGAGAGCCTGCCTTCATAAATGCACGAATCTTTGCTGTTTCTCATGTTTTGTCCTAGAACCATGGAAATGCTGATCTGTTGGAAGTGTAAAGTGGAAAGAAGTCCAAGCCGCAACTTTGGAAGAGTATAACATAAGCTCTGCTTGCAAATGGATTTAATCTTAGAAAATAAATAATTACCTAGGCAGTTTTTGAAGAAGCTTTTGATCTGTATTTGGAGAATAGGTGGTTCTAGCAAAGTGTTGACTCACGGGTGGCTTCAATACTTTCTTACGTTTTTGTATCTTTCACCTACCACTTACAATTATATTCTACTTTGTATTGGTCTGTCACATAATAAATTCATATAAAATACATTCAAGTTTTTGGTTGTAACTTCACAAAATGTGAAAATGTTCAGCGAGAATGAATAGATTTGAAAATCACTGCATCCAGAAATTTCCTAATTTATAATAATTTGAACTTTTATTTTTAAGTCTAGTAAAAGACCTAGTTATGGATGCAGAAAAGATTTTTTGCACACCTGGGAAATGTGTAAAAAGACCGGAAATTTACTTATCTTGAAGTTTTAACATCTTTTCAGGACTGAATGTTTTTCTCCTAATAATAGATGCATATGAGGACATTACTTTTAACAAACTATACTTTTACATTGCAGCAGTGATATAGTGATTAAAAGAGTTAAGTATTTTTCTATAACAAATAAAGAAAAATGATGATTTGGGTATTTATACAAATACCTAAGTATATAAAAAGGGTATCAGTAATTAGTCTACTAACATACTACATGAAACCCAAGTGATAATCTATTAGAATAGTTCCATTAGTCACTATTCACAGAGGCAACAGAGAGAGGATAAATGTACATTTTTTATACTCATATGTAAATGGTTTCTTATATACAGTAGCTGTTTTGTAGTCTGTAGCTTTAATAGCTTTAGTTGTCAGTCACTTTGAGATTAAGCAACTGACTTGGCCAAATACTACAACTGATACATTTCTGTACCCAGGAAAAAACACCAAATTTACCTTAGCAGTTTGTACCTTCCAATTGCTGCATTTGGATGAATTTGAGAAGACGATTCAGCATCACCCAGAGTGTTCTGTCCTCTGTTACCAATAAACACCCAGTGTCTTTGGAAGCAATGCTGTCTCATTGCTTTTATGCTATTTACAGAGGATTTTCAAGAGACAAATTGTAATCCTTTCCAAACCAATTTTTCATCAGAAACTGTGAGTTTAGCTTCATCTATCAAAAGAATGCCCTCCTGGAGCTGCTCTGCCTTTTGATCGAGATTTTACAAAAGTCCTTTTAGCTTACACCTTGTAATAAATCCCCCTGTTTTGGCTCTGTGATTCTGTTCTCTCTTGCAGACCTGGATAATAATATGTTGCCCTCCTGCAGAGTCTCTCCACTTTGCTGGATGTTATGAATGGGTTAGACTTCACCATATAAAGCATTCTGACACTATCCAACCCTGCTATGTGTATGCATTCTTCATTTTACGAACAATGCAAATATGGCATTTATCTGTTGCTTTCCCTTTTTCCTTTAAGTGTTCCTGCTTTGACTGCACATTAAAACTATAGGAATGTCACTCAATTTTCACAGATTAATGTGACTTTTTAAACATTTAGATTTTCAGCTGTAGAGAAATATTGCACAGTGCAGATGTTACCTAAAATTAATGTTTTAAGAGAGATTAACAGCAAGAAAATCCCCCTAATTAACAATGATTCTCAATAACTTTTGAGAGCTCTTCAATTATTTGATTTGCTTTAGTACAAAGAAAAGATTAGATGGGCTCAGCAGATGAAATAATAACCTAATAACACATTTTGAAAGATCATAATAAAAAAAAACTGACTCCTGTTGGCACATAAAATTCAGGCAATTCTACAAATTTTCAGGCCATTTAAGGCTTGCTTGCTCCACAAAAGTCCATAAAATACTAAAAATGGGAAAAGATACATGTTATTTAGTGTTTTTTCTCTAAATAAATTGAGTTCTAAAGGTTTAGTTTGCAACCCCCTTGCAAAAGCATCCATACTGCTGATGTTTTTTTAAAATTTTGTCTGAATGCAACCACAAGTTTCAATGTATATTATTTGAATTTTATATGTTGCATTGATATTCAGTGCCCTTTTCTTTAATATGCTTGAATTAAAATCCACTGCACCACCAGTTCTCAAAACTCCACTAATTAGAAAATAGTCCATCCATCCATCCGAGATCGGGTCGTGGGGCAATAGGTCCATGAGGGAAGCCCAGTCATCTCTCTCTCCCCAGCAACATCCTAAAGGTCATTCTGGAGGATCCCAAGGTGTTCCCAGGCTAAGCGGAATATGTAGTCCCTTGAGCAAGTTCTCTGTCCTCCCCGGAGTCTCCTCCCAGTGGGACTTGCCTGGAAAATTTCCAGAGGGAGGCACACAGGAGGCATCCTGATCAGATGCCCAAACCACCTCAACTCCTTTCAATGCAGACAAGCAGCAGCTCTACCTTGAGCTTTCCCCAAATGTTGAAAGCCCTCACCCTATCTCTAAGGCTGAGTTCCGACTCCATGGAGGAAGTTAATTTCAGGCCGCTTGTTTCCGGGATCTCGTTCCTTCGGTCATGATCTATATCTCATAGACAAGGATCAGAAAATAGACGAACTGGAAAATCAAGAGATTTGCTTTTTAGCTCAGCCCTTTCTTCATCACAACAGACCAGAGCAGCGAGCGCATTGCTGCAGATAAAGTCCCAATCTGTCTGCCCATCTCCCATTCCAAAATTCATGAACAAGATATCAAGATACTTAAACTTCTCTGCTTGAGGCAGAGGCTTACCCCCTCCTTTGTGGAGCAGGTTCTGCTTCCTCCACAAAGGACATGGTGACTGGTTTGAAGAGATCCTCAAAGTGCTCCTGGGGTCTCTCTCCATAGCCTCTACAAATCCTTTCCATGCCTGAGTTTTTGCTTCCTCAACCACAGAATCCTTAGTCCTTATGGTAACCCGGTACCTGTCGGCTGTTCAGAAGTCCCCAAGGACAACCAAGAGTGACAAGATTGTTAAATTGTTTAAAGCCATAAAATCTCCAGTTTGCCACATGCTATGTAGGGGACACAGCAAACCTTTGAAAGAAGGTACTCTGGTCAGATGAGACTAAAATGCAACCTTTTGCTCTATGTGCAAATCTCTATGCGTGGCAGAAATCTAATACCCCTACGAAAACATAATAATGGAAATACATTTTTGATGGCCTCATCATGCAATGGGGAAGTCTTTGTTTTCTTTCAGCATAGATGGAGAAGCTGGTCAAAGTTGATGGGAAATAACATGAAAACATTGAAAGACAACCTGCAAAAAACAAGAGACTGGAGTGGAGGTTTATCATCCAACAGAACAATCACTCTAAACATACAGGTACATCTAAAAATATTAGAACATCAAAAAAATATTTTTAGTGATTCATTTCAGAAAGTGAAACTCATATATTATATAAAATTATTACACACAAAGTAAAACATTTCAAGCCTTTTTTTCTGAGATCAGAGCGGGGCCCAGTCAAAGTACAGACCTACATCCAATTCATAATCTGTGGCAAGACTTGAAAATCTATGATCACAGAAGTTCCCCATCCAATCTGTTGGAGGTTGAGCTATTTTGCAAAGAAAAATTAGTAAAAATTTCATTCTATAGATTTACAAAACTGCAACAGACATACCTCAAAATACCTGGTGGGGTTATGACTTTTTTATTAGCAACCACAAAGTAGTGTTTTTTGTTGGCTTGCTTGTTTGTTTGTTTGTTTTGTAGGAAACGTGCTAAAATGTTGTTTTTTTAGGAATGTTAAAAAATAGCACAAATATACACAATCCAAACAGTATCTGTCACATCTACCGATACCAAAGCAGCACCTCTAAGCTTCCAGTGTTGATTTCAGTTTTAGCTCAGATATGCACTACTCCATGTTAGCAGACAAACATGCTTCAAGCATACAAGCAATTAATTCCATTATCCTCGAAACGAACACTTAGTAGGAAAGGACGAAGGAACGACTTGAGATGGAGCCACATTAACAGGAGAAAGCAGTGCTGTGCCCCTAACTGCCATGCCCATCAGCTATGCTATCCAGTAAATTGGTTTACAATCTCTTCATTCAGTTCTATAACAATTAAACAATGAAGGACAATAATTCTTTTCAGACTATTCCATTCTTAGATTTACAGTCAGTTTGGGAGCATTCTGTAAATACCATTGTTCCTCTGAGATACCCCATGCTGTTTGCTTACATTATCATGCCTCAATAGAAATTATCAATAAAAAAATAATAAAGCCTTAAAATACAGACATCACCTCTGCAACCCTAACACCTGCAAAATGCTCATCTCATCTTACATATTAAACAAAATCAATACAAATGGCATAGCATACCAATCTGGGTCACCCAGTTGGACGGCTACTCTTTCAGCTCAATCCTCCTGTTTTTTTGGTTAACACATGCACTGCACTGCTCTTGTGCTTAGACATCAGCATCAACATCTTCCTTATTGCTCCAGATCTGTCTCCAAAAAAATCCTTACAGGACACTGTAAGGATGAATCTTGCCTCATTGCTATCGTTCTAACAGAACCATTATGCTGCTTTGTGTAGCCCCATTGGTGAACTTAGGCAACTTCTATTTCCCTCTCATATTGTTGTCCTTTTTTCAAACAAGTGTAATAACTAGTGTCAAAATCTCATTCCAAGATCAAAAATAAATACACAACAGATTGAAAAGAGGTGCACAATGGTGAAATCAGCCCTTTAGTCTCACACTAGAAGAAGCTTTACTCACCTCAGTATGCCGGATGGGGCAAATGTTTATCAAACACCTTGGGGTCACAAAATTGAAAACCAAAATCTAATTCCCAGACAGTCAGTTGACCTTTATGAATAAAATAGGAAACTAAAGCCACAACAAAAGTAACATGCTTTGTCATGACACAACAGAACACTGTAATTTCCATATCATTCTTCCCATTACACACATTATCTTCAGAGGCCACACAAACTTACACTGAAGGGATGTGCCAGGATTTGATGTTATACAAAATCTTCTTTATTTTCTCACATTTACAGCTCCAAAAAAACCCCTTTTTCAAATTGCCAGAGAATAAGGCAAAATAGTAAAAAGTGTAACAGCAGCTTAACATTAAGCTTCCGCAATGGCCTTCGAAAAGCCACAAGTTTCACTGTGTTGAAACTTTGTGGACTTTTGCTTAAAAGCTGGGGAAAAGCCAGGGAATCAACAACTGTAAATTAAACATACCAGCTCTAATAAAATATCCAGCAGGACTTATTTGTTGAGGATGTTTGTGACATGAAAAAAAGATCAGTTCAATTCAATTACTAAAAGTCTCAAAAATTTAAATGGCAGTATGAGAGAGTAAACTGACAGGAACTGTTGATAAGAGCTCCTGGTTGACATACAAAAGCTACATGTTTGTGTGGATCAGGCATTGCCGTTGAAATCTTCAATATGGAGAATGACAAATATTTAATGAATTTATCCTTCTGTCATGCTCCAGAGAAGTTGTACACTGTTGTTTGAAACTTGGTGAAAATGATTAATGAGCTGCTTCCTCTCTTAAAACTGCTGCTTCTGATCCAGTTTCTGATAAATGAAACAGATTTGTTTTTGTTTCTTTGTTTATGACATCCTTTCTTTGCATAACCAAAGGACACATCCATCCCAGGCTTTAATTTTGAACATTCATAGGAGTGGAGCAACCTGAATGGATAACACACAATGTAACCAGTAGAACATCTTCTCATAGACCCACAACCTCTTATTTAAAACAGCTTGATATCAAATATAGGTTGAACTTCCCAGGAGTGTGTTGGCGTTTTCATCTCCAATGCAAGTGGTTTCTTGGCACTATTTATCTTCTCCCCAGCATATAAAGAGCACTCTAAAATGTCTGAGTTTGTGCCAGGCATTTTGGACAGGTGCCTAAAGTGGCTCCTGTCCCCCTAGGCTCTGCCTGTATTTGATATGCTACATTAGACGCCTCGCAGTCAACTGTGCATTCACAGGCCAAGCTTTGGGACTAAATTGTCCTCTCTGCACTCTGAGAAAGGCCTTCCTTCGGGTTGGTAAACAAGTCAGCTTGTTAGTGTGGCTTTCTGTCAGAGGAGTGGAGGGAAAAAAAAGTTTGCTCCGGCTCTCTCATCCCACAGGCAACTCTTTTCATCATAAGGTGCGTGCAGCAGTTTCATTGTACTCTAATTTATGATATCCAGTATTTCTCTGTGGGAAGAAAGTTTCTCATTCCAACTTTTGCGGAGCGCGTATCTCTGCCGCACCTTTTCTTATTGTACCAAAGTCTTACTTTAAAACCTGAGGGAATGCACCTAGTTAGTTAAGAGCAGCGTGGAAATATTGTGTTGCTCCTTTCAAGAAAGAGGAAGCTTTTTTCTCTGCCCCAATTTATGCTCCCCTGAATAATGGATATATTTGTAAGGAAAATATAAATCATACTAAGTAGAAATGTGCATGTATTTCTGTATTTATAACAAAGTTTTATGCAGACATACATCAATTCCAGTGAAATACATTTCATTGCAAAATAAGGCATAGAGATAAATGTATTGTATTAAAAAAATCATATTGCATTGAGGTTTAAAGTATCTTTAAATACATGCCAATCTAAACGGAAAAGCAGTCATAACAGTTTATGAGATGTCCGCATCTATCCACAGTACCTTACAAAAGCCTTACCAAAGGCCGGGTGAATCAATACTTTGTGCAGTCACCTTTACGTAGCTGCAATCATGGCTGCAAGTCTTCTGAAGCATTTCTCTACCAGGTTTGAACATCTACAAACTTAAAATTCTGCCCAAAAGTTTTACAAGGAAGCCAAATACCTCAAGCTCAGTGAGACTAAATGGAGAGAGCATCAGTTTTAACTCCAACATGAAGGTGAACCTCCACCCCTGTCTGAAGTGTTTTCCAGCCTCCAAAAGCATTTCTAGCCGTATTGCCCTTTATTTAGCTTGTGAAGGCCCTGGTTTGACCTGTTGCAGAAACAGATGGCTCGAGTGCAGCAGGCAAACTAATTGGAAACACGTGAGTTGGTCCTTCTCCCTTATATAAAGGCCTGTGTGCTGTGCAGCAAGGGGGAATGGGTTTATCTCTCCCCCTTTATACCATGGTTGTCTTCCAGGGTTAGATTTGGTTTGCTTGCTTTTTTTAACACTCAGTATTTACATTCAATATTGACACTCATTAACATTGACATCACTTATTTTACTGACTCCATACACTGAACTATTGTTAGTTTTTTACTTTCTTTAAAATAAATATTTATACATCATAGTTTCTTTTTTCCCTTGTTTCCCTGTGTGTCAATTTTGTGTAAATAAGTAAACCTGCCTCTTTCCATGCTCCTTGCTCACTCGCATTCAGACTCATCTGGTTCACAGCACCTTCTTCATGTGTCTCCTATGTCGCTGTGGTATACTTCAAATGGGACTTCTTATGGCTCTTGCTCAACAATGGCTTTCTTCTTTGCCTCTTTTCCATAGAAAAGAGATTTGAAGAGGGCATGATTTACAGTTGTCCTGTAAACAGACTCTCCCACCTGAGCTTTGGATCTCTGCAGCTTCTCCAGAATCGCCTTATAGCTGTTATTCAGATTAATTAAAGCAGTTAAACTCTTATTACTAAGTAGTAAATTAATTAATAATTAGGCAGCCAATAATTGGAAATTGATTGCACTTGATTGTAATTATGGGTGTCATAGTAAAGGAATCAATGAATGCCGCTGTTTTCCAAACATTTCAGATTTTGTTTGCAAAAAAAAAATGAACAGCTTTGTACCAGTTGTCCTCTTCCCAAATTATGTGTTGGTCTTTCATATACAATCCCAATAAAATACATTTAAGTATTTCAAGAATAATTGTTTTACTTTTTCAATGTCTTTTTGCTTGAAAGTTTTTGTTTTTGTCTTTTATTTTCATGTCAACTTTATTTCAAGAGGAAAAAAATGACAATGTGTTGCAGTTTACTGTGCAACTCATCTGTATTATCCAGCAGGGGGAACTTTGTGTATTTGCATTCTTTAATTACCTCTCAATAGCTGTTGTTACACGTAGTGGCAGAATCAGCAGTTCCTGCTTGGGATTCAAATTACCTCCACTCACACGAGGATTAAAAGTAAAACGATGCATGCGTTTAACCACTGTTACATTTTTTCCCTCATTATTATAAGCTTCGATGTTTACAGCTGCAGCTGCATCAGAGCCTGTAGTTCACATTAAAAGCACCGAAGTGAAAGACTGGACTTAAAGGATAATTCTCGGATTATTGCAGTCTGACGTGTTTTCCATTTGCAAAGAGCCTTCATGTACACAAATCAAAATGCTGGATCGTTTCATCTGTTGATGAGTATCTCCTAAAGGAGATCTGGGATTCAGACTGAGAGTTCATGTACTGCTTGTTTTATTTTATTTTGAATGATGCTTTTTAATCATTGAAATAAGAAATAAGTTTGTTTTTTATTTTAAAATTCCCATCCAAACTTTTTTAAAAATAGTTTGGATGGATGGATGGATGGAACACAACTACCTCAGAAAATTGTACAGATGTTGACTTTCACATCAACAGTGATTTTTGTAAAGTGCCCTTTACAGAAAATTAGTTGCAAATTGGCACTATATAAATAAAATGAATAGAAATTTAATTGATCAGTCACACCTGATCAGCTGGCCTGGATGTTGGCGGTTCTGCGTCTTAAGGGGGAGTGCGGCCTCTTTGCTGCGTATGCTGTGGCCTTTCTGTGGCACCCTTTGGCTTGCTGGGTCGGCGTCTCTCCCTTGGGCGGGGTGGTGCATCGCGGGGTCTGCTTGACTGCCTGACTGGACCTGGTGGTTTTTTGTCCATGGAGGGTGCATGTGCCTATGCTGGCCCGGAGCTTGCATTTGGGTAGGCCTGCTATTTTGGGTTGGGTTGACTTATAGGCAGCCTCGGTGTTGGTGTGGGATGTGTTTTGTTGCCCCACTTGCCTGGTTGTGGCTGCAGTCCGGTGCCGGGCATCGGGGACTGGGCTCTGCCCCGTGGGTTCAGGGGTGGTTGGGCATGTTGGTCATGTGGTGTTTTCCAGTTGTACTGGGCCGGCTTGTCTGCTCTTTTTTTGGGGAGTGGGGCCACACTCTTGGTCATTGCTGCACACGCTTCAGGCTGGCTCCTTTTCACTGGGATTGGGGGCTGGGTGTCAGGGCTGGGGATTGGGCTTTGAGGGTTTGGGCAGTTTGGTAACCCCCAGCGGCGGAAGCTAATTCAGCAATTTGAATCTGCTGTGTCAGAGCAGGGACATGTCTAAAGCATGCAGGACACTAGCCCCTAAGGACTGTGTAGAACTCCTGTGCTCCAGATAGTTCAGATTCCTGTTTTTTCTTATGCTCTCTTTTCTTCATCTAGCCCTGAAGGTTTTTTTTTTAAGGATTTAAGTCTGGAAACAGAGATAGCTGTTGGAGATTACGGATTTTGTGCCTTTTAAAGAACTTCTGTATTAATTTGTTCATATGTTTCGGATCATGACTTATCCTTTGTTTCACACCTGACATTTCTGAAATTTTTGTTTCTACCAACTTACATATTGGTTTCACCGGAACAATTTCTGTACAGTTTTCTTAAGGCTCCCACATAGTCGGGCATAATGTGAGCTGCGCAGACTCCGTATGTTCTGTAAGCGGATGTTTGAGGTTTCATTGTCATCGATCTCTTTCCTTGTTAAATATGATTTTTTTCCAAAACAGAGAGGACAGGAAGATCCCACAAGAAAAGAGTTTATGTTATTCAGGTTCAGAATAATTTTTAACAACACACTTCAGTCATGTTAATCCGAAGCTAAATTAGTAAAATGAATAGCTTGGGCCAATAATAAAAGACATTATCAAAACATTTCACATTTAAATTCAACAAAAAAAGAAAAGTTCTACTAATTATGACATTTTAATAAGCCTTGTTTTTTGCAGAAGAAAGATAGGACTCTGTAGAAACTATAATTTGCAGCAGGAGATAGTAGAGTGCTTCCTTGTTAATTTTGTTGTTGTTTATTCAAATTACTGGTTTTATTTCAGTAAAATCTTCCCTGGAGCTCTGATGGTGACTATCAACAACCACAGAGATAATGAGTGCCATTTACACACTCACATGACACATACACTGATTGGTTCTTTTTCTTCTAATTCAGAGATGCAGCAGTCTGTAATCCATGAGCTAAAGGAGGAAAGCTACTGAGCTGAGAGTGGATGAGTTCTCCAGATGGAGAAATAAAGCCAGACTAAAAGGAGGAATTCAGTCCATTTCACTAGGTGCCATTTATTGGCAATTATAGTCAAGTACTTTAGGCAGTCTCCATGTGGAAGAGAGAGTGACACTGCTTCAGTTATCTTCAGGCACGGAAAAACAAGGCAAAGGTGACTTTGAGGAATGTTCAGTCACAGCTATTACCTACAAATCTCATTCTTACTATCATCACAGCCTCCAAACATGTTCTCTGGGGATTTCCATTGTTTTCTATGACATAGTCTGTTTGAATAATACAAATATGAACTTGATCCCGACTTGCAATGTCTGAGACTGTAGCTGAAGAGTGCTTTCCTGAAATCTGCACACAAACAATCAGCAAAATGTAAAATCTACTCTGTAGTTTGGCTCAACAGCAATAATTGCACTTATTTGTGGAATGAAGGCTATGACAGAATGGGGATGTCTTTAATGTGAATTAAGTTAAGAGTAAGGTATCTGTAATTAGGCCATCTAGACAACCTACAAACCGGATTCCAAAAAAGTTGGGACACTAAACAAATTGTGAATAAAAACTGAATGCAATGATGTGGAGGTGCCAACATCAAATGTTATTCAGAATAGAACACAAATCACAGATCAAAATTTTAAACTGAAATTGAGCATATAACAAACAGCTGGAAGACCAATGAACACTAATTAGGTCAATTGACAAAATGATTGGGTATAAAAAGAGCTTCTCAGAGTGTCAGTGTCTCTCTGAAGCCAAGATGGTAAGAGGATCACCAATTCCACCATTGTTGCGCAAAAAGATAGTGCATCAATACCACAATGGTGTTACCCAGCGTAAAATAGCAAAGACTTTCAAGTTATCATCATCAACCGTGCATAACATCATCAAAAGATTCAGAGAATCAGGAACAATTGCTGTGCGTAAGGGTCAAGGCCGTAAAACTCTACTGGATGCTCGTGATCTCCGGGCCCTTAAATGTCACTGCACCTCAAACAGGAATGCCACTGTCAAGGAAATAACAGAATGGGCTCGGAATACTTCCAGAAAGCATTGTCAGTGAACACAATCCACCATGCCATCCACCGTTGCCAGCTGAAACTTTGCAGTGCAAAGAGAAAGCCATTTCTAAGCAAGCTCCACAAGCTCAGACGTTTGCACTGGGCCAGGGGTCTTTTAAAATGGAGTGTGGCAAAATGGAAGACTGTTCTGTGGTTAGATGAGTCACGATTTGAAGTTCTTTATGGAACACTGGGACGGCATGTCATCCGGACCAGAGAGGACAAGGATAACCCAAGTTGTTATCAACGCTCCGATCAGAAACCTACATCACTGGTGGTACGGGGTTGCATGAGTACTTGTGGCATGGGCAGCTTGCATGTCTGGAAAGACAACATTAATGCAGAGAACTACAGTATGTTCAGGTTCTAGAACAACATATGCTCCCATCTAGACGTCATCTCTTTCAGGGAAGACCCTGCATTTTTCAACAAGATAATGCCAGACCACATTCTGCAGCAATCACAACATCATGGCTACGTAGGAGAAGGATCCGGGTACTGAAATGGCCAGCCTGCAGTCCAGATCTTTCAACTATAGAGAACATTTGGCGCATCATAAAGAGGAAGGTGCGACAAAGAAGGCCCAAGACGGTTGAACAGTTAGACGCCTGTATTAGACATGAATGGGAGAGCATTCCTATTTCTAAACTTGAGAAACTGGTCTTCTCTGTCCCCAGATGTCTGTTGAGTGTTGTAAGAAAAAGCGGGGATGCCACACAGTGGTAAAAATGGCCTTGTCTCAACTTTTTTAGGATTTGTTGACGCCATGTAATTTTGAAACAACATATTTTTCTCTTAAAATTATACATTCTCTCAGTTTAAACTTTTGATCTGTGATTTGTGTTCTATTCTGAATGAAATATTAGATGTTGGCACCTCCACATCATTGCATTCAGTTTTTAGTCACAATTTGTTTAGTGTCCCAACTTTTTTGGAATCCGTTTTGTATTTGACCTGATAGTTCAATATTAAAGAGAGATATCTGTCCATTCTGCTTGTGTTTAAAGTCAGACTTTAATGGCCAGTGCCCTGCATGTTTCAGATGTTTCCCTGGTTTAACAAAACTGAATAACAAAAAGAGTTGAAAAATACTTGGCCTCTGCAAAACTAGATGACAGAAATACATACAAGGAAAGCTAATCCAGCAATTTGAATCTGCTGTTGCAAAGCAGGGACATGTCTAAAGCATGCAGGACACTAGCCCCTCAGGACTGAGTAGACCTCTCGTGCTCCAGATAGTAAAGATTCCTGTTTTTTCTTAAGCTCACTTTTCTTCATCTAACCCTGAAGGTTTTTTTTTGAGGATTTAAGTCTGGAAACTGCTGTTGGAGATTACTGATTTTGTACCTTTAAAATAACTTCTGTATTAATTTGTTCATATGTTTTGGATCATTACTTATCTTGTGTTTCACACCTGACATTTCTGAAATTTTTGTTTCTGACAACTTAAATATTGGTTTCACCGGAACAATTTTTCTACAGTTTTCTTAAGGCTCCCACATAGTCGGGCATACTGTGAGCTGCGCAGACTCCGTACGTTCTGTAAGCGGATGTTTGAGGTTTCATAGTCGAGTGTACCGATTTCCTACATTTCTGGTGACAAATTCCTACATTTCCCACACTTTCTGCCATAGTGTCATCAGAGAAGGAGGAAGAGCTAATTTGACTTGTAGTTTTGGAAAAACAAAGTAAAGAAGGTGGTATATAAGGCCATTAAACCAGACTAAGGACGAAGAAGGGGGATACACCTGTGAGTGTGGCGCAGATAGTGGCAGTTACATTGTGCATCGAGACGGGTTGCTTGGAGCAGTGTGTGACATATGAAACAGTTCGGTGTGAAAACTTTTTTCCCGCCGAGGAATTTATTGTGTGACACCACATACACAGTTGTAAAAATTTACTATGTGGGAGCCTTTAGAGTAAGCTTTGGACATTTTTTCCTCTCTTTTATCATCATTTTATCCGTGCATGGTGGCAAAACAATTATGGGTCATCATCCAACATCGTTAGTCACAGTTCAGAGTTTTTTTTAATCATTATTCTTACAGTAGAAATGGGTAAGTTTAGGTGAATAGCAATTTCATGATTTCTGAAGAGTTCTGATTGGAAAAGGAATGTTCGCTTGCTCTTCCCATTTTGAAGACTGAATAAAAGAATTGGCCACTGTGTGACGTAAGAATTATGTACAATACTAATGAGTAAAGTAAAAGTATCTGGGGGAAAAAAAACTAAATGTTACATTTATTTGATATGTATTTTTATGGGTGCCAACAACTATAGCTGCAGTGTTTTTTTGAAAGAATATGTCTTTACATAAGACCTTGTTGCATTGAATTTATGTATTCACATTAAAGGTTAAAATGTTCCTTGTATTTAGTGTGAGTTTATGCCACTGGTGCGACTGGCTCAGTGGATGCAGTAGTCGTTCTGCAATCGGAGAGTTTTAGACTCGATTCTGTCTTTTTCCTGCCACATGTTTATGTGCCCCTGGGCAAGGCACTCAACCTCAAGTTCCCTACCAATCTGTGTGTCTGTAAATGAATGTGTGCGAGGTTGTGTGACTGAGTGACTGTGGCTCTAGTGCAAAATGCTTTAACTGGTCAGTATGACCAGATAAGTGTTATATAAATTCAGTCCATTTACAGTTTAATGCTATAGAAGGTGAATTTCATTTAATGCCTTATATTTTGTTGATGTGCCTATAATTGTGAATTCAGCCTTATTAGGAGTAGCACACATCAACTCCTCATTATTGTGCTCCAACATGAACTCCTCCTATTTTGCATATTATAGTGTGCAACATAAAAATTAAAACAGTAAAAGTACAAGAAAATTAACATATATAGCTCAAAATTTTGTCAAAGTGTCTTAACTACGTAGATGTCTAACCAGATACCCATAAATCCTCTGACTAACTCCACATTTTTACTCTAAATACTGCAAGATGTGACAGGAAGAAAAATGATAAATTAGTTTGGGGAAGTTAACTTGCAGTCCAGTGAGATCTGTTCTTGTCTACCAGTCAGCTCAGCAGCTGTATTGAGCTTTGAGCGTAATGCCGCTGTCCTAATTTGGATCACTGCCAAGAAGCGACACATCCCTAATGAGGCAGCCATTTCAGAAATCACGCCTACAGTCTTCTTCTCAGACCCTTCCTCTCTCTGTGCTGGCTTTATGCATCATTTCCCCAACACTTTTACTTTTTACTTGCATTGTTCTCTAGGAGGTTGTAATACCATTAAGCAGATTCATGAATTTTTTCTGTTCATTTTTTGTCTGTAATGGTAGTAATGTTTTTTCTTCTTTCCAAGCATGTTCTTTTTTCACATAACCACCACTTTGGTCCAGAGGATTATACAGTTTCTGGTGCAATTTCACAGTGTTATGCCGACAAATGTTAATTAAACTTTAGTGCATGCACTTGTCTTTTACTCATGGAACTGGGATTTATTAATATATACATGCATGAAGGATTATTGCACAGTCCAACATAGCATCTCTGTTTCCTTATTATTTTTCCACAAATAGGCTGCCGGCTTTGTACATTTTTTGTTATTCAGATGCAGTGTCTTTTTTTTCTGGTAAATTTATTAGCCTGTCTATAAAGGAAAATTACATGTCTTATAATTGAGGATGTCATTTTGCAAGATTATTCCCCAATGACATTGTAACTCATAGAGTTAACTCAAAGCTCAAAAAAGTCAATAAAGGTGACTCGAAAAGAATGTTTGTCACTGGATAGTTTTAGGCCGGGCTTTTTTAAGAATATGAAAAGCAGGTGTTGGGATACACAAACAGGTTTGCAGGTGACCACAAAAAGCACAGGGTAGAGGTTAAATCTGATCAGGGAAATTTAACCAGACGTTTGTGCTTGGTAAACGTAAATATCTAATCATTCCACCCTGGAAAAAGAACAATCACTTAAAGCCAAAAAATTATATATGCTGACTGGATATGAGCCTCTAAACACAACTGTACCTAGAAAACTGGTTACAGGCTCTCAGTGGGGTTAAGATCTCAGGACTTTCTTGATCACAGGGCTAAATGTTAATTGAGTTGATTATGATTATGTTTGCACTCGGTGGATTGTTTGGTGTGTCTCGTTTGATCTGATTTCTCTCTACTGTGTGTATCTCTTACTTGTTCTAATACATAAGCACGTTAAAACACATACTTCCTGTTTCTGTATTTAACGTTTGGGGACTCTCCGTGTTTTACACGGTTTTCTAGTAGTGGTAAGGGGTCGCTAGCTTAGCGTTAGCTTTAGCTCCACCATGGCTACCTGTTCTGCTGTTTCTCTCTCTGAGTCTCCTCCTCTCTCGTGCTCTCTCTGTCAGATATTCAGTTACTCCTCTGCCTCCTTTAGTGATAATAGTACATGTAATAAATGTAGCATTTTTGTAGCTTTGGAGGCGAGGGTGTCGGAATTGGAGACCCGGCTGTTGAAAAACCAGCAGATAGCCGAGGCCCCTTTGCCAGCGCGGGAGCCACCCGGGGGGTCCCCCTAGCGTCCTTCAGCAAGCCCGCGCAGCCTGGCCCCAAACGGTGGGTTGACGGTAGTAGAAAAGGATACCTAGATCCAAACCCAAGGTCACACCAAACCCCTTGCGTTTCTAACAGATTTTCCCCCCCTCAACGACACACCCCTGAGGAGGGCCAACTCTGGTAATTTGGCCCCTCCCAAATCAGAAAAATGGTTTCTAGAGACACCAGGGACAATAGTCAAATGTTGCCAGGGCCATATGAAACTGTGCCTAAGGATAAAAACGTAAAAAACAGTAAGATGTTATTTACGCTGGCGATAATGAACCCGGTTTGTCAATCGGAGGTCACCAAAGTTAGTGTTGTCGGGGTGAAGTTTGCCAAAAAAAATGTCGGACTTTTCTTGGTCCCCTCCCCGATTTTAACCCGTGCGACAAATTTTGCCCCTGCGTATTCAACCGCTGGCGTCTAGGGGGTGTCCAGAAAAAATTTTGGGTTACATTTTAGGACGGCTAACCTTTTGGGGGGAAAACAAAAACCCGGGCTAAATTTCCCGGGGGGAGGGGGCGGCAAACCCCTCCATTTTGGGATGGGAAACATCTTCCCTTTTCTAGGGGGAAATTTGGGGCCGGGAAAATTTTTTATTCTTTTCCCCCAAAATCTTGGGAAAACCAGGGGTTTAGACCCGGGAAAAACGGGGGTTTTTAAATTTAACCCCCCAAATTTTCTGGGGAGGGTTCTGTTCTTTTTTTTACCCCAAACCCATTACCCTAATTTAAAAACAGTTCCTTTGCCAGGGGCCCAAAAATTTTAATAGATTTAAAAAAAAATTTTTAAAAGGGGGAAAAAAATTTAGGAAAACCTAAAAAATAAACCCCCAAAAAATCAGGGGCTAAAAAAAAAAAAAAAATTTAAAAAAAATTGGGGGATTTTATGAAAAAAATTAAAGGGGTTCCTGTTTTTTAAAAAGGGAAAAATTGGCCAAATTTTGGGCCTGATTGTGGGCAAACAGGGGGTTTTGGGTTTAATTTTTCCTCAAAAAGGGGAAACCCCCGGCCCGCAGGGAAAAGGATTTTGTTTCTATTTAAAAGGGGGTTTTAAATCCTTTTCTTTTTAAATTTGGTTTTAAAAAAATTTAACCCTTTTCCCCCGAAATTTCTGGGGGGCGGAGGAGGAAAAAAGGGGAAGGGCAAAAACCCTCTTTCAGTCCGATTTTATTTGGGGGGGGTAGTTTCCCAGAACCCCAATTTAAAGCCAAACTCTTTTTTTTTATAATTTTTTAAAACCCTTTGTTTTTTTCCCCATCCAAATTTCCAAAAACACCCCCCCAAAACCCCATTTGTTTGTTGTTTTGTCGTTTCCCCCAGGGGCCCCTTTTATCTCAATTTTTTTGGGTCAGGGTTTTTTAGGGGCCTTTTATTTGAATTTTAAATGTTAAATTACAAAATAAAAGGGTTTTTTAAGTTTGGGGGGGTTTTTAAAAAATTCATGGGGGGGAAAACTGAAAAAATGGAAAAAATAAAAAATTTGCCCCTTTGGGGGTGCTATCTTCGGGGCTCAATTGGGTTTGCTTCCCAAAAAAAATTAAAAAACCTTTCCCCCCCTTTGGTTTTTTTCATTCTCCCGGGAAAACCTTTTGCTTTTACATAAAGGCATTTAGTGGTTTAAAAAAGGGGGGGGCATTTAAAAAAATTAATTTTTTCCCCATAAACCCCGTCCCCGTCTGGCCATTTTTTAAAAAAAACCCCTTTGGGGGTTTAAAAATTTTAAAAACCGGGGTTTTCTCCACACCCGAAAGAAAAATTTTTTAATTTTTAAAAGGAAAACATTATCAGGGGGGGCAAGGCTGTAAAAAAAAAAACCCCTTTTTTTAAAGGAAAAACTGTTTTCCCCCCTTTCCCCTTTTTTTCCCCCAATAAACCCCAAAAAAAAAACCCCAGGGAGGGGGAAAAATTCTGTTTTTTGCCCCTTTTACAAAAATTTATTTTTTCTTGTTCATTTGGGGTTTTCTTTATTCAATTTGCGTTTATGCATTAAAGGCCCCCCTTTGGCCCCCTTTTAAAAAAGAAGGGGGAATTATTTTATAGGGGGGCTAGGGGTCCCCCCGGGTTTAAAAAAGAGGCTGCCCCTTAAATTTAAAAAACACCCAAAGTTTAAAAAAAAATTGGGGGAGGGGAAAAAAAGGGTGCCCCCCCCCCAACCCCGGGGGAAGGGTTTTTTTCCTTTTCCCTTAAAAAACTGGGGAAAAAAAAGCCTTTCTGTTTATTAAAAAAGGGGGGGCACTTCACCCAAGCCCCGGGAAAAAAGCTTTTTTTTTTCATCATTAAAAAGAAAGGGGGGGAACAAGGGGAAAAATTTTTCCCAGGTTTTCCCCCTTTAGTTTTTTTTCAGGGTTGGGTAAAAAAATTACCCCAGAAGGGTTTATAAAAAAAAACCTGTTGAGCCCCTCCATTCCCTTTAGCCCCTTTAAGGGAGGCATTAGGAAAGTCAGGGTTTTGGGAATTTTTCCTAAATAAAAAATTTTATTCCCAATTAAAAAAAAAATCTTTTTATTTTACTCCCGAAAAGGGTTTAAATTTCTTCACCTCAAAACAAGTGAGGGGCAAAAATTTTGGGAAAAAAAACTGTAAAAACCTGATCTGTGTTTTTTTTGGACTGTTTTTTTAAAACCCGTTTGGGGCCCTTTCCCGGGGTTTTTCCCAAAATTTAAAGGGGTTCACCCTCTAAACCCTTTAAAAATTGTAAAGTTAACCCCCAAACCAAAAAAAAATTTTTTTTAAAGGGAAAAATGTTTCCCCCTGATTACACCCCATTTTTGGGTTTTGAAAATTTTTTTATCCCTTTGTAAATGGAAAATGTTTCCCCAAGCTTTTAAAGGGAAAAAGGGATTTAAAAACCTTTGGTTAAGGGGAAAAAAATTTACTTGGAATTTAAGATGACTTTATTTAAAAATTTCCGGGGCCCATTTCCCCAAACTTTTATTTTTATTTTTAAAAAAATTTTTAAGAAAAAAAGTTTTTCTAATTTTAAATGTGTGAGGGATTTAACAAGCAAAAGGCCCGTTTTTTAAAAAAGTTCAGTCAGGCTTCAGAAACCCTTCATAGCCAACCCGAAAAAAAAAGCTCTGGGTTTAAATTTTACTAATGATTTTTCTTCTAGTGGGCCCCGGGTTTTAAAACCCTTAGGGAAAAGGCCCGGGGAAAATTTCTTTTAGGGGAAACAGGGGATGCCGGCCCAGGGGTGGTTTAAAAAACTTATTTGTTTTTTACCCGAAATTTTTTAGTTTTTAATTTTAAAAGGGTAAAAACATCTTTAAAAAATTTCCCGGGTTAATTGTGGAGTTTTCCCCCAGGGTTCCCGTAAATTGGGGGCCCAATTTTATTTACCCAATATATTGGGTTCCCAAAAGTTTCCAAAAAAATTACCGGGGCAGCAAAAAAATTTTAAAAAATTTTTTACTGTTTGCTGGGTGATTTCTCAGCTTTTAAATTATCCCCTAAAACCCCGATGAAACCCAACCAGGGGTTGATTTTTGGGGGGTTTTCAAAAGGGGATGGGCTTGAAAAACATTAAAAAAAAATTGGGGGGACCTTTAAAAATTTTTTTTTCTAAAAATTTAGACAAAGGGGGGGAGGGAAGGGTTGGGGCATTTTTTTGGAAAAGGAGTTTTTTAAAAAAGGGGGAAAATGCCCTTTGGTTTAATCACTTAAAGGGGTTGGGGATTTAAAAATTGGGGCCCTCCGTAAAAAGAAAATTAAAAAAAAACCTTTGGGGTTTTTTTTTTGGGCCAGGGGGGCATGTTTTTATTTTTAAAACCCAAAAAATATTAAACCGGTTTTTTTTTAAGGGGTTTTTTTTCTTTCACCCCCGGAAAAATTCCCCAAAATTAGGGGAAAAAACCTATCCAGGGGGGTAAAAGCTGGGAAAAAAACTAGTTTTCCCTGGGATTTGTTAAATTTCCAAAGGGTGGGGGCTTTTTGTAAAATTTGTTACTTTTCAGGGTTGGGGTTTCCCCCAAAAATTCAGTTTTAAAAAGGGGGTTCAAAACTGATTCAAAATGCGCAAGGGGAAAAGTTCTTTAAAGGGAAAAAAAAATTTAAAAAGGGAAAAGGGTCAATTTTTTTCCCCACTTTTTGCTTCCCCTTTATTTTTGGGCCCCCGTTTAAAACCCAAAAAAAGAAAAATTAAAAAAAAACTCCTCCCCCACATAAAAAATCCCTTAAAAGATCTGCTCCCCTCCCTACATTTTAAAAAGAAACCTTTATTGTTCCTATGGGTTTCCCAACAGGGGAAAAACTTTCTTCTCAAAACTGGAAAGGGGGTTTTCTGGTGGTTCCTAGGGGGGTTTTCTAGAAGTAGAATGGGGGGGGCAGAAAACCTTTAGTTACAGGCTTTCCCCTCCTGGGGGAAAAAAACCCGGGGCCCCGGGTTTTTTGGGGCCCCTTTAGGGGGGGGAAAACCCCTTCTACTTTTAAGGGGTAGGGGGTTAAAAAAATTTCCTTTTTTTAAAAAAAGCTTTATTGGTTTTGGGGTTTGGGTTAAAATTCCCCCCCTTGGGGTTGGGGTTGGGGGTTTAGGGGGGGGGGTTTTAGGTTTAGCCTTTTAAAAGGGGTCCCCGGGTTTTGGGTTTTAGGTGCAAAAAAACCCCCCCCCCTCCATTTTTGCTTTTCCCCGGGAATGACCCCCTTTTTCTTTTTCCCCAAAGGTTTTTAAAACAAGGGCTGACAGAAGGGGGAGGTATCCCAATTTCCCTTTGGGGGTTTTAGGGATAAAAAAATGGGGCCATCCCGTGGGGGGAAACCCCCTTTGGGTTGGGGGGCCTTGAAAAAGAAAATTGGGTTTAAAAAAAAGCGGCCCCTTAACTTAAAATTTAAAAACGGAACTGAAAAAAATTTTTTTTTTGTATTTTGCTGGGTAAAAGGGGGTTAGGGGGGGCTGGGGGGGGGGGACATTAGGAACCCCCCTTTCACCCTCCTTTTTAAAAATTTCAAACCCTTTTCTCCTTTTCCTGGGCAAAGGGGAATTTTCTGAGGTTTTTTTTTTGGGGGGGGGGAAATAACCTATGTTTCTTTTCTTTTGGGGGGGGGGGGGCTTTTTAAAAAACCCTTTAAAACTGGGCCCCCCCAGGGGGTTTTTATGTTTCTTTTTTTCTTTTTTTTAGGTTTAAAAAAAGACTAAGGAAGGGTACATCCATTATTTTTCCTGAGCTATCTTCCTTATTTTTACCTCCGTCTTCTTCCCCCCCTGTTGGATGGAGTAAGGGGGAGTCAGGCATAGCCTAAACCGGCTCAGTTATGGTTGAGGTGCAAACACACCCTCCATTTCTGCTACCAATATGACCCCTCTCTTTTCCAATAGTTATAATAAAGAGAGAGGTATCCCAATGGTTGTGGTTTTTAGTATAACAATGACCATCAGTGGGCTCTAGATGGACAAACTGTCTACTTTTAAGGCTAGGCTTAAAACTTTCCTTTTTGAAAAAGCTTATAGTTAGAGTGGCTTAAGTTATCCTGAGCTATCTCTGTAGTTATGCTGCTATAGGCTTAGGCTGCTGGAGGACATAATGACCACTTTCACCCTCTTCGCTACATTCTTACACTACTCTACAATTTTGCATTATTTGCTGATATTTGAGCTTTCAACTTTTTTCTCTCTCTTTTCTCTTCCTAGAAGCTACACCTGGCCTGACTCTGTGTCTACCTGTGACACCTTTCTGGAGAGGGGCATTGTCCAAGCTTCTGCTGCCACCAATTTAATGCTTACCCTCTACCGATGATCCACATGGCCCTGTCTTTCAGTGTTTAACCGTTTCTCCCTCCTAGACATGGCAATTGACTGAGCTTTTGCTGTCACTAACTCTATGTGCTCTCTTTCAGACTCTTAACCTTGAAAACTGGCTCAGAGTTTATCTGTTGTTTCGTTCTAGGTGAAACGACTAAAGGAGCTACATCCATTAACATTTACTTTTCCTTCCCATAGAACGTACTCCTGGATCAGTGCTTCTGTGTTCTCTTTGTGTCTCGGCTCTGTTCTCTCTAACCCCCAGTCGGTCATGGCAGATGGGCGCTCACACTGAGCCTGGTTCTGCTGGAGGTTTCTTCCTGTTAAAAGGGAGTTTTTCCTCTCCACTGTCGCTACATGCATGCTCAGTATGAGGAATTGCTGCAAAGTCAACGCCAGTGACTGTCCACTGTCTCTACATACTCATCCGGGAGGAGGGACTGCTACAAATCTCTGACTGGATGCAATCTGTTGGGTTTCCTCAGATAGAAAAACTTTTTATCCAATTTGAATAAATAACTGAATCTGACTGCACTGTTCAATGGTTAGGATTAATTGGAATGATGTACCTGAGTTTTGTGAAGTGCCTTGAGACAACATGTGTTGTGAATTGGCGCTATATAAATAAACTGAACTGAATTGAATTGAATTGAATTATAATGCTACTTTATGTTTTTGTTAGACACAAATGAATTCTTTACCAACTATTTCTTCACATGAAAGACCAGAGTCACACCCACATTTCTTCAGCTGAGGCCCCAATGTATCTGTCCATCTCTTACTGCATTCTACCCTCACTAGTGAACAAGACACACCAAGACAATGGAACTCCTCTGCTTAAGGCAAACACTGACACTTGACCTGGAGGGAGCAATCCACCTTTTTCTGGTTGAGAACCATGGTGTCGAACTCATTGTAGCTGACCTTATCACGACTGCTTCACACACACTCGACTGCGATCCGCTCCAGGGCACACTGAAGATCATGTTTTGAAGATGCCAACAGAACCACATCATCTGTAACAAACATAGAGGAGATCCAGAGTTTCCCAAACCAGACACCCTCCTCTCAATGACTACCGCTTGGCTTCATGTCAATGAACACTGCAAAACGGATTTGTGACAAGGGGTAGCCCTTCTAACACACTTTGGGTCCCCTGTATTGAAGATTGGAATCACCACCCTTGTGTGCCACAGATGTTGTCCCAGTCACCAATGCAACAACAAAGAAGCATTTTAACCGCCCCACAATATTGAGAACATTTTTGTTTTGTGATTTTTTTTTTGCTATAAAGTAAACTTTTCAAGCTAATGAAGTACTTGTATGCAAATGAACACTGCACAAAAATCCCAAAAATAACGGGGCTTTCACATAAATTGAAACCACAAATTGTGCAAAACTTCCTATGAGTACTGATGCAAAATCCTTTTCACAAGCTTGTGTCAGTCTCCATGGCAACCAACCTTACACTGGATGATTGTTGATGGTACTCTCCACTATTAACTTTTAACTCAGATATTTGGCACGGCATCAGGATGCAACTCTCACTGCAGACTAACAGTCATCCACACCAGTGGTTCTCAACTCTTGTCCTTAGAAACCACAGTCCTTCATGTTTTAGGTCTCTGCTCCAGCACACCCGATTCGAATGATAGCATTACCTCCAGCATGCTATCAAGTGCTGCAAAAGACTGTTGTTTACCCATTCATTTAAGTCCAACATGTGCAGAATAGAACACTTACAATATGAAGGACAGTGGACCCTGAGGACCAGTGCTAAGAAACATTGTTATGGAAACAGTCAAAAACATGGCAGTTTTTATTCACATTTGTGCATGCATTGTAGTTGTTGCCTTGAGATTAGCTCTAACCTTTTCTCTGCTAACGGCTCTTCTACCCAGACTCTGTCACCAAACAAAAAGCATGCCAGCGTTATCTGAAGCCCCTCTTTCAAAACAAGATGTCCATCATGGTCAGTATATCACTGACGGTCATTTTTCTATTGAAAGCTGGATAAAGCCCTCTACAGTAGAGCATGAAGTCAAAAATATGTTTTTCTTTTACCAAGAGGCTGCAGTGCCTGCAACCGTTCATATACATTAGTTTCTCCAATGCAGAGGTCTACATTTTATTCGCAACAGTGGACTGCTAACACCCCACCGCTGAGCTTGTGTTTGGTGTTTACTCCTTGGAACGAACCACACTCTGTGTGTTATGTTTTAAAATGCACAAGAATAGAGAGTAGGGCCAGTGACTCACGTGTCCTAATTGCCCAATTAGTGACCTTAATGGCCCTATTAGTGTGATTTCTGACAAAAATGTATAAGCCTGTTCCTTTCAACCAGGTTCAGAACTTAGGAAGACCTTTGGATGAGAAGTGAAACGTATTCAAGAAACAAGAGAATTTGCCTTCTACTAAAGCACGTAGGATTGTCATGTCCTGGATGACTGAGAATCTAACCAGCATAATATAAAATAAACACACAGTTGTATTTTTTTGTTCATTTTTAAAGTTAGAAAGTGTTCAAATATGAGAAGCATGATGCACTTCGAGCCATCTAAAGTATTAATATGAAAACTGAATGTCTTTTGAAGAACATCTTGTGCTTTATATAAATAAAAAAACTGAATTGAATTGAACATCATATTTAGATGGAAAAGTGCATTACACTCTACTACACTATAATGATCTTACTTTTTGCAGCAAATCAAGTGGATGTTAACACCTCAATTTCCATCTAGGCGTTATCGGTGCACATCACACTTTTGTCTCTCCAAGTTCTACTAATGACCTAATTAATTTAGGTCAGTTCAATGGGAGTTTCACTAAGAACTAAGAAAAGAGAACTTTTACAGTCATTTTGGATTTATTAACTTCCTGTAGTCTTCTTTAATATAAAAGTAATCTTTCTTGGGATTAAAAAGCTATCAGATTCTACCACTTAGAAAATCATGAAAGAGTTTGATTTTAGAAGAAAACTGAAAAAAAACATATTTTTATACACCTAGCAGGGCAAATTAGGTATTAACACCTACATGTTTTTCTCACTGAATACATTTGGGTCTATTAACATGAAAATCACACCAGATGTTGGAAACAGGCCAAGTAATTCACAAATAGAAAACAGTCCAAACTAATTAGTCCATAGATTGTGTACATTAAAGTACAATGGTCTATTAATTTGGAATTCTTACAGAGATTTAGACAGCTGTAGAGAAGTCTTTACTGGTAAGGACTGGAGGGTGACACGGGAGTGGATTTTCTCTCCTGTCCCATCCCGCTCCCAAAGAAAAATGTCTTGTCCCATCCCTATCCCAGGCCAGCATAAAAGAAAAATCCTGTCGCATCCCACTACTGGTGAATTGACTCCCTCTCCCATCCCGCTCCCATTTAGAACGACTCCTACTCCTGTGCCACTCCCATTTTTGGTTTCTTCATTTAGTCTTTTGGCAACTTCTTTGTTTGAAAGACCAGTTAGGTCCCTGTTTTCAGCTGTAGTAAAGGCCAGTTAAAGTAAAAAGAATAATAATGAAAAAAAATAAAAAAATCAAACAAGGAAGCAGACCTTTTCTTTTAGTTGAATAAACAAAATGAAATTTTGTATTTTACTATTTTTAAAGTGATTTTTTCCTTTGGCAATGACATTACTTTTGTGCCCAAAATTGCTGAAATGAAAGGAAAATCCACCTAGCAAGAGAACTGTACATGGTGAACAAAAGTGCAAAAAGGGATTACATTCAAAAATTTAAAAAAATGTACCTCAAGGTTACAGCCCTGGTCCTCAGGGACCCTTCCCCAATTTTTAGATGTGTGTCTGCTCGAGCTCACCTAAATTCAAATTCTGACGGGCCTCCTATACAGGCATCAAGAAGGGGGGTAAAAAAGGGACAAAATCATCATTAAAAAAAATAAATGTTGTGAATGCCCCCAAGTGAAGAAAAATGAAAACATGAACGAAATGTAACATTAAAATGTGCCTTAAAATTTAAAGGTACCATTTTTTTATTTAATACATCATTAGAAACAATAAATGTACCATTATATAATGAAATGGACTTTTATGCAATTAAATGTGACACTGAATAATTAAGTAAATTTTTAAAAAATGACTGACATAAATTTGGTTTCACTTTTAAAATTAATGATGTATTAAAAATAAATTGTATTTTAATGGTAATTCAATTTTTTTTTTATTTCACAAAGTATTATTTAATATCTTCCTTTAGAACCTTTCCCTTCTACTGTGGCAAGGCTCTTAAATCTTTAGTGCACATGCGAGCAATTTTGTTGGTCAGATGAGACTTGACACATGATGGTACTTTTCGTTTGACGAATGAAGAGATGCAGGGCTGATTCAATCCAGAACTTGTAAGTCTTGTAATGCCTTAAAAGTGTGCCTTAATCACTGGTTTACTTGATTACAACTAAACACGTTTTACAAGCAGCATACTGTGTTAACACCGCTACATTCAACTCTCCTGAAGTTCGATAATATTTGCAACTTTCCTGTGAGCTCTGTGAGTTTAATAGATAAGTCCTTACTTCTGACTTTACGTTGCAAATCCAATTTTACCACGTCCAGTTCTCCACCTGCGTTTGCTCCCTCCATTGCTGCGTTCTGAACGCAGGTGGAAAACATCGATCAGAAGCAATGTTGGCCTGTGGATCGTGTAGTTCGTTTGACTCGCATTATAGTATAGGCTTCTTGGAAAAAAACTACACAATGGCGGTGTCGATTCAAGTTATTTTTTTCTTAAAGTTTATAACAAAGTCTCAGTTTTACATTTCCAAAGACAATTGATCCTAGTTTGTTTTCCCTCCTATTGGTTAGCTCCCGCTCCCGTCTGCTCCCGTTCATTTTTTATCCTGTACCGTCCCAATCACATGATCTTTACTAATGCTGTCTCCCATCCCGCAGGATTCCCATGGGAATCCCGTGACCCGTGGGATTCCCGAAAAAATGTCAGCCTCTAGTAAGGACAGCTCCACAACATCTTCTCTATGGATAAACTAGTTGCATGCATTGCTCAAGGGGAACTAGGATTCATTAAAATGTCTGGGAGTCTCTTCTATGCAATTATCTTTTTGTTCTTTTCAAATATATTCAGCTTAATTAAAACCATGTAAATGACTGGGCTATTCTAGCAGCTTTATTTTATTAGTCCTCTTATTATCTTAATAATTTATAAAGTGTATTAGAAACCAAAAGGCAATCAAAGTGCTAGACATGTGAGGATAAAGAAAAGATAATCAAAGCAATTAACGATACATTTGTTTGTGAGAGTTTCCTTGGCTGTGTGTTTGGGATTGTTGTGTAGCTTGTTTTTCAATTATTTTCAAATATGTGTCAGCAAATTTCCCCATTGGCCCTTCTCTTAATTATATAAGCTCTACCGGTACCATGCTGAAGAACAGCCCCACACCATGATGTTCCCACATACAAACTTTGCTGTTACCCCTCCTTGAACCACCACCTTAACGTGGTGGCGGGGTTTCAGGGCTCGAATGATCCTTGAGGCTATGTTGTCTGGGGCTTAAATGTCCTGGTAGGGCCCCCCCAGTGGGCCCACCACCTGCAGGGGGAACCATGAGGGACTGGTGCAAAGAGGATTGGGTAGCGGACGAAGGTGGAGACCTCGGCGGCCCGATCTCCAGATGCTTAGGCTGGCTCTAGGGACGTGGAATGTCACCTCGCTGGGGGGGAAAGAGCCTGAGCTTGTTCGGGAGGTCGAGAGATATCGAATAGAAATAGTCGGGCTCACCTCCACACACAGCTTGGGCTCTGGAACGCATCTCCTCGAGAGGGGCTAGACTCTCTTCTACTCTAGAGTGGCCCATGGGGAGAGGCGGCGGGCTGGGGTGGGTTTGCTTGTTGCCCCCCAGCTCAGCCGTCTCGTGTTGGGGTTAACCACGGTGGATGAAAGGGTCGCATCCCTGCACATTTGGGTTGGGGACAGGTCTCTGACTCTCGTTGCGGCCTAAGGGCCGAGCGGTACTGCGGAGTACCCGGCCTTCTTGGCGTCCCTGTCGGGGGTGCTGGATAGTGCCCATCCCGGGGACTCCATTATTCTGCTGGGGAACTTCAACGCCCACGTGGGAAATGACAGAGAGACCAGGAGATGTGTGATCGGGAGGAATGGCCTCCCTGATTTGAATCTGTGCGATGTTTCATTATTGGACTTCTGTGCTAGTCACGGATTGTCCATAATGAACAAAAGGGTGTTCATCAGTGTACTTGACACCAGGACACCCTAGGCAGGAGGTCAATGATCGACTTTGTTGTCGTATCCAGGGGATGTTGGAGACATAGAGTCTCCAAGAACGGACCATGTTCTCTGCATCTATTGTCGATGCTGCGGTGCCTGTCGGGGCGGCAATTTCCAAACTCAGTGGTGGACACCAGCAGTAATTCAATTCAATTCAGTTTTATTTATATAGCGCCAATTCACAACACATGTCGTCTCAAGGCACTTCACAAAACTCAGGTACATACAGGGGTTGGATAATGAAACTGAAACACCTGTAATTTTAGTGTGGGAGGTTTCATGGCTAAATTGGACCAGCCTGGTAGCCAGTCTTCATTGATTGCACATTGCACCAGTAAGAGCAGAGTGTGAAGGTTCAATTAGCAGGGTAAGAGCACAGTTTTGCTCAAAATATTGAAATGCACACAACATTATGGGTGACATACCAGAGTTCAAAAGAGGACAAATTATTGGTGCACGTCTTGCTGGCGCATCTGTGACTAAGACAGCAAGTCTTTGTGATGTATCAAGAGCCACGGTATCCAGGGTAATGTCAGCATACCACCAAGAAGGACAAACCACATCCAACAGGATTAACTGTGGATGCAAGAGGAAGCTGTCTTAAAGGGATGTTCGGGTGCTAACCCGGATTGTATCCAAAAAACATAAAACCACGGCTGCCCAAATCACGGCAGAATTAAATGTGCACCTCAACTCTCCTGTTTCCACCAGAACTGTCCGTCGGGAGCTCCACGGGGTCAATATACACGGTCGGGCTGCTATAGCCAAACCTTTGGTCACTCACGCCAATGCCAAACGTCGGTGTCAATGGTGCAAGGAGCACAAATGTTGGGCTGTGGACAATGTGAAACATGTATTGTTCTCTGATGAGTCCACCTTTACTGTTTTCCCCACATCCGGGAGAGTTACGGTGTGGAGAAGCCCCAAAGAAGGGTACCACCCAGACTGTTGCATGCCCAGAAGGAGCATGGGGGTGGATCAGTGATGGTTTGGGCTGCCATATCATGGCATTCCCTTGGCCCAATACTTGTGCTAGATGGGCGCGTCACTGCCAAGGACTACCGAACTATTCTTGAGGACCATGTGCATCCAATGGTTCAAACATTGTATCCTGAAGGCGGTGCCGTGTATCAGGATGACAATGCACCAATACACACAGCAAGACTGGTGAAAGATTGGTTTGATGAACATGAAAGTGAAGTTGAACATCTCCCATGGCCTGCACAGTCACCAGATCTGAATATTATTGAGCCACTTTGGGGTGTTTTGGAGGAGCGAGTCAGGAAACGTTTTCCTCCACCAGTATCACGTAGTGACCTGGCCACTATCCTGCAAGAAGAATGGCTTAAAATCCCTCTGACCACTGTGCAGGACTTGTATATGTCAACCCAAGACGAATTGACGCTGTATTGGCCGCAAAAGGAGGCCCTGCACCATACTAATAAATTATTGTGGTCTAAAACCAGGTGTTTCAGTTTTATTGTCCAACCCCTGTACATTCCAATTAATCCTAACCATTGAACAGTGCAGTCAGAGTTAGTTATTTATTCAAATTGGATTTGGAAATTTTCTGTCTAAGGAAACCCAGCAGGTTGCATCCAGTCAGTGACTTGCAGCATTCCCTCCTCCTGGATGAGCTTGTAGAGACAGTGGACAGTCACTGGCGTTGACTTTGCAGCAATCCCTCATACTGAGCATGCATGTAGCGACAGTGGAGAGGGAAAACTCCCTTTTAACTGGAAGAAACCTCCAGCAGAACCAGGCTTAGTGTGAGCAGCCATCTGCCTCGACCGACTGGGGGTTAGAGAGAACAGAGCAGAGACACAAAGGGAACAAACAAGCACTGATCCAGGAGTACTTTCTATGGGAAGGAAAAGTAAATGTTAATGGATGTAGCTCCTTTAGTCGTTTCACCTAGAAAGAAAGAAAGAACATATAAACTCTGAGCCAGTTTTCAAGGTTAGAGTCTGAAAGAGCGCACATAGAGTTAGTCACAGCAAAAGCTCAGTCAATTGCCATGTCTAGGAGAGAGAAATGGTTGAATGTAGCAAAGAGGGTGAAAGTGGTCATTATGTCCTCCAGCAGCCTAAGCCTATAGCAGCATAACTACACAGAAAGTTTCAATTCAGATTATTTAGTTAAACGGCGCTTATTTTCAACAATGTCGTTTCAAGGCACCCCACAAAGGGTCCCACTGATGGTCATTGTTATACTAAAAACCACAAGGACTGAGATACCTCTCTCTGTCGGACTGATTATGACCATTGGAAAAGAGAAGGGGTCATGCAGGTAGCAGAAATGGAGGGTGTGTTTGCACCTCAACCATAACTGAGCCGGTTTAGGCTAAACCTGACTCCCACTCACTCCATCCAACAGGGAGGGAGGTAAGCCACTCTAACAATAAGCTTTATCAAAAAGGAAAGTTTTAAGCCTAGCCTTAAAAGTAGACAGGATGTCCGCCTCATGGACCAAAACCGGGAGCTGGTTCCACAGGAGAGGAGCCTGATAACTAAAGGATCTGCCTCCCATTCTACTTCTAGAGACTCTGAGAACCACCAGTAAACCTGCAGTCTGAGAATGAAATGCTCTGTTAGGAACATATGGAACAATCAGATCCTGAATCCTCACATAAAAAGCCCTTAATGATTTAGCTCCATCATACATCAGAGATCTGATTGTTCCATATGTTCCTAACAGGGCACTTCGTTCTCAGATTGCAGGTTTACTGGTGGTTCCTAGAGTCTCTAGAAGTAGTATGGGAGGCAGATCCTTTAGTTATCAGGCTCTTCTCCTGTGGAACCAGCTCCCAGTTTTGGTCCGTGAGGCGGACACCCTGTCTACTTTTAAGGCTAGGCTTAAAACCTTCCTTTTTGATAAAGAGTGATAGAGTGGCTTAGTTTATCAGAGAGGGGACCTTCCTCCCTCCCTTTTGGATGGAGAAAGGGGGAGTCAGGTTTAGCCAAAACCGGCTCAGTTATGGTTGAGGTGGTTGACACCTTTCTGGAGGGGGGCATCGTCCGAGCTTCTACTGGCAACAACTTAATGCTCACCCTCTACCAATGATCCACATGGCCATGTCTTTTAGTGTTTAACCCTTTCTCTCTCCTAGACATGGCGATTGACTGAACTTTTACTGTAACTAATTATATGTGCTCTCTTTCAGACTCTAACCTTGAAAACTGGCTCAGAGTTTATATGTTCTTTCTTTCTTTCTAGGTGAAACGACTAATACATCCATTAACATTTACTTTTCCTTCCCATAGAAAGTACTCCTGGATCAGTGCTTCTTTGTTCTCTTTGTGTCTCTGCTCTGTTCTCTCTAACCCCCAGTCGGTCGTGGCAGATGGCCGCTCACACTGAGCCTGGTTCGCTGGAGGTTTCTTCCTGTTAAAAGGGAGTTTTTCCTCTCCACTGTCGCTACATGCATGCTCAGTATGAGGGATTGCTGCAAAGTCAACGCCAGTGACTGTCCACTGTCTCCACATGCTCATCCGGGAGGAGGGAATGCTGCAAGTCACTGACTGGATGCAATATTTTATAGGCTTTCTTTGCCTTTTCCACCTTATTTGCCTCAGGTGTTTATTATTTATTTCTCCTGATATATTAACTTAGAAGAAACACTGCTCTGTCTTCTACTTGTTTTCTTTTTATGAATAAGGCCTGTTAATCCAAAGTACCTACCTAGAGCATAGGAGCTTGTTGAGATGTATTAGTCTAATAAATCTGCATTAATTTTCTTCTAAGACTATGTTTACACTATAAATTATCTTATTTTTTAATATTGTCTTTGCTGCTCAGGAACATTTCAATTTTTAATTCCATGGTGCACATAATGCTGAAATTGCACCTCCATGTGATGCTTGTGCATTTGTGAAGGCGATGATTTCAAATATGACATTGACATCCAGGGCCCAGCTTTGAGTGATGACCATCTGCTTTGGCTAAATAATGATGACAAACCAGTTTGCATATCCAACGTGATGGAAACTCCTGGTTTAGTAATATCAGTCACTGAAGTACTGAACTACTGTGGGAGTTAATCCTTATCTCTGTCGCTGTAACATATAGCAGAACAGGCACTGCAATCTGCTGAAAGCTGATAGGAGCCTTTCCTTTTCATGTGCAACAGGCATGACATCCCCTTACTGTATCAATACAGATGATTCAACACAATCCTGACATGTGATTGGCTGGCCTGTCTTTGGTGGCAGTATTACGGCTTTTTGTGTATTCATGGTGAGTCGGTTTGATTCAGACTCAAAAGACACATCCAGCAATGTGTCGGGTTTCATTATCGTCTTTCATTGAAATGATCAGAGCAACTCTACAAAGGGAAATATTTGCCTCTCTGGCACAAACACTTCCATGCATGTGTGTCCACCTATTTAGTCAGATTGACTGCATGCTTTGATTTTTCAGTATAGTTTACAACCTAGAGGCAGGAAGTTAGGTAATCCATAGTAGGATGGTTGTGGGAAGTCTTCAGATTTACAAATAAAACCAAAGAAATTCTGTTAAATTCCTTTATTTAAGCAACATTATTGTATTTTTACACAGGTGAACAGACGTTACTGAATTTACCATGATTTTTACAATTTAACCTTTTTAATTGTGTTTAGGCTTAGAGCTCAAACTTGTTATATTCACTTCAATGTCTGAATTTGATAAATATTTTCAAAAGGAGTAAACAAAGAAAGCATGCATGCATCATCTGAGAATGCTGCCAAAAGCTGCAAAAAAGGGATGATGTTACATATGAAGCACCAAATTTGGGCATCAGTGCATACCACAATGGCCTTCCTAGATAAAAATAGTAATAGGAAATGCACTAGGTAGAATGTGAGCTCATAAGGTGAAGATTAATATGGTGGTTTACCACGTGAGACTGAACAAGTCATTTGAAATGAGAGAATTCGAAGACCTAAAAAAACCGGCACCATACCCAGGGATTTGAAAGCACCCTGAGGCATTTACAGCCAGCCTATACTTTATCAGAATAGTGAACAACTGCTTGAGAGAAAAAATTGTAATTAAAAAAACTTAAAATAGGGCAGAATTAATGTAGATGTTCTTATTTCTGCTCCTGTTCTGACCAAAACATTGTTAAATTTGAGTGGGGCTTCAGCATTTCCTTTTTCTCCCAATGGGTAAAAGGAATATTTTATATCACAAGGGGCCCGGGGTTTTGGGAAAAACAAAACCAGCATTTAAAACGGGTCCCTCAAAGTCCCCCACTTTTCCACTCAAGGCCCTGTTTTTTAAACCTGGGGCAAAAGGGCTACTAATGTTGAGACGTACAGAAATCTTCATTTTTTTTCTTTTTTAAATAACACTTTTTATGTAGGCATTTCACATTAATCTATGTGGTTTATACTGTTCTATGAAGAGTTATCAGATGGAATGCAGTTATTGCAAAGGGAAGGAAAATTGACTTAATCACAAAAAAAATGATTAGCACAGTTTCAGCTGTACCATGAAATGACCTAGGGAATTTAAAAATTCCCCCCGGTTTAAACTCAGTGGTAAAGTTTTTTGAGGGGGCCTGGGCAGTTTGTTATCATTTTCTCAGTAATTTTAAATTGAACCGGTATTTTTTTTTTTTTATTTATTAGTTTTTTTTTCCCATTATGTTTGATACAAACTGTCCCAAAAACTACAGCTTTTCCCAAAAAAGACGGGTTTCCCCAAAGGGAAACCTCCAAGGGGCAACCATTCCCAAAAATTTAGAACTTATTCCACTTGGTCCTGAAAAAGGTATGCTCACTTTATTTAAATGTCAGTTCACTTCTTGCAGCGGGAATTATTGTGTTGGGACAGGCAGCAGCATTTGAGGGGGTTTATTCATCTTCTATTGTAACTATTTATATGCAGACATAAAAATGGTGTTGGCAGGTGGGAATATGAAAACCTAACTAACTTGGAAAGATGAAGCAACGAACTTGTGAAAAATAAATGTCGTAAATCTTTGCTGTCAGGCATATATGTTTAAGAATAATGAGTCACTTGGCACTTTTTCAAATTAGATCACATTTGCCTCTTAGGTATATTGATATTATTATACTTTAGTTGTAACTTGCACAGATACAATAATCAGCTTTGACAAATATAGGTAATTTCATAATGCATAAATTTCTCTTGGATCCTGAGGCAAAAATAATATAAACTGTACAAAGAGACTGTTTTTTAGAACAGGAGCTAATAGTAAAAGCATTTTGGAGAATTGGAGTTCTCTTGGCTTGTTTCCCACAGACCCGATTCATTGGGGATGCACTTCTCTTTCCAAACTGAACAGCAGTCAGGTTATTGTCAACCAGATTTAACCGTTAAAATCAGAATAATAGAGAAAAACAGTCTAGCTGAAGATTTCATTCCATGATTTTCAAGTAGGCTATCTGCATAGAGAGAGAAGCCTGCACAGCTTGGTGCAAAATCTAACTAAGACATCATTTAATCACTGTGGTGACGGTGGTTTGGGGGTGGTGGTTGGTGGGGATGGGGTGTTACCGGTCCCATCTGTTTATTTCTTCAGTAATTTCCATAAAACGACATTTAGAGAGACTGTATTTAAAAATTAGAATAACATGCAAAAGAAGACATTTTACAACAAATTACTTTGGGCTCACATTTTAGATTGTAAATGCAAAAATAACAAAACAGTTTTTGTTTATATTTCAGAACATTTAGAATGTGGTGCCTGATATTACTGTGTTATTCATTTATTGTGTTATCTGAGACAGTGGCTCCCCCAGGGCACCTACTAGAAGGTGTGATATATATTAGACAATGGGTGAATTTTGTCCTAAAGGTTGATACGGTTAGATGTGAGCGAGTTTGACGAGAGGGACATTGTGGTGTTTATATGTCAGCATCTGCAAAACTGCACCACCTCTGGTGTGTTCCTAGTCTGCAATGGTCAATATAAATTGAAAGTGGTCCAAGGAAGCAGCACTGAAGAACCAGGATCAGGGTTGTGGGCGGCCAAGGCTCAGTGAAATTGCTGTCAAAGTTTATGCTGGTTCTGATGGAAAGGTGCTGCAAAGCTACTAACCAGTCAGGTGATGCTGACTGGTCTACCACCAAAAGAACCAAGAATGGCCAGGTGAGCATCAGAAGTGGACCATTGAGCACTGGAAGAGGGTCACTTGGTCTGATGAATCATGTTTACTTTTACATTACAATAATGCATGTAAGGGTCCAGTTACCAGGGAAACACATTGTACAAGGTGCACAATGGGAAAAAGAGAAGCCAGTCGACGGAGTCTGATGTTATGAGCAATGTTTTTTCGGGGAAACCTTGGGTTATGTAATCCATGCAGCTGTTACTTTGGCTCCTATCACCAACTTAAGCCCTGTCAGTCCATGTACACCATGTCAAGTGAACAATATTCCTTTTCGCACTGGAAACAGCAGATGTAAAATTCCCACCATGGCCTCAGTTGGACTTGCCACTGTGGGTTCCAAACATGCCTCACGTTTCTCAGTGACACCTGGGCCTAAAGTTGTGGCTAGCCCATTTTTGACAGCCCCTTTTGCACCCCATAATTTGGGGCCTAAATATGCCCCCCGCCCCCACCCTCTACTTACATAAAATGGTTCAGTCCACCACCTGCTCCATCAGAAAGCCGCAGACAACTTTTCACAGACAGCAAATGGAGGTGGAGACAGTAAGATGCTGCATACGTTAGGGAGCCAAAAATTGAAAGAGAAAAAGCTCAGACAAGAGAAAAATGCAAAGGGCAGACAGTATGTCACCCAATTCTTTCATAGGCAAGGTGGGTCTGTTAGTGGTTCATGTAATAGAAAGTTCTGAAACGTTAACCTGTTGTCTAATCCTAACTTTGTCCATAGTTTATAAGCTAGCTCATTTTCTCCAACAGTGAATTAACTGATTATGATGGAGAAAAAACAATAAAGAATAAAAATTGTTGTGAAATAAAAAAGCCTATAGTTTGTATTTATTCCAGAATGATTTTAATGGTTTAAAAGGCATCAGCTATCCCTGAAATATAATGTTTGGTCAGCAGTTTGGGACTCTCCCCTTGCTTTGCATTTTCAACTTTCAATTTTGAAAATGAACTAAGACACACTGGTACCTGGGTCAAAAGAAATGACCAGCCCTCTGTGACCCTACCTGGGGGGCTCAAGCATGCCCCACATTTCGTGCTAGTATCTGGGCTACAGATGTTGACTACCCACTGTGGCGCCACTTTGGCCTGATGTTGTGTGGCATATATTTGCTTTATATTTCATGCCTTGGCTGACGATAATTAGCTGCCCACTGTAGTTTTATATTGGTCACTACATTGTGGAGCCTATGCTCTTTAATGAGGTACCTATACCCACAGATCTCAGCTGCCCACTGTGGCTAGGGGTGTATTGGTACAGATAATTTTAATGAACATTTCTGCCACAGTCCTGTCGGTTTGATATGCACATGTACTGAAGGAATACAGCTTTGTTTTATTTCTGACCACATACAGATGCCGAACCAAGTGTGAAATGCAATGTTCTGCAGTGCAACTTTAAAAAGTGACACCAAAACAAAACAGAGTATTCCCAGCTATCACCAAGCTCTGCTATTTGGGAACAATGTTTCCCTTTCAGCTACAGTGGAAAAAGAAAGGTGGACCAAACTAAAATTTAATGTGAGCGTACCCATCTTTAAGCAATTAAGTATTTAACTCGCTCTGCACCTAACTGAATTACTCACCTGAAACAACATCAAGCTGAATCAGAATCAGCATTATTGCCAAGTTTGTACAGTCAAACAAGGAATCTGACTCTGGTACACATCACTGGAATGTAGACATCACTGGTACTGGAGAAAAATTAACTGACTTCTAAATGTCTGCCTGTACCATCCAGTCAGCCCAAACTCAGTACATATTATAAAATTCAAGTTGGAGGAACCCCTGTTGATGAGAGGGGATTTTACCAACAACTGCTGCATGCTATATTCATGTACAGCTGGGGCACTAGGTTGTCGTAATATCAAAACATCTCCAAAGTGATTTAATTATGTCTCATTCTCAAATTTGGGTACAGTCCTAATTTAAAATGTCTAAACATCAACACCGACTGTTTTCCAGTGGTTATATTGTTGTATAATCTATCTATCCAGGTCTTGGTTATGCCTACTTATACTACATTATTCACTGAAAAAAAATCCAACCACATCTCCAGTCAGTTCTATGATTTTCATTTTTTCGAGTTTCTGTGTACCATTACAACCCTAACTGTGGACCAACTTGGTCTTATGATGGAAAATAGCAGCATCTCACGCTGGTTATAAATGGGCTACAAATCCTCCAGTTTATTTTATAACAAATTAAGAAAGCAGTGACAAAGACTCATTTTCAGAGAAGAGTAAAAAAAACAATAGATGTTAACGTTTAATCTTTGGTTGTTCTATAAGAAAGGTAACAAGCTGTAACAGTACATCTGTGATTATGGCAATGGTGTATTTATAGGTTAAAAAATTCATGATTGAGTTGTACCAAGAGGTAAGAATGTGTTTTCTGTTGTAGTGCACTCAAGCCTACCATCATTTTTAATCCAAGAATCCTGGAGCATGAGTAGATTGGTGTCACAAACATTGTACCAGGTCCCACTAGCTTAACTCAAGGACCGAACGTGACCAACTGCAGAAGGGCCTGTGGAAAAGTTGGAATAACTAATTCATCTCAGTGCTCATATGGCTGAAGGGCTCCAGTCTGTCACGTAGGATCACAGGCCTTCCATATTAATCAGCTGCTCTGGGATAAGCGCCACCTAGAGGCTCCGAGCCAAGACACACTTTAGATGTGAACCAGATCCAACACTATCGTTCAGTGATATATTCTAATGTCAGAGGTGTACTTTGTGCTGTCCTTTAACTAATCTCTAGTGGCTCTCATTAAAAACAAGTCTGTTAGATATTTTAATTAAGTTAGGGGCTGCACTTGACACCCCACTGCGTTTTTCCAGTTCCACCTTGCTTTTAACACAGTCAGTGATGCATAATTAAACAGTGGCAGACAAATGATAAGAGGATTTCTATTTAATTAGATCGCAGTACTCAAATTGTGTACTATTGTTACAACAAGTGAGCTGACTGAGGCATGCAAGACAAACATTCCTGCTGCCAGCATTACCTGGAGAAAAACATCAGCAGATGTGCTGACAGCATGTTTACTCTTTGGGAAAATGTATGGCCAGTGATGTGTGTTTAAGCAACAAAAAACGGCTCCAATCACAGCTCCAAAGATTAGTTTCACAGCCTGTGTGACAATAAAGATGACCATAAAGCTCTTCAGGCTCTTATGTTTTCCTCCCTGTCTGTTTGATGTGTTTATCAGGTGTTGTCCTGGAGCAAAAATCCAAATCAATAAAGCAATTAGAAAACCCTAGCCCCTGACTCTCACCAGGCAAGATTTATAGGTTGGGACTGCAGTCGTGGCACACGGGGACCTCATCATTTCTTCATGCCTGGCGGGATAGCATGAGCAAGTAAGCTCAGGTCCACTGGCACAGGCGTGCCAGTTGGAGGCTGGAATATCGAGGCATCCTCTCAGTGCAAATATCAGATTAGCCTGACCTTTTCCATGAGATTTATTACAGCTTGGAAGGTTCTGCTTTAAATAACATTGGAATTAAGGATCTTATTTTTGTAATCCATTAACCCCTCTAAGTCGTATAAAACTAAAACAGTATGAAAATGGCATTATTTGCTTGCAATATTACATTTCTCAATAATATTTCCCTTCCTGCATTTTGGATCCATACCCAACTTCTTAAGTACCTGACTAAACTTTTTACCCTTATTTATAACTTCTTAACTTTTTCCACTCTGCACCAATTTGTATCATCAGAAATTATGAATTATGAACTCATATGATTTCAATCTCCCTGCCTGCCTACATTCCTGCTAGCCTCATACACCTTTTCACTATTGCCCACACATGTTCTATGGGAAGGAGGTCAGGGCTTTGTGATGATCAGTCCAAAAGACTTTATTGCCCTTAAGACACAGGAAGACTTGGGAAGACCCATTTACACCCGAGCTTTAACATCCTGGCTGATGTCTTGAGATATTGCTTTAGCATTTCCACCTAATGTTCTTATCATGATGCTAACTATTATGTGAATTGCACCAGTCCCTTTTGCAGCAATATGCCCCCACAACATGATACTGCCACCCCCGTTCTTCACAGTTGGGATGGTGTTCTCAGGGTTGCAAACGTCCCTCTTTTTCCTCAAAACGCAACAATAGTCATTATGGCCAAACACTTCAAGTATAATTTCATCAGAACACAAGTTATGTCTCTAAAAATGAAGGTCTTATATACCTGGGTGCTATGTAAAACTGCAATCTGACTTTTTTGTTGCTTTTAAAATGACTTCTTCCTTGCCGAGAGGCCTTTTAGCCCATGTTGGTAAAGGAATCTTTTCACTGTGCAAGGTGACACTTTCTTACCATCTTCAGGCAGCATCTTCATAAGGCTTTTTTGCTTTTGTTCTGGAACTGATACAAACATTTCTCCTTGAATAAAAAAAAGAACATTTAATTAATGACATTCCTCACTATGTGATCAATGATGGATGTTGTTTCCAGAATCTTCACTTTATTTCAAGTCGAGCGAAACTCAAAGTGCTCTTGAAATCAAATGCTGCTTTCGATTGTTAGTTGCACACAACTGATTATCTTCTGCAACATTTGTCAGAAAAATGGAAAGACAAGATAAGAAAAGGCATTCCACATCTATGAAGAAAGCTAGAAAGAAATATTAGATATAAGTTAGTTGCTACCTTAAGGTTTAGTTTGCAAACTTTTTTCTTTAATCTCCATTTAACCCTCATCTGGACTCAAAGCACCAAATGCTGTCAGAGCGCATTTATTTGTATAACTCTTCATCACAAAGTGCTGACATTTTCACTCAAATTTGGATGAAACATTAAGCAGATGGCTCTTATTTCTGACATGAACAGCACGCTGCACCTGAGGATTATTTATTGCACAATGAATTAATGTGAATTACCCCGCCACCTCCTTCGAGAAATCATTGCTAACACGGTACACTGAGCCGGGCATCTTTAATTAGGTCCTGTTGAATAAATAACACGTGTTCATGGAAAACCTTGGAGACGACAGTGAGAACAGGTGCACCAGTCTGACCTTTTCCTTGTAGGACTATGGATGGGATCCCATGGGTCAATCTACTTTTAGTGTAATACAAATCTTTAGTATTTGTTGCTTTGTTATCATCTGCACTCATCTCTCCATTAGTGAAACAAGACGAAGGCGCTCAGACAGTAGTCCCTCTTTCTCTGTGAAATTAATCTCTGGCACATTGCCAGCTGTTTCTGCAAGCCTGGTGTATTGTTTTGCCCCTTCAGCTTGTGTGACTTCAAAGCTTTTAAGCTGTTGTTTTTTGAGATCGTTTTCTCTCCAGAAAGGGCAGATTACTGTCCTGTCTGTGAGCAGGCGGTGAGGACTTCCGCTGATGAGAGCTGCTGATATTCTGCTGCAGTGAATAGAGCCAAAATTCACTCTTCCGTGACATCAATCAGGAAGCGAAAGCTTCACAGCTACAGAGTGAGCCCTGTGTATTTAAAAAGGAGGCTGATTTTATCCTCTTTGGGATGGCTGTAGAATAATAACACCCTGGACTAAGATGGTTGTGGAAGACATAATGCAGGTCTTATGATAGAAGGAGTGAATTAAGAACAAAAGAGTTGCTTCAGAAATTACCCACTATTCAGGAGATAAAAATACAGTTCTTATCAAAGATTAATGATCATCTCAATTCTTTTTTTAACACTGCCAACATTATAATTGGCATTAAACATAAATATAGGAAATAAAAAAAATTCAGCTTTAGTTCTTTAAAATTTACATTTAGATCTGTAACATAACTTTGAAAAAAGGGCTGTTTGTAACAAAATCTGTAAATGTCACAATTTTCTTTTGACATTGTCTTAATTCACTTTTAGGCTGCAACTGCTGTGAAGTAATCACAAATTATGGCTGCAGGAAACAGGGTCAAAATCCCAACCAGAACTCTCTTTCTTCCAGCTTCAAAAGTGAGTAAACAGGAAGTCTATGTCGATAAAACAGCTTCACAGAGTTTGAGGTGACCTTACATAGGTTATAAAGTGTAATTATTGTGACAAAATCATTGTTTAAAGGTTCCTAATGCTGGTCGCTTCAAAATCTACACATATCAAGGATAACATCGGAAGCACTGTGCTGCCAGCCAGAGGTCAGTATTATGCCTAATTATGCCAGCTTTTGCAATTTTATGTTACAAACACCTACAATTACATCTACTGTATGTGGTACATGTTCAAATATAGGAATATCTACTTAATTTATTATCACATTGAAAGCAAAAATAAATGATTTATGTTATATATAATTGTAAATACATCCAAGCAGAATGAGGTTAAGGTAGGTAAAAAACAAACTATCTAGTCAAAGTAGGGAATTGGACATTTAAGACAGTTGAATATAGTAGTATATAGTAGTAGTTACCAGTCCCAACCCAATTATTTTTTGTAATTTAAATCATGTTTAGGTTTGAGAACTGGGGAAAAACTGTCAAATTTCAAAGCAAAAACCCTCAGAAAGTTATGACCAAACCACTTTGAAAGATTCCAACAGAGTTTGGCTCCTTAGAAAGAATATTATAAAGAAATTAGGAGATTCAAATAGCTGTAGGCTACAGTGCTGTGTATCTGTTGTTATAGATACAATAAACTGAAACTGTGGAGAAAATGTGCACACTATTTTGTTCTTGTAAATGAAGTTTCGAGTAACAGGGATGCGGAAGCCAGGTTAAACCAATGAAGAACAGCCCTGAGAGAGTGTAAGCAGTGAACTGGGGGACGATAGCGCAGAAAGAAAGAGGGGGCTGAACCAAAACACAAAAGGATCTAAGAACCAATGGGGTAAATGACTAAGACTTAAGTATATAGAGAACAGAACAAAAGAATTAAGTGAGAAACTTAAGTCAGAGGAATGAACCTATACAGAACTACCTTAATGACAGTCAAAAACCCAAAGTAACCAAAATAAAAAGTTGGAACCAAAAACACCTAATTATCTTGATATGAATTAAAACTCACCTCATTTTTTTAGAGCAGTGTTTTTCAACCCTGGTCCTCAAGGCACACTGCCCTGCAGGTTTTACATGCCTCTACCCTTTTAACAAACCTGACTGAGGTGACTGCAGTTCAGCAAGAGCCGATTAATCAGCCATCAATTAGAATCAGGTGTGCTGAGCCAGGGAAACATCTGATACATCCAGGGCAGTGTGCCTTGACGACCAGAGTTGGAAAAACACTGGTTTAGAGAATCACATTTGATACAAACAACACCATGCAGTAATATATTTTTAGGTGAAAGTGCTCTTTTCTGTTCGTATTTTACTATTGACCTGATTGTAAAAATAACAAGGCCATTAAGCCAAAAAAGGAATGTCTGTAGTTACATTCATAATTATGCCCTTATTTGCTGGAGTCTCACAACAAAGTCTGCCTTATTTCTTCCTTATCCTTTCAACAACTCCAAAAAAATCCTAATTCCTCAATCTGTCGTGTTAGAAAATGAGACCCTAACAAAAGCAACAATTATAGACAAGAGGGTTTAAAGGCTTTTTGGAAACGGTGTACAGCGGTAAGTTTTTCTTGGTTCTATGACTAGATTCCAGGGCGGCACTAGGAGGAGAGGAAAGTGGTTAATGGTTGATAATGGAATAACATGAAATAATGATTTGAGAAGGTGTTGAATATGAATTTTACTGGTGGTGAAAAACGAAGTTCCAGGAGAAGGTGAGTATATCCACAGAGGCTGGAGTTGGCAGGGGATTGGATGCCCTCCATCCCATATGACTAAGCTTGCTACTTTGCAAAGCCTTTAGATATGCTAAGCTAAGCTGATAGACAAATGACCAAAAACACTTTTAGCTGTAACTGCAGTGAAAGCTTGCTCTACAAAGTATCAACTCAAAGGGCTGAATACTTGTGTTGGTCTAGCACAAAAAATACTAACATAATACATTGAAATTTGTGGATGAATGAAATGTGTCAAAATTAATATCTTTCAGGGCTTTTGTATACTTTCGCTGAGTGCCTGGAGTTGAGCAATATGTCAGGTTCCGATCTGCTCCTGTAAGACGTGAGGAGATTCCTTTTTCTTACGATTTCTGCTGTGTGGATTGTGGGATCTGGATCATCTGCTAAGACAATAAACATTTCAGACCCTCTTTCAACATGGCACTCTGACTTTAATTATGAGCTGATACCCTACTTCTCCATGAGTGAATGAGATCAAACAAGCAGAATCACATGGAGCCAGTTAAATAAAAACTTTTTCCGCCACAAGCCAGCTTTATGTGGGCAAAGATGGATTGTCTCCTGCTTGCAGTCTCAAAGCTTGTGGGAATTCAAATACTTTACAAGAAAAAAACTACCACTGATAAGTTCTATTTTTCTCAACAATGGTTCTTTTACCTCTGATGATGCTGCTGATGCCGCATTACCGCCACCATGCTAAACTGTGGAGTGTAAACACAAGACTATCCGATTAAACAGAGATGAAGCCTTAGCCGCAAAAAAGGAAAACTCAAGTTGTTTGCTGTTAAACCAAATCAGTGAACTGAAAGATATGGAAATCATCTGGAGAGTTTTGAAAAACAACAATTCTCTGCGGGTTTGTAACCACAAAGAGACTCATTTGATCTATTGTTTATCGTTATACAGCAAAAAAATAAAAAGTCACTGTCAGTGTGAGCGTGTAACTGCTTCAAGATCTGGCTGAGAATTTGTTTTTGCTGTCTGTTCTGATAATAATGCCCACATAAAACACTTTTATGACTTTGCTAAACACTTTCACTGCTTTACCCCGCTCTCATAAATGATGTTGGAGACTGTGAAAGTGGCAGCTTCCAGGGTAAAAAGAGGTTGCAAGTCCTTTCAGATGGCTTCAGTAGCATCATGTCTGTAAATCCCACAAGGGTCTGTGCGCATCATTAGATGTAAATATGATGCATTTGAGTTCCCCTAAAAAATAGGAAACACAAACAAAGACAACAGAAACCATTAAACTAATTTAGCTAGGATTAATCTAATAGGCTGCTGTGAATTGATAATTTTTCTTTTATTATTCCGGATAACAAAGACTTTAATAAATGGTCTGGTTGCAATTATGAATAAATGTCTGAGGCTTTGCAGGCAGTATACCTCTGACCTTGGACACTTCTCTTGAGACAGGAAATGGTGAGCCACCATTAGCACCATATCTATACAGTAAAGAAGACACAATCTTTCATTCCCTTCTTAGCTGACAGCAGTGTGGTGGGGCTGTGTTTTCAGTGTCACTTTGCTTTTATTACCAGAGCATCAAACTTACTGTATCCCAGGGCTAGCAGCAGATCCCAAAACTGTCCAGAATGAAATAACAAAAATGACAACAGTAACATTCAGTGGTATTGGGGTTAGAATGTCTGGTAAACACCTCATGTTACTATTGAACAACTTTATTATTTTATAATTAATAATAATAATAACTTATTTTTAAAGTGCTTTCAGACAAATGGCTGAACAGTTACAAGGAGAATGAAAAAACATAAAACAAAGCAGTGCAGTTTAAAACAATTAAAACAAAAGGAAATACCAAAAGAAGCAGTAAAACATTAGACATATAATAGACGCATAAGTTAGGGTGAACAAGTGGGTTTTTAGCTTACCTTTAAAAACCTCCACCAAACCTCCACAGAACATGCCTGCCTAATAAATTGAACGAGATTGTACGACAAAATGGGGCAAGGAAGGAAAAAGCACGCAAAACAGTTTGTCATCTAGCTCTAGAAACAATTAGAAGGCCAATGCCCTGAAATGGAGAGCACAATATGGAACACACAAATACAAAAGGTTGGAGCGGTAGGAAGGCACCAGACAATTGCCTTGTAGGTAAGCAGCAAAACCTGAAAATCACCCCAAAAATGACAAGGCAATTAAAGAAGAGATGACAATACTGGAGTAATGTGTTCATATTTCCCTGTGATGGACTGGCGACCTGTCCAGGGTGTACCCCGCCTCCCGCCCATAGACTGCTGGAGATAGGCACCAACTGACCCGCGACCCACTATAGAAGAAGCAGTATAGAAGATGAATCACTGCTCATATTTATTTTGGTTAAAATGCAAGCAGCTGCAATCTGACCCATCTGCAAACCTCTAAAACTTTTCCTCGGTAACCAAGAAAGGAGAGCATTGCAAAAATCAATACGCGAAGACAGAAATGCATGGATAGGAACCTCCGCATTTTCAAAAGATAAAACTTGTCTGATTTTAGCAATGTTTCTAAGGTGATAAAAGGCAGTCCTGGTTACCTTTTTTACATGAAACTCAAAGTATAACACCGGGTCGAACCACAAACTCAAGTTCTTTACCTTGTCCCTACATTTGATGACATGATCGTCAAATTTCAAGGTGAAGTTTTGGGACAAGTAGTGATGTTTCTGAGGTCCAATGACCATCAAATCTGTCTTATCAGCATTAAGACACAATAAATTATTTGAAAACCAGCCCCTTCCAATAATTAAAGGCACTTTTAACTGAGGTCATCAGTATAGCAGCAAAAGGTTACATTGAAAAAAACATAGAAGAAGTCCAAGAGGCAGCAGATGGAGAGAAAATAGCAGTGGGCCAAGCACAGACCCTTGGGGGACTCCATGCCAGCACAGGTCTCTGAGAGATCATTTTTAAAACAAACCTTCTGGGATCTCAGCCATAAGAGTACAATTCCCATAACTCCAATAAGATGTTCAAGTTTATCCAGTAAGATACAGTGGTCCACAGTGTCAAACGCAGCACTTAGATCTGGCAGTAGTTAACCTATAGTATGTTCATTGTCTGCATTCACCAACAGATCATTAACTACCTTGACTAAAGCTGTTTCTATGGAGCTGTTAGATCTAAAAGCAGTCTATTCAGGTTATAGAGGACAACCTGAATAGATAGCTATTCTTTAGCCTTTCTAATGCAGTGGTCACTGTGGTGGGCAGCTATTCCAAAGTGATGTTCTTCTTTGTGTGCCTGTACCTCCATATAACCCATCACATTAGACACTAGTTTGCAGAATTCCTAAACAGTCTGGATAAGTCTGGAACATGATTTTAGTGTATATGTATGGAAAAAGAAAACAGAGCACAAAAACTGTGGAAAGTTATTTGTTTTCCCAGACATTATTCCCTGCTCTATAGTTTTAATATTGTGACCTTCCTTTCTTCCTTGTTTGTTTCCTTCGCCTTATCCTTCCTTATGTCATTCTTCACTTTCTTTGTTGTGACCGTCTTTACCGTCTTGTTTTTCTCCTTCCTTCCTTCCTGCCTTCCTTATTACCTCACCTCTTTCCTTCTATGTGTCCTTTCTCTTTTTTCTTGAGTTAATTTCTTTCCTTCCTTGTGTACTCGTACTCGTATTCGTCGTCTTCCGCTTTATCCGGGACCGGGTCGTGGGGCAGCAGACTCAGCAGAGACACCCAGAGGTTCCTCTCCCCAGACACCTCCTCCAGCTCCTCCGGGGGGGGCCCAAGGCGTTCCCAGGCCAGCCGAGAGACATAGTCCCTCCAGTGTGTCCTGGGCCGTCCCATGGGCTTCCTCCCGGTGGGACGTGCCTGGAACACCTCCCAAAGAAGGCGTCCAGGAGGCATCCGGTATAGATACCCGAGCCACCTCAACTGGCTCCTCTCGATGTGGAGGAGCAGCGGGTCTACTCCGAGCCCCTCCCGAATGGCCGAGCTCCTCACCCTATCTCTAAGGGAGTGCCCGGCCACCCTACGGAGGAAGCTCATTTCAGCCGCTTGAGTCCGGGATCTCGTTCTTTCGGTCATGACCCAAAGTTCATGGCCATAGGTGAGGGTAGGAACGTAGACCGACCGGTAAATGGAGAGCTTCGCTTTTCGGCTCAGCTCTCTCTTCACCACAACGGACCGGCACAGTGCCCTTCCTTCCTTGTGTGTTTCATTTAATTCTTCCATCTTTCTCTTTGTCCTTCCTTCACCAATCTCTTATGCCCTTCCACCATATTACCTTTGTGTCCTTCCTTCCTCCTTCATGTCCTTTCTTCCATCCTACTTTCCTTTAATGTGTGTATGTGTCTGAGGTGGGGTTAACTTGGTAATATTTGATCAAGTATTGTTTTAAGTTTCCTTTAGTATTTTTGTTTTGATGTTTGTTAAATTATTTGATTTATGTAAAAACTTTAAGGCAACTTTAGGCATTTGGCAAGTTGAAGTTGTTTTTCTCTCTGTTTTTTTTTGTGTGTAACCCTGCTGTTTCATCCCTTTTGTGCCAGGCTGAAAGCTGAAGGTCATGGAGGGTCTTCGGGGTGACAGTTCCTCTGTGCTGTGTGTGGTTGGTGCTGGGTCTTCTTCACGATTGAATGCATGTTCACAAGTGCCTGGGGTGATATATTGATTTTTATTTTTTTCTTTATTTGTTGAATCTGTCCCCTGGTTTGACCATTTTACCCTGCTGGTAAGCCTCAGACCTAAACACTCCCACCCCCTTCCCTGTATGGTTGAAATTTCTGATTTCAAAAGTTTAAATAATAAATGTAAACTTTTGAATTGTGGAACCTTGTCTCCTACCTCATCTTTAGGTGGAACAAAAATATTTTTTTTTTGCTGATTATTTACCCACAGACTGGCATCCACTTGTGAAGGGAACAAATGCTTCATTAAATGCAAGGCTTTGTTTCATGTTTAAGACCAAGAAACAAAGAAGAAGCCAGTTTAGTCAGTTTGGAGTCTTCCATTCCCAGATGAGAAAACTATTTAATATCTTTCAGTTAAATGAGTCTTTAAATAAGCATTCAAACCAAAAAAACCTAAAAATCATATTAACTGGATGCTAACAGTGTTAGAGACCTCACGTTCAAATCTGAGGATGCATGAGGGGGGATAATGTGATTGGAATGCTGATTGAACTGGCACAGGAAATTATTGCTTGGGGAAATTTTTCAGTCTTGGGTGATAATTTGGCGTTGCCATAATGGCCTGCCCTCCAATCAGCTGCAGCTTTTTAGAGGAAAACACAGAACTATTGCAGAGGAACAAATGTAAATGAAAAGTTGGAAGCATGCAATCTAAATAAACTGCTGCTTAAATATTTTTTAGTTCGTTTCGAAAGATTCTTTGGAAATTTTTGGTTTCAGATTTTGCAGTTTTAAGTGATTTTAAGGGTAATCTCGGTAAATAATTGTCTGAAATACACCAGTGGTTAGGACTGTAGAAAATAGTTGCATGATAATGATAAGAAAGTTTTCCCGTCAAGTCCCAAAATTGAACATCATCCATCTTTCCTGGTTCAAACAGCTCCTTCCACTTGTCACTCCCTGCAGGCCAAGAATCCAATTATATGGATGTATTCACACAAACCTTTCGCCAGTGATGAGGGAAGAGGCAGAGGCAATGGGGCGCAGTGGTATAAGAAACTGGAGCCCTTTCCTCATTTTAATGGAGATCTTGGGTTCCTTCATGTGCACGTGCGAGGCACAGGTGATTTCTGCCACCCAATGAAATGCAAAAGCAACAGGTTCATAGTCACCATCCCATAGATCTCATTAATGGCTGAAGCTGCAAACCTGAAGCAGATCTGCTCAGATGTTTGATTGACTGAGCTCATTTGTTTGTTTGTTGTTGCAATTTTTCTGCTTCAAAACAGTCAGACTCTTTTCATGTAATCTTCATTATTAATCTTCAGGCTTTCTGAAGGTCTTTTATAGATTTTCTTTGGATATAAAATTCAGCAAAATCCAACACAGAATCTAAGAGATACACTGTCAAATTGTGATGTCTTTGGTATTTTTAAAATTAAGCTGAAGAACTGGAACAACACTAACGGTTTTGCCAACAGACTGCTAGCAACAAAGTGTGTAAAGATCCAAAGTACCTTTAAAAAGCCAGGAGAATCGTAGATAAAGATTACTTAAAACAGTCTGTTTGTATAACGAACCTATAACTGGCTTCAGTTGTTTCAGTAACTTATTACTGTTTATTTTTTTGTGCAAAGATAGGCAGTCAATTTTATTGATTTGAAAAAGGAATTTGGTGCACCCTAACCCAATTTATGGTGGATTTTTCTTAGTTAATGCAGAAACAAAATTTTACATGGCATATGTAGATACAGCCCCACTAGTGTTTGTGTCATGTAAGGTTCCTTGTCTGTTTTCTCTACTTCTGTTGCTGTTATTTCAGTTCATTCATTCAGATTTGTGCAACCATCAACAAGTGTCTGGCATTCTGGTTGGATATTTGACCATTCTTTTTGACAGAGTTGGTAGAGTTCCTTCAAATTGGTTGGCTTCATTTCTGTTAAACATAGTCCACAAACGTTCAGTAGAGTTCAGGTCCATGGTTTTGGATGGTCGTTAAAGACACTTTATCTTAGTATGCTTTGAGTGTTTGGGATCATTGTACAGTTGGAAAACCCTCAGCATGTTGCAGCTGCCACCATACTTGGCAGTTGGTAGAGTGGTGTTAAGTTTGAAGCCTCATCTGGACTCCTCCAAACATCCTTCTTGTCATTGTGCCCAAATAGTTCAGTCTTTGTCTCATCTGACCAAAAAGCATTTCTCTAGAGGGTTGGCTTGTCCATGTTGGTACCTGAAGTTTCCAGTTGAACTTGAAGGCGTCCGATTTGGAGCAGGGGCTTCTTCTTTGGTCAACACCCTCTAGGGGGATAATGATGTCAAAAGTGGCATCACTATGGATGTTGCCACAGTTTTTAGGTTCAGTAGTTACAGCAGTTTCTTTAGCCTTGGTTGGTCTCTGGTTTTTACCTGAATATCCCAACTATTTAGAACTAAATGTTGATTTATACTGCTTATCTCATCTATTCCTGTGGGATTATACCTAAAAATTAACACATGTGGAATGGAAATAGGTCCCTGTGTTTAAAAACAAAAGAAATTGATTGTTTTTAAAGTAATCTAGTTGATCGCATTAAGTTTTTTTCTTGTGTGTGACCTTTAATGAGTTTCACATGTCATCAGGTTTAGAAAGCAAATCATACAAATTTCACACACATAGAGAGTTCTCTCTGCTATGTTGTTGTGTCGCTAATCTAACAAAGATCTATAATGTGTTTGTCTGATTTTCTGTCAAGCTTCTGTAGTTTTTCCAGATGAGAGACCATGTATGCACAGAAGGAAACCATGAGTTATAACTGCCTCTGATTCGGGAGAGAAAATGAGAGTAATCATCTCTGCTTCGGCAGTCACCTCTTAAAAGGTCCCATTTCATCCAGCCAGGTGGGAACAAGGACGAGTCACCTCTATGCTCATAGAGACAATAACGACGATGTCATTTCTTCGCCACAGAGACTGTCACAATGAGCCGGATTATCATGCGAAGTGACTATGCATAAAAATCTCACACTGTCTGCTGAAATCATCAGTGATTGGAGATGACAGAGGCTGTTGGAAGTACCTGAATGAAGTGTAGAGACTTTCTGTAAGATCACTGGTGTTGCAGGCAGATCTACACGTGGACACTGATTAAAGCTGAGTCAGATTTAACAGCACGGCTCTTCCAGTCTTAGTCTGAACCCCCTCAGAAGACATAAAAATACTTAATGAGCAGTACTTTTGCTGAAACGAATGCAGCAGATTTTAAACAGTGGTCTTCATAAGATGCAGGACTGTTTCAGGACGTATGTAGGTCATTAATGTGACACAAAAACCGCTACGTACCCCACAAGGTAAACTAATCATCCTCAGCATTCTGGCGGCACATTTTTCCTGTCCTGAACCGTCACTGGTGCAACCAACACCAGCCCTTTTCAAGAACTGCTTCATCTTTTCCAGAATGTTCCACCCGCCTATATTTACCCCAATATCTGACAGCCCAGCAGCATTTTGCACAGTCATAATAAATCTGCAGGAACATATGGGGGGCACTTTTGATTTTCATGAAGCAACCACCGCAGACTAATGATGAAGAGGCTACCAGACAGTTGGGTGGGGGGGGTTTCAAAGCCAGAGCAAGGCAGACGTGACAGAAGCTGCTTTGTGGCTTCAGATTTAAGGGATTGTTTGGATTTAGAAGATGAAGATTCACGGTAAGTTGACAAAGATCAATCCTTTTTTTTTTCTGTTTTGGCAAGCACCTTGAAGACACTTTAGCTCACTGCTGATGACACTCTCCTTATTCTTACAGAGCTGAAGCTATTTTGCTTGTTGTATCTTTGTCATTTGTGTCATCTTTCCTGAAATGTATAAATCTGTCTGAGCCAGCAGCAGTTTTCACATCAGCCTTTAATGAATGGTCTGAAATGAATCATGTTCAGCAAGTAGATGGAATATTCTTTTTTTTGCACTGTGTAAAACGGTGATTCATGATATTGAGACTGGGAACTCTCTGTGAGGTATCAAAAGACAAACTATAATATTTAAAAAATAAATTTTTAGTCGCTACCTCTTCAGATCATTAAACAAGAGTAAATATCAGACAACGATAACCTGATTGAAAACAAATGCAGTTTTATTTGTTGGAGGAAAAAAAGCTATCCAAATTAACCTGGCCCTGTGCCACCCTTGGCAACAACAACCGCAATCAAGCGTTTCAGATAACTGGCAATGAATCTTTGTGGAGAAATTTTGACCCCCATTTCTTTGCAGAGTTCTTTTAATTTCGCCACATTGGAGGATTTTTGAGCATGAATTCCCTGTTTAAGGTCATGCCATTTGGCCTTGAAACTCTGCCATAGATGTCTTTTTTGCCCAGTCTCTTTCTTTTCGTTCTGTGTTTTCTCCATTTTTGGGTCATGGCTCTCACCATGGTTTACAGAAGCCTAAAACGCATAGAAACTGCTTTGTAATCTAACTGGTCGATGTAGGTGACTTTGGTTCTCATCTCTTTTTTTTTCTTTGAGATCGTCTACCCTACTCCATTCTTCTCATATCTGTTCTGTTTAGGTGATTCTTGATTTTACAGATCAAGCACTAATCAGACCTGTGTGTGGCTAGTGAAGCTGAACAAAAAAAAATATTTTGCCTTCACTTGAAAACTATTTCTTATTTACTCAGGCTCTCTTTGCCACATTTATTTGATGATGTGAAACCTTCAAGTATGACAAAAAGGCAAGAACAGAAGAAGTCTGTAAGGGGAGGTATTTTTTCCCTAAAGTCTCAAAATGGTGACATAATGTGCTGAACAGAGAACAGAAGAAAAGGACTGAGTGATTTTGCAGCAGTTTTTAGATAGTTGTTGACTTTGAGATATATAAATTGTCCAAATGTAGATAATGTCAAAGCTTGTATTTATTAAAAAAACAAAAAAAAAACGTTTTTTTTTTTCTGCTCATTGTTTGAATTAAGCTTTTCTGTCTGCCACATTTAAATTTGGAGTTACAGTATGGTGTTGTGTGAGCACAAAGCTCAACAGACTATAAAATATGGAGCAAAAATTTGCACACAGACGTATTCACAACATTCTCTTTATGTAGACTTTTAAATTCACTGAAACATTGTCTGAATCGGCTGCAGTTTTCTGTAAAACACATGTGACATTTCTGCTTCAGGTGTAAACACTGTTAATGCAGAGATAATTTACAATGAGAGTAGCTTCTGGGCCCGTATTCACAAATGTTCTCAGAGTCCTCTCCGAGAGCTCCTATATTAGCCTATAAATTCCTGCCAAAGAGTTTTAACTTGCGAGAGATTGAGTTCACTGCTGCGAGCGACTCTGAGCGAGGAGACGTCAGAAAGTCCTATCTTAGGTTGTTGTGAAAAAAAAAAAGTGCTCCTAGTAAAGAGGGAAAATAACCGATACTAGAATTTTGATTGCATTCAGAAATGTCTAAATTATGCTGATAAAACTGATAAAAGTTGAATTAATTGTCACACAGCATCAAAATGCTTGAACGTACCATGTTTACATGTTCATTATTTTGAATTGTTTATTATGTTTATTCGCCATGATGGTCTTTTTCATACTTTATCTGATATTTATGTGGACACTCAGCTGTCAACGTTTTACTGTGATTATCTTCTTGTCTAAAGAAGTTTGATTTGGTAAGACAACCAAAACAAAATGGAGAAAAGACAGTGGAGAAAACTGAAATGGACAGAGGAGCAGAGCCTGCTGTTGGCACAGCTGGTGGAGGAGAATAGAGAATTGTTGAAAGGAAAATGTGGTCCTGGGATCACGGTGCAAACAAACAGGCATTCCCGAGCAGATTAATGCGTTTTTCACTCTGCTTTCACTACCAACCTGGACTGTGAGCAGTTCTGGTACCTGCTGCGATCAGAAGCCAGAGAGGAGATAGCAGAACACCAGCGAACTTCTCCACAGACAGTTGAGCTTTGTAGATGGCCAGTGTTGTTTGGTTCATCCACAAATCAGGACAGATCCAGACTGCAACGAATAATCAGGACTGCCGAGAGAATCATCACGGCTGACCTACCCACCATCCAGGACTTATACAGGTCAAGGGTCAGGAAAAGAGCTGCTAAAATCTCTGCAGATCTCACACACCCTGCACATAAACTGTTTAGAGTTCTGCCTTCAGGGCGACGCTACAGAGCACTGTTCACTAAAACCAGCCACCACAGAGACAGTTTCTTCCCTCAGGCTGTTTCTCTGTTGAACATTTAATAGAGTACAAAACAACAGCATACAGATGTTGCAAATGCACCTTTTTATTTATTTATATATGTGTATATCTGTACATTGTAAATATGTATATTCTGTAGTTCAAAAACAAAAACCAAAGAGCAAAGTGTACCGGAGTCAAATTCCTTGTTTGTATGTACAAACTTGGCAATAAAGCTGATTCTGATTCTGATTTAGGCTGTAGCTACTGATATCATCAAGCACAATACAGCAAATATTTATTCACCATCTTCCTTCTCTGTATACAGAGTTTAGATTATTTTACTTTACCTTGTCCAGAGTTTACATTTTATGTATATATATTTTTTTGAGTTTTGCCAATTTTTATTTTTGAAACCATTTTACAGTCTGTAAATATTTAAATTATTCTGCACTATATTGTTTATAATTTTGTTCAATGGAGTAATGACGAAAATTCAATCTTGGAGACTCACCCACTCCTCCAGCTTCATCCAATGGCTTCTCCGTGCGTCTCCCCTCCAACCAATCAGCATCAAGTCCGCAGTAATCCTCAGCCAATGATCTTTCAAGGCTCCATATTTAAAGTCTCCCATTCATGGATCTCCCAGCTGTCAGCCGAGCTTCAACCGTCCTCCACCCTATCGCCTCCATCGGATTCTCAGTTCTATTACCATCAGGCCTCCTCTCCATCACCAGTATCAGATCCAGGGGGAAGAAAATTCTAATTCTAATTTTAAGACGTTCAATCAAGTTCATGCATTATCAGCATTCATGTCTTCCGCTGGGGTCTGAGCGCCAAACAAATAAACATCCATTGTGTAACTTCTCTAATCGCATTTTGTGTTTCTTATTGTGAGTCTCTACAGGATTGAATTTTTTATTCTTGATTACTCCTTTGCTCACTAAAAGTCATTCTTACTACTCTTAACATTTGTTCACTTTAGGAGCTTTCTTAAGGTCTAAGGTGCTTTGTAAATAACTTTTATCTGACTGAGGTAAAAATCTAAGAAAAATCTTAGGATTCGATAAATTCTAAGATTTTCTTAGAATGACGTCACTAGGAGGTACTTTTAGTTTTAAGATTCCTTGTGAATACGGGCCCTGGTCTTTTGTAAAATCCCTCATTTTCTATTGGAATTTAGCAAGGTGTTTTTCCTGCCATTTAGAGGCTTAACACAAAAAAATAAAAGTCTGTTGCTTTCAGAGACCAGAGCAAAAGATTTTGTAAATATTTTCTATTTTTCTCGAATGCTGTGTTCATAAAACTGTGTTTTTTTAGGTGTGGGCTCCCATACATGAGCAAACAGCTGCAGTGCTGCAACGAATCTAAAGCATATGGAAAGAGCAGGATGTGGGAGCAGCTATACAATGGTTTCATCCATTATTAGTTATACATGCCGAAATTCAAACATGAAGCATTCATTTGTGATTCAATTAAAAGTCATTGTTTGTTAGTAAATTCTCATTTACGTCACCTTTTTTGCATTTTGATTAAAACAAACACTTAACATGTGTTGACTTAAAATAGGCAATTGATGCAGACTTTCCAAATCAAAATAACAAACTGAACAGTTATATACCACAAGCCTGGGCCTGTATTCGCAGTGTCCTCTCAGAGAGCTCCTCTCTCAGCTTAAACATTACTGCCAAGGAATCCAAGCTTAATGGTGCGTTCAGACCGAATGCGATTCCAGCCAATTTTTCACCTCATTCGCATTCTGTCACTTACTTGAAATTTCATCAGCAATTCGCGTGGCCAGCGGGCAACAATGCTGCACTCGCTTCACCGCTTCATTAAATAGGAGGAGCGTCTATCTGCTGCTTGCCGGTTTCAACTCAAAATGGAGTGAGTGACGGTGCTTTATTTATGGAAAAGCTGAACAACGCTTCTGGTGTCAACCTCCCTGGGTTCACCAGATTCTCCGAAGATGGAACCAGTTTGGAGAGTACCACCACCTAGTTAGCTGCATCTGGATGACGGTCGCTTTGAGCGGTACGAATCAGCCTCTCGGACACCAACTACAGGCGCTGTATCCCTGCTGCAGAACGCCTGTCCATCTGTCTTTGGTGAGTAAATAAATAAATAGAAAAACAGCCAAATTGTACTGTCCACATCTTCTTAATATAATAAACATTTTTGTGCCTAAACATATGGATGAGGACTGCCAAAATACACCAGGCAAGAGCTGATATGACAATAGAATGTAGCATGGTAGCCATAAGTATTAAATAATTCCCATAAATTCGGGACTACAGTTCGCACCTGATTAAAAGTCGCATGCTCTAATTTTAGAAAGAAAACCAATTTTGTACTCATACAGGCCGTACCGGATGTTAAGCCGACGGTGTCCCACGTTGTAATATGATTTACACCAAAAGATATTATACGTGAGGAATTTTTAACTTTTAATTAATCCGTATGGTAATATAAACAAATGCATATTGCAAATGCTTTTTCTCGAACAGTGCCTGTAACACGGCTACCTTTTAAATATACGTATGTTATCAGCAACACACAAATTTCGTTGCTAATGCTTTTTTACTGAACAGTGCACAAACAACATTCCAATATCTCCTAACTGATATACACTGCAGCCTACCAGGTCAAAAGTCATTGATCGCCTTCTTCATCTTCTTCCTGTGCACTGAAACCATCAAAGTCCTGTTCTTCAGTGTCCTAACTGAACAGCCTCAGGATCTCGTCACTCACTTCAGCCTCTTCATTGACGCTCTAACTTGAGCGCACCCGGTCCCCTTAATCACGCAGCAGTCCAGCCTTTCGAAACCCGTTAGGGATTTTCCATGTTGATGAGGGTGAATATAAATGTCTTATTTACAATACTGGTAATTTAATTGTAAAAGTGCTCTTGATTTATCGCACAAGTTCATTGGACCTCTTTGAACTACTCATCAATTTGATTGGTCTACTGTTACCAGGCAAAATGTTTTTGGCAGCATGAAAAAAATCATGCCTTTTCCGCACCGTTGTATAGGCCGTATTGTTCAAAGTGTGGGAAAAAAGTAGCGTCTTATAATCCGGAATTTACGGTATGTAGTTACCTATGTTATGTACCGAGAAATAAGGCTTGCTGACATATGGATTTGAAAATTAAATACTTATGAATAAAATATAATTTCTTAAATGAACATCTATGTAGTCTGAGCAACTGCTGTGAGTTTCATACTTGTATGACAACTTTTGTGTTGAAAAGAGGTCTATAGACGCGATGCGAATTGACAGAAAAGTTGCTTGCATCGCTAAAACCGCGTCCTTCACATTTAGACTGGATTCAGAAATGTGTAAATCATGATGATAAAACTTAGCAAAATTAAATTTACTGTCACATAGCTTCAGCATGTTTGAACATAGCTCATTTACATGCTCGTCGTTATTTTGATTTGCTTATGTTTATTCGCAATGCTGGTTGTTTACATACTGGATCTATTTCTGTCATGATGTGTTTTGGAGGTTCGACCCAAATGCAGGATTGAGTGGAGTTGATGAAAATGTTTAATAGAAAAATAAACTTACAGCTGACCATGACAGGAACTCAGGCAGGTGAAAAACATAAGCCACATGAAAATCCAGGCAACAGACATGGAAAACCTCAGGACCAGGGCAGGGCAGGGCAGGGCAGGGCAGGGCAGGGCAGGGCAGGGCAAAAACCCAGGGTAGATAATGAGGTGTTAATGGAAGGAACCAGCGAGGAACAAAACCAGAGAGCTTATAAACTAAGGGAAGTGAAGTGTCAACCAATTAAGTGGGAGACATGCTAATCAGGAGCAATATGACACAGGTGTGAACCAGGGCTGCAGGGCGACAGAAGGAGTGACTAATTGAACCTGATTAGCAATGGAAATAACCATGACATGAAAAACTGAACAGAAGATCAACAAAGAGACTAGACTAGATAACAAAACTGAGGGAAAACAGATCTAAAAGGAAATGTAACTAAACACATGAAACACCAGAATCCAGAAACAAAAATTAAACAGGAGAGATCTTAATAAACCTGAATGAACGGAAAACACCTGGCTGAGAAAGTAAACAAACTCAAACCAGACAGATCCTGACAATTTCATATTAATTAATTGAATATTAATATTATAATTCAGCATTTTACTGTGATCTTTTTCTTGTATAATGAGGTTTAGTCTGGTAATCTGACCAAAACAAAACTGTGGAAAAAAAGGTGGAGAAAACTGAACTGAACAGGATCAGAGCCTGCTGGTGGAGAAGAAGAGAATAGTATTGAAAGGTAGATTTGGTCTTGGGATCATGGTGCGAACAAACAGGCATTCCCATGCAGATCATTGCGTCGTTCCCCCTGCTTTCAGCACCAGCCTGGAATGTGGGCAGCTCTGGTTCCTGCTGCGATCAGAAGCTAGAGAGGAGATAGCATCTTAGAAAAATCTTAGAATTCGAGAAATTACAATATTTTCTTAGAATGACGTCACTGGGAGCTACTTTTAGTCTTGGGACTCTTTGTGAATACTGGCTCAGGTCAAAATTGTTCAATGATGCCCTGGCTAAAGTTGGGCTGAATGTAGTCTTGTTTAGTAATGAAAAACTTAAAAGTAGGGAAAAACTTCCAAAAATCACAAGATTTATATTGCAGCTTTGCAAAAACAGCGAATTATAGCACAATACCACATAGGTTTGGCTGAAATTCAACTTTTCTTGACCTTTTAAAATAATTCTCTAATAGCTTTAGACTACAGGCATTAGACTATCAGAGACTGACTGTAAGAAGCAGAAATCACTGGTTAAACCAGCTGCCTCCAGTTGGCTCCAGTCACTAAACCCAGTTTTGAGTGTTATAATGGCTAAAAAAGGACCAGAAAGATTTATAAACTTTCAGATAAAGGTCAGCAGCACAGAGCTCAATCCACTGTCCAATCCCACTGTGCAAGAAAAGATGAAGGTAAAGTGAGAAATAAAGGGCAACCCTGTGCAGCCTCTTCTCTGCTAGACACGGTTCCACATTATTAAACCACACCATTTAGACACAAACATGACATTAACTTTTTAGTAATCGGTTTTTGCCTTGCAGCAAATAGTATAGCTGTCATCGGCGAGACAAAGCCTGTTTTTAACAGGCGCTCTCTGACGCACACACAGAGGAAAATGAGCACTATGAAGTGGGTTATCATTCTTTATTTGTGATCTCTTATACAAGTTAATATGTTTTCCATCCTAGGGGCATGTTTTTCTAGTCGTATGTGATCCATGGGACTTTTGTGTTACATTTGCTGCTGGAACACAATTTAAAGTATCATGAATTTTCTATTGACCTTCTGCCATAGTGTTTGTTTCACAGCGGTGTAAAAAATAAGAGAAACATGTTTTTTACAGTTCCCTTCTTTTTGCTCCAGGCGCAAAGTGTTTTCATCACCATAATCGTATTGATTTTAGCAGATTACTTATGTCCTTGGCACAATGGGACGAGAGTAATTTCACAAAGCCATCATCATTATGATGTCTAGGTTTACAGTACAAACTCGCAACTAAACACAGACTTAAGTTCAAGGCTCATTTCTTATTGTAGGACCCTGTTAGAATAGACTGGGTCAGTGGTTCATGGTCCATTCTGTTAGATCTAGAGGTCTGCACAGTGATGTAGGTAAATATTTAAAATTAAAATCAAATTCTTATTCGTACTGGTTGATTGAACTCCTCATTCTCATGGGCTGAAAATCCTTGTTTAAGGAGGGCAAATTTCAAGGATTAGACAAACAAAAGAGAAGGTCATATGAGAACTACTTCATCTGTTAAACAAGGTGGCCTTATTTGTAGGGAGAGGTTGTATGGAGGACTCAGATGGAGAGCAGTACAAAAACAAAGTATACACAATCTGTCCATCCATCTATGGAAGATCCAAAGGCATTCCCAACTATACATCCCACAAGGGATGTACAGTTCCTCCAAAGGATTTTGTTTCTGCCCTGCCGAAGAGCAGCCATTTTACTCAGAGCAACTCTCTCATTGCTATAGCTGCCAATGTTAACATTGTCACTGTTGCTAATATTAGCTTTCTCACACCTGTTAATGTTACCATTGCTACAATGTTAGTTCTCCTCCTTACTGAATAAATTGCAACATAAATCTTAAATTTATGAACTTAAATTCGCGCCTGAGATTGTAGTATCACTACTTCTGTCTTGGGTAGTCATTTTGTTTTGCATTGATGCCCAAGTTTGGCATTCAATAAATCTAAACATCCAGAAGAATCAACTATATTAGCCCCTTAAATGCCCATATAAATCAGAATCATTACTGCTTTGGCTGATAAAACAAGGCGGGTAATCCACTCAAACAGTTTCCCTCATCAGTGTCCCCACGCCTCCTGACCTGGTGTTAACCTCCTGTCTATTCTCCTCTAAATGCCCAATTCCTCACCACATTGTCACATCCTCCCCACAGCTGTATCTGCTGCAGGGAAGCCCTGTAAATCTCCTCCCTGAGGCTTTAACCCATTAGGATAAATAGACTCAGCAGACGATACACTTCTCTAAAAGCTTATCCTCCTTCAGCCCCAACCTGCCTGCAAGCCGCCCTGCATTGGATCTGACAAGCTTTTATGTTCACGGCACTCCAGTTATTGTACTGCATTCATCACCAACTCCAGACAAACAAAAGCATCCCAAAGGAATCTGTGTATTAGACATCAAGTGGAGCTCATAGCGAGGAAAAAAAAACAACATAAAACTGATATCCATAATCTGCGCTGTGTTATTGTTTTGGTGAAGTATTTTCCCTCAGAGAGGAGTCTGAGCTACAGTGAGCCCTTTAGCAGCTTTGTAGAACAACTTAATGAATCTTCATTTACCTTTAATCCGAGTAAGATGAAGAGGCTAAAATTGGGTTTAATTAAACAAGAGATCTGCGGCTTTTAGCTCGGGTTATAATCAAGGATTTTCATAATCAAGCGATTTTTTTTCCTAACTCTGCAGAACTTGTTTTTAAATTTTTTACCCAAATAAACAGTGATACCAACCTTTCCACTGAGTGTGCAGGTGTATTAAATGTTTGTGTGACAGCAGAAGCAGTATCGGTGAAGTTCACGCCTCAATGGCTGTCACTCATTTGGATGAGCAGTCCGCCTTAAAAAAGAAAAGGTCAAAGCCACCACAGGCAATAAAGAAGTTGACAAGTACACCAACAGGCACAGTATTGCTATTGGGCTGATATTGTAGCTTCTAACCCTCTTTATACTATAACACACCACACACTGGGATAGCAGAACAAGTACAAAAACTGATGTTTTTTTGCAAAATAAGCTCCTTCACTTTGCTTCATATGCATGAATCCTCTTCATGTACCGATACGATTTTAATATTTTTTTGTGATGATACATGGCGTGATTTCTATTTTGTGCCCAGCTCTTCAATTTATGTGGAAACAATGCTAAAACTGCCTGCAGAAAGTCACCATCATTGTAAGGTAATTTAAACTCTTTTACAGACTCAGCGACATGATCCAAATACAACAGTAACTAAGATGATTTAGGAACCAGTTTAAACAAAGATGCTTTTAAGTGTAAAGAAGGTTTATACAGTGCCACTCAGAGGTTTAGATGCACTCTTCATCAGTATGAATGTCAAGTTAAATGTAAGCTTTTATTTATTCAGTTGACCCTTTCTTTTTTTAGGCAGGAATTCATACATTGTTTCAATGTATTTTAAAATAATTTATTGCAGGTCTCGTTGAACGAACATATGTTCAACATTATACATACAGGGTTAAATACACTGTAAAAAAATTAAAGGAACACTTTGAAAACACATCAGATCTCAGTTGGAAAAAAAATATCCTGGATATCCATACTGATATGGGTAATGTGTTAGGAATAAAAGGATGACACATTATTTGATCAAAGTGAAATCAACCTACAGTAGGCTTTATCCAAACTCACAGAGAAATTTAAACTGAAAAACTGATGCAGCAGGCTAGTCCAATTTAGTCCAACTCAAGCTGGTACTCAGTTGTTTGTATGGCCGCCACGTGTGTTTTTTCCTTTTTGAACTTGCTGTTTTATTTTTGGGCAGTAATTTCTGTCTCAAACAACTTCACTTCTCGCACTCGCAAGTCGACTGAAGTTTAGTCGTGCAGCTGCCCAACTTCAAACCGTGTCTTCCACGAGGATAAAATCAACCGAAGTTGAGGACAATCCTCCAAATCCTCAACTTAGCCGACTCCCTGAAGCTAACCACTATGGAGATGTTGGGAAAATTCTGCACAACCAGCCTCAATCTTTGACCTTGCTGTGAGCTGTGTTACCGTTGATATAGTTACTGTTTCAGTACGGATACTGTTGGCATTTGCTACTTGAATCCAAAGCGGCTGCTGCATTTAAGCAGGCTTTTCATGCAGCCACTTACACTTGTGTATTATCACAAATGCTTGGATCATGTCCCCTGATTGAGATCAGTGCAGGTTATAGAAATTGCTGTGCCTTCTACTGACCACTAGGGGGCAATAAAGGAATAAACACTTTGTTGGCAGCTGCATTTTTGATATACTTTTTTTTGTAAATGGTAACCAATGGAAGATAAATGTTTAGTTTTTAGGTTGATAGGCCACTCCTGTGAAAAGGAAGTCGGATATGCAATGCATATGCATCTTATGAGCAAAATTTACTGGTAGATGTATTTACAAAATAAATCAAGCTAAAGCAATGCTTCATTAACACTGTGCCCCAAATCTCAAACCTTGATAATACCGCTGGGCACTAGAATTTCTACTAAAGTGAAATAAAGTTCTGTTTGTTCAGATTATGTACTCAAAGATTTTCTGTTTTGTAGTTTTTAAAACCTTTTTTCTTTGTCTGCTAAATTTAAATAAAACTATTAGCAGGTAAAAAAAAAAAAACTTCCTTTGACTCTCTCCATAAATCAGCCTCTGCCACACACTAATGCTATCCACCTGTGTCTCATTGTCCTCCTTTGTTTGTTTGCCTATTTATTCCTCACTCCGTGCAGCTTCCTTTGCCAATTCGTCTTTGACCCTTGTGTGAAGCGTTACAGCCTTTCTTTAAAACCTTTCACTGATTTTTTACACCCATATTATATTTTGGATTAGCCTCTACTTCTGTTTTGGATTCTTCAGCTTGGATTGGATTTCTGTGTACCGACCTGGACTGTATTAAAGGATTACTGCTTTTATGCTACTGTGTTGAGTCTTGCATTTGAGTCCTCTATTCCTGTGCCTCACGACAACGTGCTTGTTTGAATGCCTGACAAACTCGAGGCATAGTCATTGCGAGAGGACAGATGGTGTCCTGCTGTATCTCCTCCCAGATCCTAACAAGGGTATCACTGAGGTCCTGGAAAGTCTGAGGTCGTGTTGGATGGACCTAAACATGATGTCACAGAGATGCCTGCATACTCTTAACACATTAGGCTGGGCATTATCACACACCAATTGGTACCCAGGACCTGCTGCACCAGCAAGTGGTCTAACAATGGGTCTGAGGATTTCATCCTGATACCTAATGGCAGTCAGGGTGCCATTTTTTATCCCATACAAGTCTGTGTGTCCTTTTGTGGATATGCCTCCCCAGACCAACACGTACCCATCACCAAACCAATCAGGCTGAACAATGTTGCAGGCAGCATAACGTTTAGCTTCTGCAGACTCTTTCATGTCTGTCTCATGAGCTCAGAGTGAACCTGCTCTTATCTGTGAAATGAACAGGGCACCAGCACCGAACCTGCCAATTCTGGTGTTCTTTTTTAACAAGGTCCTGATGTTGTTCTGGTTGTATATTTGACCATTTCCTTTCTGGATGATGGAGTTTACTTAAAATGGTTGGTTTTCTGGCACAGACCCAGCTTCAAGCATAGTTTATAAATTTCAAATGGCGTTGAGGTCAGGACCCTTGCAGTAGCTTAAAGTCAGGCTGTTTATTAATTTCAAAATCAATTTTGTTGTATTTGGACTCCTGGTCCTGTTGGAACTGCACTGCAAAGTTTCACTCATGTGTTCCAAACTGTCCCCTGAAATGAAACGGGTTAGGATGTTGAAGAACAACACCAGGAACCACCTAAAGCCATCACTACCTGAATTTATTTACAATTATAAACAAAGAAGAATTTCTTGTTTTTGCTCTCAGACAAATGCTGAATAAATTACTGAATGTTAATTTGAATATAGCACCTACAAATAATATAAATTTATGATAATTTGTGATTTAGGCAGAGTTGCGCATAGTTCTGACTCATAAAGTGTTTCCAATATGATCCTCTGTATATGTGGAATATGCATAAACCATTATAAGACAAATTGGACAACAAGGATTTAAGCTAACACTGTACAAACTGTCAAGCATGGTAGAGGAAGCATTAGGCTGTGGGACTGTTTTGCTGCAAGTGAAAGAGGTGCAATAAACAAAGTGGGTTGAATAATGAAGAAGGAGGACTAAATTAAATTTTTTCCAATTCTCCACAAATCAACAGCTGGACAATAAACTGCTGGATACAAATGAAGGTTTGACTATGATCATAAACGTAGTTTATATCCCAACTGATCATGGAGTGAATGAAGGAGGATAACATTATGGTTCTGGAATGGCACTGATCATTTAGACTATGCATAAAAGCGTCATAAAAGAGTCTTTAGTAGGAATCCAACAGATTTAAGTCATCTCAATCAACTCTACCAAGAGCAATTGAGCTTTAGTCATGCCAGACGCTTGTTGATGGCTACAAAAAGCATTTGGTCGAGGTGCAACTTGCTAAGAGACATTTAATAAGATACTAGTTAGGGTGTATGTATTCATTTAAGCTAATAAAAACACAATAAAACCAAACTAGTGCATCTAATTCGTGTTGTTAAAATGTTTTAATATCATATATTTCATAACAATTCCACCCTGAAAAAGAACAGCTTGTCTACATCATTTAAAGCTCAAAATCAATATGACATTCATGCTGATGATGAATAATCGTCTCGCCGGCACTGTCCCTTATTGTGGCTGTGTGACCTAAAATAATACAGCACTTTCAATCTCCTGCAATCCTTCTGTTTTAACACAATAACACGGTAAAAACCAGACATACTAACCATAATTTAAGACTACATAACAGGTTTGAAAACAGTAGTTTCCAAGCCAGGGTGAAATGTTTAGGTACCTTTCGCCTCATCAGTACTATAACCGCTGCATTCTTATCAGCTCTGCAGAGCCCAGAACCACTCATGTGTTTCCAGCTGTGACCGTGATGCACCACTGGGTCAGGAAAAAAATGTCAAGCACGACGACCTTTGAATGGATAATTATCAGTGTGTGAGTGCACGTAGTGGCATGGTTGATGAGACAGCAGGCCTCCAATATATTAAGACACAGCTTTTTAGGGAACTCTATTATTTGGTCTTTGAAAATCTCTTTAATAGACAATGACATGTATAAATGCACACCCAACACATAAAAGTTTGTGTTAAGGTTTTGTAGAGGATGCTGAATGCTAAAGGTGCTTCCACAATACACAATCACTATGACCCATTTCAAGAGCTAAACTGTTAGAAGAATGAATTTTAAAAACAAGTATGGCAACAACATTAAACTACCCTGTTTCAAAAGACTTATTCAAATGTATCTAAACTGTTGGCTAGCTTTGCCACCGCAATGACGTTCACCAGGAATACTGCATACCCAATTGAGGTAAAGGGGTTTCCTTGTCAAAGATTTCACAGATAGATTCCACATTGACACTATTTATCAAATAAAGATGAATCCTAAAAAGCTGTGTGTGTTCATAGGATGTGACTGCTTCTATAAAAGCAGGGGGTTTTATACTCTGGATTAAATTTGTGTGTTAACACAGTGAAACAGTTGTTGCAGCTCTTCAATCTGGAAATAATTTTAAGGACATTTCCACACTATTTGAAATCCAGCATTTTGAACTGAGATCTATTATTTGCAATAGGAAAACCTGTAAGAAGGCTGATCACCTTCCCAGACGAGGATGTCCCGGCAAATTTACGTCAGGGTCAGACTGCGCAATCCTCAAAGATAAAACACCCAAGAGCTCAAACTCTTCAGGCCTCAGTTGGCATGATGAATGTAAAAGTTCATAACAGTAAAATTAGAAAATGACTGAATAAATACAGGATATTTTTGGAAAATTGCCAGGAAAAAGCTTATGCCTCTAGTGGCATTTCTGTCAGTTCTGTGACAGTGGTGCATATGTGTGATTAACATGATGACTCAGAGTTGTGATGCTCATGTTGCCCAAATTTTCAACATGTCCAAAAAAATCTGTGGGAGTCACATAACAGGTGATCAAGCTGTGAATGCTACAATAGGCAGGCAGTGTTGGAGCATTATTCACCTCCTGCCGAATATGTTCCTAAGGAAATGAAATTCAGGATTGATAAACAGTATTGAGATTGAAAAGCAAATTACCCTGACAGGCTTTCAGAAAGATCACACCCAAGCTACATGTGGTACTTTTTTAGAATGAAATCAAGAATGAGGGTGGAAAAATATGCTGAAGAGTTTTGAAAAATACCAATGTAACATAAAAAAATGTATAATGAAAAGTAGTTAGAAACGTTGGATACCTTTGTTTTTTTTTATTACCATATCCATTTGCAGATTTCACTAATAATGCTTGGTTTTCCAAATAACTTTTTCAAAATATAAAAAAAATTGACTTATCTAAATGTTAAATTTTACTTTTGGTGTTGAGCCAAAATCTTTATTCTTCTATTTCATGACATGTTAGATTTTCCTTTCAGGCTCAATCTTTTAATCTGGTGATTCATAACAGTTGGCGATCTCAGCATTGGATTATTAGTGAGAGGTTTATTTGCATACTGAAGGACTAATCCTCTTAAATTACTAACTGCAGGCTTATTTTGGTGGCAGTACTCATATACAGTTGCACTCATGTGTTAATTTACATGTATAAATCTGCAGATACTTTCAGAATTCTGATTCAATGAATAATTTATCCATAATCTGTAAAATATTCACATGCAAAAGATTAATTTGCTTCTACAAATCAGCAGAAAATAAGTCTGAAAAGTTGACTCTGCCTCCAAGACATGAAAAAAATGTAGAATGAATCTTTACTCTTAAACATAATGTTAAAGAAAAATGTTACAGATAAAAACAGGGAGGCGGATGCTGAAAATTAATATTTTTTGGTTTCAATAATTGCTTGAAATGCCAAAGACTGGTTTTTACCTCACTGTGCGTATTGCTTTTGTTGTTGGTAGAGGCCAGTTTTCTGTTTGCTAAATGTCACACACAGACTTTCAGAGCAAGTTTTTTGTTGCCCATTTCATTTGTTTCATTTTAAAAAAACAAGAAAAGCAAATCAAGATCAATAAAGAAATTCTAAAAATTTCAACATTCTTCTTGGACTGATGCTATCTGAAGTAAAACAATGTAAAGGTTCATAGGTTCATAGATCAAGTTAAACATAATGGTTTAAACAAATGGTAATAAAAAAAACAACTAAAACCAAGGGCTCGGACAGATTGAAAACATAAGTAGCATTTTCTGCTCATCGGTGGCTCATCTGTTTTCACCAGCATTATAAGGCATATGCTGCTTTTACCTTTGCAAAAAAAAAAGACATGACCTGACATAATTCTGGTTGGAAAAACACAATCATGGTGTAGGAACCAAAGGAGCACCATCATCAGAGATTAAGGTAACACTATTTTGATGAACATGGATGGAAAAGCTACACATTACTGAATTATATTAAAATTAAGCAGCAAGTTGCGTTTAGGGACCGAGATGTCTTCCGTTGAGTCAAAAGACAACCGAGTAGCGATTACTCAGTCAGAGCTGGGATTCACATTTCCAAATGCCAATATGTCCTGCAAATGTCAGGAGGGAAAATAAGTAATTTGGTGCATTGGGCTTTCAAAACAGTTTTCGCACCTTAAGTGTAAATAATATTCAGTTACAGTAACAATAAGAATGAGACCCAACAATGATCTTTTGAATTATGGTATCTACAGAGTGCAGCCTGGATCACAGTAAATGTTGATTAATGTAGGTTATAAATGCCATTGATGCTAAATTTGTTTTACTACTACAGCAGTAGAAAGCAGAGAAATGTCAGACTTTATTCAATTGTTATTTTCTCCTCTATCTGATATATCCTGAAATGTGTTTTGTGTAAAAAGGTTTTTAAAAAATTAAGATATGAACCATTTTCTGAAAAAACAGACATTTTTCTTTCTTGCTGCTGACTTCACTATCATTATACAAGAACAAGATATTTTCTATGCTGTAGCATTTTTTTTTCACAATATTCTGGTTGTAATAGGTTTATTACCTAATTTGAACAAAATACTGATAAGACAAGTTATCATCCTGCTATTTGCAAAAAAAAGTTTTTTTTTTTTTTGTTTTTTTTTTATCCTTAACATTGCCATGTACAAGAGCTGAGTATTTGCCTCCTGTTCTTGGCTTTCTTGCTTTCTATTGTTTCAGATGACCTGATGAAATACAAAAGGCAGTTTTTACATGATGATTTTATTTATTAAGAAAAAAGGTTATGCATACCAGCCGTCACATGAGGCCAGACTGGATGACCCCAGGCTGGCTTCTTAAAAACAGATGCTGTTGTACCTTAATTAAACCTCAAATTAGGTTTATTGGCAAAATATACATACCAGCAGCTCTTTGTTGTAAACAAATAATTTAAGAACGATTTAAATTGCTTAATTAAAGTTAGTTAATTTTCTCCAAAAAGAAACAAAATGTTACTTTAAATGACTATGGCAGTATGGCGAGACGATTAGGGCAGAATTTGTGAACTTCTTTCTCTCTAACATCTTAGTAGAACAACCTTTTCCTGTACTGATCTGCTGCAAACAATACTCATAAAAAGACACAAGCTTCTGACAGCGTTCCTGAGGAATCTTATCCACTCTTCATGGCCAAAGACCTCCAGTTCAATGATATTTTTGGGTTTGTATGCTGCAGCTGCTTTTTTTTTCAAATGCCACCTGATTTTCAGCAATGTTTTTTTTTGTTTGTTTTTTTTTTTTTGCAGCACCAGTGGCTTTTATTATTTGTTATGTTTTTCTAAACCAAGCAGATAGGAACTAGCGTGGAAAGAGGGTGAAGACATGCAGCACAGGTCTCCAGGTTCAAGACTTGAACAAGGGACAGCTGTGTTGAGGACTGAAGCCTCCGTCCATGGGTTGCGTGCTCTAACGCTACGCCACGCGCTGCGCTCCTTTTCAGCAAAGTTTAAGTCAAGTGACTATGGCCGTTATCTTCCAGAATTCTTCCAAATACAAACCTTGGTGTACTCATCACATGTTTGTGATAATTCTCCTGTTTGAAGGTCCAGCTTCAGCTGCCTTACAGACAGCATGAAATTCTCTCCCAGGAATTCCTAATGCATGACTGAATCTACCTTGATTTCTACATGGTGCAGGTTTCCACTGCAAGAGGAAGCAAAGCAGCCCCAGAGCATCACTGATCCACTGCCATGCTTTACTGTGGGGATGATTCATTCTTCCTCCTGCTGCCATAAAGCGGTTCCTTAGGCCTAAAATGTTCCTGTTTTGATTTATCGATCCACAGATCAGAACCCCAAAACCTCTTTGGCTTCTTTATATGGCTGATTGAATTGGAGCTGACTTTTGCTGTCCTTTTGAGTCAGTAGAGGTTTAAATCTTGAAAGTTCAGGCATAGAGCCCTTCGTTGTTTTTTTATGGATCTTACTAAAAACCTCTTCCTACAGGTCTCTAGTCAGTGGAGGGACCACTTGCCTCCTCAAGAATCTAGTGGCAGCCACTGATAGCTTCTTCTTTCTGCCCCCAGGAACCCATATCCACCAGATGAAGTAGCATCATTGATTCATTTACATACCAAGCACTGGTCTGCATGTGGACCAAATGATCTCTCCTTTTGTAGTAGAAGAGTATGTTCTGTTCAAACTATAGAAAGCAGACTAAAGTTCATTCTGTTTTGTCTTGTTTCTCCATAATCCAAATGACATTATTGTTGTCTTCATAACATGATACTGAATCTAAATGATATTCACCATTATCTCACGGAAATATACCTATGATTATCTAGTATAACATAGCAGGTTCCGTTTTGTAAATTGTTTTAATGGTTGCAAGAAGTTATATTTCTTTTTCCTATGCATTCCGACATCAGCTTGCTCACATGGTTTGATCTCATTTCAGCTCAAAATATCAAACCAAAACAACATAGTTGTTTACTTATGAGCAGAAAGAGCTTGTGAACACCATTCGTCATTATAGATAACACATATCCCATTGTTTCTACAGGCGCCTGCAGTAAAACTACTGGCTTTTTGTAATTCTAGGAGTCAGCACCTTTGACGCCTCGTTTAACGATCCTGAATCCTCCCTAATAAGCACAGCACTTGTCTAGAGTTTTGAAAAGCGAGAGAGGTGACTAAAAGAGATACAGAATAGCAGAGTTTGAAGGTATGTTGGGGGTAGAGATAAACCTGTTTTTACCTGCATTCAGTATCCTTGTCAACATCTGAGATTGCAAAGCTACAAAAAAAACACATTTGGGTTTTAATTATATATATATATATATATATATATATATATATATATATATAATATATATATATTATATACATGTATATATATATTTGATCTTGTTTATTGATTTTGTGCTCTTCATCGAAACAGCTGAATGGAAATACTTCCCGATGCCTCATAGAAAAAGCGAAGCCAGATCTGAGCAGAGACTGATCACGAAAGTGTGTCACATTTAGGAGAGAAAATGAAAATGCTGTAATCATACTTATATTTTGTTTTGATTGTAGCATTATCTTTTTGTAAGATGGGATAATTCTATTCAAGGGGATCTTTCTTCACTAAGCCTTCATTATACCCTGTAGTGTACTACTGCATGCATGGTCTCTCTACAGCTCAGGGGTTTATAGGATGCAAACCATTTGTGTGCTTACTTGACCATGTGTTTTGGATCATTCTGCTGAAAGACCAGGCACCACCACATGTCCACCATATTCCCACCAGATTTCTATTTCAAATGTCTCTAGAGTTTGATGGGTGCAGGATGCCATGACCTCTAAAATAAGGCTCCCAGGGCTTTTGGAAGAAAACAATCCCACAGCATCACAGATCCTCCATTCTACTTGTGGACATGGGATGCTTTTTAACATCCCGATGTTTTGTTTTTCATCACACCTGTGTGCAGTTTTTGTTGCCAAAAACCTCATTCTTAGCATGAATCAGATTTCACCTCGAAATCATAGTGTTATGATTTGGGGTTGTTTGGTTTTTGTTTTTTTCTTATATGTTTCTCACAGTTTTTGAATCATGCATCTGTTCATTATTTTCCTGGTCATGCTTTAGTTTTTGTGTTCGAGTTCATGTTTTGTCAAGTTTGGTTTTTGGATCTGGTTATGCTTTAGTTTCATGTCTTTCTAGTTTCTATTAGTTTGTATTCAAGAATCTCTGTTTTGCTCCAGTCACGTTTTGTTCTCTCCTGTCTGTTAATTAACTTTATTCGGTTCACCTGCACTAAGCAAATCTGTCTCCTCGCTTCACCTGATTTACGCTTCATATATACACCTCCGTTCTGTTTATTCCTTGCAGAAACATTTTTCTCGATCATGCTCATGTCTTGTTTATCGGTTCATGCCATGCCTGTATTGCCTGCCCATTTATTGTTTTTTTTCTGCCTCTTCCTGTGAGTGAGTTTTTTTGTTAATTAAATCTTTTTTCTCTTACCGTCATGCTGCCTGCTTGTCTGCATTGGTCCTCCATTACGCAAGTCTTAACAGAATGTTTCCGACAACCACGGACCCCACAGACGAGCAGAGGATAAGCGCCCAGGATTGCTGGGTCCAGCGGCAAATGGAGGAGGCTATGAGACATCTGCCTGCAGATCTGGAGGTTCTGCCTTCTCCACTGCTGCTGGAACAGATGCAGCATCAGGCGGTTCAGCTCCGTTCTCCGTCTGCTCGCCTGGTTGCGCGCCGTGATCCGGCAGCAAAGCCGGCATCTTTCTCCCGCCGCAGGAAACGTCGGCAAGGAGCACCTTCCTGCTTTTCAGCCGGCGAGGAGGAGTCTCCCATGTCTTCTGCTGAGACGTCTGGAGCAGTGGTTTCTCTGCCAGCTGACGGGGATGCCGCAGCGAGTATTCCCACGTCTTCGTCTGCTACAGCAATGTCTCCCAGGCTCGATGCAGCTCCACCAATGCCGTCTCCGCTCGCTCCAGCCCGGTGTTCTGAGGCAACGCCTGATGAACTGGAGGAGCGTTTAAGGTTCTATGCACGCCTGCTAAAAAGCTTTAAAAGGACCTGTCTCCTGTATTCCTCTCCTGAGCTTAGGGAGAGAATTGGCAGATGGAGGAGGATTATGTGACGGCAGTAAGGCAGTTTTACTGCCGTCCACCTTCACCCACACCAAGCCACAAGAGCGCTGCTGCAGTCCAGCCCACCTCAGGTCTCCAGAGCGCTGCTGCAGTCCAGCCCATGTCATGTCTCCAGAGAGCTGCTGCAGCTCAGTCCACATCATGTCTCCAGAGTGCTGCTGCTGCTGCAGAGCAACCCACGCCTGGTCTCCAGAGTGCTTCTGCTGCAGCTGCTGTTGAGCAGTCCATGCCAGGTCTACAGCCTGCTGCCGAGTTTCCAGGGGGGTCCGAGGACGAACCGCCTCTATTACCTGTTCCAGAGGGGTCCGAGGACGAACCGCCTCTATTACCTGTTCCAGAGGGGTCCGAGGATGAACCGCCTCTATTACTGGTTCCAGAGGGGTCTGAGGATGGACTACCTCTGATTCTGTTCCAGTGCCCACTGACTGTGTTCCAGGCCGAACTGACACACAGTCTGACTCCAAGCCTGACCCCAAGTCTGCCTCAACCTCCTCCACATGCCGCAGAGGATGTCGGAAGAAGGACGCCTCGGCTCAAGTCACTGAGGTTCCCGGCGACGCCTCGGCTCAAGTCACTGAGGTTCCCAGCGACGCCTCAGCTCAAGTCACTGAGGTTCCCGGCGACGCCTCAGCTCCTGCGCACGCCACTGAGGGTCTCGGTGATGCCTCAGCTCCTGCGCATGCTACTGAGGGTCTCGGCAACGCCTGAGCTCCTGCACACGCCACTAAGGGTCTCGCGACGCCTCAGCGTCTGCGCACGCCACTGAGAGTTTGTCCTCGTTCCGCCAGCTCTTCGCCGTCTCTGCCGGTCTTCAGGTCTTAGCCGCCGGCCGCCCAGGTCTCTACGTCTCTGCCGGTCTTCAGGTCTTCGCCGCCGTCGCCGGCTGATCAGGCCTCTGAGTAGCGGGTCCTGGACTCCTCCTGAACTTTATGCCCGCACGGGTAGACCTCATGGTCACCCACCTGAACTTTGTGCCTGCTCGGGACGACCTCCTAGTCGCCCGTCTGAACTCTGTGCCCGCACGGGGCAACCTCCTGGTCGCCTGCCTGAACTTTGTTTTGTTTTTTGTTTCTTGTTGCTTGTTGCTTGTTGTTTTTTATTGTCTCTTAAAACCTTTTATGACTAAACCGAATTTTCTTAGATTAAAAACTTCTCCAAAATTAAAAACTTCTCCAATGTGTGTATTTCTCTTCAACACGCTTCTTTTTAACATTTCTGCCTACCTGCCTTAATTAAAACTGTGACCCTTTGACTCGGTAGCAACAACAATCTCATTTCCAAATGAAAGTGAAGCAGATAAACAAAAGGGTAGAGCTCTTATCCCAGAAGGTTTTTAATTTAAAAGGAGTTGCTAACGCATTAAAAACCTTTATTTTAGTCAGGCATTATTTTAACACCTTCATGGCATTTTACAACCAGAGTTCATCTGAACACAAACAAAAATGAGTTTGTGCAAACGTCGGGATGCTCCTTCTGTAAAGGGACTGAATTCATTACGACAAAGATAGGAGGCTTTAATAGAAAACCATAATACAAATGTCGAGGGCACAGAAAAGTTAGCTGAGCTTAATTTCATTCTCTCCTCCTTCTCTGGCAGAAAAACGTTATCTCTGCCTGCACATTTAAAAGGAGGAGTAATTGAATCATTTGTGCACCCGAGCCTTTTTAACCAGAGAGCGCACAGCAGGAAAATTAGAGAAACACAGGTTGCCAATACCCTGCTTCTGAGGGAATAAAAAGGTAACTATGATTTTAGAATATATATTTTTTTGCAGTTAATTTAAAGGGATTTCATCAAACGTAACATACAGTAATTATAAAAAGCCTGATGCATACTCTCATCATAAAAAGTGAGTCTTGATTACCAAACATTTTTGTAGTGACAATTTTTTTTGTTTTTTTGTCTTAAACATTTTTCAGAATGTTTTCAGAAATTTGTTTATTTGCACCTTTAAGCTTAATCGTTTGCAAAGAGATAACAAATAAAATTTATTAATTTAATAATTTATTTAATAGTACATCAGTCAGGAGAAGGGCATTAAAAACGGCATTGCATAAATCGTGGCACAGTGAAGACAGTCATCAATAACTGGAGAAATTATGGAAAATTACAGAAAAACTACATAAACTGCATTTTTCACCGATTACTTTAAAAAGACAAGACTGATCAGGGAGCCTTCCAAGAGGTTAACAGCAACTATGAAGGAGTTGTATCAATTCCCACTGGTCATGTTCTATATTTAACCGTATTCTCTTGTGGGACAAAAACGTTTTCTTCCAAAAACAACATTCAGGTCTGGCTAAAGTCTTCTTTGTGGGAAAATGTTTTAAATGAAGAAACCAAACTTAAATTGTTGGACTATAATTAGAAAAAGGTTTGTTTGGAGAACAAAAAAGAACATTAAACAAAAAGCTGCATGCCCACAGTGAGACATGGTGGTGGCAGCATAATGTTATTGGGGTTACTTCTCTTCAGATGGTAATTAGGTGTTTATCAAGGCACATTAAATTATTAATACCTCCAAATGCATTCAGGTGTCTGCTATAAAGTCTATAACAAGTTATTGAGAGGAAAATTAAAGGTTTGGAATGGAATAGTATGTGTCCAGAACCAAATTCTCTGCGTTTTAAAGCTGATTTTTTTTGCTTATATAGTCAACCTTGCATTTTATTGTTCATTGCTTTTATTATGTTGTTATTTTTTTATCTTCTAATTTATTTTTTATTACCTTCACAGCACTTTGGTTGCCATTTGGTTTGTAAAAGGGCTTTATAAATAATAATAATAAGTCTGACAGAAAGTCTATGGGATCACCTCAAGAGGGCTGTTTACAAGAGATTTCCTCACAATCTGAGAAATTTTGAGATTTTTTTACAAGGTAGCATGGCCAAAACATTGTCAAGTCAAGAGAAGATGTGGGATACTGATAAGACTCCCACCAAAGACTGAATGAAAATGAGCTTTAGCAAAGATATAAAGTGTGTGCACAGCTTTGTGAAATGATTGATCTCACTTTTTTACGTAACAAAAGCCAGATATTTAACATGGCTGGGTACACATTTGAGAGTCAGTGTATGTCTCTCTGTAGATTGAAAAAGAGCATCCCCTGAAACGTCAAACCAATCTTCCGGCTGTTCAGCGTCCTCCGACTGGCAGTCTGTTTTATTGCTTGAAAAATGTTCAGCAAGCAGACAGAGTAGGATATATTTTTCTATTCAGTTTTCATTTCAGGGACTTCTTTTTGCCAGGGGGGTAAATTTTTCTCACTCGATATTTTTTGTTTAATAAGAGGCAGAAAAAAGCAGCAGCTGCAGATCTGTTTCCTCATGCTCTCGTTAGACAGCATGTAGAAAGTTTTCTCCGAGGCAGCAGTGTGAGACGCACCAGAGAGACGACGACGAATCAATAAGGTTAACTTGACAAACAGCGGACCCTTTGTTGAGACTTATTACTGCAGAATCAACCGAAAAAGAAAGCTCTGAAAGTTCAGGAAGAGGAAACAAAGAGGACACAGCAGGAATGGGAAAGGAGAGTTGTATCCAGAAGCTGATGAGGTACAACAATGTACTTTCTTTGACCTAACAAAGTAAACAAGGAGCAACACTGAGCTCCCAGCATGGACTCAGCCATGACACAATAATTTGAAAAGGAAAGCATGAACACACTCAAAGATAACACTTTCCAGCAAACTGAAGTTAGTTCTCTAGCTTTGAACAAAGTAATGACTAAGTTTGAGTGGGAGTTGAAAGATCAGCAGTCGGACTATGATGATGATAAGGAGGAAGAAAAGTGTTGCTTTCATGCTCTTATTTCTAGAAAACGCCTGACTTTCCCCTTAAAAATTGCTCAGAGGCAATTTCACAGGAAGGTTTGGTCAACTTTTTATCACCTGAGGCACAACAACCTCATCCTGCCACACTACTGCACATCTACACCTACCAGGAGGGAAAGTCAACTAATGCCTGTCATCGCTGAAAGGTGTTGCATGTATCAAAACAAAAAAAAAAGTCACAGGCTCTGTCAGAGCTAAAGTTTTGCACATCTAAACAGAGTTTGACAGACCCAGAGAATGTGCTCAAGCCTAGAAGCAGTGAATGGGATGGCGTAATATATTTTCTTTTGAGAGTCACAGCTTCACAACCACAGCATGACACATTGATAAAAGCTCCTGTGTCAGATTCCACACAGCCAGATGCCAATGGTCGCTGTGCAGTTCTTTTTAATCCCCATTTGAATCCTCGGCCCTGTCCACACTAATATAGGCCTTTTAAAAAACTTTTCCTGTTTAATCTGAAGTTAAAGTTCACACATGCTCAGAAGTATTGCACTTCCAGCGTCGTGCTAAGGGCTATTTAATCTCTGCCTTAGTGAAAGCTTGTTTTAATAACTGTTAATAAGTCATACTCTTTCCCCAGTGAGTGCTGGACCCCATTTTAGTTTAGTCTTTGTCATCAACTCTGTCCATACATTCTATGGACCGAATATCTAAATGCAGCTTTGAGGCAGAGAGTCTCCAGTTTGGCGACTTGAGATTTCATCCCTGTCTTTCTTAATGCTCATGATTTGTATTCAAGTGGGAAGCAGCCAGGATGAATATTAGAAGCTCAAAGGCTGAGACCAAGGTCTTTAAGTTTGGACTGAGTTACTGCACCAAGTGGACAAGTGTATCTTAGAATCTAACAGAGAGATTCACAGGTTATTTTTACCAAGTCCGAGTCAATTATGCAGTCTTTAAGAGCTTGTTTCAATTCAAGTCCCAATTCTGTGAAAGGCAAGTCCAAATCAAGTCCCAAGTCTGAAGTCATTGAAGAGCATGACAAAATCAGCTCTCACATCTTTGAGGGGCAATTAGAAGTCAAGTCTATGGGAGACAAGCCCGATAGGCACATGCAGTGAATCAACTGTCAGAGCTGCATGCCGGCTTGCTTTTTTTCCTTGATTATATAGAATAAAGATTATTATTTTATAAGACTTAAATCCCAAACCACGAATCTAAAGTCTCAAGTCTTCAGACAAGTCAAGTCTTGGGTCTCTGTTTTTGTGACTTAATTGTGGTACTAGTTCAAGTCGAAAACTTGAGTCACTGTTTCTGGGGTATGCTGCACTGCAAAAATGCCCTATGTTTCAATCATAGCCAGGGCCTTCCTCAGGTAGCGTTTGCATATTCTTTTCATGCACACACAGGTTGACTGCAGGTACCGTAACCACCATCCAAAAACATCCATGTTGGTTGTAATTTTGAGTTTATGTGTGTATGGTTTCCTGTCCTGTATGTTTCTGTGTAGCTCTGGAGTTCGAGACCTATTTTGAGGAAAAAGGAAAGTAATGGAGTCACAAACAAGATACAAATAATTTCTACCACTGGGAGAATGCAGCCACTGGGTAACTACTAGCCACTAACAACGCTAAAGCTAGCCTCTGCTTCTTGGCTCCCTATTAGTGACAAACTAACAAGCTATTTCAGAGTTTAATGAGTCTGGATTGCATTTAAACATCTCTATTTTATAATCTAAAACACATAAAACTAATCAAATCTGACATGGTTCAGTCTACACTGAACAGAGATTCTTATAAATTTATAAGACTTGTATTCTATTTGTAAAATCACAAAAAGGCAGCATTTCAATGCTATTTTGAGATTGTGGCCATTTTAGCATTAGACACACATAAATATGGGAAGATGCAGACAGAGAATATTGAAGTGTTTGGTGGTTTTTAAGTTTTACTAAAATTGTTGCTTCTATATTGGTGATGATTAGCAATAGTGATTAAAGATCGTACAGCCTCTCGTTGGACTGTCTTCTCAAGCTGTAGGAATGTTAGGAGATTATATGCCGATCCATTACGGTAGCGTCAGTATTTCTACATTTTGCCCAGGATGTAAAAACTGTTGTCAAAATATAGAGAAAGGCATTTAGAGATGTAAAGCTGTGGTAATCCATCTCTACACTTAAAGTGGTCAGGCTCTGAGACTTCATAAAAACTTTTCCAGTTGCCTGGATTGAGCTATCAACAACAAGAGGAGGGTATTAGTATCACCCAAGCTGGTGTGAAAGTAGTTATTTTGTAGCAAAAACTGAGAGTGCAGACATTTGTTCTGCCATGTCTAGCACAGAGAATTAAAAAATGTGGGACAGGGGAAGAAGCAGCTGAAGCAGCGATGAAGATTGTCATGTTAATACAGCAGTTCTAATCAAACCTGCCTGAGAAGGCAGCATCTACAGCTGCTTCGGCTATTTCAGATGTCACAGAAATTCTTTTTTAGTACTCATATTTTAAGACTTCTCTTTAAATATGACAGGGGAATTTGGTTTAAAGGGACCAAGAGATTTTTGTTGCACTGATTTTATCGAAAATCAACTGAACAAACTGATACACGTCTGTCTGTCATGTTGAGGTTGCACATTAATATTGAGTTTTGCAAAAGTATTATTATATCTCTGACTTTTCACATTTTGCCACATTGCAGCCACAAACCTAAATTTATTTCATTAGGGTTTAATGTGACAGAAAGCAGTGCATAACTGTGATGCGGAAGGAGAAAGATTCATTGTTTTAATTTATTTTAAGAAATAAAAGTTGCAAAAGTGTGGTGTGCATTTGTAGTCAGCTCTAAACCCCTAAATAAAATAATTTGTGATTAATTGACTTCAGAAGTCAGCTATTTGGTAAGAAGAGTGAAACCTAATCTCAGCATGAATACAGCTGTTCTGTGAAGGTGACTAGATCCAATATAATTATTCAATATTCAAAAGAAGTGTTAAACTGTGATTCTGAGAGTAAATATGTTTTAATGATATATTCTTTTTCTTTGTTTGAAGTTTGCTATTTAGAATCCCTAACAAAGAGATTTGAGACTGGTGAAAATATATTTTATTTAAATATATTTATGATTTTTAATCAAATAGCATCCAATTGTTGCAGTTAACGATCCACCTTTTTGTAAGCTTTAGTATTTCACCACATACCTTTGTCATTTACACCTTTGTGCTCGAGAACAAGTTTTTTCTTTCTAATTAATTTGTATGGAGCCACTTTTGAGAAACACATAAAAGCTAATACTCAAGGATGTAAAGATACCTTTACATGTAAGAGATGTTCTTTTAGAACTGAACTACAAACATGTGCTGCAGGTAATTAAAAAATAAATTTTTGCCCTATAAACAGTGATTTGTAGCGATACATCTGCACGGTTTGTAGCAATTTTTACTCTTAGTAGTCAAACCAGAGCCTTTAAGGCTTATTTCCGACATGTCCCATGACATGAGAAAGACAGGAATGCTAAAAATGGCACGATGTTGAGGTCCTAGACGTGCTAAAAATATCTGCAAATCAGGTTTTCCTTGGAGATTTTCTTCTATACAGAGTAGCAAATTACGTCAGAGTGCTTACTATTACACTGTACTCCTACAAAAAGGAAAAGAAATTAAGCATCTGAAGAGGTATGGTTTCTTTTGTTCTATGCTCACTAAGTGATTATTTTTGTTGATTCTTTTTTTTGGGTTTTTGAGGTAAAAGAGCCTCACTTGTGCCTAATATAAAGAACAAAAGCGCTTCTTCCAAGGAAGAGTGATATCACCAAAATATTTCAGCCTTCTTACTAATCTTTAAGCAATCTGCTATTTCTGGCATATGTACAATCTGTGTCCATTTAATGAGTTTGAAGACTAGAAGTACAGCTGATGCTGTTCTAAGAGATTCTTCAATGCTTTGGGGGAATGAAAAGCAAAAGACGCAAAAAACGGTGCTCCAATAGACTAATTTCAATCCTTCTGTCTGCAAATGCAAGGACTGAACAACTGGTTACGATGACTGACAGGTAATTAGTCATATAAAAGGCAGAATTATGAGGTGGATCAATCTGAAGAGGTTGGGATCTGAAAAATGAAGTAAGCCTGCAGATGTGTTTCATATTAGAAGACACAAATCCTTCTTATTGTGCTTCGTGTTAATGCTTTCTTTGATGTTACAGTGCATTTCTGCCCTGCATGTAGAGACGTGGACACATCTGCAGCAGCAAGCTAATTATTGCCATGAGTTGGGGGAATGTATTCACTTGGTAGCATCTCAGCAGCACTGTGATGCCATGAAGTGTTTCTCGCTCAGAAGGCTTTGGGAGTGCTCCGGTCTCTGTGGTAAATGGATGAATGCAAAAAGAAGGAAAAATGAAGCTGAAGAGAGGAGTGCAGCCATGGTTAAGGAGCAATACTGCCCTCCAGTGGCAGACTGGGGAGCTGTCATTTAGTCTGTCAGTTCTGAGAAAGAGCTGCATTAAACACTGTAAAGCATATTTATTTGATTTTTTTACGTCGATTTTAATGCTTTTGTCCAGGTTATACAGTATTGTTACAGAATACTTTTGTAGAGCACATCTGCCCCCACATTTTAAGGCAACTCCACCATACTGTCTGCCTGAGCTGCCAGGACGAATTAATTTTTTTAAAAACAGCCTTATAAAATGAGCAAAAGGTGTTGCAATTATGTTTTAGAAATGAAGGGAATGTGACACACCAATAGGCTGTTGTTTAATATAGGAAAACATCTATATCATACCTAGGGAACCACTGTCAGTTTTTGTATACATTTCTCTCATTATTCGGCATAACTATAAAATTTCCACTCAAAATACATTCCATTAGGAACAAGAGGTTAGGTTTGGCCCATCAGCCTCTGGTTAATATTAATGTATTCTGTTTGATTAATTTTAAACCCATACCTGGCCAATGTTTTTCTAATTTGAAATTAGAAAGTAGATTAACCTTCTGTACTTCGGTTTGCTCCAAAGACTACAGTTAAAACTTTTTCTGTGTACTATGATATATTATCATAGTACGGTGGCAGATAATTTTATCCCCAAGTGATGCTATGCTTGCTCACTTAAAAACAAATAAAAAATCTATTTTTTATGGCAGTTCCATTATGTTTACAAACAGATTAACAAATTCATATATATAAAAAAAAATGTTAAGTTGTTTTCATGTCATTGAGTGAAATGGGTATATGATCCCTACGAAGATATTTTAGCTCCAGCGCGTTTTGTCCCCATATACCGCACCGATGAAAGAATGAATCTTCATTTTGGATACATGCATAAATACATCTCAGAAGAATAGACAAAGTCGCTTTACAAACAGTATCTGAAAAAGGAATAGGCTGAAGCACCCAGCTTGTTAATGCCTATCCCATAAAAACCGAGAGTAACCAAAAATATCATTACTAAAAGAAAAATTAAAATCACAATTATTTATTAACTTATAATCCCTAATTATGTTACATTTAATCAACTAACATCATGTTGATTCTTACTTAACTAGTTTCAAAAATAAGCAATTAATTAATTATAATGTCCTTTTCTTAACTTAAATAAGTTCTGAATACATAGGAAGACATTTGTTTTCTACACAAAAAAGCACTCCCAATATTTGTAAGTATACATTATCCAAAAATTTTTAATTGGAGGATGTTACCAACAATTGATTAGTTGGTTCTTGATTTCCAGCATTATTAATTACTCTTATTGCTCTTTTCTGAAGTTTGACTGTTGGGACAATATTAGTTTTATATGAACCTCCCCATATTTCAGTACAGTATGACAAATAAGGTAATACAAATGCAAGCATTTCCTATTTATAGGTAAGCAGTTCAATAATACCATTAATTACTTATTTTATAAATGACATATCAACATTATTGCAGTCGGTAGATTTTTTTATTCTTAAACTTTCTAACAACTTCTAGTACATCACTTGAACAAACCCCAGCAAGAAACATAGAGTTACAATTTTTAAATTTACTTGAAACTTTATATCAACAGATTAGATCAGACAATACTCTTAATCTTGTCTCATTTTTTATAAAGCACAAAATCAATATCTAGCAAGACCAAAGAGCGTTCAAAAGTCAAGTATCCAGTTCAAAAAGCGTTCAAAAGACCTCAGGGACAAGATAGTAGATCTGCACAACATTGAAATGGACTCCAAGACCACCAGCAAGAAGCTTGCTTATAAGGTGATAATATTTGGGGAAAGGAAGAAGTGTAATTCATAATCAGTTACCCATGGGATGAAGCCCCACCCAAGATCTTACCAGAGAATGATGAGGAGCAAATTGAGGCATCAGCCAATGGCTACACAGGACGAGCTACAAAATGATCTAAAGGCAGTTGGGAAAACAGTCAGAAAGAACGCCTAACACTGGTAATAACACTTAACACTATGCTGTGATGGATTGAAATCTTGTAGATTTCTGCTATTAAAAAAAGCTGCATTTACAGGCAGACCCATTTTAAGTTTGCTACTGAAGGTGGGTGTAAAGAACTTAGAGAAAGCTTGGGACAAGGTACAGTGATCAAGTGAGACCAAAACCGACATCAACTTGACCCACCGTGTTGGGAGCAAGAGAAATGCTGTCTAAGTCTAGGAAAACCATCCCCACATTTAAGCACAGAGAAGGAAACATTAGGGGCTAGTTTTCTGCTAAGCGTACATCATTGAGGAGACAATGGGGGATGCTATGTACCTGAAAATAATGCATGAGAACTTTCTACACTCCGTCAGCAAGCTGAATATGAGACGTTGACGGGTGTTCCAGTATAAGAATGACTGAAAACATACAGTCAAGGTAACAAAGGAAGAGCTAATGAAGACTCGAGAGATCATGAAGTAGCCCTAACAGTCTCCAGATTTCAATTTTACAGAAAATCTGAGGGGGGAAGAAAAAATTCGAGTTGTCAAGCAACATCCAACAAACCTAAAGAATTTAGAGATGTTCTGTACAGAGGAGTGAACCAAAAGCCCCCCAAGATGTGTGCAAGCCTGGTAAACAACTACATGCAAGGTCTTTGTGCAATGTTTTTTAATTAAGATTTATACACCAAGTTCTAAGCCATGTCTTACTGGGGGTCAAATATTTGTTTCATTCATGCAAAACAATTTTTGTTTGTCTTGGATTTTAAGGCGTAATTAATAATTACAGTAATAATTAATGTCACTAATGAACAATTTAAGAATTAATTGATGTCATTGTATCAAAAATGTGACTCTCAGACTGCTGCTGAACAAAATACAATTCAATTAATAATTTGTAAAAATACCTGAGAGAGGAGTGAAAAGAATAATCAAAAGAGTTGTTCAAGAGCCAAGGAGATCTCGCAGAGAGCATCAGAAAGAATTGACACTTATCCACCATAGCTCCTATGCACACTCATTGCGCAAGACTCCACTGCTGAAGAAAAAGCATATAACACTTGTTTAAAGTTTGCAGCAGAAGATTTGGACATCGTTGAAATATGGGGAGAATATGTCAGGCCAAATTAGGCAAAAGCTGAATTCTTTGAATGTCATTGCACACATCATGTTTGGAGGAAGAACAGTTCTGCAAATAACCTGAAAAACACAATGCCAAGCATAAGGTTTGCAGGTGGCAGCATCATAGTGTGTAAAGACTTACATCATATGGTACTGGCAGATTTTATATAATTGAAGGAAGACAAAATACCAAGACACTGATGATAAGAATCTGAAGATGTAAGAAGTGTGGATTTGCAAGCAAGACGGTAGACCCAAACACATAGCCAACAAAACTCTTAAGAAAAACGTAAGACTGGTAGGTACTCAGTCAATCACCTGATTTGTATCCAATTGAAAATCTATGGAAATAGTTAAAGATTATATTGCAACAAAAAACCACCAGAACCTTCAAGATTCTGTCCCTATATTAAAGTAAACCTACCATAAAGAGTAAGAGTTTGTTCAATCTTACAAAATCAGCAGGGGATCAAATACTTATTTTTCTGACAGTATATCAGGGCTGTACAGTTTCCAAATTGTACATCTTAATTAATATGCATGACTTTTAACTTTGTAGCCAACTTATTTTCAGGTTATTTTAAACACACATTGTTTTGAGGTGCAGCATTTTACATCGACATTACTGATCATCTCCACCTTATATTTTTGGTATTTTCCAAGTATAAAACTCAACCCATATATGATTAATGGATTCCAGGTTCTGACTCATCTGCAGTTTAATTTAAAATTTTTGCCACATACCCCAAAAGAAAATATCCATTGATTAATTCCGACTGCTGACGCCACTGTCATCAGTTCACTTGTCTCAAAGCCCCAATCAAACAGCTGTAACTTTGTTCCTGTCACATCCCATATGTCTGGCAATTGATTTATTTCTTAAGACAATCATCTCATAACTTTTTATTTGTTCCAGATGCACGTGTAGAGGCTGCTTTATGTGGTTAGAATGAATCAGAGATATTAATGTGGGATCAGTTCTACATAGAAACTTTAAAGACCCTAACCGCCCTGCAGGAATCTACAAGCTCACTGTGGAGGTATTATCCCTCATTCAGCTCACAAACATCTCAGCTGGAGAGATTAAATTTCATGCAAAATGAATGGCTTTGCACCTAGCCAGGTAATTAATCATTTGCTGGGTCCTTTCTTTGGCTCTCAGCATGATCTGGCCCCACTCAGGGACCCCGGCTTAAAAGAAAACATCTTGACATTTTTATAATTAAACCTTTTCACTGCAACTCACAGCACCTCAGGAGCTGTTGACAAACTGGGTGGGGGGGGGTGGGTACTCAAGGGGCATTGGCTCAAAAATGCAGCTGCAAAAAATATCATGTGTATTCCAGAGTTTAGGGTCTGAATGTATTATTTTTTGCTTATTTTTATTTTATGATTTGCTTATTTTGCTTTATCACTATATTAGTCCCATACTACTCATTAGCAGAAGGGAAGAATAAAAACTTGCTAGCTATTATGTTTTCATCAGAAGACTTTTGAGAAATTATATTTTACTTTTCATTCTGGCAACTTTCTTTAAATTCTAGGGTTTTTATATATTAATATAGTAAAAGCAGTTGGTCTTTCCCAGGTTATATTATTTAAACTTAACCCTATCATGTCATCACCCCACCCCGGTCATATTTACCTTTACTCTTCCTAATGTTACATCAGTACATTGATGTTCGCTAACATTTGTAACTCCACAGTTCTCTTAAGCTACTACTACCACATTCAAACAAGCTGCAGTCTGGACTTTGATTAGGCCATTGCAACAACATCTTGATTTTTTTTTTATTTCACTCATTCTGTTGTAGATTTGGTGCCTTATTTTGGATCATTGTCCTGTTAATGACCCATTTTGGGTTAAGGATTAATAGCTAGCGAAAGTAGCTTCTCTAAGGTTATTGTTGATGTCTTTTCATTTTGAAATCGTGCTAGCACACACCTATATGCTGTGGAACAGAAAACAAACAAACTCCTGCTTTTATAGTCATACTGATGGTGATCAGTGAATTGATGCTTTAATTACCAACACCTGGTAATCCAGCAGGGGGCTTCGTCTTAGGTTTAGTTTTCAATTGTTTTCGAACGTGGTATAGAACAGATCATTTTTACTATCTGTCATGTTTTGTTGGACTTTGAGTCCAACAGCCTTGAGATTATTTTGTCTCCTTTGTAGCATCTTAGCTTTCATTTTCTTCTTGTGTTTTAGGGTGCTAGTGTTACCTTCACCTCAGTGCCTCACTTTTCTGTTCTACAGTTTTCCTGTTCTTCAGCTTTTTCCCCATCTGGTCATTTACTCACCTGTGTAGCATCCAGTAATCATAGTCACCAGGATAAATACTCGTTGGTTCATTTACTCCACGTCAGATCATCTGTTGTTCTCACCTTGTTTTGCCACTCTGTGCTGTCCAGTAAAGTTTTTTCACTATAGTCCTGCTGTCCTTGTCTCTGCATTTGGGTCCCCAAAAACACCTAAATGTAATACCATGTCCTTGTTAACACTAGAATTTAAAGAGGCCACTTTCTTTTTTACCATGACTTTAGGTAGAAAATCTATTAAAAAATAATTATGGCTTTACATGGGTTTTTGGTGGCAGTGTCCTAAAAGATAATGGTGGACAAAACTCAACACACCTGGGAAATTTTCTAGTCATTTTTGGCACAATAACTATGAATTTCTCCAGAATATTCTGGATTACTCACTTAGTTTTCCAGCTGCATCAAACCACCTGGCTCTCACAGCAATGCAAGAAGCATGAATCAATACCTCAAACTGAATATCAGATGGGAAAATGACCCCCATCAGCACTTCCTGGGGGAACAGACCATTACCTGTCCAATTGTGAAAATGAAACAGGTCCACACAAAAGAAAATCACTTGCATTCAAGCAGGCCCTGCTCATTCTGGATGCAAAGTTATGCATTGCGTAATTAATTTGCCATTAAGGCTGGATTGATGTTGCCTTCGCGATGCAAACAACCAGGCCATAATTGCTTCTGGTGTTGCATCCGCAGCTTTGCCTCATTACTGAAACAGATGCTAATACGGTGAGGCATCTTCAGGTTGTCAGGAATGTTGATCGTTCCACTGCGTTTGAATACTTGTAAAGAGTGCTTCAGTACGGGAAAAAAGGAAAGAAAACAATCCAATTTTAAATTACTGTGCTTTTATTGGTAATATATGGAATTTGATGATGATGAAAGATCATAATGTGTTCAGTACTATGTTGTTTTTTTATAATAAGTTGTATAAGAAAGTCATCTCATCCTTATCAGGAACGAAAATAGACAGAAACAACCACAGATAAACAACAGTAATTTCCCTGAAAAGAACATGTTAGCATGAGCTACAACAGAGCTGCATCTGAATCAACACCATGACTTCAAAAAAAATGCATTTGAAGAGTCGAGACACAAGCAGAAACGTTTGGCCATAATGCACAGCACCATGTTTGGAGAAAACCAATGACAGTATATCAACTCAAACACTTCATACCAAAGGTCAAGCACGGTGGTGGAAGACTGATGATTTGAGCTTGTTTTGCAGCAAGAGACATGGTTACCTTGCATTCAACAATAATAGGTTAGGTAACATCATACCTGAGTAATTATACACAGACAGAGAGGATTGAAAGCTCATTTTGTATTTGTTTGTTTAGATACAAAGCACAAAGGGCAAAAATTTATCAAGGAGCAAAGTATGAAAAATATGCATATGGATCTCAATAAATTAGACTAAGTAATAATAAAAAATAATTACGACTACTAAAAACATTAAAATTACCTTTTACTCCAGCATTATATATTCTAATATATACTACTCACAAAAAGTTAGGGATATTGGGGTGAAATCTATGAAAATCGTAAATAGTTCATGCTACAGTGATATATCATGAAAGTAGGGCACACATGCAATGGTGATTTCCTCATCTCAAATAATTTATTAAAGCAAAAGCCAATAACATGTACCATGTGTCATGTACCCCTGAGCATCGATTACAGCTTGACAATGATGTCTGATGCTGTCCACGAGTCGACTTATTCTCTGCTGAGGCATGGCATCACACTCTTACTAAAGGGCAGACCTCAGGTCATTGAGGTTCTGGGGTACAGAGTTATGATCCTCTAGACGGTGACTCAGCTGATACCATTAGTTTTCTATAGAATTCAGATCTGAAGAAAGTGCCGGCCGCTCTATTCGAGGTACCCCAGTTTCCAGTAGCCGTTCCCTAATGATGCGACCTCGATGAGTTGGAGCATTGTCACCCATTAAGATGTATTTAGGCCTGTGTTGGTTTATACAGGGGCACAATGACTGGATTAATGATGTTATTCAGGTAGTATGGGCGTTACTGTACCATTCACAAACTGTAGGGCAGGTCTGTATTAACTAGACACACCCATTGTTGGCAGCCATCATTTCTGCTCAACGTGAATAGACTTTCATCAGAGAACAGCAATGAGCCCCACTGGTCCCCTCATCCAGCTCCCTGGACCATGCAAGACGGTGATGTCTGTGGCTGGTGGTGTGGTCAGGTACCCTTGCAGGGTGTCTAGCATGCAGACCATGCTGATGTCTGCTTCTGTGTCTTTCTGTGACTCTTCCAGTCTCTCTGTTGCAACCTTCTGATGACATTCTGTGATACTCTTAGCTCAGTTGCCACTTCCATCTGAGAACGTCTTGTTTGAACAAGGTGAAGCTACAACTATGCCACTTGAGGAGCTCTGGACAGAGTGTATTTTCACAAAGAAAGTTTTTATCTTAAATGCAAAATATATACAAGGGTTGGACAATGAAACTGAAACACCTGGTTTTAGACCACAATAATTTATTAGTATGGTGTAGGGCCTCCTTTTGCGGCCAATACAGCGTCAATTCGTCTTGGAATGACATAAACAAGTCCTGCACAGTGGTCAGGGGGATTTTAAGCCATTCTTCTTGCAGGATAGTGGCCAGGTCACTACGTGATACTGGTGGAGGAAAAACGTTTCCTGACTCGCTCCTCCAAAACACCCAAAGTGGCTCAATAATTTTCAGATCTGGGACTGTGCAGGCCATGGGAGATGTTCAACTTCACTTTCATGTTCATCAAACCAATCTTTCCCCCAGTCTTGCTGTGTGTATTGGTGCATTGTCATCTGGATACACGGCACCCCCTTCAGGATACAATGTTTGAACCATTGGATGCACATGGTCCTCAAGAATGGTTCGTAGTCCTTGGCAGTGACGCGCCCATCTAGCACAAGTATTGGGCCAGGGAAAAATGCCATAATATGGCAGCCCAAAAACCATCACTGATCCACCCCCATGCTTCACTGGGCATGCAACAGTCTGGGTGGTACGCTTCTTGGGCTTCTCCACCCCGTAACTCCCCTGGATGTGGGGAAAAAACAGTAAAGGTGGACTCATCAGAGAACAATACATGTTTCACATTGTCCACAGCACAAGATTTGCGCCCCCTTTGCACCATTGAAAACCCGACGTTTTGGCATTGGCATGAGTGACCAAAGGTTTGGCTATAGCAGCCGCGGCCGTGTATATTGACCCTGTGGAGCTCCCGACGGATAGTTCTGGTGGAAAAAACAGGAGAGTTGAGGTGCACTTTTAATTCTGCCGTGATTTGGGCACCCCGTGGTTTTTATGTTTTTTGGATACAATCCGGGTTAGCACCCAAACATCCCTTTCAGACAGCTTCCTCTTGCATCCACAGTTAATCCTGTTGGATGTGGTTCGTCCTTCTGGTGGTATGCTGACATTACCCTGGATACCGTGGCTCTTGATACATCACAAAGACTTGCTGTCTTGGTCACAGATGCGGCAGCAAGACGGTGCACCAACAATTTGTCCTCTTTTGAACTCTGGTATGTCACCCATAATGTTGTGTGCATTTCAATATTTTGAGCAAAAAACTGTGCTCTTATCCTGCTAATTGAACCTTCACACTCTGCTCTTACTGGTGCAATGTGCAATCAATGAAGACTGGCTACCAGTCTTCATCCAATCCAATTTAGCCATGAAACCTCCCACACTAAAATGACAGGTGTTTCAGTTTCATGGTCCAACCCGTGTATATATTTTGTTCAATTTTCGCGTAATTACTGCTCTAAGTGGATTGTTCTTTAAGCAATTGGCATGTTTCAGAGTCTGTATACTCCAGTTAACGATTATTTCAATAACCGATTAATCATGATCAATCCAATTAATTGTTTCAGCCCTAACTGTTGATCAATTATGTGTCGTCTTGGTCGCATGATGTCAAAATGTGCATGATGTGAAGGTTGAACCATGAAATGTATCGGTCGATTTATAGATCAAACAACTGCCGTGAATTTTGCCGTAAAGCTCCATGCATGTTTTTGGTTTTGATCGAGTTACATTTTCCATGAGACCTCTTGTACAGTTTATAAAAAAATCCAAATGACAAAACACAAACAACATATTTGAATGTTTTGCTATTTATTAACAAAGTGCAGTAATTAAATGTAACTATTATTTGTGAGAAACTAGAGAAGTAATAGCCGCCCCCAGTCTTCTCTGTAGAGCTGATGAAGTTCATTGCTTTGTCTTTAAGTCTGATTCTTAAAACGTGGAAGACGATTCTAGAAACAGACTGTGAATTTTAAACATGCTTACACAGATTTTCACATCTTTTTCATCCGTTTCTTGGGTCTCTGGTTAAAGACGGGCGACGTTCCCATCAGCGAGTCAGGTGAAGGTGAAGCGTAGCTGCCTTCAGATGCTGCCCCTCTTGGTGAAGGCGCCATGGCTCCTCCAGACTCACTCATGGTGGACATGGGACCCCCCTCTTCGAACACGTCTCCACTCAGGACGCCATGGTGGTGATGATGGTGGCCAGCGCCCTGACCTTCTTCACCGTCCTGCGGTTCCATTTTTACTTGGGGCCAAAGGGGGGAGTTGTTGGCCCCGCCGCCACCTTGTGAAGAAAGAGAAATTAAAACTGTAATTGTCATTCAAAACCAAAAATATATTTTTTTTATTAATTAAATCTTGATTTGAAGAAGGTGCTCCTGCTTTTAGGCAACCGTTATTATTACTGCCAACTCAAAAGTCATCTTTGTCAAGCTAATAAAATCAGTTTGCAGCCTCAGCACACAACTCCGCTCTCTAAGTTTCAATTGCGCTTCCAAAAATACTGTGAAGTCCATGTTCTGCACAAATAAAAATCCAGCTTTCTTGTAGAGTTGCATAATTCAAGAATCTTAAAGCGCCAACTTTTTCCAACTCCTGTTCATTTCTCTTGGTCGAGTCTACAGTGATCTGGACTGTGGCTGGACATGCAAAGACATGCAAAGACATGCAAAGACATGCAAAGACATGCAAAGACTGCGATCCAAGCATAACATAGAATTAAGCTTTCAGTTTCCAGATTTATTATATACAGTGTATGAACACTCTTATAATGTGTTAATGTGAAATACAAATGTCTAATCTTTTCTAATCTGTGTGACATACAGTATATATCCTTAACAATTGGATAAAAAAGGGGGAGAAATATAAAACTTAAGAAAACTGCAATACGCTTCTATAAGCATCAGCAATATTTACCTGCTCTATAATGCAAAGGTTCTCCACATCTATCAGACTGTAAAGACATCTCTTGTCCACTGCCCTGATCAGGGTCAGATTTTGTTCTGAACTTAGGTCTAGACCATTCCAAAATCATGATTTGTTTCTGGGAAAGCAATTCTTTTGTTAATTTGGATGTTTGATTGGATTTACTGCGATGCTGAATAACAAAATCCCTCTTCATCTTCAGTTTTTAAGCCGAACCCCAGAAATTTATGGTATTTAGTCAAAACTCACTGCTATTTGGAACAGTTCATAAAAACCTACGTTCAACTGGAAGAAAAGCAATCCCACAGCATGATGCTGTCACCACCATGTGTTACTGCACGATGTTCTTCTCTGTGTAATGTCCAGTATATACCACTATATATAAATGCTGCTGATTTGAACCATTCTCCTGATTGATATCTTTGTACAATTTGATCCTTTGTAACTTCTTTGCAAATATGGGTTTTACTAAATGATACAAATGATGAAATGTCAGGAAATTCCCACCCTGACAGGCACAATTTTACATCAGTTTAATCAAATTCTCTATAACTGGTGTAAAGTGTGAACTTAAGACTGAAGGCTGAAACTGAATCAAAAGGTCGCCTCTAGTGTGCACACCTATGCCTCCAGGTTACTGCAGCTATCGGATTTGTTTGTTTTTCAGTTGAATCTTTGGTATTTATGTCACATTACAGGAAGTTTTGAAATAAATTATCAAGGTCTAAATTGCTAGTCACATCTAACCTCCAGATGCAGACAGCAGGGGTCTCACCTGAAGTGTGAGGGGAGTGGTCACCATCCAAGCCTGAAGCCAGCCTCTCAGCATGGGCCCCCAGAACCCCCATGGGCAAAGCCTGGTCCCCAGAGGCCAGATCGGCCTCGAGCTCCTCACTGACAGGGAAGGGAATGTCACTCATGGGCTCCTCCTTGATCCTTAGAGGTTTGGAATCATCCAAAGCTTTCTCCGGATTCACCAGCCGCTCATATTCTTCTGACAGTGCTTTGGTAACCTAGAAGAAAAAAACTGCTATTCCTGTTTTCTGTTGGTAATAAAAAAAGAGATAAACCTGTAAATTGTCTCACCTGCAGCATGTAGCTGTGATAGTCCTTAATCCTCACTTGCCAGAAGCGCTGGAGGGCCAGCATGCTGCCAATGCCCACCTCGTGGAACACCTGCTCCATCACGTCTGGGAAGGGAGTGGCTCCCAGCCGAGCCTCGCGGTCCACCGCCACCCGCAGCAGCTGGGTGAGGCGCAGGTAATGTTCATGGACCAGGTCGGTTAGGGTCTCCAGGACGCTTTCCTGGGCAGATTCAAAGCCTGCATGAGCCAGCACTGTGGCCACTGACTGATAGAGGAGCTGCCTGCAGGAAGGCCAGCTCAGCTCTGTGACCGGTTCACCTTTACCTCTGTAAAAACAAGCAGTTATTCTTCAGCACAGTAGTCTTGTCTTACACTGTCTTGTGAAAGTATTCTCAAACCTTGAACTTTTTCACATATTGTAACATTACAACCACAAACTTCAATGTATTTTGTTGGGATTTCATATGACAGACCAACACAAAAAAGTGCATAACTGTAAAGTGGACAGAAAATAATAAAAGGTTCTCCACCTTTTTGACAAACATAAATTGAAGTGCAAGTCTTCTTGGGAATTTTGTTTTTACCAGACTGAAGTTTTTACCAATTCTTCTTTGCAATGCAGCTCAAGCTCACTCTTGCCATAGAACTCAATTTTAAATAGGTGTGGTCTTTGACTGGACCATTGAAACACACGAATAAACCCTGACACTGTCCTTCCCATTAAAGCTTTGGCTTTATGTTCAGGGTCCTTGTCCTGCTGGAAATCAAACTCAAGTTTCTTTGCAGCCTCTAACTGCTTTTTTCCAGGATTTCCAACACTTTTGAATAGTGTTCAAAAGGGATGGGCTTTTCATGGTAATGTGCAGTGTTTAAATTACACAAAGCCTTTCGCATGTCAGCTAAAGCTCCATTCTGGTCCCATCTGATCTTCCACATGTTTGATGACTTGTGGATGGCAAACAAACAGGACTTCTTGAGGCTTCCTTTAGGTTTCTCTTCCAAAAAGGGCCAGCACTCTAGAGTGCATAAGTAATTGTGGTGCTGTTGATGTGGATCCCCACAGCTCCTCCAGAGTAACAACGGACCCTTTAACTGCTTCTCTGATTAATGCTCTCCTTGCCTGGCCTGTCAGTTTAAATGGACGATCATTTCTTGATAGGTTTACAGTTGTGCTATACAGGGCTGCACAATATGTAGTGATCGTATCATCACAGCAATATCACAGTGTACAGAATTAATACAGAAGACTGACAAGTGTCATGAGTTCACATATGGCCTGCCAATGGAATATTTAGCCTGTTGGATAGAGTCTTACAGCAGGCAATGCTCACGTATGTCATACATAACAGTGCCCAAGACGCTAAAGGTGTTGGAGGCACAGGTGAGAGAGGAAAGAGGAAAATGTGGATTTACCCCAAATGATATTGTCATCACAACGCTTAATATACATAATGAAATATTTTTAATATGCCATACTCTTTCCATTTTCACATGATGGCTTGAACAGTGCTCTCAGAGATGTTCAGAGCTTGGGTTAATGTTTTATACCCTAACCCTGATTTAAACTTCTTTCATAGCATTATCCCCCACATTATTTAAGCCTATCAGAGTAAAAAGCGCTAAATACAAATGCAAGCCACACTTTTCAGATTTTATTTGTTAGAAACATTGAAAATGATGTATCATTTTTCTTTGCATCCACTACTTTGTGTCGGCCAATTACATAAAATTCCAATAAAATACACTAACGTGTTTAGTTATATTGTTTTGAAAACTAAAACGATTTGAGTATAAATACTTTTTGCAAAGTACTGTATCGGTCATTGGTGAAATGTTTAAAATTAAAGAGCTGTTATGTCAAACTTACTTGTAGAATTCACTTTCAGGATCACTATGACGAAGCTGAAAGGGCTGGTGGGGATCTTTGCTGTCTACAGGCAGCAGATCATCAGGCACGGCAGGTGGAGTGGGAGGACGCAGCGGGAGGTTGGCTTCAGCCTCCTCCGGCCGGCTGCCGCCCTCAGAGGCTGCCGAGCTCTGACCCTGAGCCTGGCCCTGAGCTGCTGCCAGGAGAGCACGCAGGCGGCGGGCGTGCTGGCACAGCTGCACCGTATGGATGGTGAGGCTGCACGGCTCTGAGGGGATATCCAGCATCGTGGTGGGCCGGGGGCGCTGGGCCGAGGGCTGGTGCAGTGGAGGGTCCTGCATCTCCACAGAGCGAAACTCACGCTGGAGCAGGTCAAAGGAGCTACGACTCGGGGGAGCCCCCGAGGGCCCAGGGATCTCACCCCAGTAGCGCATCATGATCGATTCTCACTTGAGTCAAGGCTAAAAATAAAAGCAGGGAGAATAAATCTATTCATAATAAGCCATAATATTTTTAGGTTGATTAAGAATGTAAAAAATTCTAACTGAAAAACAAAAAATGAAGACAGAATTAGCCGACATACAATGCATTGCACAAATATTAATACTTCTTGAACTTTTAACATTTTGTCACATTACAACCACAAACTGCAATGTATTCTGATGGGATTTTATTTGCAGACCTTAACAAAGTATTGTATAACAAAGATTGTGGAAAGAAAATGATAAATGGTTTTCAGAACTTTTTACCAGTAAAAATCTAGGAAGTCTGGCATCTATTTGTATTCAGCGCCCTTTACTCTGGTACCCCTGAATAAAATCCAGTACAGCTGTCACCTAATTACAAAACAGAGTTCAAATCCTGGACCATTATGTGAAGGCCTGAGAGGTTTGTTAGAGAACTTTAATGAACAAACATCATCATGAGGACATTATGGGCCTTGTAGAGGACAAAGCAAACATTTGGAATAAGGTGCTCTAATCAGATAAGGGTGAAACTGAACTTTTTGGCCTCTTTGTGTGGCAGAAAACACTGCACGCCACCATAAACACATCATTCTCACTGTGAAACATGGTGGTGGCAGCATCATGCTGTGGGGATGCTTTTTTAAAGAACATACAGGGAGGCTGCTCAGGGTTGAAGGGAAAATTGATGATGTTAAACATGAGGCACAGATGGCCAAGTCAAAGTTCAGATCTAGATCCAATTAAGAAACTGAGGCAGATACTCTCAATTCAATCATTTGAGCTTGCGCTACTTCCATGGGCAAGAAATGTGTCATTATAGGTGCGAAGCTGGAAAAGAAATAAAAACTTGCAGCTGTAATTGCAGCAAAACGTGGTTCTACAACGTCCTGACTCAGGGTGGCAAACTAAAAATGCTAAACTTTAGATGTCTTATTTGTAAAAATACACTAAAATGCATGCATCCTTCCACTAAATCATTATGCGATTATTTATGTTGACCCCCCCCCCAAAAAATACACAAAACGTTACATTGAAGCTTGTGGTTTTAACTTACACACAATACAGAAAAGTTTAATGGGTCTGAGTAGGTTTTGCAATGTACAGTAACCTAAAGAAACTGCTCCCTATAAACAAACCATTTAAACATTTAAATGTATTAGCTTTTTATGTTGACCAGCAGTTGCTATTCCAGCTGGTTTAGTCCAAATATTGAGAAATAATTTATCACTGATGTAGAGAGGGACGGAAAATCAGTAGCGCTATCTGATGGTCAGACTCACTGGCATCTGAAGGAGCATTCACGTAAAACTCGATAGAGAGGGATGGCAATCATTTAATAAAGCGATTTTAATAGGTAATAATTCATTTCTTTTTCCATTTCACGACAGCCGAATTATGGATATTCTCTCGCTTATTCATTTGAACTGAAGAAATTCATCTAAGGTACCATTTTACATATGGATATTTTGAGGAAACATAACATATCAAATTTCTAACTGGAATTTGGTGTTGCAAAAAAAAACAGGCAAAACGAATTAATATTATACAAAGACGGAAAGCAGGTAAACTAATAACTTCCCACTTTTTGAGCGTGTTTCGTTATATAAATAATAAATATATAAAATAAAACTTGGACGTTACCCTCGGATAACTTTAAACCAAAACGTCTTCGGCGTTGAACGGAAGCTGGACAGCAACTAGCTGATTTGAACGACGCTGAAGTCCGTATCTGATTCGTTGCTCCTGAATCAGTTCTTCATTAAAGGGCCATTCCCGGGCTTTTAAGAAAGTATGCTCTAAAGTGCATTATTTGACACTGCCTAAAGACTTACAGTGCATTTTATTTTTAAACCTACATTTTATTTGTAGAGGCAAGATTTCTATCCTGTTTTGAGCATGTAGACCAAATTAGATTGGGTCCAGTTTATAAACTCCAGTCCTTTAAATGGTCAAATCTGCACTGGATAATTCTACATCGAAGTCAAATTATTTCAAATACAGATACTTTTTTGTTCAGACCTTTTCTTTAACCCCACACATAGAATAACAAGCATTAAAAACAAACATCTGAATATTGTTGGAAAAGAGTATTTACGTTCGACCTCAGAGAACGTGTTTAAAAAGGCCTCCAGTAAGGACCAGTGTTAAGCAACATCAATCTGACATATAAGAACGTAAAAAATTAAGTTTTTAAGTCATTTTAAAAATTTCTGAATTTGGGAAAGGAAAGCCTTCGAAAGATAAAACAAAAAATAATCTGATGACTTAAGAAGGACAGCCAATTATAGGCTAATATTTATTTTTTTAGCCTGGATTTGCCTGTTTTTGCCATTTTTAATTATCAACATATTATTTATGGTATTTTTTATTTTATTAAAGTTCTATTATTTTTATTTCCAGTTCGAAAGAAAGATAAAGAATCATCCAAAATTGAAAATACTAAGTATTTCAAATTTAGATCTACAGCTGGTGAAATAGTCCTTCAGTGGTAATTTAATTTGATACGAATCGGATGCTGACTTCAGCGTTGTGTCATCTTTCTTGTCCGTGCTTCACAAGCCTTCTAGCAGAAGAGTTCCAATACGTGCTAAATTCAGGCTTAAATACCAGTAAAATTATATTCATCGTGCTTTAAACGATGAATTGAATGTATTTTAATTAAATGTTTTGTCTTTGTTTTTGAGTTGAGAACATTTTCTTTATTAGGCGCTTAATATCCGGGCTTATTTCACAGTTGCACCAAATAAACTTAGACGCTTCTTCCCCTAAATCAGACGTGAGGTAAATATGGAGGAAGAAACACAGTCTGGAGTGGAAACGAAGGACAATTTGGGCACTGAAGATGGGGACAATCGCGGAGAGAAAGAAGCAGCTAAAGCTGAGACAGAGAAAGGGGATACCTTTAAAAAACCGGCTATATTTGCGGCGCCTTCGCTAGCTAACAAACGCATAAACAGCGTAGCAGAAAATAAGGTCGACAAAGTGTGTGAGACTGCTTCTGATGCTGTTGCTGGGGAAAAAGAGCGACATGATGACACAGATCACGGCAAAATTAAGAAACAAGAAGTTAAAGCGAAGGGTGCTCCTGTCAAAGGTGGGAACTTCCCCCCTTTGCCGTACACAGAGCCCCCCTGGGGGGGTCCTTCCCCAGAATCTCCATACGCTCTGGAAATCCTCAAAAACGGCACCATAGTGGACACCGTGCCTCTGACACAGCGAAGCTATTTCGTGGTCGGGCGGCTGCCTGTGTGCGATGTCTCCCTGGAGCACCCGTCCATCTCCAGGTACCATGCGGTGATCCAATACCGAGGCCAGGCCGGGGAGGCCGGGGAGAGAGGCTTCTACATCCACGACCTGGGCAGCACACACGGCACGGTGGTCAACAAGAACAAGGTCCCCCCGAAGACCTACATCAGACTGAGGGTGGGACATGTGTTGAAGTTTGGAGGGAGCACTAGGCTATTTATCCTGCAGGTAGGTCTTCTGCTCATCACTGATGGCCAGGCTCAGCTCTAACTCCAGAAACCAAGAATAATGTCATGCATTTGCATTGTGCAATTCCTGGCAGAAATACGAGATTAACGAGTCTTCCTTCAGCCGTCTTATTGTGTTAAAATGGGGGAAACTAAGAGCAAACCATGATTCAATAGAAACGGTAATTCTCAATAGCAGCTTTCAATATGATTTTATCAGCCTGAAACAACATGGTGGAGGAATTTTGGCTTAACAGACTTTTGTTTCACTCCGGCTTCCTCCCACAGTCCAAAAACATGACTGTTAGTTTAATTGGTCTCTCTAAATTGTCCTTAGGTGTGAATGAGTGTGTGCATGGTTGTTCATCCTCTGTGTTGGACTGGCGACCTGTCCAGGGTGTATCCCGCTTCTCGCCCGCACACTGCTGGAGATGGGCACCGGGTGTAGACGATGGATGGATTGACTTTTGTTTCTGAACAGCTCTCTGAAGGTCCCACCATAAGATTTAAATCCAGTTGAAGTCTGGACTTTCCCTGGGCTGCTGCTGGGATTATTGTCCAGTAAGGGACACGCTTTGTATTAGTGTATGTTTTCATATTTGGTTCCTCTGCACAATTTTATCCATCACTGTTTTCTTCTTCAACAAACACAATTGCCATAACGAACTTACTGTTGTTCCTATTATTGACTGCAAGGTGACCAGGTCCAAATCATCACCGCTCCAACACATGACTGTGGGTATGGGGTGTTTATGCTGACATGCATGTTTGGTTTTCCCCAGACATGGTGTCCTGCATTATGAAAGAACATCTCCACTTTGCAAATTTATTTTCCCTCAAATGTGTGTTACTGGTGTGTATGTGAAATACTGGCTCACCCACTCCTTTCTGTTTTGGTCTTCTCTTTCCAAAGGAGATTGTTTCAGAAGTCTTGATGCTCCCTTAGACCAATTGTTGCAAGCCTAAGTTGTGCTGCCTTGTTCTTTTTAAGAAGAAGACTTTGTTGTCTATCTGATGTTGCCTTTTCTGATTTTAAGACCCAATATGGATGAATTTACTCTCTTTGCTATAGCTGTAACATATACCGCCAAATACAGGAAGGCAGCGCAGGTCCAAATCCATTCAGACATTTGCTTTGCTTGTATTCTCAAATTCTCTAGATTATCAAAATAAAAAATAGATAAGCAGAATGCCATTTTCATTTTTAAAATATAGGGTTTCTCTTTTCAAACAAGTCCAACTGGGCAGCAGAATTTACCTTTTAAAATGAATACACATCTTTACACTGCAGATCAGCAAACTGGCCAAACTCCTGCTTTTATAGAGCTGGTCACACTGATGATGATCATTTAATCAATTGAGAAAAACAGAACCTCACTGCTATTTTCCTCTCTCAAATCCTAGTAAGCCGCAAGGGTGTACTTATTTTCATATCATGATTACATTTCTAGTCGTGAAAGAGGTTGTATTAAAAAAAAAAAAAAAAAAAAAAAAAACTGAAACCTGACCAGTTAGGTAACTGAAATCGTTTCCTCATCATTAGAGCTGTTTGAACTAAAAAGTAAAGAAAATAAATGGAAATATGTTCTTTTTTTAATAGAAAAATCAGAAATAATGTTCAAGGTTTTTCCCAGTTCAAGGCCCCTTCCCTTTTCCTCTACAGGGTCCGGAGTCTGACGAGGAAGAGGAGTCTGAGCTGACAGTGACAGAGCTAAGGGAGCGAGCCCGCAAACAGAGAGCAGAGCTGGAGAAGAGGATGATGGGAGATCTTTCTGATGGAGAGGAGGATGAGGAAGAAGGGGAAGGCAAAAAGAGCCGGCGCGAAGGATCAAATGAAGACTCTGGATGCACCTGGGGAATGGGTTAGCGAATGTGCCTTGGAGTCTATCTTTTTTTTTTTGGTTAAAGTTTAAACACTTTATTCTCTTCATTTGATGCTTCTAAGTCCATGAATTCATCCTGCAGAAGAAGATGCTGCTCCGGAGGAAGACGAGAACGAGGAAAACCCCTTTTCAACAGAGTTCCACGAAGACCAGGAGGCAGCTTACCTGAAAGACCCGAAGAAGGCTCTGCAGGGATTCTACGACAGAGAGGGTGACTTCCTGCAGAACCCAGATGTCTCTTTTTTTATTGAGTCTCGTCTGGCTGTCTAACCTGGGATTTCTGTCTGCAGGCGAGGAGCTGGAGTTTGAGTATGAAGACAAAAATCATGGCACGTGGCTCTGCAGAATCAAGTAAGTGACCTGAAGCACCCATGTCATGAGTTTCCTTAAAAACATCTTTGAACTTTATAGATGTTCTTCATCAGGCTGCCAGTGGATGATGCCGTAGGCCGACAGCTGGTTGCAGAAGTGACCCACACAGGGAAGAAGAAGGAGGCAGCTGTTCAGTGCTGTCTGGAGGCCTGTCGGATGCTGGAGGCCCGAGGGCTGCTGAGGCAGGAAGCAGGTGAGAGCTCAGCCCGGAGAAAAACGTCTGGCGATGCTGGAATTCTGGTGGATTCTGCTGTTAAAGCTGCCTCTGGTTTCAGTTTCACGCAAACGGAAGAAGAAAAACTGGGAGGATGAGGACTACTATGACAGCGACGACGACACTTTCCTGGATCGGACCGGCACCGTGGAGAGGAAGAGGCAGGAGCGAATGAAGAAGGCTGGGAAGATCGAGGAGCGAGCTGAGACCTATGAATCTTTGGTAAACACGACATGCGGTTTTACACACATCTGATGAACAACAATGGAGAGCAGAAAACCTTATTTGTGTGGAGGAACATATAGGTGCATCATGATAAATTTGTATATTATCAAAAAGTTATCAGTGATTCAGTTCAAAGAATGAAAGTTATTTAGACAAGCTGGTATATTTCAAGCATCTATTTCTGTTAATTTTGGTAATTATGGCTTAGAGTTGATGGAAGCTCAAAATTCTGTTTCTGAAAAAAACTGAATATTTAACGAGACTAATAATAAAGAGAGGGTAAGCAACAAAAGATCATGGTCAACGAAGCGGGTTCAGGGGGCTTTGTTGGAGCATATTAAGCATAAAAAGTTTAGTGGAAGAAAAAAATTGTGTATTATGTATATTTACGGTATTTTGATGATCTAATTTATTGAGATGCATTGTATATTATTCTTCAAAAAAGCATAAATGTAAACACAAAATTGTCTTCAAGTAAGTCTCCTGACCTTGCAAAAGGTTTTTTAAGTTTTCTGTGGACTAATTTTCAGTCTGTAAACATGGCTACGATAGCTTATCAGTCCAGTTCATCTTGTCAGTTTTCTTCAACCGAAACACAAAATCTTTCTTTTTCACAAGTTACACACTGTCCTAAAAGGGTTAATATTCAAATGAAAAGTGGTATTAAGAAACTACTTGTTTTCAGAAATGTTTTAAATCAGACAAAATACTGTAACCTTTAAAATGGAGCCTTACATCACTCACGGCAGAAAATAAATAAAATAAAACATTTAAGTTTAACCCTTAAATAATTAAATTACATGACAGAGGCCAACACAATGAAATGTTATAATATATTGTAAATGTAATAGTGAAGAACTGCCTGGACTGCAATAAGTGTTATTATTTAAGTAAAACTTGGTTAATGCAGCATAGAAAGATTTAGAACCTTGGTGAAGTTATAATAAAACTACAACTAAGTTGTTTTAATTCCTCGTTAGTCTATTCATTACCTGGATTCTATGAATACTATGAACCCAGAGTAGAAAGACATTAATCCTTTATCATTTGATTTATTTTTTTTTTTTACAGCAAATCACATTATTATCATGGAATTCACCAAAATTATTTTCTATTACATGTTTTTCTAACATCATTCAGCCCTAAATATTAGTTAATTTAAAGACAAACAGGAAGTTTAATTTACATCCATCGTCCACTGAAATACACTTAAGTCTGGATCTAAAAGGTTTTTTAGGTCATTTCTTTCCAAAGTTGATAGAAAAGTAAAAATTTGATTACCGATACAACGATGACAGGATAGGTGGGTGATTTGTGATCAGTGGTTTTGTTAAAACTCTAATCTGCATGTAGGCCGACTTAGATTTCTCTTTAAGAACTACAAATTCCGTGAAATCTTTATGAATTTGATTGTTTAGACTTTTAAAACATTAAATGGTGCTATTTACTGTTCTTCAGGTGGCCAAGCTGTCCTCGGTGGAGAAGGAGCTGGGAGACGCTCAGAAAAAGCTAAGTGGCGCTAAACAAGGTGCGTCATCTTTACCTACAGACAGGCAACGCCATGTTCGTCTTTAGGTCTCCACTTTGAAGAGTCGTTTTGTTTTTTTACTCCTCGCAGACTCTTCAGCTTCCTGCAGCGAGGACTCACTGGACGCCTTCATGACAGCAGTGAGGAGCGAGGCTGCGATGGACGTCGTTGAGCGTAGGAAGCTTCACGTACTCGTGGCCGACCTGCGCAAAGAGGCGCAGAGACTTCGTAAACTGGTGGACCTGACACGGCCAGCGCAGATGCCCTCGCTGCTCCCCAGGTAAGATGTTTCTCTTAATCAAAAACTGAAGTGTTTGATTTATATATATTTGTAAACCTGAAGCTGCTTTTGTATGACGATAGTGGGAGCTCTGAGCCGGAGCGACCCAAAAAGAGCTTGCCGTTGTTTGGAGCCATGAAGGGAGGAAGCAAATTCAAACTGAAAACTGGAACCATCGGGGTAGGTGCTCTAATCACCTGAGATGTGTCTCGTCTTGTGCCTCCTGCTCAGCCTCTTCTCTCTACTGCAGAAGCTGCCTCCCAAGCGGCCCAACCTGCCTGCTGAGCTCTTCAACATGAAAGAGCTTCCGCCCGTGGGGGAGGAGGAGGAGGAGGAAGAAGAAGAGGCAGAAGAGGAGAAAGAAGCAGAGGAGGTAGAGATGGGTAGACATGATGGAGATGAAAGCAGCGCCGCCCAGTCTAAATCTGACTGTGAAGAATCCAGCCCTCCTCTGGGTCATCTAAAAGAGTCTGAGGGGTTAAAAGGTAAAAACAGTGGTTTACTCCTATTTTTAGGCATGTGCAGACTTTTTCCCGCCACTAGGTGGCAGCACTATCTACCAGCCTTCTCATAAACACCTCCATGGTTTTCATTTCATTGTTTCAGACTTTTCCCAACGGCAATTTTTCGATTTTTCCAACAGTTTTTTAAAACGTTTTTTGGACATCAGAAAATAAAAAGAGGGTAAAAAATTGGGGTTTCAAATTGATGAACTGCGTTACTACAGTCTGGAAATGTATGGAATTTAATTCAAGTATTTTCCAGCTCTCAGTAAGCAGTAATAGAACAGCAAAATGTGTCATGACTTTATTCTCCCTTCCTCTTTTGGTTTACGAAGGCTCCATATTTAAATCCTGCCCACTGTAGACATATCTGCATTGGCTATTTTTTGGGTTGTAACATGCTGTGCTAGAACTTTTTTCAGGAACAGTAAAGCCTGTTTAGTAAACCAAATATTTTATGTTTACATCAAACCCAGAGCACAAGCTGAGGAAGAGTGATGAAGCAGAGCTGCAGGTTCATCTGAAGTCAGCAGCCTCCCTGAGCCCAGGTGAGTCTTACAGTTTTCCATCCTAGGAACCTTTTCTAGGCACTACTGCTCGTGGTGGTTCCCAAGAACAGGGGGCTTAAAGCACAGAAGCTGATTCAGGCAGGGAGGTGATACCTTTTAAATCACCTTAAACCTTTTATGATGGCAATATCAATTATATAGTTGTGCTTATGAGGGGCATCTGAAAATCTATCCATCCATTAAACATTCAGTCACATAATAGATCAGGGTTTATAGGAGAAATAAAGACAATTTTAGAGGTTTATTTTGCAGAAAGTTATTGAGCACAAAAGGGAAAACTTGCAGGATGACCTCCAGCTGCTCACTGCTTCATTGTTTGATTTATTTATTTTTCATCTATAAAGTTAGATGTAACCTTAATGTTATAATTTCACTTGTGTTGTCCACAGACTCAAAGGGAGGGAGCAACACAGAGCCAGCAGCAGAGCCCAGTCCCAGGAAGAAGAAGAGAGTGATGGGCCCCAGTAGGGTAGGCCCCTCACACCTCACGTGTTACTTAGAAGCGTGTGGGCGCTCAGCAAGAGGTGATTTTAATCCCTGATGTTTGTCCACAGCCTCCGGTGCAGCTTTCGGGACAGTATCCACAAGATGACCCTGATTATTCTGTGTGGCTGCCGCCTGCAGGTAAACAACCGGCCGATCAGCTGACCAAGGCCTTAAATTACCCATCAAGCTCATCAGGAGCACTGTGTGAACATTCTTTCTGAACATCTTAAAAGATTTCTGTTAACCGTGCCTTTAAACCTGTTCCAAGGTCTGTGCAGGAAGAAATATTTTCCAGGCTGAATGTCGTAAACAGTGCAGCTGAGGAATGCAAATCAAAGTTACTTGAGCGATGAGATAAACATGAATAAAAGGAGTTCTGACACAGCAGCCAGGCAGGAGCTTTTCTTCAGTAACGGATCTGATTAGATGAAGTGATTCACAAACTCCTCTGGTCCCACAGGTCAGACTGGAGACGGTCGCACCCACCTCAACGAGAAGTACGGCTACTGAGGAGGACCAACATGGACGAGCCTTTAGTTCTCATCAGTTCTAGAACTTTGATTGCCGTCTCAGACTGTGACAAACTGGAAACGACTCATATTCAGCCTCTGAGCAGTCATAGTGCTGGCAGCGAGCAATTGAATTCTCTCCTTTTTACTTGGAACTGAGCAGAAAATGGGAGGAGGCAAAGCAGCACCTGAATCCAGCTTTCTGTTCTTTAGTTGCTCTTCCTGCAGATAAACCAACCTGACACCCAGTCTGCACCCCACTCCTGTTTCGCTTCACTCGATCGTTGGCGTAACCTTTTACAGTTTTTTCCTTCAAAGGGAGGGAGTGTGTGTCAGGAAGAGAGGGAGAGCATTGAAGCAGCTTTTCTGACCATCTGGACACTTGGATGGCGTACTGGATGAAACGTAAGCTGATAATGACTCAAGCTAAGTGGAGTGTGTGTGTTTCCGTGAGCACACACACACGGTCCAACCCTCTCAAAGTTCTCTTTTTAACAAGATTGTCTCAGAGAGCTTGGTGATTCCTTTCTCTGTGAAATCCCACTCAGTGTTGTTTTCTTCAACTTCAGCCACACGTCCCACCCTCCCTGCTACTGGCTTCTAACACAACGATAATAAATGGAAACTTTATTTTGTAAAATAGTACATAAGTACTAAGAGGCTGTTTTTTTTCTTTCTGTCATTATTTAATGACTAGTACTATAAGCTGTACTACAAGAAGGTCAATCGGACAGTTTTTGTGCACAGTTACGTTTTTGTTTCCCAATTGTAGAAAATTTGAACACAAATTGGACGTTTATTTTAGTTGGTTGCAGTTGGTAAAGGGATAGTTCCTATTAAAGTGGGCTTATTTCTGGCTGGTTCAAGTGATGCTTGGTTAATTTTACTTTTTTTTTAACGTAATATAATGTTTCCATCAAATAGTTACCCAGGCTGGGTATGAACAACATGTTCCTCTACAGTCTGGAAAAGTATGGAATATGATTTAGATGTCTTTCAGGACCAGGTAGAGAAAATGTGTTATCCTTCCACTCTTTTGCCATCCATTTATTTCTCTCTTTCTTCTATCCATCCTACTAACAATCAGGTTGTCCATCCATCTAGTATTCCATCCATTCTTCCATCTGTTCTTTTAATACATCCATCCAGGCATCAACGGGCTACACAGTTGACCAGTCGGTAGGACTGTTGCCTTTCAGTAACATTCGAATCTTGGTCTGGAGTGTTTCTGCATGGATTTATATCTCTCTGGGTACTCCGGCTTCCTCCCACAGTCCAAAAACATGACAGTTAGGTTTATTGGTCTCTTTAAATTGCTCTTAGGAATGAGTGCGTGTATGGTTGTGGGTCTCTGTGTTGCCCTGTGATGGACTGATGATCTGTCTGGGATGTACCCTGCCTCTCGCCCAATGACCACTGGAAATAGGCGCCTGCTACCTTGCAAGGACGGGAGAGTATAAAATGGATGGATTATACTTCAATTACAGTTGCACGTTTTGCTGGAGACTGAAGATTTTGCCTATTCTTTGAAAAACAGCTCAAGCTTAGCAAAATTGTGTGGAGAGCATCTGAACTGATGTTTTCAAGTCTTGCCACAGATTCTAACACATAAATAAGCTTTGATAAACCATTCTATCGCAACCCTGGTTGTGTCTTTAGGGTCCACTCCTGTCCTGTTAACCTCTGCCCCAGTCTCAAGTCTTTTGCAGCCTCTGACTGGTTTTCTTAAAGTATTGCCCCGTATTTAGCTCCATAAATGTTGGTGCAGTGTTAATCTTCTGGAACACATCGCACTTTGCGTTGGAAAGAATTCAGTTATGGTCTCGTCTGACCAGAACACCTTTCTTCCACCTGTTTGCTAAGTCTCTTACAAAATTAAAGATATCAAGGGGTATGAATACTTTTGCAAGATCTGGTACCACTTTAAATTGGACACATTATGAAACAAAATCACATCAGCTCATAAACAAGAGGCCACAGGGCATTTATTGAATTGTTTTTGCGCAACAATGGACGAAAACATGTCATAATGTTACATTCAATTCGGCGAAGTCTTAGTTACAGCGGTGACATTGTGTTTGAGCTCGTTTTAGAAGATGGGAAGTACCTCAGACTTTAATATAGCAGGAATGTAATTTCAAGGCATTAAGAGATCTTTAGATTGTTAGACCAGTGGTCCTCTTCTACCTAGAATGTAATTGAGGTACATTACTGGAAATTAAAAAAAAAACAAATGGCACACTACGAGTAGGCTATCCAGAACAACAGATTAGCCAAATGTGCAGCAACCCTACAGTCAAAAATGTTTCCTCAGATCTCCGTTTCTGCAGAGTTCTGGGATTCATGCAAGAAAAGAGAATACGAGTAACTCTGACAAGTAACAAGTCGTCATCAGAGGTTGACTATTCAACTACATGTTTGTTATAGCTTGACCTTACAGTACTGTGTTTGCAGCAACACATCCAGTGAAGTGGTTTCAGACAGATAAATGCGACCACCATCTCAGTTTAACAATAACAAAATAGATGAGTCACCTTTTGTTTAGAATAGGACGTTACAAAGGAAGAAACCCTGGAACCACTTGATTGTCTAACATGCATTATTCCCTTCAGTGTGATCCAAACAGGCTTCCACAAGGTTAACACCTTCATGGTCCATCTTCAACAATCCTGAACTACAGCTATACATGGAGTTCTGCTATGTTGCGTCCTGGTTCCAACAGAGATCAAAGTGACAGGGAGGGATTACCTGAGAGTGCAACAGTTCCACCTTTAAATAAACACCTTTCCAAAGCTCAGTCCTTCACGTGCCGCAGAAGTAAAAAAAAAAAAAAAGGTGAAGAGGTGCGGGGACAGAGTCTGGTGGCGGCGGCGGCGGTGGGGGTTGATGTCTGCTTAAGAGCATGGAGGGTCCTCGGATGGAGTCAAGGATCTACATGGTGGAGCTGGGCTCAGGGAGCGGAAGGCGAAGATTGAGGGGTCGTAGCTGTACCTGGACGGAGGACGACTGCTGGTCAGATTCTGAGGACCAAGAAAAAAAGAATAATTGACCAACAATACAACAAAACGATGCTAGTCCTATTTTTTTTTTTTCAAGAAAATGTCTCTGGATATAACACTTTTAGATATTTTATTTCACTCTTGGAGCAGATTTAGGGACAATACATACTTTTCCGTTTGCAAAAACACCTCTCTTCCACCACCCCTCCTTTCTAAAATTAGCCAGAGTCATTTTCCTCCCTACGGGAAACGGCAGGAAATGACTTTGTTGAATTTGGCAGTGAGGCAGCACTTTCTCCAGGGCTGCAGTGAGCTGATTCCTCACAGAAACTGAAAACTGAGATGGATGCATTGCTGGACCTGACTGGTTTCTCTGAAAGATAAATCCTATGTAGCGATGCCCCAGGTGTAGCTTAGCGTCAACCAAAACCCAAACTTAGCAGCTGTTCCCAAAACCACTTAAGAACAAAAAAAGTGAGATGGGTGAAACTGAGAACATGAAAGTGAAACGGTAAGATCTTTTCCATATGGGGGCTGCAAGTCAGCCAAACTACAAGGAGGTAATCAGGACATTTCCACTGACAGCAACACTCTTCGCTGTGCAGACTGTTACTGAGTGAAGACCTCTTAGACTTTCCTATTTTTATTATCATTGAGGTGTTTAAATTGAATTGAAGTGAAAAGAATAGAGACGTTGCTCCGTTTTATTTGACTCTTCAACTTGTCTTGCATGGAACATGCTGGATTTAGAAACATTGGGAGACTTCTCGAGATTTCATAGTAAAGGTAGGGATTTACTACAGTATACACAAGGAGAATAGTTTTCACACTGCTAGGCTCACTAGTAAAAATTTGCTAATGCAAATTAAAAAAAATTAAACTCAATAATTGTAATGGCAGAAAGACTGGAAATATTGTTAATTTTCTTAAGTCTTTTTTTATTGGTTTTTCTTAAAGAACAATCAGAATGAGCCAACGTGTGTCTGTGCATCTTTAGAAGTTATGACAAAGTCTAAAAGAAATGCTTGTTTACTGTCTTTCTGAGATGAGAGGGTTAGCTTTTTAACTTCTGGACGGCCCTTGAATATTTTCCTGCTGCCTTCTGCTCCTGCTGTGCTCATGGTTGGATACCATAAGAGGAAACATTGCCTTTTACGTTGCCTCCAAGCAGCCTGGATTCAACTGATCTTTTAAAGCGACCTTGAACAATAGTTACCCAGAGGTCTTGAAGGTGATTTCATAGTTTTTCTTTGAAATTTGGCTGTTGTTTTTGTGTTTTTTGTCCAGTCCGTGGTTATGGCTTGAGTTTAGGACCCTTTTTGATGCTCTAAATATAAATTGATCATAAAAAATAGTTTGCAGAATAAAGTCCTTATCTGGGTTTAAGTGCAGATATTAATGCTGCTCTCCTTGCCTTAGTCACTCCAACTGCAAGCTACCAAAAGATGGCCAATCAAACTGACCGAAGCAGCTAAGATGCTCATGGTAAATCTGGTGGAGCTGCAGAGATCCACAGCTCTACTGGAGGAATCTATTATGTGGACCACTATTAGTTGTGTATTCTACAAATTTGGTCTGTATCAAGGATTGCTGAAAGAAAACCATAAGAAGCTCCTTTTGAACTTTGCCACAAGCCAAGAAGGGAAACAGCTAAGATGGAAGAAGGAGCTCTGATCAGATGAGGGTCCAAAACTGAACTTCTTGGCCTACAAGGTAAACGCTGTTTTTGGACAGAAAGCTTATACTGCACACAACACAGAACACACAGTGTCCACAAGGAAACATGGTGGTGGCAGCATCATGCTAAGGTGATACTTCAGCAGAGAAGCTGCCCAGAGTTTCTGAGAAGATTTGATGGAGCTAAATACAGGGCAAGCCTAGAAGAAAACCAGAGGTAGAGGTTCACCTTCCTACAGAACCATGATGCTAGACAGCCAGAGTGACAAAGGAATGGCCCAGTCAAAGTCCTGATCTGGATCCAACTGATAATCTTTTGCAGGATGTAAAATTGCTGGTTGCTGATTATCTTCATCCAAGTTGGCTGTGCTTGAGCTACTTTGAAAAGAAGAATGGGCAAAACATTTAATCTCTGCATGTGGAAAGCTGGGAGACTCAGATCTCTCTCAGGAAAATGTGATTCTACAAAGTGTTGACTTAGATACAAATGCGTGCCACACATTTCAGATTTTCATTTGTAAAAATTCTGATAACAGTCCATGCTTTTTCTAACTCTTCCCAATTATTTGCTACTTTGTTTCGATAAAATACATTCTTATAACAAAAGTCTTTTTTTCTTTACATCCTTGTAATTAACCTCGGTCTAAACTAAAGTCATGGTGTGCAGCGCCTTATCCATTCCCACCATAACTGAACCATTTCCTTCGCTTCACTCATCACTACCTCCTCGTGGCGGCTGCCACCAGACGCCATCATTTCTGCCTGCTGCAGCCTCCAACACGCTGTCCTGCTCACCTCTAACCCCTTCAGGGAAAAAAGAGTTAAGAGCAGCCAAATCTGTGCTTACAAATACTTCGAAATAACCCCTCCTCTTGATACACACCACTGCCGACCTCACTGACCTCTGCAACTACTCTCATGCTTGAGTTGCTTGAAACGTAGGGCCCATCAGATCCGGTGTCTTCTGGTCCGCAGCCAGAAAATCAAGGGTTTGCAGATAAAAGGGAGGGGAGACAGATGAGTGGTGCACAAAAAAAAACTGTTTCCAAGCAGCTCAAAGACTTGCTGTGTGCAGCTTCAAGGAAAAATCTAAAAGCTGGAATGGACCCAGTTCCTGCAGACGTCACCAACATGGACAACAACCAGCGAGCGAGAACGGAGGATAATGAGCAATACTTGTGTATTTCAGTGGCGCTAAACAGATCGCAGCCGGCCCAGGCTATAAATGGAAGATGACTCCATCCCTGGAAAAACACCACAAGGGAACCGCACGCACTCCACCTCCTCTTCCTCCCCCTCTACCTCTCACCGCCACTCACTCAGAGATCATCCTCGCTTTCCATCTCAACACACAAAGCTGGGTGCATGAAGCACTCGAGCTGCAGCTACAGTTGGTGTGTATACATAAACAAGAGTGCGATAAGGCTCCACTGACACTATCCCACACAACGTGATAATAACGTCACTTCTGTCAGCACACTGTGCATCCTTCTGGAGTGGCCTGCTCTGTGCCAGGACGCCGAGGCTCCTTCCAGTCGAGCTTCCCTCAAACAAACAAAAAACTAAATACACAGTTTGGTAGCTTTTCTTCAGATCCGTCAGGACGCTTAGCAAAGCTTTCAGGGCTCTTTTTAAACAACTACGTAGGAATGCTGGGCTATAAAGGTTGCTTGGTGTGATAAACCTGAAGAAGAAAGCGTAAAAGCATCGCTGCAGTGTTGAGCTGTTCATGGAATCAGATTTTCTACAACTAGGAGGGAAAGGGAACAAACGTCGAGGCCAGATGCCGTCCCAGTGTGCAGTTGGATGGAGATCAAGGAACTGGCCGCAGGACAGGCTCGGCTGCTCACAGGGTGACGGAGCAATCCGTAATGAAAACCATGAGACAAAGAGACTTTCCTGTACACCTTGAGCTTGGGTTTAAATTCCCTTAATATGATCATTTAACTCATTTATTTTCAAAGCTATTACAAAGATGGAGTATAGCGTGTATCTTCTAGTAAAGGAAACCCTAAATTATCAATGTGAAGTGGGAAAAGTAGGAAGTCTTCAGTGTTTCACAAATGAATAAGCTGGTTGTATTCGCTATAAAGCACATTAACCTGCCCATAGGCTTAAGCAATTTCGATTTCAAAGAATATAACAACGTTTAGCTGCTCTGCTCTTTATAGAGCAACACTAGAAGCAAAAGAAGTTGATTGTTTAGTTGGGCTATCTGCTCAGGTAGCTAACTTGCAGTCAGTTGCCTGATAGACTAGCTGCTCAAAGCTGGTCCTTTAGTTTCCTTACAATGACTGTCAGTGTCTTGGTAGCCAGAAAAATTCCGCCCTGTTTTTTCCATTCCTGGTGAGTGAGGGAAACTTTTAGGAGCATTCTTTCAGGCAGCTCACTGGCAGTGAGCAGCAACAAGTGGAGGAGTGGCAGCAAGTAGTTTGCTAAAAATGCTCAACTTATGGTGGTGGTGTCACAGGGGAATATTTGCAAAGAATATAAACAAGCACTTTTCGTTTGAACCCATGTCCTAACAAAACAAAACTGAACTCACCCGAATCTTCATTGTCCGCGTCTTTCCGCCACAGTTCTTTTTCAGCAGCATTTTCTGTGGAGAACAGACAGGCTCAGGAACAAGAACTGCAAATATCTTTCAGCTTTCTTTAAGGGCAGAAGGAGTGTTTATGAAAAGTCTTATTGACGCATCTATAATGTGAACTTTACCATAGAGTGATAAAGTTCTATTTCTAGTACTATTTCAGTCATGAAATGTGATATTTAAACATGACAAAAGGGTGAATCAGGATGATGAAGGGAGTGAGGCAAATCCAGCTGTCTGACTAAAACTAAACACTTGAAGCTTATGCAATATCCTGTCTCCCACTGCCCTCCATGTCCATGTCTCCCTCCATGTCCACACAGCTTCGCCATTCTTAGGAAAAAAAAAAGAGAAAGAAAGACAGTGGGGGTGGAGGGACCACACAATCATCGAATTGTCTGAAGTTTGGGGTGGGGGCAGCTTCCAAGGAGTGCAGGAAGGAATGGAAACACAAGACTCCTGCTGTTGTGATATGGGACAGAAAGCTGTCGTCCACTTGTTCTCATCCTCCCCTCCCACCAGCCCTGATCTTTTCTGTATCATTCGGATTTGACCCAGATTCGATGAGTAACTGTTTTAGAGGCAGCTGTAAAATAAGATGTTTCTTCTGATGCCATATTCTGCTGTAAGTATATATTCCTGCCCATTTGACGGTAATTTTTCCCCATAACCTTCTTTATAATGGGTCTCAAATGTATAAGTCTCCTATGCTGGAACAGCAGGATTTCACAGTTTTACAGTGACCTGCAAAACAATTCACGCTTTTTCACATTCGTCACAAGTTATAACACACTGTAAAACATTTTGGTGGTGGCAGCATCATGCTGTGGGGATGCTTGTCTTCAACAAAGGGACAAACACACTGGTTAGAAGAGATGGGCTGACAAATTGAGCTAAAGGTTGCCAAATACTTGAGAGTGGGGTGGAGGTTCACCTTCTAGCACCACAACAGACCTACACATTCAGCCAGAACCACAATGGAGGTGATTAGATCAAAGCATCTTCATGTGTTGGAAAGGCCCAGTCAAAGTCCAGACCTAATTCCAACTGAGAATCTGAGGTAAGACCAGGAAGTTGATGACAAAGTTTAAGCAATTTGGCAAATAAAAATGAAACGTTTTCAGTCATTGTAGTTCTGCCAAAGTATAACCGAAAGGAGCTCAGTACAAACATTTTATTTAAGGGTATCTGAGTAATTAGGCAATTGAGTGCAACTCTTTTTTCCGATTTTCACTTTTATGCCTTTTTGGTACCTTTTGTTGGTCTAGCAAATAAAATCGCAGCAAAACAAAGTGATATTTGTGGTTTTAATGTGACAAAAATGTCACAGTTCAAGGGGTGTGAATACTTTTGCAAAGCAGTGTAAGAAAGAGCTACAGTATGTACCCTTCACTGTATCGGTGACTATTACAGCTGTTGCAAATTAAGTTTGAACACTAACAGATTTGTACTGATGCCCCTCTTCCAAAATAAATCACACATGTTTGAAATGTTTGTTTATGAGAACGAGCTCAGGACGATTTGCTTGCCTCTTCCAGTACGTTCTCCAGTTGTAGGTCAAATTCCAAGCCTACTGTGCCTCCCTCTGTCTGCTCAAATACGTCTTTAGTGAGCAACAAGTGTGCACTGTATACAAGCTGCATCTGGCACACTCTTCCCAAGATAATTACACAAACAAATGACCCGACCTCATCTGTGACGTGAATAATGGAGGGATTAGCAGGGACTGAAAGAAAGCAAATCACCTTTTACCCTCGTTCAATGAAATTATGACACACATAAATGCAGCATTTTGCTTCAGCCTGGTTTTGCTGTGGCCAAACTCTCTGGGTGCATGTATTGTAAGTAAGGGCCCCATAAGTAATAAAAAAATATATTTCTTCTGATGCAAAAAGCCTGTAATGTTTTTCTATTTGCCTAGAATGTCTGTAATTTGCAGATTCCGGTAAATTTGGCATCCTTTAACTGCATTCTTCTCCTCCAGGAGTTTTCATGTAAAGGGTTAATCGAGGAAACTCCGGCTGTGTCTGCTCGCTACCTCTGCAGGCCCCCTTTTGTATACCCTGCAGCACCTCCCATTCCACTTGACTGAGCGTGCACACTCTCACAGACACACACTGATGCAGCAAAGGAGCAGGAGGATGTGCACATGCTGGCTGGATGATGGATGCACACACACGGTTCGCTCAGCATTGCCCACTGTCTCCCATCATCTGCTCTTTCCCTGTAAAAAAAACTGCAGCTTCTTGCCCCCTGCACATAAACACTCCCTGTCCATAGTGTGGCCCAACAGGTCTATTGGATTTTAATGATTAGTGGACCGGCTTCTCCATGACTCATTAGCGGCTGTCGTTTTTCTCTTGTTTATTTAATCCTCTCCTTCTGCCTCCCGCCCCTTCGCCGTTTCCCCTCGCTCACCAGCCTTTGTGAGAAATGAGGCCGGACATCTGCCGTCCGTGCCTCCCTCTCCTTCATCCCTTTCCAGCAGGACCACCGAGGTGGAGAGTGTCCGACTATAGAAATGGAATGCTTTCTTTGCATTTCGTGCTGCCCTGCACGCTCGTTAGTTTCAACAGTTTCCATAAAAGTTTCTTTAGGTGTCTAACATTTTACGATTTTCTTGTTTACATGTTTCCACGGTATACTGAAGAACGATTACAAAATTTCAAATGCAAATGCAAGTACATCAAACCCCAGTATTGATCTTCATAGCTTCTGTAATTCCCTCTGACATGCTGGATATTGACTTCTCTGCCAAATTGTGATTGATGGTGCCCCACTCTTGTCTCAGTAGTGCTTGGAGTTGATCGCGGTTTGTTGGATTCTGTTTCTCCGCCTGCTTTTAGTCAAGCATGAAGATCTGGCGAGTTTTTGATTCTACTTTTAATTAATGTTATTGTTCTTAGGCCCACTCCACTGGATGAGGAACAACCCTACAGATGGACTGTACCAGGACGATTTTAACAGAGTCAGTTTTCTTCTACAGACAAATGATTTTACAGATGTCTCAAACGAACAAAAGAGGATTTATCAGATAAAATAACTTTAGACCAGTCCTCTGGTGTCCTTTGTACTTCATTTAAGTCTGTCCTATTTCTTTTTCTTGAACAGAAATGGCTCTTTGCTGCTCAATTATGTAGTGTTCTGAGGAGGAGATGGTCCTGCAACTTGAACACCCAGAAGCCTTTATCACTGCAGCTGAACTTCTCATCTTCATGTTCTTAAGGATCCAGAAAACTGTTTTATTAGCTATCAGCAGTACTGTTTGCAGCAGCAGTTTACTCCATGTGAGGCCATTTTAATGCAAAGCGATGATGACTGCCAAACTTTCATAGGAGGTAACTCTGCTCCATTTGTACAGCGATTGATAGTGATTTCACTCAGGTGAAGCTCTTTCTCTGTACAATAATCTAAAGTGGATAAAAAAGCATTTTATCAACATTTTTTATTAGTAACAATAAAAAGATTTCACTGTATTAATTTACACTGTATTAAGTTTTCATTTAATTAAGTCATTTATTTCTAAAATTATTACAAAATTATTATTGCATAATATAGCAGTTTAACCCTTTGCATTTGGCATAGTCTTATTTATCTATTTTAGCTTGTTTTTTTTTATTTAAAAGAAGCAAAATAATAAAAACACAGATCAAATTTAAAATCATGGTTTTTATGGTGCTACCCGACAACCGACTTTGTCCTAGCATTTTCTTCAAATATATTTCCCAACAAATCCAAAATAACTATTGTTTTGGTTGTTAATATTTCAAATGGCTTTTAATGTTTCTGTAAAAATGAACCTTTTAACTCTGCAGCACGTGTGTCTAATTTAAAAGTCTGAATTTGATTTGAAGTTGAACTAATAAAACACAACGAGGCATCTCTGCTCAGAGAAACATGTAGATTTAGAAGCATTTTGGCCCCTGCAACCCGTTCCACTGACTTCAAGCTGAAAAACGCTCCTACTCACTGCTGAGTCTCTAAGACGGGTTCTAAATATCTGGACAAGGGAATAAAAGCTACTCTGAACAACTCCTGCTGTTTGTGGGCTCCACAGCTAAAACCAAAGTAGCTTTTCCCTTTGGTGAGTAAGTTGCGAAGGAAACAAGCAGAACGTAATCCTGTAGAGTTGGTAAACGTTTGAGGACAAAATGGAAAACTAACCTGTTGCATTTTTTCCAAGTCCAGGCTGGGTCTCCCAGGCTCGCTGCTGTAGCTGTGCCGATACTTTCTATAAGGTGCTGATTGGTCAAAGTGGGTCAGAATTATGGGCCGTGCGACTGGCTGAGCCACCTGAAGCTGAAACCTAATTGGTGGTGGCTTCAGGTTGCGTGGAGGGCTGGAACTGAACAGGACAGGGCTGGGAGACGCTGCCAGGCAAGCGGCGCCGGGCTCAACCAAAGGTCTGGCAGAGGCAGGTGGCGACCGGCAGCCACAGAGATCCCGCACTTCTTCGTCACTGGAGGCGCTGCTGTGATGGTCGCTGTGGCGCTGGGGGAAGGCGGACACCCACTTCCTGTTGTCGCCACAGCTGATCCGCTCCAGCTCTTCTTCTGATGAGTGACGGTCCAGGTTGGCATCTAGAAGGAGGCGGAGGCGTCTTAACCGGGCTGGAGAGACAGGACCCTGGTTGTGCTGCTGGCTGGTGGCCAAAGGGGTGAGGGCACAATTTCTCCTTCTCTCTGGAGATGTTAATGAACAGGAAGAATCCCAGTTAAAAAAAAACAACTATATACAGCAGGGCTGTCAAACGCCAGTCCTCAAGGTTCGGTGTCCTGCAACTTTTAGATGTGTCCCTGGTCCAACACACCTCAAACAAATGGCTGCATGTCCTCCTCAGTGTTCAGTCAGGTTCTCTAGTCCTGCTAATGACCTAATTATTTGATTCAGGTGCGTTGAAGCAGAGGAACATCTATAAGTTGCAGGACACCGGCCCTCGAGGACTGGAGTCTGACACCTCTGATATACAGACTTATTAAGAGCAACCCAGAATTATGTGAATCAAGATTTACAAGAAAAATGATTTAGATGGCTCATCTACCTCTGTCAATCTGTGCTAGTTCCTGGTTCTCGCCTTCTGAGTCATCGCTCTCCCCTCCCTCTCCGCTGCCATGATAGGAAATCTGGAGAGAAAAAAAGATTCAGCTTGTTACATATGCCAGGTAGGTAAGGTAGGCAACTACCACCGAGCTATACCGTCAAAAATTCAGTTGTGCTTCTTCTGCTGGAAGTCCACATATAACTGGACCAATCAAATCACCTCATATCACTAATGGTCTCCCATAGAGCTTCTGAAAGCTCATGAAAGCTTGTTCTCTGACGTAGGAGCTAAAAACCCATATAAAATAGTTCTATGAACAACAAACAGCCATAGTTTCAACGGTACCGACACACAAATAACAGGGAAGCCCCGCTAATGGTTGTAAGAACTTTAAAACTGGTGTGTACTTAGATCATTGAGAAAACAACCAAAAACTAAATGTCCAATGTGTTCACAGCAATGAAAATATGACACAATGTGACTGCAAATAAACGGCCCCCAAATTAAAAAAAATAGAAAAGCTGTAAAATTACAGATAAATTACAACAAATAGCTAAATGAAATGTTTTAAGGCAAAGTGATGAGTTGTTAGAGCCCACTGACCAAGCTCTTCATAAAAGAACCGCTGTGGAGAAATATTTCAAGAACTTCCTGTACAAACTAAAGCTGGAGAGAGCGGACCAGGAACAAGTGCTGGCGGCTGCTTACGCTGTGTTTAATTTAACCCTGAAGTCAGAACATGGAACTTGAGGGAACATCAAACCCAACTCAAGTTCAAAAACCAGTGGCTGGCTCATGTATTCGATGACCAGGCTAAAAACAAGGCAGCTTAAAAATAACCAAGGGGAAATGGGCAACAGTATGGAGGAAAAATCACAAAATTGGCAAAAATTTGGATTCTTTATTACAACTGCTCAGAAATGATGGAAATCTTCCTACTTGCTGGAGAAACTGTGGAAATCCAAATGTAAACCATTATTATGTGTTTTAGGACTGTCTGGTCAATAAAGATTACTGGAAGAAGGTAAATAGTGCTCTACAAGACATTTTCAAGAGGAACATTCCTTTAGAGTAAAGTTTTAGCTTTTCATTTTCAAAAAGAAAAATGTATATAATGACTGTTTTATTAACAGCAAGTAAAAAGACCAGAAAATGGCTTTCACAGGACAAACCAACCCTAAATAACTGGATGGATTTAACATTAGGCATGTATAAAATAGAAGCCTTTGTTAATCATAAGATAGAACAGTTTTGTTTGTGTTGGCGAAGTTGGGTTCACTCTGTGGAACCCAGAAGACCTGACTTTATTTTTAGAGATCAAGCGTGATAAAGCCACCCTGATGGATCACTCTCCTCATGGAAATAGTTCTCTTGTTCTGTTTTGGATTTCTAATGTCTTTATCTTATCTTTAAATTATTTACTTCCTAAATCTTGTTTAACCTTTCAAACTTTATTTCCATTTTCTGTTTTTGTTTATCGAGGAAGCAGTAGTTGTAACAGTTGTTTTATTTATTGAGATGCACAGAATAATGTTTTCAAAGCTCATATTGTCCTATTGTGACTGCATGTTATGTCAAATTTTCTTCTTTGAGAACCAATAAAAGTTAAAACATTTTTCTACCCAATAAAACCTTAGTTTATAGATCACATTTACACACAGATGAACACAGATCTGCATAAAAAGCTCATTTTGAAATGCATCAACAATGATCTATCAGTCATTTCTTAGTTTTACGGCAACAAATCAACAACAATCTGTAGTGCGCCAAACAGTAAGAACAAAACAGATTTTATTCTACAATAAAAACAGACCCACAAAGTTGAGTCATCATGTTGACAAACTGCAGACTTTGTTTCCCACGACCTAAAGAGGCCTGTCTTAAAAAAAAAACAAATCAATTCTTCCTTTACAGCAGCAGAAACAATACAGATAGCCTGCAGTCTGCAACGCTAAGAGTTAAGTAATGCGCCTCACAATCAGTAATTACCACTCAGAGGCTTCGCTGAGCAGCTGCCATCTGTGCATGTGTGTGTATACGCTTACAGTGTGTAAAACACACTCTTCTCTCTGAAGCTCCTCAGAAAGTGTGAAAAGGGGGAACAGGAGCCAAACCGAAGGCTGTATTCAAATGATATTAAAAAGGAAATTTCACTGTTTGGTTTACCAGCCTCTTGAGCAAAGGTCTGTTTCAACAAACACTCCCATTTTCGTGTCTGAAATCAGATTTAATATATTTTGCATTTAATCACCAGAGAAGATGACAGGCGTATTACATGGCGAGTCTTGTCAGAATAAACCCAACAGGAGCCCACAAAGGGTTAAAAGAGTATGTACATTTATTTGATTAATCTATCATCGTTATGTAAAAACAAATCAGGGTTTCCTACACATTTTTTTGTTAAAATTATATAAAATACTAGCTTTAAATGTTCAGAATTATCAGTCATTTTCAGCCCCCTTTGAAATGTAAAAAAAACAGATTTGCCATGAGCTCACAGCAGATATTTCTACTGCAGCCAGGCTTCAGATATGAATATAGGACCTGCACAAATAGACAGGAAGGGGGAATGAAAAGATGGATGATGAAAATATGTTTCTATTAAAGAATTTTTTTATTATTCAGGCCAATTAAGGAAATTATCTAAATTAGGATTACATGAAAATGTGTCGATTATGAGGCTACAGCCAGTGTTAAGTGTGAAGGCCAGCTGAGAGAGAGTCCCAAGGCTAGTATTTATCATTCGACTGGGCTCGAGCTAAACAGCAGCATTTCATGAACCTTGTTGAAAGATTACACTGAGCAATAACGGTGTGCAGGGAAGACTTTAAACTGTAAACTGCTATTAAATTAGTGTCGGTCACCATTGATGAAACTGTTAAAATCCTACTTTTCTAAAGCAAATGTATCATGGCTCAAATAAAGCCACAAGTGTTTTTCCCCCAAAATGTGCTTTTTTTTTACCATATAATTCTGGAGCTTCTTTCTGGAAGTTTCTCCACAGAGTAACCACCGTCTGTCTGACAAGAAATTAAGGCAGTTGTTCATGGATCAGAGAAGTCTCGTACTCGTACTCGTCGTCTTCCGCCTATCTGGGAAAGGGTCATGTAGGCAGCAGTCCAAGTAAAGACGCCCAGACTTCCCTCTCCCCAGACGCCTCCTCCAGCTCCTTTAGGGGAAGCCAAGGATCATAGTCCCTCCAGCGTGTCCTGGGCTGTCCCAGGTCCTCTCCCCAGTGGGACGTGCCTGGAACACCTCCCGAGAGAGGCCTCCAGGGGCATCTGAAACAGATGCCCGAGCCACCTCAGCTGACCCCTCTCGATGTGAAGGAGCAGCAGCTCTATTTTGAGCTCCTCTCGGTTGGCCTCCTCACCCTATCTCTAAGGGAGTGCCCGGCCACCCTGCAGAGGAAGCTCATTTCAGCTGCTTGTATCCTGGATCTTGTTCTTTCGGTCATTACCCAGAGTTCAGGCCCATAGGTGAGGGTAGGAACATAGACCGACCAATCAATCAAGAGCCCCGCCTTTTGGCTCAGCTCTCTCTTCACCAAAACGGACGGGTGCAGCGTCCGCATTACAGAGAACAGACAAGTGTATATCATATATATATTTGCCTTTTCTATACATAAATCTTTAGATTAACACTCTTTTCTGAATAAAACTTCTAACTGTAAGGCCCCCCAACATAATCCATTGCCACAAGAACTGTTAATTTCTTACAATCTTGATTTACTACCCATTGCCCTCCTTCATTCATATTAGACTTTCATTTCTACTTATTGGGATAGCTATTTGCAGAGTACTGCAGAGAGGTCAATTGAAAAAGGTAAACAGAATAGCAGACTGCATGAATCAAGCAATAAAACTAGTTTTTATCCACGAAACGCCAACCTGGACAAAGAGTTATGTGTTTGTGTGTCAAGAACAGTTGAATGAAATCCTTGTCAGTGCTCTGCATCACTGAGCAGCTTAGATAAGCTGGATCAATGGCAATGTCAAAGCCTACTCACACCACCCAGTTCACACACATATCGGCTTTGCTCCGTTCTTCCAAACTGGCACGGACACGGCCTCACAAAACACATCAGCACAAGGTCTGAGATGGTTGATTTCTTTTCTCTTGCACCCATGTGGATTTTACCTTAATTTAGGCCAATTTTTGTTCACCTCAAGCTCCTGGGAGCTCCTGGACTGCTGCATGAAGCCCAAACTCCAACCTAGGCTGTGTGCAAACCAACTCTCACAGACTAGAGCAAGAGCCTAGAATTCAGAGATGTCTAACTTTGGTTTACCATCTTGACCAATAAACAGCAACTTTTAACGAACAACATCAAAGAGAACCTTTTGTAAGCCATGCTGATTAATAAAAAAATATGGGCTCACTTGGAGGATTAAAACCAAATCAGAGAAAATATTTGGAAAATGTGCTCGTTTTCTCTGCTGGAAGTAATTTTATAAAGTCTCAGATAAAATGTCTGCTTGAATGAGGTCTGCATGGGCAGGACAACATTAAAAACTGAGATGCAGCACAAACAACAAGGATCTAAAACTGCTTTAGATGGTCTCCCAAGCAAATCAGCCTCCAACTAAGTGCACCAGATGCAGCAAAGATTATATTGTACAAGCATAGAGTTGTAATGCATAGCTTGAGTTTGTCATAGACGTCTAAGAGTAGAACATTGTTGTCACACTGCAGATAAAGAGTCTGCATTAGAAAGCTTACCCGGGGTCAGGTTTTGTAAGTGTGTGGAAGAATAAATGGGTCTCTTTTCTGACCAAATGCCTTCAAACTAGTTGATTTTCCCAAGCAGGAATCTGTTCTGCTTACCATTGTACTTGTAATTTTGGCCGAACTTATACAAAAGAAAGCATCCTACACTACACTCAAAAATGTACTACAGGGCATTCTGGATTTTCTAAAACTATATAATTCTGGCAGCAAAGCTCAGATTTGTTACTGGATTTAGGAAACCTGAACTCGCCGTCCACATGTTAGACTGACTTGAGTTATCCTGACTAATAAATAAGGACAACAGGCCAGCAGATAAATAGCACACTGGTTGGTATTATGAATTGTTTTATTTAATATAGTTTAGAAAACCTGTAAAATGCTTATTTCTTCCTTGCCTATGTGTATCTGTGCACAGGGAGCAAACCATCCAGCTGTATTTTTCGTTGTTTTTACAGCCAAATTTTCAACAATCATTGCTACTTTCCTGTGCATTTCTTACAAAATGCAAACATACAGCCTGTATCCATGGGGTGCCAAATCTAGAGTTTCTCTAACAATCTAAAGGTTTTTCATCATTTTCAATGGTAATGACAACGAAAGAGAGACTGTACTGGCTGATGTAGCTCCCTGTCTGTCTGTGTTGTGTGACCTGCTCTGAACTTTGCTTGGATATCCTCAGATAGTTATCTCTGTGGGGGAAAGCTTTTGAAACACCAGCTGTTACATGTTACGATATTCAAGGCTCAGCACAAAATTCATGGTGCAGGAGAACTTTTCTGCCAGCTTTATCTGCACATGATTAACCAGAACCATGTTAAAATATGTCAGGTTTAAGCATGCTAATGTTAGCTTAGCACTTTAGCAAACTGTTCTGCGTAAAATTATCAGCAGGAGCAAAATATGACCGTGACAGTAGCTGTATGCATCAAGTCAGGTAGATATTTTAAAACAACTGATTATAACTATGAGCAATTTAGGTGATGAATTATCTGAACATTATTGTAGCTTTCTTCTCCTGATTAACTTGGTGTCGGAGCAGCGTATTACAGCTGTTCTGCAGAAACTCCAGTTGGAAGAAAATATTTGTCGCTGTAAACTGGACATCAAAGGGTGAACATGATCATTGGTGAAATAGTGTAGTACAGAGTTTTTAAGCATTAACATAATGTTGATCTTTAATGAGGAATCAGGCTTGGACCCGGTATCAGCAAATGCCTAATTCTGAAGGACTCAGATCTATACAGGGGACAAGGAAAACCCCGGATCGGGCCCCCTCCCTACCTACTTTTTTCGACTGAGTGAAAACCATAGCTGAAAATGGCAGTGTTGCAGGGTCCAATGGCATCCTGAAGCTATGGTGCAGTATTTTTGGATACGGTCAATTCTCATCTAGCTTGTAACTCCAGAATTCATAACTGTAAAGTACAGCTACATTTTTTTTAGCAATGCCCCAATCTGGCTTATCCGGACCGATAACGGTTTCCTGTTCTCTGTGATGTCTGACCCATTAATCCTGATTTTTTTTAAATACTAAAACACATAAATGAGAAACAATGTGCTACAGGTTCTTTGATAGCGGTTGTAGTTTTAAATTAAACAGAAAAATTAAGGGATTATAAGATAATCCCCCACTAACAACCCACATCAGAGCAATGTCCCTAGCGTTCATTTTTTAAAAACATTAAGTACATGCTGTCGGTTGATGTGTTTCTAGAATAAAAATGATGTGTTCCTTAGTTTTGATGTAATTAATGCATAAGGGGAAAAAATAACTTTTCACTACTTGATCAGCCGATTGCTAATTGGTGCCAATCATGGGAAAACTGGTGGACTGATGTCTAAAACTTTTACCTTCTTAAATTCTGCATAACTTAAAGATCCATTATAATTAGGTACTATATGCGGAAAGAAGTGTTAATTTTCTTATTTTGAAACATTTCTTTAACCCAATGGGGATTCACAGGATAGTGCTTAATAAGACTTTCCTAACCCTTTGGAAAAGGTTAGAATGCTTAATGTGGTGTAGTGTGCATTGTCCTAACTGAAAAATCTTGTTCATAACAGAGTGTATCCACTTGTGGACAAAATGGGGGGGTGGGGGGTGGGGTGTTGTTTTCAGGATCATTTGTATCAGTGAGCTTCAAACTTCCCATCATCAAGAGGAAAGGATTGTGTCACTGAGCAGAAATACATAAACATAAACAAATACGGACAATAGGAATGGCATGTTTTCATCTGACACCTCGGCCGGGCCTTTGAACGGGAGCAATTTGGCACAAAATGGCAGCCATGCAACCAACATACAGTCAGTTGATGCACAATAGTATAGATTGAGCAAGTTAGTGACCCGTGCGGGACACCATTTACCATCTCCTAAATAACAAGGGGCATTATACAAACTGAGCAGTCAGTGACAAAGGAGAGCACATACCTGGGTTCAGCAATGGAAAATTGTAGATGTTAGGATAATTATGGCTCAGAACAGTTTTCAAACTACAGTGTTTGTTTTTGTGGTCCTTCTATAGATCCAAATTGTTGTTCCATGTTTGTCTTGACACGTAGAGCAGTTATAGAGCCTGAGGAAAATGAGTGTTACCCTCTCTCTCTCTCTCTCTCTTTCTCTCACTCTCACACACAAAATAAAGCATGAGTAAAAACTACATTATCCACATCTGGAAAAGAGTTCAAACATGGTAATGAATGGGTTGTAATGGGATCATAGGCAGAGAAAACTACAGATTTCAAAACACAAAGTTAAGATTCACAGAGAGGCTGAGCAAAATGGAGAACTAAAGAGGAAAGAATGATAATTAGTGCATTATTACCCTTTACAGGAGCCATTTAAAGGACTTCAATCTGACTAAAGTAAAGCCAAGCTGCACCCACTCTGGCTAATGTCTTTCTCAGATGTTTTCCCTGCAATGACAACCATGTTTTCTAGCAGAAACTGAGTCCAACTTACCTTCAGCTGGAATGGATGGATCTCATTGAGTGAATGTCTTCTCAGCTTTTTCGTCAGTGTCTTTAGCATTTTATATTAAGTAGCCTATGGATAATCACCAATAATTAGCTACTTTTATGTCTTTAAATGACGATTACAAGTTCATTAGCTAACCTGAGCGACATATAGACGGCATATTTGACTTGAAAACGTACTACTTACGACAAAAAAACATAACAATCTGAACTTCAAGTTAGCCGGTGTCGATAAAGACGTTAAACCGAATTTGGATAAACTGCGTAGATGCGTCTTGTTTTCATGAGCTGTACGCAGCAAACTATTTAATTCCCACTTCATCTGAGTTCGTAGCGTCAAGTTAGGTTAACATGTTCTTCTCCGGAAGCCTTCCATTACTCTTACACAGTTTTACCTCAAAGATGTTGTTAAAAGAAATAAAATAACCCCAAACTCGCATTCAGACACGCACACACTCTCACACTCACACACATACACACTGCGTGACTGATGCTGCTCCGGCCCTAGCCGTAGTGCACGCTGATTGGCCGAGCATATTTTCACGGGCTCGTAGTGTTTTTTGATTGGGCTACACAGAGCCGATAGGCGGGGCTAAGAGTTAAAGCCACATCGCTGCGCCTTCCCTGTTGACATCTTCAGTTTATGGCCATAAAAAACTGCATAAATAAACAAATTAATACATTTGGTGAAATACATTAAAAAACATAACATAATAATAAAAAATGAGTTATCATTTATATAGGTCAATAATAAATATTAAATTATATATATATATATATATATATATATATATTATATATTATATATATATATATATATATATATATATATATATGTATATATATATATATATATATATATATATATATATATATAATTTTCCCCCCAGAAACTTTTATGCTGTTTTTCAAGGCCACAGTTATTGATTTCTGAAACGTTTTATTTTCTTCGGCAACCTATTATTATCAAGTTAACCTTAAGGAACCTCGTTTTCTTCTCTCTTTTGCCATCATAGGAGAAAACGCTTGCCTCATAATGCAACAAGTTTTTACTCACAATACCGCACTATCAATATTTCAGGTGAACAGAACCAGTCTCAATATAATATTTCAATAAACTTTCTTAGAACAAAATAAGTCAACAACCTTTATTTTCGAACGTCATTAGAGAGAACTTTCACTGTATGACACGTTTTTATTTGCCACTAGCAGGTGCTTTCTGCAGTTGCCTCATTATTGCCTGGGACCCCAATGAACCAGAACCCCCAGAAATATTTCAAAAAAGCAGAACACCACCAGCCCTGTCCACAATGAAACTTTCAGATGTCTCAAACATGATTCTTCTTACAATGAAACAAATAAATGAATACTTTCAAATACATTTCAAATACAATTACATTTTATAAACAAATTGTCATGCCCCCTTATCTTTTATTTTCAATTGTCAAAGGAGATGACTTTTACGTTGTAACAGGGTTTACTTGTCAGGGGCAGGTAAACATAAGGCAAAGGTTGGCCATCAACTTTCCAGATTTACAGAATGTCATTACTACCATTCATAATAAAATACAATTTCAGGTGTCTCACACATTCTTCATACAACAAATTACATCTCTAACCCTATTTGCAAATCAATTCTTCTCATTCAGAATAAATATTGTGGATATCCCAAACAGAATTATCCCTCAGAGAAATCTAATTCCCATTTTTACAGGTCAAATGTTTGACTTTAGGTATTCGCAATAAAAAGCTCAACCAGATCTCTGTAATAGAAGTTACAAGGCACAACAAAACATGGTGCACACTGGGTACTGGGATAATTCTAGCAACAATTTAAGAACACAAATCTTCAAGGATTCGGGTAGTTATTAATACATTTTAGGGGATTTTGATAACACAGGAAGTGAAAATCAGGGGTAGAAGAAACTGCTGTGCCAATCTTACATGCGTTGTATTGTTTGTAGAAACTCTATTTCCGATATCTGCAATTTTCAATTCAGACAGTAAGAAACAATTTATAGCTATCCGGAGCTGAAAGCCCAAAACACATGAAGGGAAAAAGGGATTTAATTTGTCCTCAGAAGACTGACGTTGGTGAGATCTGAAATGTTGATTGTGGATTGGAGGAAAGTTCTTGTAGATAGCTGAAATGTTCTAGAAGGATTTTAATTATAGATATTTGCCATACATATCCAGACTAAACATTGAATGTTTATACATCCTAAACATACTGTAGTTAATCATAATTTAGATTCAGGTTTTATCATATTAATTATTGAAGTTTTACTTGTTGGGTTGTTTTTTTATAGTTATTTTAATTAGACAAGTAAAAACATAATTTTGACTTGGACAAATACTGATGCTGATGTGTATGGAAGTGACTGATGAGCTAGGATAACTAAAAGGTCCCTGCTGATACAGAAAGTTACATCATCCTTGATTATACCTAAGAACCTGCAAACAGCCTGCAGCACCCGGACCCTTCATGCCAAAGTAACAGAGAGATGTGAAGAAGGGGAGCATGTCAGTCGTACAGTAATTGGTGTAAGTGAGGTATTTAGTTTCAGCGATGTCACTCTCAGCGAGTACTGTACACTCTAAGATGCATGTGAGCAGATGTGGCTAACTTGTCCTGCACAAAAGCATTTTGTAAATAAAAGTTCCTTTTTTCAAATGCAGTGCAAATATTTATTTGTATTGCTAAATGTTTGTCAGGTTTGGCAGGTCATTCCCTTTTTCTTTGTGCAGACATATTTAGGGAAATTGCTGTGGTATGTTTTATGGTAGCTTCCAGTTGATCCTGTTAGGAAATCTTTGTTTTAACAAGTTTTAACTTTAGCCTATACAACTGCTTCATTATGTGTGTTTGTGTGTGAGCCAGATAGGCTTTCTCACTTAACTCCTCTGGTCAATGACCTCCTAAACTTTCCAAGCAACCTGTGGCTTGGTTCCAGGTCAAGCTCAATGCAAATCCAATTTGCTTCTGAATATAGCCAGAAGGTCAACTACACTCAAGACCAGCATAAGTGTTCCTTTTTCTAACAAGCGTAAACTATCTGACGTAAAGCTTAGAGCGGGAGCAAGCACACTGAAAGTATATTAAACCTTAAAAAGAAATACAGTAAAGTAATCAAGGGGATTTCTAAATTATAATCAAATATGTATTTGGCCACATGAGGGCAGCATTTCCATTCCGATTGATACATTTTCTGAGATTGCAGAGACAGTCACAGATCATTGGGCCAACATTGTTTGTGAGTGGGAAATGCAGTTCACATTAAATTCAAATTAAATTAAATGTTCTGCATCAGACTATGACTCAGTGAAATGCTTTCCAGGATTTGAAAACCTGCATTCAAAGACTCCAGTGAGAAGTTTACATCCCATCGTCTCTGGGATAATTTCCATAATAATTTAATGACTTATTTGTACTCTTTTTTTTTAAGACTGAAATAATTATATGAAATACATCTTAATGACTTTCAGAATACTAGAAATGGTGATGAAATTTGAATATAATCAGGATTTTCTCTATTCTGCAAAGATAAATTATACACACGGGCTCTAATGTTTCCATTCTCTTTAATTTAGGTCTCCTTAGTGACTTTCAGCTCGAGTCACATGCTTTTTGTAGCCATTCACAAGTCTCTAGAATATTTCTTGTTTTGTGTTTGATAACAGTTCTTGACTTCAAAAGTAGTTTCAAAAGACCTTTGGGACAGCCATTCTAGGAGTTCAATAATGTTAGCCAGATATATCCTCTCCCAAAACCAGTTTTTGAACATTGTTCTCTTAGAACACTCCACTGTGACCAAGTCTCTAGCTGTTGATTTAAAGTGAAGATTCAGATTTGAGGGTGTTCCTCTTTCTTCATTATGCTGTCCAATTTGTGCATTACAGCAGTATCACTGACAGCAAAACAGCACCTCAGCATGATGCTTCTAATACCATGCTTGACAGTTGATAAAATGTTCTTAGGTTTGAAAGTCTCGCCTTAGAACATATGGTTCACTCTATTTGTATTTGGAGGTCCGATATTCTGAGTCCCCAGTAGGAAAAACTATGACAGTATAGTCAAGTTGCAATTAAGACTAGGAAAGTCAGAGGTCTCTGAACAGCCCAGAGTTCAGTACCCAGTATGGCCTCTCCACACAGAATACATTATTCAAATTGCAGTTATAAACTGTTTATTAGCACCTGTGCCAGGTTGTATTGTATTAAACCAGTGCCACACATAGGACTGAACAACCTCTATTAGTTTTAATGTTTCTTAAGTGCTTGAACACGTAGAATTAGGCTAAATACATTGGTATCGTAACAAAATTCAGTAATTCCCACTGTTTTTCTATTACTTCAGGGATGCACCATTTCCTTTTGTCAATGGTGCCAAACAGATCAATATTTGTCTTGTTTATTTAGCTAACCTCTTATTGAAAATAAGTGTATTGTGGTGATATTTTATTTAAAAAAAATACAAAAACAATTCCAAATGTCTTTATATTTTTACTCTTTGACCTTAACAACACCACTTAAATGACATCATTCTCATAAATGTTCACTGTGAGTTGAAATCAGGTGACAATTTGGAAAAGCGTATGTGTTTTTTGTAGCATTAGAACTAGCCAACATTTGTATTAATTAGCAACACTTTAACAATTTACAATGGGGAACTTTAAGTAAGAGGAAATCCTGTGGTGAGCATTAAGAGCTAAATCAATTCAAAAGGACAAAGATCACATTAACCGGGTAAGGAAGGGCAAAGTGTGAGTTGGGCATGTTAGGGTGTTAGAGTAGAGGTGTTAAGAGGACTCATTCTTGGAAGGGATGAGTCTACAAGACACATTCTGCTCTGATAGCATTCAAGGTGTGTTTAAGTTTATTAACTTCCTGAAGATTTAGTCCTCCTGCACAAATACACACAGGACGGCAGAGGATATCACCTTGGACAAGGTTAAGAGGATCTCTTTCCACACATTCAACTTGAAGCCTGAATTTTCCTACCATCAGGAATTATTCTTGATTTTACCAACTGCAGTTTTTTTTCTCTGTGCTGCAGATCTCCCTATATGCACCCTCCTGTTGCTGTCTGTAATCTCACAATAGGATTCAGCAGTAACTAGGTCCTTTTCATCAGCTGTTAGGACAAGAATGCTGTTAGAGCTTACTCTCTCTTAAGAGTAGGGAATAGGTTTGCTTTGGGTCATCTAATGCTACTATAACAATATTACACAGCAGATTTGGATGGATATTTTAGGAGAAGCCACATTTGTAACAGGTTGCAGATTCAAAAATGGCTAAAGATGAATCTAACAGGGTGCCAATGCAAGAATGTAACTGAGCTTTTAAACAAGGAAGTTAACACAGTGGTGTCATTGGACTTTCTTTATTTTAGTTACAGACCTTAAAAAACAAGCTTTTGGCTTTCTTAGCTGAATTGTTGATATTGCTGGACGTCCTAGTTACAAAATATAATCCAATTTGCAAGGCTGTAATCCAGCAGTTTGTGGCAGAAACAAATGTTCCACACTTATTACATAAAATAACAAGCCTCTTAAGTCTGTTTGATTGTTGGATCTATTTTATGTTTGTGAATGTGATACCTTATTCCCTTAATTATTGTTTGCTTGTGTTCCTCTCAAGGAACCGTTTTAAACCTAATTTTATAAAATTCTTGATTTCTTTTCTTACAGTAAACTACTGTGTTTGAATTTATTTGTTTTCTCCAACAATGCAAGTTAGAGAGGCCATCCATTGATTTACAAGAATAGAAAGTTCATTTCAAAATAAAAGACTAAAACATTTTAAATCTGTTCCTTGTCAGGAGGTACACAGAGACCCCATTAAGGTGCATTAGAGTTTAGTCTCCATCCATCCATCCATCCATCCACACACTAATCTTTACAGGCTGTCATGGGTCTAGTGCTCATTTTGTCTATAAAGTTGAGCCCAAAATTATTCATACACCTTGCAGATTTAGCTTTAAAACAAGCATTTATTTTTACCAACATGTTTCTTCTGAATAAAAGTAATATTAGAATTTTGGAGTAACCCAGCCATGAATGTGTGTAAACATAGCCAGTATGAGCAGAGTCCTTGTTCGCCCTCGGCTGGCCGTTGGCTGTTACTGCACATTTCACTAAGGCTCAGCAGGTTCTACTTGCTTTGCAGTAATTGTGTGAGAATATTTGTGTGAAATAAAAATAAATATTCTTGTTAAAGGTGCAGAGATTGCAGTTTTCTGGCCGTTCACAGATCTTTAAAATAACCTGACCTGCCGATTCTGATTTTGGCCGATGCCCAATTTAAAAAAAAAATCTGACACTGTCAGGTGTTATAAGGTGAAAATACACCTTCAGTGTTCCAACCTTATGTTGGCAACAGTGGGGTGACTATTGTTAACCGCGCCGGCGCAGACATGACCTGGTGGGCTGGTCTGTCAGTCAGCCATCTCTCACTGCAAAGCAAAAGGGGACAGTGGCTTTTACCCTCAAGTTGGTTGCAGCAGATAGCATCTCAAACTGAGCCTGTTTTGGCTGGAGATTTCATCCACTGTCGCCATGTGATTGCTGAGTATAAGGGATTCCTGCAAAGTCACGACTTTCAGCAAGTTGCTTTACTTCCATAAAGAATAGCTTTTCCTCAGTTGACAGATTTAGACTGTTGTATTACTTTTAGGATCAGTCTGAACTGTGTGTGTAATTTTATCTAATCTGTTCTTACAAGCAGAATGAATTGGCATGAAATTGGCTTATTATGAATTTCTGAATGATTGGAAATGGTTTGAGCCTGTTTTTCCTGTAAACTGCTTTGAGATTAAATTTGTTGTATTTAGTGTTAGATAAATTAACTAAACTAAACTAAATCGAATAAAAATAATTTCTGTTAATAGGTTATTAAAAAGTTTATGTGGGAGTTTATTTGCTTTAAATAAAAAACTCTAAAAGCATCTTCAGAGAGAAGAAAGGTTAAAGGAGTTCTTCATATCGAGAACAAATGCCACGCCCCTTTGACCTGCCGGTCACCTAATACGGCACAGTATCATAGCTAGGAAACCATATCTGATTTAACAATTGCATAATCAGAAACAATGTGGGTGAAAAAGTGTTTTGAGCACTGTGATGTCACCATTTTTCCCTCTCCCTCATCACCGCTGAAATAGCTCGTGACGAATCAGCCGGCTGACCTCTGCGCTCCTCTCCTGTCTGTTTTTAGCACCGTTCACAGCAAACCTCGGCCCACTTGGCCTTAGAAGTCTTTGTGTTTCTCTTTTCCTGCTGCCTACTTCGCCCACGCTCTCCCTTGGATGGCGGCACATGGCCACAGCCTCTCCTCTCCTCTCGCCTCCACTCTTCCCTCACCCACTGACCCACTGGCGGAAAGCGTGGGGGCCATCTGTGATGGAGAGGCTACTTTTAGTCTTCCAGGCCGCTATTTTCTCTTCAGTCTTTTTTTTTAAATCACAAAGTACTGGCCTGCTTACGCAATACATGTCTCAGTCTCTGACTCTTTCATATTGCTTCATAGATTTTGTTTGCACAATATTGCACTTGAGCCATGGCAACACATCATTACAGGAAGAATGACCACAATGAAGAAAGATTTACAAAGTCCTGCAGTAAATTCTCCATCCAAAGATTAAAATCCATTTTTTTTGGTTATTTCTTAAATACACTGTATATGTTTATACAAACTTTAATAAAGGAGCATTGCAATAAATTAGAATATCATCTCAATGTAAGTTTATTTCAGCAGTTCAATACATAAAATGTATTAGATAGATTCATTATACAAAGAGTTTGCTGCTCAAAAAAGTACAGTAATACCATGGTTATTAAAGTAGATTTTGGTACTTTTTTACATTTTCCTTTACTCTTGATTTATACCATCAATGTCGTTTACCTGGTCTTTCTTCTTTATCTTAGCAGGTATTTGGTGCCAAAGGCATGATTGTTCTGTCCTTGCAACCTCCATCTGATAGATGCATATTGTGGCTCATATTGAGCCTCGTTCTGGTTCTAATGGAGGTTTCTTGTTGTTAAAAGGGAACTGCTTCTCTCCTGCATTCTTGCTCAGGATAGGGGATTGCAGCAAAGTGATGCAGTCTACTGGTTTGCCTAGACATTTTTAAATCTGGCTGATTGAACTATTTGTTTATTGAACTGAATGTCAGTCAATCAATACATAGCATAATTAAAAGGAATCAATTTACACACAGACACTTCAACCAGTGCTTCCTAGGACTGGATGAGTAACGGTCACAACTCACAGCAGGATCTGTGAATGCTGGAATTATATTGTTTGCTGTACAATCCAATCCAATCGTTTTCTAACAGTTAACATTAACTTTAAAAGTGCAAGCACCTGCAGTTACAAACATCTGACTTGCACTCCCTCCTCTGGGTATTCTAAGGAGGATTCTCATTGTATGCGACATGCAAGTTCTGCATGTTACATTGACCACAGATGGGTGCTATAAAGTGGGTTGCCATATACTTTAAACAAAGTCACTTTACTGGAATTGAACAGAAGCTAAACTAATGTGCAATGGTATTTGCCTGAGCATAGAGCTTACAACAGTACCTTTATATGTGATCATCATCATCATTCATTTGATAACTAATAAAATGAGTGAGGTATTTCATCTTTTTTATAAAACTCAAGAACATTGCAGAATGCTCACATTGCAGCACAAATGTTAAGTAGCTGCTTTAAACCAGCACTACTTGAGCTGAAAACCACAGGGTCATCTGTATACATTAGATGGTTTATCAGTGTTTATCAGTGGCATGGGCAGATCGTCAACATATAAATTAAATAAAACTCAAAGACAAAATTCCACCTTGTCTAACATCATCACTAACACCAAAGGGGGCAGAAATACTGCTTCCCCATTTAACTTGCTGGTGAGCGTACAAGTAAGAGAGAATCCTCATAATATACCTGGGAACTCACTGCTGCTTTGATTTAAGAAAAGGTTTTCTGTGATTTACTCAATCAAAAGCTTGGGAAGCATCAATAAAACACCTGAGGACAGATTAATGTTTGGCCTTATACAAATTCATTATTTTCTTGTGGCATATTTACACACATCAGTACCATGCTTTGGTTTTACACCATATGAATACTGTGACAGAAATAAACTGATTGAAAGCAATTTGATTTAAATTAGAGCTGGAATTTTATTAAAACTGTCCTAAGATGATATTTTGTTGTGACTTGGTCCCAAAGAAACAATCATATCAAATTATTTCCTGAACAGCTAAAATCCTGAACTAAAAGTTTCTCATTTTCAGAAACTAAAAAAAGGATACTTCTTGAGAATATTTGTTGAAGTTTTTCTTTTGTGTATAAAATGACTTATGAAATTGGCAGTAATATTCATAACTGGTTGAGGGATGTGATTTTTCATCATACATGGTTTAAATCTTCTCATATTTGCATTTTTCCAAAAACAATTGATCAGCCTTGGTTTTTTTAGGACCCAACCCCCAAGAAGTGTGACTTCTGAGAAATGTCATCATAAGTAGTGATGCAAAAGTAAAACCAAACACATGCTTTTCTTTTTTTAAACTTCTCTTTATGCTGCAGTAGAGTGGGATCTAAGAATGACAAAAATGAGAAGTGATATCATATGAAGGGATGAAGTAAACAGTTTAGGTATTAAGTCAATAAGAATTGTGATTACTGCTGTGGAAAACAGACAAGTGATCTATGTTTTAGGTTAAACAGCTGATGCAGACACTGTTGCTAAAGATAGCTGCTCTGACCATAGGTCAGTCTTGTTCCTTAAACTAGGATAATCTTTCTCAAATGACACAACATGAGAAACAATAAGACAGCGCTCCCTTCTCACAAAGAAACCAGATTAAATTAAACTAACTTTTGAAAGTGACACCCCTTAAAGGTGTAACTTCGTTGATTAAAATTAAAATGCTCTGCTAAAGTGAGCATTATTCTAGGTATGTTCTTTCCTGTGAAATACTGTCTGCAAAGGTCAAATTATTGATCAAATACAGCCTGACAGCACATCTGATGTTGGATTGTCGTCAGAGCCTTACATCACTGCATAAGAAATGACATACTATGTAATACTTAACTAGCGCTGTGCGGCAAATGTTAATTCTTACATGTAGGACAAATGAAACAAATGCACAATTAGGATCAGCTCATCAGGAAACTAATAATCAGGTTCAGTTCTGGACGTTGACTGGACCATAGACGCAGAACATTTTTTTCTTTCTCAGCCATTTATTTATAAATTTGCATTTGTGTGGGATCTTTGTCTAGTTGACGATCTGTTTGGTCCTACTATTAGCTGTCTGACAGGTGGCCTCACATTTGACTCCCGAATGATCTGGCTTACAGAGGAGTTCATGGTTGACTCAATGGCTGCAAGGTACCCAGGTACTGTGGCAGCAGAACTGTCATGTTCAAAGTTTTGTTGTACCCAAATGTAGGTTGACCAGAGGCAAAGAGGTAACCGGAGTTAGCATGATGGAAGAATCCAGCCAGAATCAATGAAGCTTATGTACTGAGGCAAGGGTGGAAAATGACATAGGAACCAGGTGAGGGAATTAGAGGGGGCGTGGAAAAGCTGGAAAAGAGTAAATCAAAATGCACAGAACAAAAAATAAATAAGAAACTCAATATAATGGAATCAATATGGAAAGACCTTACTGGCAATAAAATCCCAGAAATTATCAGAAAGCAAACAAATAAGAAAACCAAACCAAAACAAAACAACCCCAAAATGATCAATGACAAAATCAAGCCTAAATCATCACCTCTCAACCACCCTGCATGAGTTTGGGTTGTTTATTCTAATATGCTGTCTGGTTTTCTTCAAACATTGCTACTTTGTCATCTGTTCAAAGGATATCATTCAAGAGGCGTTGTCATTCAGATGGATGTTTTTAGAACTGTCCTGTCATGAAGTTAAACTTTTAACACGTTAAATACAGCCTTCTGAGTCTGAGATGGAGTTCTGTGTTTTTGTTTGGTTTTTCTCTTAACTTTCTGAGCATTGCACAGTTTGACCTTGGGGTTAGTTAGCTCAGGAAGGATGTCAATAGTCTTCAGTAATTTCCACTTGTAAGTATTCTTTCTCAATGTAATACAATTTTTTTCCACGTGCCCACCCCCCCAGCCCCCCTGATTTAAAGTTAGTATCCGATTAAATCAGTGCCAAATAGAAGAGCGATTTCACAGTTTATGACTTATTATCTACAGTTGTATGATTTAAAACACAGTTTGGGATGCATTACATATTTTTCTCTTCTTGTGAAAGCACAACAAAATAATTTTCCATTCTTTTTTGCATGAATACAATCTTAGATTGAGACAAATCATGAAAATCACAATATTTAGACAGGTCAAACCTGGACTGAATAATTCTACACTGATCCTTCAAACCTATGTAGAAACTTAGTTCTCTAAAATAACTGTAAATAGGGAGGTTTCTTGTCACATCCTCATTAGCAGAATGGGGTACTTGCCCAGGGTGACATTCTTGCAAGATACCCAAGCATTTGCTAAAGGATCTTTTGATTGATGTTTGCCAACTGCAAATAGTAGAAAACAGTAATTTTGGAAGTTTAATCTATCAGATTTAAGCCAAAAAGCAAGAATCAGGTACAGGAACAAATCTCTTGGGTAAGCAGAAAATCCATGCCACTTCAAATGCCAAAATGACATTCACCTCATCCTTGATTGTAATTTACATCATGATGTGAAGCACTTACTAACCAGTGTTTTTAAGGTTTCAATACCCCTTTTAGTAATTTACAGGCCATTAGACTGAGGAAGTCATTTTTGAGTGTTACCGAACAAAAGAGGGCAGCAGAGAGTTTCCATGCAGCCAGCTGGGTTCTACATCCTTACCAGACCACTGTAGTACAGGAAACGGAGATGATTTAATGAGAGCGGCAGGAAGCTCAGCGTGCTGTAGCGGCCCTCGTCACTGGCCTTGCATGAGAGCACTGCTCTTAAATGACGAATGGAGCCGGGGCCGGCCAAGATGAACAAAGGCAGGGGGCCTCGGGGTGCTACTTCCTCCCTTTCCCTCTCTACTGGCGGTGGCATAATTGCTGAGGTTGCCTGGAAACAGAAGGTGTCATTTGTTACATCAGAGCTGCTTTTAGCCAAATTGTAAAATAGCCATCAATGGTTATAGAGGGGGTTTAGTTACTAAAGATAGGCAGCAGAAGGCAGAAGTGGAGGGTAGCATCAGAAAATAGACAGAGGTCACCACAAGGATCATTTACTCATAACTGTGAACAGTTAAATTAGTGATAAACACACAACTAAAAATAGGAACAACCTTAAAATAAAAGGAGTATCTGTGATTATGATTGTACAACAAAATGTTAGATTATTTGAGGGTGTTGTGCTGGGAAAAAACTTGCCCCCCTACTGGTTTTCTTTTTTTGTCACTGAAATTTCTTTTCAAAATTTTAATTTCAGAAAATGTTCACTTGGGCAAATAAAAAATACATTGTTCAAACAATTATTTTATTTAGTTAGGAAAAAAACTATCAAAAACTACCCTGGCCACACGTGAAAAAGTAATTGCCTCCTAAACTACCAAGTTTGGGGTCAATAGCTGTCATCAAGAATTTCTGATAACTGGCAAGAAGTCTTTTAGATTACTGTGGAGGAATATGGCCCACCCTATTTGCAGAGTTTTTTTACAAAATCAACACTGGAGGGTTTTTTGAGTATGACCTGTCTGCTTAAGGTCATGCCACAGAATCTCAGTAAGTCCTAAATCTAGACTTTAACTATTCCCTTTGTTGGCCGGTCTGAGGTGGATTTGCTGATTTGGCTTGGATCATTGTCCTGCTTTATAACCCAAGTGGGCTTCAGCTTAAATTTATGAACCAAAGGTCAGACATTCTCCTTTAAGATATTCTGCAAGAGAGCAGACTTTATAGTTCCACCAAAGTCATTCTGGTCCTAAAGCAGAACAGCATGATGTTCTTTTTCTGAAATGCTTTGCTAATTTTTCCCTATACGTCACAGAACACACACCTCCCAAAAAATTCCACTTTTGTCTCCTCAGTCCATGAAAATTTTTCCTAAAAGTATTGAGGAACCTTAAAGGGACCCTTAAAGTTATGGATTATCACAGCAATACTGAGCAATGAAAGTCAGTGTAGCAGAACCTTGTGTATTCATTTTATGAAGGGAAATTAATTTTTATATCAAGAGGAATAAAACCTAGAAATTACATCATAATCAATAATATCAGACATGAACATTTGCAGCATTAATGTTGTCATTTCCATTAGCTTTAAAATGATCTGTATTGACCATCTTTATGTGTTGTTGTGGTTTATTGCCGAAGTGTGCGTAGGAGGCAGGCAATATCATGTAAAGAGTTATTTAATATAAATAAAACTTTCAAAACAAAACTAAATGCAGCCCATTGCGGGAAATACAATAGGGATAAAATGGGCAAGGTACATCAGTATAAACACTATTAAGGTGACCATCAGAGTGAAAACAGGTGAGTGATTACACTGATGTGGAGAAGCGGTATTTTGACAGCAACTAAAAGAGGATGACTGTCGGAAATGAATAAAAGTTCGAAAATACCGGGGAACACTGGGATCAGAAATATTATTGACTGAAAAAAGCATAAATAAACACCAAGAAGCAACTAAGACTACAAAACACAAGAATAGAAAGAAAACATCCACATAAAATAAAAACAGTAATTAACTTATAGCAGGTATACAAATATACACACCCCTGTTAAAATGACACATTTTTGTGATGTCCACTTTTAAATGTGACATATCCTGTGTAATTGAACTGAAAACAAAACAAATCTGTTAGAATGTAAAAAATAAAAGTCTACAATAACCTGGTTGCATAAATGTTCCTTCTACAGAAGCCCTGAAAGGCAAGTGAAAAGAAATTACAGATTCATTTTCTAAGCCTGACCAAACTACATTTTTTTCATGACTTTAGCAGTTAGCTGCAAGTAAAACAAATGTCTAGATTAAAATATTTCTAAGGGTTTTTTTCTGCCCTCAACGGCAAGTGAGAACGATGTTTTCTGAGAGGCTTATTTTTTTAAGTGATTGTTCTTGAAATACTTTGCTTTGCCACTAGAGGAACTGGGATAAAACACCCAGCCTTCAATAACCGCTGTATTGTTCTAAATGAGATTGTTATAAGTAAAATGAAATACAATAAGCACATAGTTGTGTATTTGTTGGCCATGCTATGTTGTTATCATACCAAGCTTGTATATTCATACGCGATATAGAATTAACTACAGTATTGATCAAGGATATTTGAAGGACAAATAACAATTGCCCACAATAACTGCTCTTTACTTGGGAAGACTGTCTTGCAAACCTGCACATGGCTTGTACAAGTAGGGTACAAGGGTTCATATTTTGTCAGGTGATTCAACATAACCCTTTCTAATTTATTGTGACAAGTTATGATAAGCATGAGAAAACAATGATTTAGTCATTTTTTTAACTTGCCTTACAGGGCTTCCTTCCCTTAAACTAATACTTTGTTGAAGCACTTTTTCTTTGTGCGTTCAGTCTTGTATTCACCCATCTCTTACTTGTAGTGAATCTGATTAATAAAACTCAGTCTCAGCTGTCTGTGTAATATTTTCTTAACGCTGGAAGAGTTGCATCGTTTAGCAAAAGCCATAGAAGTTATAAAGGATCAAAGTTTTCTAGTTGTACAAAGCTGTGAGTCAAGAAAAGGATACAAAAAAACACAGCATGTCATATTAAAGACAGTCATAAATAATTGGGGAAAATTTGGGACAACATTGACATTACTAAAACTGGATGTTTCTCCATAACTGATAAAAAGACAAGGCAGAAACTGATCAGGGAAGCTGCCAAAAGGCTGACGGCAGCGCTGACAGACCAGCAGGAATTTCTGGGTAGTACTTTTTGAGTTCTATATGTGATGATAGTCTCCTGTGTTGTCCTTATGTCTGGGCTAAGGAATATAGGGTTGAAAAAACAGAAGCCAGAAAGCCATTTCCTTCAAAGAAAACGTCCAGACCTTGTGAAAATCTCCTAAAACCTTGTGGGAGAATGTTGTATTCTATTATGAAGAAAAACTTGAACTTCAGCCACAGTAGGTGTTGCACAAAAAACACACAACACCAAAACAACACAATAGCCTACTCATATCAAAACATGGTGGTGGTAGCATTATGCTAAGAGATTACCCATCTTCATATGGAAATAGACATTTTTTCAAGACAAATGAAATTATAAACAGCTCCATATATCGATCGGATTTGATTTGAAACCTTTAGGTGTCTGCTAAAAAGATGAAGATGAATGTTTCATTTTGTTAGTATAACTTTAATAACAAACATCAAAGTCAACCAAAGAATAACTCCGCAAGAATAAAAATGTAACTTTTGAAATGGCCAAGACTAAGTCTAAAACTAAATCTAATTTAAAGGTGTAGATTCACCTTTGAACAAAAGATATCCACACATTCTGGTGGATGTAGAGAACATTTGCTCTGTAGGCAAATCAACATGTAGGATGCTGAAAGAAAAGACTGAATGCAGAAATTAAAAATGTATTTCAACAAAGTATTAGTTTAAGTTGCACACTTGTATTGAAGCTTTTTAATATTTATTTTTCTGGACAGTTTTTCTGTTTAAATTTAGGATATATGTCACATTAAATTATTCTAAAATTAATTATAATGTAGAAAAAAATTTTATCTCACAAAAACCTGGCATTTTAACAGATGATGTGGACTTATAGCACAAGCACATGAGTCAGATATCTAGTATTCTATCTGAACTTTAGTCTTTAGCATCTGTTAGCATCCTTCGTTTTTAGCATCATTGTTTTGGTTGTAAAACATTTTATTTGTCTGATTACATATCCTGTTGTTTGCAATAAGAAAGTAACAAAAAGTAGCAACAAGTTTATTCTGAAACCAAAATGAAAACAGATGTTTGCTCTTTGTTAGCTAAAAGTGAGGTTAGCTTAAGGTTAGCTTAAATGCTTGTTAAAGATTATTGCTGTACTTGACTGCAATGATATCCATGAACACATTTTTACTTCTGATTCAGGCATGTCATTGTTCAAATTTAGCACAGAAATATGCATTAAAGGAGTACTTTGTTTACCCCATATGTCATGTCCAAATTTACATGACATGTTTTGATGACTGGCAAAAGGTAAATTGCCAGTATGAAAATACATACAGCAGGTGGCTGTATGTATTTTCAAGGGTTTTTTGGTTATATGGTGTTTTGATCTGTGGAAAAACTTACCCTTTACCTTCAAACATCTAAAGCCCAGACAAGCCAAACTTTAGTCAGTCAGTCATTCTACCGCTTATTCCATAGTGGGTCGCGGGGAAGCTGGTGCCTATCTCCAGCAGTCTATGGGCGAGAGGTAAGGTACACCCTGGACAGGTCGCCAGTCCATCGCAGGGCAACACACAAACAACTATGCACACACTCATTCACACACCTAAGGGCAATTTAGAGAGACCAATTAACCTAACAGGCATGTCTTTGGACTGGGAGGAAGCCGGAGTACCCGGTGAGAACCCACGCATGCACGGGGAGAACATGCAAACTCCATGCAGAAAGATCCCCAGCCGGGAATCGAACCCAGAACCTTCTTGCTTCAAGGCAACAGTGCTACCAACTGCGGCACCGTGCAAACTTTCTTAACACTTAAAAAAATAAATATAGTTGATCAAATAAGTTAATAGAATATTAAAAGGTTATCAAATTTAATTTAACCACAGTACAGTTACATACGATAAAAACATTGATTATCTTATTGGCTGATACAATAACAAGAATTAAAAGCTTTTTTAAAACAGAAGAAAGACAGAGAGTTTGAAGCATAAATTTAAAATGATCAATGGTGTGAAAAACTCTTGTTTTTAAAGGTTGGCTGTTCCATGAAGAAGGGGTCACCACTGAAAAGGTTTCTGATTTTGAGTCTGGATCAGGGAATGTCCTAAACCATAAGTTTATTTAAGTTTTCATATTATAAAGGATTGACATCAGAATTATCAATTTCAGCATGATGAGATTTTTACATAATCTTAAACTTTATAACCAAATCTCAGTGGGATAAAAAGGTATTTATCTGAAGACAAAATTTCTACATCTTGTTCTACAAAGACTTTTTACTATACACTTTGCCAAAAGAATTGGGTCACCCCACCAAATCAATAAATTCTGGTGTAACAATCACTTCCTTGGCTGCTGGTGTAGAAAGTTTAGTGTGGAGAAACTATACTGTCCTGCACAGAGTCCTGACCTCAACCTTCTTGAACACCTTTCAGATGAATTAGAGCAGAGGCTGCAATTCCGGTTTTCTCAGCTAACTAAAAACACACTCCTAGTAGAAGATGTTTATAGAATATAACCCCAATTCTAATGAAGTTGGAATGTTGTGTATAATGTAAATCAAAACAAAATACAATAATTTGCTAATCCTGTTTAACCTAAATACAATTGAATACACTACAAAGACACAGCATTTAATGTTCAAACTGATAAACTTTATAGTTTTTTTTTTTTTTTTGCAAATATTCAAATATTCATTTTGAATTTGATGCTTGCAACACGTAACAAAAAAGTTGGGACTCTTTCCTATTCTTTCCTATTCTTTCTTGATGTACAACTTCAGTTGCTCAACAGCCTGAGGTCTCTGTTGTCGTATTTTGCGCTTCATAACACATGGTCAATGCGAAGCCACGTTGTGAGAAAGACGTTGCTTGGATGGCAGCATATACCTGTGTGTACCTTTCAGCATTAATGGTGCCTTTACAGATGTGCAAGTTACCCATGCCATGGGCACTAATGCATGCCCAAACCATCACAGATGCTGACTTTGGGACTTTGTGTCAACAAAAACCCAGATAGTTGTTTTCCTCTTTGGCCCAGAGGACACGATGTCCACGATTTCCGAAAACAATTTGAAATGTGGACTCGTCAGACCACAACACACTTTTTCACTTTGCGTCAGCCCATCTCAGACGAGCTCGGCATTTCTGGGTGTTGTTGATATATTCTATCATGCTTTGCAGTGGTATGAGTAGTTTTAACTTGCTCTTGTAGATGTAGCGACTAACTGTGTTACCTGGAAATTGTTTTCTCAAGTGTTCCTGAGCCAGCGTGGTAATATCTGTTACAGAATGATGCCAGTTTTTAATGAAGTGCCTCCTGAGGGGTCAAAGATCACGGACATGAAATGTTGGTTATCACTCTTGCTGCTTGCATGCGGAGATTTCTCCAGATAATCTGAATCTTTTGATGATATCATGGACTGTAGATGATGAAATCCGTAAATTCCTTGCATTTGTACGTTGAGAAACGCTCTTAAAATGTCGGACTATTTACTCATGCAGTTGTTTCCAAAGCGATGAACCTTGCCCCATCCTTGCTATTGAACGAGCCTTCCAGGGATGCTCCTTTTATACCCATTCATGACGCTCACTGGTTTCCAATTAACATGTTAACCTGTGGAGTTTTCCTAACAGGTGTTTTTGAGCATTCCTCAACAATCCCAATCTTTTGTTGCCCCTGTCCAGACTTTTTTGGAACATGTTACAAGCATCAAATTCAAAATAATTGATTATTTGCAAAAAATAAAGTTGATGAGTTCAAACATTAAATATCTTGCCCTTTTTGTGTATTTAATTGCAAATAGGTTAAACAGGATTTACAAATCATTGTATTCAGTTTTCTTTAAGTTTTACAGAACGTCCCAACTTCACTGGAATTTGGGTTGAAGTTAAACTTGCTGGCAACAGTGTGTTCATCAACAAATTGGACTTTATAGATTAAGATAAGAATAGGATGTCATCAAAGTTCATGTACATGTAGACAAACAAATACTTTCAGCAATATAGTGTATGTGTATGTTGCTCAGGCAGTATTTTGACCTTTAAACTTAACAAAGTCTAAAGTTAAACTAACACGAATTTACAAAACCCAAGCAAACAAGAATTTTAACGGCACTTTTGGCATCAGTATTAGACAAGGTTATTTGATTTTTTGCCATTGACCACTAATTGATGTCTTTATATTAACTTATGTAAGCCAGGTTATTTGAATATTAGATTTTTTGGTGACTTCTTCATTTCACAAGTCAAGGTATGGAAAATGAATGAATGACTGGTTTATTTGGTATCATCAGTTAGGTCAGTTTAGTAGCTATAGAAAGCTATTAAACAGAGAACAGAAGATATATAAAAGCTGTCATAGTCTCTGCTTTGTGGTGCTGGTGTCTTGAGAATTTGCGATATTAATGCTCTACGTTATGTTTTATATGTTCAAGCCCTACCATTTTGATTGCTGCTTGTTTTAAAGACCAGTCGTCTCTTCCTGCTTTATGTCCTAATTGCCTCATTATCAGGTTTTTTCCCACCCATCCATGTCTCCCTGACTCCCTCACACTCTCCTTCCTCCCCTTTATAAAACATCCTTCAGTCTGAACTATCATTCAGTCTCTCTCCTCTCCTGCCTCCCGATTCATCCTCATTATTTGCCTCTCTGTATCCACTGTATCTCTTAGGTTTTCACTCACTTTTGTTCAAAAGCCTCTCCCCCCCTCCTTCTCCTCTCAGCCATAAACCTCCATCTCTGGCTGCATCGCTGCTGCATATGAAGCGGATGGCGGCGGCCCACTCAGTCCTCTCGGGGAGCAGAAGGTTTGTCCACTCCCACTCAGCTTTTTCCGGAACCCCAAAAAAAAAGGACCGGGGGGAGAACAGATGGGGGAGGACACATTTATGTTTTTATAACATTACTTCTGACAAGACGGTGGTCATCACTCTGTAAAGGAGCAGCTGATTATGGATTCAGCAAGCAGATCCAGGTTAAATATAGAACTAGATTTGATGCATGGTAACACCTTTTGACCTTCTTTAGGGTTTTACTTTTTCTCTTCAAAAATCTCATATCCCCCCTTTACAACTTTTTGGGCTTTCTGTCCCTATGATTTTTTATTTATACAGCCTTAGTAATGGGTGAAAGAGGGACATTTAGTTTACTTTTACCCGATACAATAAAAGACCTTAATTAAATGTATTGCTATAGGGTTGGTCAGGTGATACAAAATCATACCAATAACAGAAAGAAAACTATTAAAATATAAAAAATAATTTTTTTAAATAAAAAAGGTAGGAAAAAAATAACTGATCAAAGCATAACAAAAATGACCCAAAATACCTAAAATAAAATTGATCCCCAAAGACCCCCTGGGTGACCCTTTGAAAAATTCAAGGAGGGTATAACTTTGGCAGGCTGACTAACAATTGTAATAAAACTTATTAAAGACTTATTAAAAACTTTCTGTGGACCACCAGTGCTTTCAATTTGGCCAATTTGGCCAATTTGGCCAACATGGGAAAAACCACTCCTCTGAGGCATCTAGGCATGGACTGCACATGGACCCCTGAAGGTGTGTTGTGGTATCTAGCAAACCCCTGAGGTTTAACCGAGTCCCTTTGGGGGCTGTAAGGTGAGAATTTTTAGGCGCTCCAAACTTTTCAGATTTGTTTCTCCAGAACATCCCACAGATACTCGTTTGAAATCTGGGAAATTTAGAGGCCACGTAAACATCTCAAATTGTTGTTGTGCTCCTCAAAACCATTACAGCAGTTTTCCCAAAACAATAAATTGTTTCTGAACTTGTGAACTGGTGCTGTACAATTTTGCCATTATTAATATTTTATATCTGCATAGGTTTTGTCCTTCAGATCCTATACTTGGTTATATTTCCTCACCTGTGACTTGTTGCCATGGTTACAAAACTATTAACTTCTGAATGGGTGATCAGTGCGTCCTCAGAACCAGTGCTGTTTTCACAGACACAGACAGAATCAAGCGTACAGAAAACGTAGTCCATCAAAAAAGTTGGACCAGTCCCAGTCAAGAGGCCCAATCAGTCTCTTTCATGAGGCTGATCAGTAGGTAATAAACGTTGTGGCAGTGTGTGTGTGTGGGGGGGGTGGCTTGTAGAGGTAGAGTAGGTGCCCCATATTCAGAGACCAATCTGCAGCCATCCAAGGTATGACTGATTACTATGCATAAAGCCCACCATTTATGTATTTAAGGAATGTTTGTAAGGTTTGGATTAGACCATGAAAATACTTGGCAACTGAGACAGTTGAGAACTGACAATCGGACGCTTTATAACTTTTAGGTCTTTAATCAGCTTTAAATCTGATAGAAGAGTGTGTTTTATTACCTGTTTGTTTTGAAGAGTAGCAGCTCCTGTCTCATGTTTTCTGTAGTTTTAGTTCATGAGTCATGAGTAGCCAATAATTAATTATTACTAAGTTTTCTTTTCTCTAATCTTAACTGATTTTTTCATGTTGATTCTTTCAAAGAAATACTAATCCTAAAGAGAACTCCTTTTCTTCTTTTTAGTGTAGATGTCGAAGCCAATTAGGGACAGAATTCATCCCTCACATGGAAATGTATTGACAAGTTACAAGACTAATTTGATGTTTGATAACTAATGAAACTCATTGAGTTATGAACATTAATACAGTTTAAAGTAGCTTATATCTGCTACAACCTGACAAATAAACATTTAATCAACTTTCAGCTTGTGAATTGTATCTGTTGCAGTTAACTCTTTAAATTATCATTTTAGACAGACAGCAAACCTATCTTTACAGAGACCTGCTAGTGTTGTGAAAATCCAGTATAAGAACTTCATTATCCAGAGATTGGTGTAACCATAAAATCTAAATGCACATCGGGGTTGACTCAAAAAATGACCATTGCTTCCTTTCGCAAGTGGGAATAAATTCGGGCCCCTTCTGCTGTTTGTTTTTGCTTTCACCAGCTATTGTTGATGACTTTAAACAAGCGCTGGTTAAGATGCCAGCTAAAAAAGGATAGCAATAACGAAATTAGATGTAGTATTTTTAAATGCCACAGAGGATACTTTTAATGCATGTTCAAATGCAAATTGTGCTCACAGGATTTACACAAAAACAAAGGAGAAATGAGACTTCCACACTGTGTAACAAGTTTAAATATTCCCCACCAAAAGGCAAAAACAGAAGATTAAAAATCTGGGGGGGGTCATGCTGAAAGCAAAAAAATCCACCCTGCTAGAGATTATTCCCGTGTTTTTCCCAATGATAGTGGACAGCTGGATGAAGATGTTCAGACACAGACGAGTTGCTCGAAAAGCTTCAGCGACAGCCAAGACAAGGCCAGGGTGTGATGTGATCATGCAGCATTTTCTGGAACAGCTTCACTGCTAATGAATTAAAGACAGAAAGTGAATACATGCTGACAGTATACCCTGTGATAATGTATTTTGGTTTGGCACTCCAATGCAAGTAAAGATGTGGGTGTAAAAGTGAAATAAAATGTCCTTAAAGTCCAAAAAACCAGTCAGCATTATGAAAGCTGCTGTGTTAATTAGGATCTTGAGCATTAAATGTGTAATTATTCTGAGCTTCTGCTTTTGCCTCTGATATTATAAATACCAAATAACTTTCTATAAAAGAAGCAGAAGAAATGCTCCACTGGGAGCTGTATACTTTCTTAAATAACTCCAGTTTGTGCAAAATCTTTAGCATGAAACAAATCAGAATTGTATATATATTTTTTTTTGGAGTAATATACCCAAAGATTTCTCAGTAGTTGCCAGAAAAACAGTTTTTTTTCCTGTGTATAATAGTTGTTAGACCCAATTGCTGTCATATTGGTCGCTACTCTTTGTTGCAGCTTTGGTGATTTATTTTACCTCCCTTACCACCAGCTCAGTGTATTTCATGGTCTCTTTTTTTTCCATGTCAAATAGTAACTGAGAGTAAAGAACAGGGAAAGTTTATCATTTCTTTAACATGATCATTCAATGTACCTGTGGCTCTAGTGATTTTGATAAAAAATAACTCTGTGTTATTTTATTTCCAACTGAATAAATGTAACCATAATGAATTTTAAAAGTGACATTATGCTGCTTCGATAACTGATATATTTATGTTAAGGCTTTTTAGACTTCTTTGCATGGGGTGCCAATAGTGCCTGTTATAAACGCTGAACTTTGAGTATTAAAACGCTCTGTTAATTAAGTTATAGTATAAGTCATACTACTTATTAAAGTTAAAAAGCTGGAAATACAAAGCTGTCTATTTCAGATTTAAACTTTATTTCCTCTCTTTTTCTCTTCTAGAAGCTACGACCTGGCCTGACTCTTTGTCTACCTGTGCCCTTTCTGGAGAGGGGAATCCTCCCAAGCTTCCCCTCCAAGGCAACAACTTAAAATGCTCCCTTCTACAGATGATCACACATGGCCCTGTCTTTCAGTTGTTTAAACCCTTTTCTCTCTCCTAAGACATATCTACTGACTGGCTGTTTACTGTAACCTAACTAATGTGCTCTCTTCAGCTCTAACATTGTGAAACTGGCTCAGAGTTTATCTGTCTTTCTTTCTAGGTGGAAACGACTAAAGGAGTCTACCATCATTTAACAGTACTTTTCTTTCCCATAGAAAGTCTCCTGGATCAGTGCTTCCTTTTGTTCTCTTTGTGTCTCTGCTCTTGTTTCTCTCTACCCCCAGTCGGTCGTGGCAGATGGCCAAGAGGCTCACACTGGCGAGCCTGGTTCTGCTGAGGTTTCTTCCGGGTTAAAAAGGGAGTTTTTTTCCTCTCGCACTGTCCTACATGTCATGCTCAGTAATGAGCGGACTTGCTGCAAATCAACGCCAGTGACTGTCCGACTGTCACCGCTACATGCTCATCCGGGAGGAGTGAATGCGCAAGTCACATGACTGGATTGCAATCTGCTGGGTTTCCTTAGACAGAAAAAAAATTTTTCCGATTTGAATAAAATAACTAACCTCGTTCAAGGTTATGGACTAATTGGCATGTATGTACCTGACTGTTGTGAAGTGCCCTTGAGACTAGAGACCTGCATCGGGTGGGAAGTACCCGCGTGTCTGCGTACCCGACACAAATGTCACGGGTCAGGCGGATTTATGTAGTCTCGGCGGATTCTGCGTCAGAACCAAACACATCGGTCCCCGACTCCCGATGAGAGTGATGGTGCTTTAGCAACATACAACAAACATGGAGGTGGTAAGGAGACAGTGGCTTCTGTGTACAAATAAAATTAGAGAAGGGCAATATACCTACTGAATAGAAGCAGGGAGAGTCGGACATTTGGACCCGCTTCAAAATCAAAAATAAGTAATTAACTACTGTCATGATTAACTAATCACCATTGGTAAAATAAACGTTGTATAACCAGCCCAATAAACACCATAACCTGATCTACTTATTCAGCTACCTTCCTCTCCGCGTGTCAAGTGACATACTGCGGCCATTTTCAGCGCCTGTCCAGTCCTGGTCACGCGCTGCCTTGGAGCGGCTAGAACAGGTAGGGGGTTGGGTATTCTCGGGATCGGGATTGGGCGGAGCGGTCAGAAAAGCCTCGGGATCGGCAGGACTGGGGATTGAAAACTCGCCCCGTGGTCAGGTCTCCAGTTGATACACAACATGTGTGTGAATTGGCGCTATAAATAAAACTGTAATTGTAATGCCATTGAATTATTGTTTCCGCCTTCTAGATGGAATTCTCTCAACGTTAACAATGAACATATCAGTGGAGGAAAATCTGTACGTCTGTTTGCTGAGCATCACACATAATAATATAACCCATAGTAGCATGCATGAATAGCCAGAGGAGCTGCCACAGTAAAAAAAAAAAAAAAAAAACCTGCTCATGGGTCTCTGCTTGGCCCATTTCTAGTACAATAGCAGACATGGGCCAGAAATATCATTACAATAGCAGAAACGTTATATATTGTATTCTGAGAAGTCTCTGAAATGTAAAGATTTAGGGTATTTGCTGCAACTTTGGAGGAATCTATATACAAGTACAAGTTAAATCTGTTGGTATGTAAATGTTATGTTAATCAAAATGTATTTTGTACTTAATCAGATAAAAGAGACTCTTTACACCTTGGCTGGTTCCAGCTTTTATTCAAACAAGAAAAGGTAAAAACAACAATCATCTTTAATCATGATTACAATAAGCACCGGGTTAAGTTTATGAAACAGCGTCTGATGTTTTTTCTACCTATTTATCCACCCTATGCTCTTCAGAAAGACTTTTGAGGTATTGGCTTTTCTTTTTGCCCTCGTCCTCACCGTCTTACGCATTACAGGGTGCTCGCACACAGATATGCAACTGTCGTTGGTAAGTCTCCAGCTTGTTTTCCCTGACAAGTCAGCACTTTTCTCCCGAGATTTTATTTCCCAGCAGGGGAATTAAATAATTGTGAGTCAATGTTTCTGCAGGCCTGTGAGTCACAGCGAGGCAGCTGAACCAAAGAGTTAAATCAGGTACAACATTCTTCACTTTAACATGTCATCACCACCCTCGATGGTGCTGAATCTGGGACCACCAGGGATGACAGCGCTGTCTGGGCTACTATTCCTCATGGATCTGCTGACTTACAAACCTTTGCTCCACTGGAATCGTACCATGGCATTATAATGATCAAACCTGTGTAAAGTATAGTATATTTGTATCTCAATCTGTGACTGTTTATTTAAAAACAAGTGATCTAAACTAAAGTATACTAAGGTACTCTGAGCTAAAATAAAGTTAGCCCAAAGTATCTGTAAATGTTGCATCATTTTACTTCCAGAGATGACAGTGCAGATAAAATAGATCTACATCAGTTGATTATATCTCTATAAAAGCAGGAGTTTGGGCAGTTTACCACTCTAGAGCATACATGCTTGTGTTAACACAATGCCAATGTCATTTTGTTTGCCAATCTGACCCACATGCAGAAACACTTCAGAGAGAGAAATGAGGGTTTTAAGTATTTTTGTTCAACAGGTTCCCGCTGGAGATGGGATCCTGGGATCTCAGGGAACCATCTCGCAACGAGGCAAACAACCTCAGGGTCTCAGTGCTGCAGCATTCTCCTATTAACCTCCCAGCCTGATCAAGGAGATGAGAAACACTGTCACCCAACACCACACAAGCGACAACCTAGAGGCGAAGCCAAGTTAATAGCAAGGCCAAAATACAAACAGGAAACTCCCAGATCCCGACCATCATCCCCCTCAACTGCCCGCCGCCTGGCGCCGGCAGAAGAACCAAGCAAAGAACGGTAATCATCAATCACAAGAGGGGTCGCAGATAAACGACCAGGGAACTCGCAGGAGCGGTCCCTCAGCCCATAACCTCCATTCAACTATGTATTGCCAGCCTCCTATCCGTCAAAAGGAGTCCACATGCGGCGAACCAAATACACAGAGTGGCCCCTGAAAATCCCGGGCGGGTAGAAGGGGCCGTGGAGAGGGAAGAGAAGTGGGTGGGGTTCGGCCGGAGTGGGCAAAACACTGCTGAGTGGACACAGGCTTGAGGAGCTGGGGAGGGGGGGGGGAGGGGGAGGGGGACACATGAAAATTGTGGTGGATCCAACTGGGTGGGGAGACGGAGGCGAAAGTGGAGGGACTTATGAACAGAAATAATCTCGCAGGGCCAATAAAACCTAGGAGAGATTTTCCGGAGAGTTGACTTAAAAGGGACTGTCCCGGAAGGACACCAACCTTTGTGGACCAGGCTGATACAGAGGGTCAGGCCGGCGCCGCCTATAGCAAATCTTTTATTTTGAAGTGCGGTTCTATTGAAGAGCTTTGAACAGATTAAGTCGGGCGAACAAGTGTGAACCAAAACAGCACAGATCGTGTAAACGGACAACTTGGCGAATGTAATACGTATATGTGCTAAACGGGTGTGGACTATAACGCCAACTGAGATATTCTAATTTCCTGCTGGATCTGGAGCAGCGCGTAACAGTATAACGTGGATCAGCTGTTGGATAGGCCTAAAGGAACATCCGTCCGTGTAAGGAGAGCGACCGTTGCAGCGTATACTTCAAATGTTTGCTGGAGTTATGGGATTACGCCACACAAGGCAAAATAATCACTCCAATCTACAGGGTTTAGTGGAGGTCCAGACATCTAGAGCGTGTCGCTTTCCAAGCTCCTGATTCATAACGTTCGTGTGTCTGACCATTGACTAGGGTGAACCCTGAGTTAGTGAAACTTTGCTTCGAAAGCCGAACAAAACTGATTTACACACTGTGAGATGTTATACCTGTGTTGACCACGTGCTGAAAGGTGATGTATACATGATATGTCGTGGGCGAATGTCCCATGAATAGCGAACTCGCCCAAGAAACGTCTTAACAAGTCACGCTAGATGTCGCGGTCTGTACAATTTGTATATTGGGTCGTAGAAGGCACTCTAAAGGGAAGGGTGACAAGGCCCTTGGTTGCAAAATCAACGGTCAGTGTAGAATTAGGTTAGGGATACGGAACTGGGTCGAAGGACCCTCCGCGTTGTCGAATATGTTTTACGTTGTTAGCATCCGAGGCGTTTGAGCAAGATCCTAAGGCAGGAATCGTGCGGATCCAGGGGTGAGTAGCAGGGCATGCATAAACATTAGAGAGCTGGTAGCCACACCTGCCGTAGGCTGATTTGAGGACTTTTTCGGGGCGCATGTTGCACAAGCCTTGACATACTCAAGATAACATCCTTACTGCAAGATGGCCACCAGAATCTCACTGGAGATTAGCCCCAACCGTCCAACTGGCACAATCAGGATGGGCTGACAGCTTGGTCGAATGAAACCAGAGAAATCAGTCGTGCCCTGACGAAGAAGGGAAAACAAAAGTACGATTAGGAGGCCAATACTTTAGGATCCTGTTCGTGAAGGTAGGGCTTTGCTGCACTATCATTTTCAATTTCCCATGTCAGTGGAGACCAATGGTGCAGCTGGTGACTAAAGAAATAAAGATTAAGGAGATGCAGGGTTTGCTCTGGTCTGTGACAGAGTTGTTTTTTTCGAGACAAAACTGACGGGAAAACGGGCATCTGGTTTCTGGTTCTTTGAGAGCCTTGTCTGTACGGAGAATGCAAGGGTTAAACCCGGGAAAGAAAAGGGACGCACCGGGACTGGCTAGAATTGAGCCGCTTAGCTGATTGCAGGTAAAATTTTTGTGATCAGTCATACCAGAAAAAATAGCGATGCTCGGCACCATCCAGCCAATGTCGGCCACTCTCAGTGCCATTTGATTGCTAGCAGCCTCTCATCCCCCACATCATAGTGTCGCTCAGCTTAGAAAATCTGCGGGGAAAAAAAGCACAAGGTGAACCCCGGTCTCAAGATAAAATTTTTGTGAGAGTACAGCTCCAACCCCCATATTGAGGCATCAACCTAAAGTAAATGTTTTGGGTTGGGATGGACCCGGATGGGTGTTTAGAAATTTTCGTTTCAACTGATAAAAAGTGATCTGCTTCTGGTTTCCCACTTAAAATGGCCTTGGAAGATGTTTAGTGCATTTTGGGGGAGTGCTGTTGGCTAAGATAATATTGCAGAAAACCTCTGATGAAATTTGCAAACCACGAAACCTCTGGAGCTGTTTGCGAGAATAGGAAGAGGCCAATCCAAAAGGGGCCTTGATCTTGTCCAGACAGAGCAACCTTCCCCCCTCTAAAATAAACCCCAAGAAGGTGACTGAATCCTTATGAAACTCACATTTCTCCGCTTTAATGAATAGTCGATTTTCCAAAAGGCGCTGAAGGACTAAGCGGACATGATGGCGATGTTCAGTGATGTCTTTTGAATAAATAAGGATGTCATCTAAGTACACAAACACAAAAATTTTCAAAAAATCTCTCAAGACGTCATTTACTAGCGCCTGAAATACTGCTGGCGCGTTGCTGAGTCCAAAAGGCATCACAAGGTACTCAAAGTGCCCTTGAGGAGTCTTAAATGCCATTTTCCACTCGTCCCCTTTGGGAATTCGGACGAGTTGATAAGCATTACGTAGATCCAATTTTGTGAAAATGGTGGAACCGTGTACTGGTTCAAAGGCAGGTGAGAGTAAGGGTAATGGATATTTATTTTTAACTGTTATTGGATTCAGTCCTCGGTAATCAATACAGGGACTTAAAGTTCCATCCTTTTTTCCAACAAAGAAAAAACCAGCTCCTAGTGGAGAAGATGATGGACGGATGATACCAGCTGCTAGAGATTCTGAGATGTATTTTTCCATGGTGGCTCGTTCAGGATTTGAAATGTTGTAGAGACTACTTGAAGGTAAAGGTGCTCCAGGAAGAAGATCTATGGCGCAATCGTAGGGCCGGTTAGGAGGCAGAGACAAAGCCCTAGACTTACTGAACACCATACTAGGTCATGATACTGTGTGGAAACTTGAGTGAGATCTGGAGGTTCCTCCTCCTTACGTTCCAAAACAGAGGTGTTGGGTGAGACAGCCGACTGTAAACAAGAAGACAAACATTTAGACGACCAGGACTCATCACGGACTTTGGTCCAGTTAAGATGCGGATTATGAGTCTGTAACCAGGGGAGGCCTTAAACCACAGAGCTTTGGGATATGGGAAACACAAGGAGCGTGATAAATTCTCTGTGATTACCTGAAATGATAAGTTTGAGTGGCTTAGTTTGGTGAGTTATGGAGTGAAGGGATTGTCCATCCAAAGCCTGGACTTGACGTGACACAGGAAGCGGTTCGGTCTCAATCTGGTATTTGCTGACCAGGGCTTGATCAATTAAATTCTGATCGCTACCAGAATTAATCAGGGCCGAAAAATTGATATGTTCGTTGTCATATAACAAAGTGGCTGGCAAGGTGAATCTGGGGGTCTTAAAGCTACAATGCTGGTTCGCCGGCTCCCCCTTTACAGTCGACGAACCCCCCCTTTTGGCCGAAGAGGACAGGAAAAAACAAAATGATCCGGTGAGCCACAATAAAAGCATTGATTTGCTTCTTTGAGATGTTGACACTTATCTGGTGTAAGTCTGGTCCTCCCTAATTGCATGGGTTCTGGTTCAGTAGAACTGAATGGCTGGAGAACTGTGGAAGAAGATCTAGAACTAGAGCGTAAAGGTGACCTATTCACTATGCACCCAGAGCGGGCCCTTCTCCTGTCTCTCTCATACGTGAATCAATGCATACAGCTAGGGCAATAAAGTCATTTAATTTCTCTGGTTCGTCTATCAGTGCTTACTCGTCTTTTACAGCTTCGTCCAGTGATTGAAAAAATGCGGTTTTAAGTGCCTGCTGATCCCAACCTGAAGCTGCTGCTAATATGCGGATTTCCACAGAAAATTCTGTTAGAGGTTTGTTTTGTTGTTGTAGTGCCCACATACGGCGGGAAATATGTGTCTGATCTGTCTCCTGAGCGAATGTTTGTTTGAATTCTTGAATAAATTCTTCGTAGGTGCATCCAAACTGATTACAGTCTGTAAATCTGGATTCAGCCCACCGTAATTTTTCCCTTTTTAATAAACCAAAACATCTAGGGGGATCTTGACGTCATCATGTGGGAATGATTGAGGTGATCGGTTGAATTTTACCAGTTCACATTTTAGTAAAAACCCCCAAAAGCTTTTAAATTTCTCCAGAATTTTTTCTTGGGCTTGGGGAAGGGGTTACGTCACGTCCGGAAAGGTAGTTGTTGGGGCCCCGGGTTTGGCCCCGGTAGAAAGGCGCCACTAGGGGCCAAAGGGGTGTCCTTGGTACCTTGAAACATGCTGTAAGAGAGGCGAAATATTTGGTTCTAGTTGTTGGTTTTAGTTTGTCTATGGTGTTGCAAGAAGAGATCTGAGCGATAAAACCTTGGCCTTGAATCTGGTGACTGTGTTTGGGTTTGGGGTTCTTTTCAGTTTTTCTGTTTTTGGGCGGTTGGCCTGAGTGTTCTTTTCTTTTTGTTTGCCAATCTGACCCACATGCAGAAAACACTCAGAGAGAAAAATAAAAGTTTAAAGTACTTTTGGGTTCACAGGTCCGATGGAGGTTTGGGGATCGGGGGACTGGAACCTCTGGCCTGCATGGAAAGGGAAAACAGGTAAGTAGAGGTAGATGACAATGAGGATTTTGCAGTGTGGGGGAAAACTTACGTTTTTTGGCAGGTGCTGGATCGTTGGGGAGAGTGATCCGGGTTTTTGATTAGTTTGGTAAGCCTGGTTACTTTGAAAAATGCCCTTTTCCACAAGGCAGACTTTGATTCGTTGTTTCCCTTACTGGTTTGGTCCAGTGGTGCCGCTTGTTGGAGGGTGGACAGGTTTCGCTTTGGACATGCTGAGGTTGGAAACCCAAACCCTGCCCCGCAGGGGCCTGACTGAAAATCTTGGCAATGGAGGTGAGGTCAGGTAGGGCCCCTTCAAGGGCTTAAACTGGGCCCAAAAAACAGAACCCGGGAAATAGGGGCAAGGACAAAAAACTGATAAGTCAAAAGGGCTTGGAGAAATCATGGGTTATCATAAGCTTGGCCAGTAGAATGTACCACAGAGGCAAAACACTCAGGCGTCGAAGTGCTGGCAGCATGCTCCTTATAAACCTCCCAGCCTGATCAAGGAGATGAGAAACACCTGTCCAACCCAACAGCACACAAGCGACACCTATTTTAAAATATGCATCTAACAAACAAATAAATATTATAATATCGCCAGTAAAATACATAAAATAATATAAAGTGACCACGTATTTCACTGTTTTCTAATAATAGTTCAGGGTTATGAAAGAATGTACTTGTTCTTGATTTCTTAGCTTCTTCTAGGTATGCTCTCATGTCTCTTTACTCCCTACTCTAGTTTTAATTCAGTTAAGGAACACAAAAAGGCTCCCACATTCAAAATGGTTCATTTTAAGCCTATAGATATGTGATATTCTACTCTTGTTTTGAAGCTTTGTCTGGTGGCAGTTCGTCATCTTATTCAGCATATTTCTGCTCCTCAGCTCTTCCAACTAATTCTCGTAGAGGGTAATTCTCCCTTCTCTGAGAGACAATCCTTTGCCCTGTCTCTAGCATCATCCTTATTTAATATATATATGAGCTCAGCTATCCTACCTGTAGGACTTTATGTCAAGTACTGCACTTAACCCTTATCGATTAAAACACTAATTGTAATTCACACTTTCGAACCAATCTGCAAAACTCTTGTTGTGGTAGAAAAACACTAAGTTTCAATCTGACTACAAAAAACTTTTTTTTCCTGCAGCAACAGATCACCCAATATTCAAATTTAAATAATAAATAACCTTATTTGTGATCAATTTTATTAAATTTACTATAGGAGACAACCACTGAAGGATTAGCAAAATACTGAGGTGCTCGTCATCTCTGGCGGACTGGTGCTCATGTTGGATCAAGGACATTGTTTGTGAACTTGCACAGGTTGCCCAGAGACTGCAGTGTTTGGATTGCCACACTAGAGTCCAATGAAGTGTACCATCAATACCCAAACAAATACAAATATAAAATAGCTTTTGAAAACATGCCCACTGTAGTGACCATATGCATGAAAGACAGCACCACAACCTGTTTGCAAAGTTGCATGAATGAATGAACTAGAATACTTCAGGAACAATGTCCTTTGTACAAATAAGACCAAAGCAGAGATGCTTCGGCGTAATGGACAAAAGCATATCAGCCACATATACCTCCTGATATCTGTCAAGCAAGGATGTGACCAGGACAACTTAGTATTAATCAACCCCGAATCATCTGTTTAACAAAAAAAAAACTTCGTCTAAAATTTGAGGGGATTTGTCCAACAGTAAGCTTGGCCAAAAAACTGGGTCATACAAGTTAGGAAGCAGCAATGCTTGAAAAAATGCTTTGGCAGGCTTTATTATGTTATTGCTGCTAAAGGTGAATCTATAAGCTATGAAATTATAGAGTGTGCTTGCTTTTCACAAAGCCTTTCTATGTTAATTTCCTTTTTTTGTTTTTTAAATACTGACAGTGTGGATTCTGTTGAGTTTTTTGTTCAAGAAAGATTAGAATCATTTTCAAACCTAGTAAGGGTCAGATAATTTTATTATGTCCTGTCATGTACAACTCTGAAGGGTTCACATTCGTTGTATTTTAGTTTTAATAGGACAATAACATCTGCAACACAATGGACATTTAATGTTATTGCCACAAACGTTTTAGGATCAGTTTTTAAAAGATATTCTCTGATTGTGTTCCTCTCTTCTCATAATTACTCATTAGATGCACGCTGATTCTTCACACACACTAAATAATGTTCTCCTTATTAGAATCTGTAGGCACAGATCATTTGCCGTAGTGCAGATTGTTAATATTCAGATGTGATAGGGGAATAAAGATGAAAAGAACCCTCCATGAGATCACCTTTTGTTATTCGTCCCTTACTTTTTTATATACTATTAAATAAGATATTGCGCTGACGCAAGCCAGGGATTTGTGAACCATACAAAGTGTTGGTACTTCAGAGTCTGTGCATGAGTCATCATGTCACCTGCTGTGTTCAGGTTGGTGGGTCAAATGAACAGCAAACAGGTGTTTTGACAGCAATCGGGGGCCTTGTTTGGTGATTCTGGAGCTGTGTGGGTGAAATTATTAATAATCAGCAGCCTGCAGTGGAAGTAAACACTTTATCACCCTGTATTTAATCAAATCAGACAGCATTTAGATCAAACACTACATTCCAGACTCTTAGCTGTACAATATTATAAGGCAAATGTTTCACATGTAAGGGCAAAGCCAGAGTTTTAAAACAATAAATTCAACAGCTAATCTAAGCTGTTTTGAGTGATAATCTGGGTTATTTCAGATGAGTTCCTATGAGAAAGTTGAGAAGCACTATGTTGCCTGCTACACACAGAGTTGTGACTGGGATATTAAGCATAGTGATGCTCAGAGCAGGGTCACTGAAATATATCTAAAACAGGTCAAACTCAAAAAAAATGCTACATGTTTTGAATTCTTCCACACCCCAAATTTTGCATAATAAATTATAGTATAAAGATAGTGGAATTTGTGCTGACCAACTGGTGCTCATCTTCACTGAGCTCTTCAACAAGTCACTGGAGCTGTGTAAGGTTCCCTCCAGCTTCAAATGCTCCATCATCATCCCACTACCCAAGAAACACACCATCACAGGATTAAATGACTACAGGCCAGTCGCCCTGATGTCTGTGGCCATGAAATCCTTTGAGCGACTGGTGTTAAAGCACCTGAAGGACATCAAAGGCCCCCTGCTGGATCCCCTGCTGTTTTCCTGCCGAGCAAATAGGTTGGCAGATGATGCAATCAACTTGGGACTACGCTTCATCCTGCAACACCTCTACCACCCAGGGATGTATGCCATTATCCTGTTTGTAGACTTCAGCTCGGCCTTCAACACCATCAACCCAGACTTCCGCCACCAGAAGCTAATCCAGCTCAAAGTCCCGGCCTCCACCTGTCAGTGGATCACTAGCTTCCAGAAGGGCCGGCAGCAGCAGGTCAGGTTGGGGAGCAACTTCTCCCGCACAAGAACCATCAGCACCTGCGCCCCCCCCACCCCCCCCCACCCCACCCCCCCCCACCCCACCCCACCCCCCCGGGGTGTGTTCTCTCCCCACTCCTCTTCTCCTTCTACGCAAATGACTGCACCTCAGCAGAAATTCCTGAGGTTTGCAGATGACACTGTTATTGGACTGATCCAGGAAAGTGTTGACTGCATACAGACAGGAGGTGGATCAGCTGGTACACTGGTGTGGTCAGAACCACCTGGAACTTAACCCACTCAAGACTGTGGAGATGATGGTGGACTTTCGGAGAACACCACCCCCACATACCCCCCTCACTATCCTAAACAACACTGTGGACTGATCTCACGTTATATCCCATTGTAAAGTCAATTGTATACACACTCACCGGCCACTTTATTAGGTACACTTGTCCAACTGCTCGTTAACGCAAATTTCTAATTAGCCAATCACATGGCAGCAACTCAATGCATTTAGGCATGTAGACATGGTCAAGACAATCTGCTGCAGTTCAACATGAGCATCTGAACGGGGAAGTAAGGTGATTTAAGTGACTTTGAACGTAGCATGGTTGTTGGTGCCTGACGAGCTGGTCTGAGTTTTTCGGAAACTGCTGATCTACTGAGATTTTCATGCACTACCATCTCTAGGGTTTACAGAGAATGGTCCGAAAAAGACAAAATATTCACTGAGCGGCAGTTCTGTGGGTACAAATGCCTTGTTGATGCCAGAGGTCAGAGGAGACTGGCCAGACTGGTTCGAGCTGATAGAAAGGCAACAGTAACTCAAATAACCACTCGTTACAACCAAGGCATGCAGAAGAGCATCTCTGAACGCACAACACGTCGAACCTTGAGGCGGATGGGCTACAGCAGCAGAAGACCACACCGGGTGCCACTCCTGTTAGCTAAGAACAGGATTGGAAAAGATTGGAAAAACGTTGCCTGGTCTGATGAGTCTCGATTTCTGCTGCGACATTCGAATGGTAGGGTCAAACAACATGAAAGCATGGATCCATCCTGCCTTGTATCAACGGTTCACACTGGTGGTGGTGTAATGGTGTGGGGGATATTTTCCAGGCACACTTTGGGCCCCTTAGTACCAATTGAGCATTGTGTCTCAGACTGGTTTCTTGAAAATGACAATGAGTTCACTGTACTCAAATGGCCTCCACAGTCACCAGATCTAAATCCAATAGAGCACCTTTGGGATGTGGTGGAGATTGGCATCATGGATGTGCAGCCAACAAATCTACAGCATCTGTGTGATGCTATCATGTCAATATGGACAAACTCTCTGAGGAATGTTTCCAGTACCTTGTTGAATGTATGCCACGAAGGATTTAGGCAGTTCTGAAGGCAAAAGGGGGTCCAACCCAGTACTAGCAAGGTGTACCTAATAAAGTGGCCGGTGAGTGTATATGTAAATTTAAAAAGATGTTCTTTATTATTGAGATCAACTGGAGTCAAATTCCTTTTTTGTCTGTACAAACTTAGCAACAATAGCAATAAAGCTGATTCTTCTTGGAAGAAGGTCAAAGAAGGTCACATTTACATTTGTGTTCCAAAGAGCCAAGGTCTATCCAACTGTCAGCAGTACCTACGTAGAGATCGGAGGCTCCTGTAAAAAGTATCATGGCCATGTTGAAATGACATGTGACAGACAGCCAACAGTTAAAAGCCCAATGATGCTCCAATGTTCCATCGAAGTGCAACCGTTCCGTTTTGGTTACTCAGGTCCTTTTATTCCAGGCAAAGAGATTCAATTTACCCTTTAAACTTTAAATGATATATTACAACTCTGTAAATACATTTCAAATGATTTATATAGAAAAGCAGAAAAAAAATAGTACAACTACGGTACCGGGGTCCAATCCTACTCCTCTTGTGGATGAAGGTGGAACACACCGAAACAAAGAACACTCATCACTATTTACTCTAGGCTCCACCTTGTTACATGAGACCGAGCACAAACCTCAGTATATCAGTAAATTTATGTGTCAGCCTGAAGCAGCTTTAACTGGATTGAGCAGTGTGGTCAGTGTGTGTGAAGAACCCAAATTCTGTGTGTACGCAGCAATAAAACTTCTAATAAAGCATTTAATAAGCATGTTACATATTTTCTTCATATGTTCCTGTAAGGAGACACAGGTAACTTTAACAAAATTCTAACAGAAGACACAGATATCTCCATGGCCACCGGCTATTCCAAGTGGTTACTGTTTGGAAACCTGTATAAGGGCTGTGTGATGGCAGGATGGAACCAGCTTTATGGAGGTCAGCAAAGGCAGCAGATCTGATGGATGTTGGAGATCCCGAGCCAAGCCACCTAACTAACTTTGCCACACTATGGAAAGTCAGACAAGAGAGAAACAATTTAGAATTAGGATCCCAATTAGATCCCATCGACCATATCTTTGCAAGTACGAAAATATAGCACACCTCACAGTGTCACCACTGGAGTCATACTCAGCTGCATGTGTACAAAACATTGTCCAGGAAATGTACTCCAAATGGCTCCATAAAATACACATAAACAACGTAATCCTCTTAATGTCACTGTTCTGCAGATAGAAATAAAAGACTTACCTTGTCTTCCTTCCTGCATTGGTAAAGCCATGTGATCGTCTAAAATTAAAACTTATATCTCATAAACGGCACAAACCTGCACAAATGAAGCACTAAAAAAGAAGACCACTCAGGTTCAATTCGGAGCAAAATGGGGGGATGGTGACCTCTGGATAAACTAAAAAATTATCTTTAATATCTCAGAAACCATAGCAGCACAAATGAAAATTTTAATGGCACAAACCTGCACAAATGAAGCACTAACCATTCTGTCTGTTTACTGGAATTTTTCATGCGGGTGGTGTGTCAGCTTCACTCAGCAGGCTAATTACATTTTTTCTTGAACAATGACAACAGTTGGATATGACACCAAGAGATGCGGTAAGAATAAAGGTTTAATGATGGCCCTTTTTTCATTCTATAATATCCAGTCAGATGTGCTTCTGCTATTTCTTCCACAGTGTGTCCCTGCAACTTTGATTTTGGTTTTTAGCCTGTGTTGCTTTCATCTAATCCCTTGGTCCTAAAACTCTGTAGATCACGACCACCTTACTAAATGCTTTTAAAGAGTAATACCACCATGTTGTCATTTTGGCATTTTGAAATAGTATCAAAACACAAGTTTTTTACTGTTTTGTCACAGAAAAAGAAAAGAAAAAGAAAGAAAAACAACATTATTTTCTGTCGAAACAGTACGGTAAGTTGGAAAATAAAATAGGAAGGGCCCCTGAGGTCAGATTTTCAAGATGTAAAAACAAAATGTTATCACCATCCTAATGTCAGAATCCAATATGGCTGTCATATGTTTAAAGCATTGTGACAGAAGCAATACCAAACAGTTTATTTGCACTTCTGGTTTGCACAGTAGGTTAAGGAGGGTTTGATGCTATTATTTGCTCCGACTTCCAACCTACTTATGAATGGAACAGCATAAGTAGCCCTGTATCTGTTTATAGCATAGATAAATGTGTTAAAAATACTAACCTCTTTGGCTGTTTTGGCTTATTAGCTGCGAATTACAGCTGAACTTCACATTCACCTTGTGAATAGTTGATACCAAAATTTCCTGTATGTACCACTAAGGCAGTCCAAGTACCGCCAGTGGTAATTAAACCACAGTTTGATAACCAAGGATCTAATCATTGAAGACTTAACACGCTGAAAAGGTTGATTGATTTGGTTAATTTATAAAACTTTTCTTTTCACAAACTCTTTATTTTCAAAATAAATGATCTGGGGTTGTGGCGGTGGTGCAGGACTACAGCGCGTGACCAATTTATGGAGGCCTTAGTGCTCGAGATGGCTCTCACGGGTTCGAGTCTAGGCCCACTGATGTTTGCCACATGTCTTTACCTCTCTCCACCCCATTTCCTGTCAGCTCAATTTTGGAAAAAATAAAGGCCACTTGAGCCATAATCATCGAACAAGTGAGTTATCAGGTTCACATTGCAAAGTAGGGGTTCATACCTTTGCTTGAAACTTACCATGGTCCTTGCCGTCATCCTCTTCAACAGAGAAGTTAAAGCTGGTCCAAAGCCAAAATGACAGCAGACAAAGAGCCATGAAAAAAGTTAAATCTTGATACACAGATGTATCTAGGCAGTTTAAATTAATCAGTGTAAAGTTGTAATGATGCCACTCAAAGTTATTTCCAGGGATCCTTTTGTAAACAAAAAAAAACATCTTAACAAATCATAAAACATTTATGTCTTTAAATGTAAACAAACTTAGTAAGTTAAATTGTAGGTAACTGCTTTTCTTGCATCAACAAATTATACCCTGATGAAACATCACAAGCACTCCTGCCAAAGTGATCAGGTTGCAGCCCTGAAGTCATTTGCAACCATATATTATGCATATATGTGTGCTCCTTAAAAAAATCTGTTTTTCTGTCATGTTTGTCCACATAAATCCATGAACTGATTTCCTAATGTGATTTTTTCAGGGTTAATGAAATGGACTATAGTGATTTTTTTTTTAATTATTTTTTCTTTTGAAGTAAACTTTCCAGTCTAGTCTAAACATTGTTGTGTTGTTTTAAACAAAATAATTTTTCATAGTACTTTATTTTTAATGACGGACCGTTTACATTAGGGCCCTTTCTCTAGTTTAAAGTATGTGGCAGGAAAGAAACCTTGATTCCCTTATGTTATTGGCTGACTAGGGCAGTGTGGTCACAAGTTCTCCAAAGTTTGTTTTTGATTGGCTGATTAGGTTCTCGTGATAACTCCTATCCCCAGAAACTGACAGCTTCAAGTGCAGCTGGGACCTTGTACACAGTCAGAGAAAATTAACAACAGTACCAACAAGAGGTTTTACCCACCTGAGTCAGAATCATGAGGTTATCACCCTCTTCAAATTTGGTTTAGAAAAAAAGGTTTTGTTTGTATCATACAGGGGTTGGACAATGAAACTGAAACACCTGTCATTTTAGTGTGGGAGGTTTCATGGCTAAATTGGACCAGCCTGGTAGCCAGTCTTCATTGATTGCACATTGCACCAGTAAGAGCAGAGTGTGAAGGTTCAATTAGCAGGGTAAGAGCACAGTTTTGCTCAAAATATTGAAATACACACAACATTATGGGTGACATACCAGAGTTCAAAAGAGGACAAATTGTTGGTGCACGTCTTGCTGGCGCATCTGTGACCAAGACAGCAAGTCTTTGTGATGTATCAAAAGCCACGGTATCCAGGGTAATGTCAGCATACCACCAAGAAGGACGAACCACATCCAACAGCATTAACTGTGGACGCAAGAGGAAGCTGTCTGAAAGGGATGTTCGGGTGCTAACCCGGATTGTATCCAAAAAACATAAAACCACGGCTGCCCAAATCACGGCAGAATTAAATGTGCACCTCAACTCTCCTGTTTCCACCAGAACTGTCCGTCGGGAGCTCCACAGGGTCAATATACACGGCCGGGCTGCTATAGCCAAACCTTTGGTCACTCATGCCAATGCCAAACGTCGGTTTCAATGGTGCAAGGAGTGCAAATCTTGGCCTGTGGACAATGTGAAACATGTATTGTTCTCTGATGAGTCCACCTTTACTGTTTTCCCCACATCCGAGAGAGTTACGGTGTGGAGAAGCCCCAAAGAAGCGTACCACCCAGACTGTTGCATGCCCAGAGTGAAGCATGGGGGTGGATCAGTGATGGTTTGGGCTGCCATATCATGGCATTCCCTTGGCCCAATACTTGTGCTAGATGGGCACGTCACTGCCAAGAACTACCGAACCATTCTTGAGGACCATGTGCATCCAATGGTTCAAACATTGTATCCTGAAGGCGGTGCCGTGTATCAGGATGACAATGCACCAATACACACAGCAAGACTGATGAAAGATTGGTTTGATGAACATGAAAGTGAAGTTGAACATCTCCCATGGCCTGCATAGACACCAGATCTGAGTATTATTGAGCCACTTTGGGGTGTTTTGGAGGAGCGAGTCAGGAAACGTTTTCCTCCACCAGTATCACATAGTGACCTGGCCACTATCCTGCAAGAAGAATGGCTTAAAATCCCTCTGACCACTGTGCAGGACTTGTATATGTCATTCCCAAGACGAATTGACGCTATATTGGCCGCAAAAGGAGGCCCTACACCATACTAATAAATTATTGTGGTCTAAAACCAGGTGTTTCAGTTTCATTGTCCAACCCCTGTATATGTTACTTTTGTCCAATTTTTGGGTAAAAATCCTGGAAACGTATGTTTTTCCATCACACTTCCGAGATGATTACCAACACTCTTCTTAGTAGCCTTTTTTTTCATGTCCAGTTCAGCTCTGGGGTGATCCAAAGTGGGAAACAATCCAGGCATCCAATGACTTGGACTACACAAGTCAACCAACCACATAGTGACCATTAGTCTAATTCAAACTCTGTTGTTCTGAGTTTTTTCTTCTTCTCATTATTCAAGCTAAGGTAGATCCTATAGCAAGTTTTTTGTGGATTAATCCTGGCAATCCTGGCAATAATAGACATCATGATAAAGATTATATGAGACCTACTCATATTTTGTCAGCATTTATAGCTCCAGCAGGTGGGTAAAAGATTGTAAGATGTATACATTCAGCAGAAAGTTTATGAAGTAAATGGAGTCTCCTCAATTTTTTATGAAAATTCTCATTCTTGGAAATTGTTTACCATAAAAACTATTGCTGTGCTTCCCTAGTCCTGGCCTGAAAATGCATGGCCAAAAACCAGTTGTCATACTGTGCTTCTCTAGATTAGAGTTACAGTTAAAGAGTCTACAAATTAAAGAAAGGGAAACTGTGACATAACTGGGTTGTGAATGAAGAGGAAGAGCATGTGAGACAGAGTGATGAGCATCCGTCCGTGTGCTGAATTGGGAGACGGAAAGAGGAGCGAACGTCCGGAGTGGAGAGTGCAGAGTGGGTGGGGTGTTGATAGAGGAAGAGTAGGATGAGGAGGAGAGACGAAGCTTGTGGTCTCAGCCTCCTTCTCAGAATTATCCCTCAGTGACGCAGGCTCCTCCACACACATCCTGACAGCTGCTCCCTGCCTGGTTACAGCGCTGCTCGGCCCTGTCCAATAACATTCATGTTCATTTCCGCTTTAATGCCTGGCTTCTCTCCCTCCTGGGTTCACTATTACAGCTGTGTTTGGCCTCATTTGTACCTGTTTACTTATTACTTCTTGTTTCTGTCTAATCTCAGTACCTGTAGGACCACAATGTCACACACACTGGAGCTTCCGTTTCAATAAGGATGAGCGGTGGAGAATATAACCAATTAGTAGGGGGCTTTTATTTTATCCGGAGAACATAATAAAATGAACACTTGAATTATAGCTGAAGGGCCCTTTGTGACTGTACAGACATGCATTGCCATATTTTTTAATAGTTCTCAACCATTAAAGCTCTATTCCAATAAAGTAAAGACATTATTTCCTTTCCAGGAATGCATCAGACATCTAAAGAACTGAATGACGCACTTGAAAAGCGAATTACCAAACCTTTGTAAAAAAAATCACAAAAGCCAGATTTGGCTTCATGGCTTTCAAAGAATAAATAAAACTACTCACCAATGTTGCTGTAGCTTCAACATGAGTGTACAGGGTATATTGTACTAGGTAATTTTAAGTTCAGTTCATGGAAATATGCTTTCATATTCTCTGAAAACAGCCGAGTTATTGGTCTCCATAATACAGCTAATCTCTCTTTTTATTATCCCCTATAACTGTTCAGTTTTATTGCAGAATTAAGCTTTTCTAGAAGTAATTTGTGAGAAATATTTTAAAATTACTGTGATTTTATTCATTATGAAACTGATTTCAACTGACATAGTCTTGAACCTCTTTGCTTAAATGTCATAAAGTTTGTTATTCTCTGCTTCTTTAGTTTTCTATCTGCAGATGCATCTGGTTTAACTTTCCCAAAAGCCACCTGAAGCTGTGAATATTGCTGTCCTTCATTTTAATGTAGCAATTGACTTTTGGAGTTTTTAGTTCAGTTGGTAAGAAAAACAACCAACCAACCAACCAAACAAACAAACAAACAAACACATAAAGAAATAAATGATCAAAATGTCTGGGTCCTGAAAAAAATCATAAATAAATAAAAAAACAAACTTTTAAGTAAAAAAAATTGACTTGTGAATGGAAAACTATAAGCCTGCATGTAACAAACGTCTGACAACTTGGAGGAAAGAGGGACGAACCATTTTAGCCAGACATTTGGGATTGCAAGCAATAGGATAAGACTGAAGCACTAACAAGATGCAGGGTAAAATATTATACACGTATACCCAAGTAGTGTTGGGTATACAAGGTTGGGTTTTCCCTAATCATTGCTGGCGCAAGTGGGTCGAGATTCTGACTCTTTAAAGACAGTTCCCTAAACATGTCTTCCCATGCAATTGTTTATATAATAACCCTCCTTAATGACGGAGGCTCTGATTGCTTTCCAAGAATAATAATTAAAATAATTGTATTCTTTATTTTTAAAGGTGCTGTTCAATAAGTTCACAGAGAAGCAAAAAAGGATGAAAGTGAACCCAGATAAAATTTCACCATATTTGTCTTATGAGTCAGTCAGAGCAGTTAAAAACTCTTGTTGTACCACTGTTTCACTGTAGCCACAAAAGGAATATTAAGTTACAACATAGAGAGGGGATTTCCATGGTGACATTATTAGATTCAGGCATATTCATTTTCCGTTGAGGGATGGGATTTTAGTAAAGGTCTGGGATATTCCACAGTCTTCTTTATCTATTTGTGAAGCTGTTGCCAAAGGCTTCAGAAACGGTTAACATTAACTAGTTTCACTGCAAGGTTTTTTTTCATGATTACTACACTTAAATGGATTAAGCTTAAATGGATTATGACAATTCCCAAGGAGCTGTTTGCTAAAATGTGGGTATATTGTACCTAAAAGGACTGTAGTGTGTGTTTTCTAACGCCCTACTCAGAAGAAACATTTTTAGTTTTTTCATCTGTTTTTTCTTAACAGTGATAGATTTGTAAAAAAAAAAAACAAACTCCTAGAAGTACTCCTTATATGTGCAAACATTTGCGGCATTTAACCTCACCGATTCTGAGATAGATTTGTTGGCAAAACATTTTGTGCTTTGTCCTCTAGTTGTCCACTTTCCTGCTTTACCTTTTAAGAAATATATCTTCATTTAAGACAAGCATGTTTGCTCATGAATCCCCTCATTGATGCCTGACTGATGGGGAAAGAAACTACACAAAGCTAACATTAATACTGTATATAGACCCTACCTAGGGAGAAAATGGGGTAAAAATGGGCCTAATTCAGGATTGTCAACAGGCTACAGTCTCATGTTAATTGCTTTTACATGTTTGATGCAGGAAAACTCTGGGTAAAAAGAGGGACCCATAATGGTCTTACGTCTCTTTCCAAAATGGGTTGTATTTAGTCAACCGAAGTGAGTCCCATATAAGGAGTCCATTGTGAGCAAATGCCCACATATTATACATCCAACCTAAGCAAAATCCTTATGGTGCCCCATACACATGTTGGGTGGGTGTGTTACTTAGCCTGAGTTTGACCTAAGCAGAAGACACTACTTGGTGACAGGACGTGCCAAACCAAATGTAACAATGCTATGTAAGATGAACCAACTCAGCTCATTTGTGTTGGTAATTTTGCCCTTTCACCATTTCATAAATTAGCAGTTTTGGTTGTGTTCGACCAGTTAATGGTGTAGTATTTTACAAGGTCAATTTGTGTCTGCTTCGACAACTGAAGATTTAAAGAAATGTTCGATATTCTACTCACTATCGAAACCTGTCCCTCAGCATGCATAAACGCAGAAGAGAGGGGGTCTTCTTTGATAAGAGCAGCAGCAGCTATGCAATATACATGTCTGTATGTACATGTTCTATATTCTACTATATTCTACTGCTTATGTATGTTTGGTAAGGGGTCATAATCTGTCATATTTTAGGAGCCAGTTGGCCGAAATGGGGATCAGACCCGGAATTAATGGGCATATAGTTTAATGCAACTTTGTTTTAGATAATAATAAACAGCTCAATTGATTTATTCTTAAGGTTTCAGCATTTTTATTATCATTTATCTCCCTAATTCCTAAAATTACTGATCAACAATGAAAAAAAGGTATACGTCATGGTAGAAGTTCATGGACATAAATTATTTATTATTATTATTATTTATTTACAAGTATAAATAGAAGTATAATAGAATTAGAACTTTTTCATGGATTAATCTAAAGGAACTTGAACCTATCTTGTTTTGTTTGAAAGGCTGGTAAAGTGCTAAGATTTACATGTAAGTTTTGTCTTATGTCTTATGCATGAGTTTATGTACATTTTCGTCCCTGAATGACTCATACACCCAGCCCACCCAAGCTGTGTAGCTTTTTGGGCCCCATAATCATTTGCTCAGACTGGATAGGTCCTATGGGGCTTGGGCCCACAATGGGCTTTGAGCGTGGGATCCCCTGAAGTAAACTACCCATCAAGGTTCTCAAATGCGTTTTAGAAAATCTGTCAAAACTGAGCAGCCCATATGGTTCCCCTTTTTACCCAAAGTTGTTGTCCAGCATTCTGACATTCAGAATAGCCAAAGATAAATTGCTAAATACGTGTTCAAAAAAATCAAAATAAAGTCTGGTCTCTAAGAGGGAAGATTTTAAGAGAACTTTCACGCAGTTTAACAAAAATATGAAAGAGGAAGAATCTGCTGTACTGCGCCTTTAAGACAAACCGGAAGTGCCTCCCTTGCACTGGATGTACAACTCAATGTGACCTGCCTGGATTCCAATTTATGTGTTGATGTTATCTTCGTAAAGTAAATTTATATTTAAGAAAATGTTTCTTACTAGCGTGAACTGTGAGTATCAAAGACATCCCGTCGATATATGTGAATTTTCAGGTTTTATTCTTCGCTCTGAAACGGACTGTGTTCGTTGTTTACGTCGATGTTTGTACCACATTTATGTGTTAGCAACATGTCTGAGATAGCTTGTTGAATATTTACTCTAATTGTTTAAATGTAGCGTTTCTTACAGTAGAAACACGTATGCTGCTCTAACTATGCATGCACGGCTAAAAATATTGAAAAGTATTTACTAGGGTGAACACGTTCTTTCGCCCCTTTAAGGCTTGTTATTAAAGTCAACATTTTCTGCTCTTTTTCAGTGGCTAAAGCAAAATCCAAGTAAGTGGAATTACATTATTTATATGTTTGGAGCCGTTAGAAGTTTACAAATACTCACCATAGGCATGAATGTCATTTTTTAAATGAATTTGCTTATTTTCTTTAGTCAAGACAGGGTAGAAAAGTGATGCACACGCACTTACATAAGCATGTTGCACCTTGAACACACATTTCTGTCGCCATCAGTAAACGTCATCAGTAAACTTTGGGAAGATCATTCCTGACGCTTAATATTAGCCGTTTTGTGCATTCCAAAACCAGTTTTGATGGGTTTGGGTTCATTGTTCTGTTGGAACACACACCTGGGCCCAAGTTTTAACTCTCCAGCTGCTGATTTGAGTTGAAGGTGAAGAATTTGGCAGTAGTCTATCTTCTCTGATATAAAAGCTCCGACATGCCTGGCAACATAACTGGCCCACAGGCTGATACTGCCACCACCATGCTTGACAGTGCTTACATTTACTTCTCTAAACAGTTTTCTGGTCATTTCAAAGCAAACATTATTATACCTAAGTGGTAATTTGTTCTGCAGCCAGCTGATAACAAATACATGTAGAAAAACAAACAGCAACGCAACAAAATTAGCATTCAGGATACAGAGTACATAGATATAGGCATCTAGTTTCTATTGGGTGGATCTATTCAAAGTGCTGATAAGGCTCATACTAACAATGAGCCTTGGTTTTGCACTAAAATACCAAATAGCTATAGAATTTGTAGCCAAATCACTCAATGTTTATTTTGTCTCCATCAAACTGGAGCCGCAAAATATTTCAAATTGCAGTTTCATTGTGTGCAATGTCATAATCACAAAGGACTGCTTGGATGCAATATTCGGCAGGCTAAAAAGTTGACGTGGCATAGAGTAAGTTGAAATTTTGCTTGCCAATAATACATTTGGCATTAGCGTCAGTTTTCACGACCTTAAATGTCCACATCTGATATAGATCTTAGACACCAAAATGCTAAAGCTCATGGAGAGCGTTGTCGACATCATGAGGGTGGAAAGAAAGAAAAAAGTGGGGAAAATGTGGGTTGATGGCAATCAGTATCAATACTGTAATAATGTTCTTTCATAATATCTCAAAGTCCTATCCAGGAGAACTTTGCTTATCAATAAGGTGGCCAGAAACGTATTTATTTGACCTTACTGAGGTGAATTTTGGAGCAAGGATCTTTTTCTTTGATTTCTTGTCATCTGAGTGTGACAGTTTGGGTCTTCTTCCTGACCTGGGCTAAGTAATGACACCCATTTGAATGGAGCTTTAATAAAGATCGTTGAACTGATAATATTGGAATCCACAGTACTTTAGAAATGACAATAACTAAAAGCCATTTAACAAAATCTGCTAAAGACTTGTCCCAACTTGTCTAAATCAGAGGTTAACAAGCCTCGTTCTTGTCAAGTTAAAATGAATGTGGGTGTTGACGCTGTATCCTTAGTTCTATCCATCCATCCATTTTTATACCTACTTCTTCCATACTGGGTCGCGGGGGAGCTGGTGTCTATCTCCAGTGGTCTACAGGAGAGAGGCGGGTACGCCCTGGACAGGTCGCCAGTTGTATCTATAGTTTTTAACAATAAATTCAAACTTGCGACCCACATCTTGATACTTTGCTGTTGTCAGCTTTATAAGAAATCCACTCTGGAAAAAGGAATTATTCAATAAATTAAAAACAAGGGAAATTAATGTCCTTCATGCCTTGATGAGAGCATGTTAACGTCTGACCGAAGCTGCATGGGGGTTAAATCAGCCTGCAGTGTTTGATGACGGTGAGAATTTATGTCTTTTTCTTTCAGAACTATACTGGTGCAGATGGTAAGCGCTGCTGGGACAGGATACTTCTTCAACACGAAGAGGAACCGACTCAGAGAGAAACTGGTGCTGCGGAAACATGACCCGTTTGGTAAGATGTGGCCTAACATGGAACTACATCTTTTTTGTTTGTTTTTTAGCTTTTGTTTGGAGAATGGAGAATACCGAAGGTGATGAAGAGTTTCTGCTGTTCTGTTAAACTGTTCTTCACTGCAGAAGCACCTGAATATGTTCAACTCTTTGTTTTTTCTTGGTTTCTATATTTTCTAACATACTGTGTTGTGGACCGGTCAGGACTACAGTCCAGTCCAGGCCAGTTTAATAGCCATACCCTCTTCTTCCTCAGCCATACCTTTGGAATATGTGCAGAACACGGTTTTCCATCATCTTGGCTAAGAATACATGGATGTTTTGAAAGCAACGCGTGTAGCACCAAATCGGTGCTGTATTTTTGTGCATCATTGCTGCATCCCAGAGGTGGAAACGATGCAGATCTGTACCATCACAGAGCTTTGTGTTTAATGCTTACATTCTTGATGCTTTTTCCCTCCTTAGTCAGGAGAGTTTATTTAAAAAAAAAAAAATCTTCAATACTGATCTGTATGACCACATGGTCCACTGTCTCACTGTGTTAATCCAGCCCGGATGCCCCTCACCACAGAGAAGTCTTTGCTGCCTCAGTACAAAGTCCACATGAGGCTTCTTTTTTAAACAGTAAAACCTGATGGAGCTTGACAAAGGCTTCCCGGGGTAATCTCTTGCACATGTGGTTCTCTCCGCAGCTGATGAGTGATGGTGCTTGATGCTGATCGGAAAATATGGCTAACTCCCACTTTATTCATGCACCAAAACATGGTAAAATCCCTTCCAATCTTGGAGGAGCACTGTTTATGTTCACTTCAACAGTTTCCTTCAACACTTCTTTAGAATCTGGAGACCCTCAGCCTATCTGAAGAGCAGCACACAGCTGTATTACAGTAAAGGATCAGGTGTAAATATGGATCATGTCACTTCCCTCTTCTGCAACAAGGAGGAACAGGGTTTCATATCTAGAAATGTACAGTGCCTTGCGAAAGAACTCGGCCCCCTTGAACTGGTCAACCTCTTGCCACATTTCAGGCTTCAAACATAAAGATATAAAATTCTAATTTTTTGTGAAGAATCAGCAACAAGTGGGACACAATCGTGAAGTGGAATGAAATTTATTGGATGTGTCTAACTTTTTTTAACAAATAAAAAACTGAAAATTGGGGCGTGCAATATTATTCGACCCCCTTGCGTTAATACTTTGTAGCGCCACCCTTTGATGCAGTTACAGCTGCAAGTCGCTTGGGGTATGTCTCTATCAGTTTTGCACATCGAGAGACTGAAATTCTTGCCCATTCTTCCTTGAAAAACAGCTCGAGCTCAGTGAGGCTGGATGGAGGCTGGATGGCGTTCGTGAACAGCAGTCTTCAGCTCTTTCCACAGATTCTCGATTGGATTCCGGTCTGGACTTTGACGAGGCCATTCCAACACCTGGACATGTTTATTTGAAAATGTGGTAAGAGGTTGACCAGTTCAAGGGGTCGTGTACTTTCGCAAGGCATTGTATATCATTCAATTTCCAGGTGATCTAATAATACTTAGTGTTCCTTATCCATCCAAGGGTACACCCTGGACAGGTCACCAGTCTATCACAGAACTATTCTGAAACTATTTTATGAAATAAATAATGAGTCCAGTATATAAATTACACTATATAACAACTATGGTCCTACCTAAAAATGAAGAAAGGTTGGAAAACTCCATTAAAACCACAAAGTTCCTGCACAACAACTTAATTTCCTGCTGATTCCTCAGTCGTTTCATTCTGTTTTTGTGTCATTGCAGTGAACAAGCACGTCTTATTCTTTGAGAAGAGGAAGATCAGATCGATTTAATGCACCAACGAACATGGACATTTTCTGAACAAACAGTTTTATTTACACGGATCATACAAAGCACTGACTGGGAAAGGATTCTGATTGGCTGCTGTTTAATGGAAAATCTCCTCAAGATTGATTAAAAGCATCTGTAGAAGTTCAACATGATGCTGAATGAATGAACGAAGAAGAAAGGACCAACACAAATACCCTGATGTGTCAAACATTTCAAATTGCTGCTTCAAACTTGTGTGAAATGTAGTCAGTTTGGGTTAATTCAATAAATTATGTCCACTAAATACTTTGTTTTGTGTTTCTTAGAGTAGCTGTTCTCAGCAGACAGTTCAGCCAATTAAGACATGGTCCAGTTAAAGAGCAAAGTCTCAGAACAGCTCCGCCGGCAGGTCCTGTTTGAATGGGAAGGACGTCTGGGTGCCGACGGCCTGCACGCTCACCGCCGCTACCCGATTGGCTTTACGCGCCATCTCCTCCAGAGGCATGGCTGGGTGGCGAGCCATGTAAAACGTCAGCGCCCCGATGAAGCTGTCTCCAGCTCCCTGCAGAGGGACAAAAACACTTCTGAACCATTTTACAAGTGGGAATTATTTCCCAGGGTGGCAAATCGAACAGAAAAGTTAGCGATGCATAAATATTTTAGAAGTAATTCTGTTGAACTGAAACAGCACAGGTGATGGTTTAATGTATGCTACTTTATTTTAGTAGTGTGGTAAAGGCTAAAAAGTCCAAAACAATACATTTGATATGCATTTTAAAAATATAAAAAAAAAATTTAAACTGCAGCAGTTGTTTGATATTTAGTCTCAAAAACTGTATTTCAGTGAAATGTGTTTTTACGTTTTAATTAATAATTAAAATGTAGAAAGAATTCAATGCTTTTGTGAGTTAATGAAGGTCCTTCAAGTGAGTTTTACTTCCTAAATTATGGTGTCATTCAATCAGAGCAGTAGCTAAACGAGTGTTTTAGTGGTTACATTCTAACAGCTTGATTGTCAACTTTTTATTACATTTAACTCTGTCACATTAAATTATGTGATGTAAAAACTTTGACTTCAATCAGTCAGTGTGAGACATTAACACGTGTCACTTTCATGTCCTCAGACTATATTAAAATAGGAAAATTCACTTCATAATTTTTTTAATTATTTCTAATTTGCATTGTCTCTGTTTGTGTAATTGTAAATGATATTACTACATTGTAAATTATATTACTACATAAATTGTCCTCTACCTCCTAATAATTTTTGGGTATTCTGCAAAAAATCAATAATATTCTGTCTTTGCCCCCAATTCTGTCTCTGTAAAAAAGTTTCTAACTAAACTCAACAGAAAATAAACCTTTCGGACTCAAACACTAAAACTGCAGAGATTTCTGTGAATATTTTTCACATCTTTAAACAAGCAAATATTTAGATGGCTTCATTGTGTCCATTCTGCAGAAATGTTTCAAAAAGTCTCCTACACAAGGGACAGGAAATGATGTCTATCAAATGTTTTTAGAGGCAGCTATCTCTGTCTCTGTTTCTGTCTTACTTAAACTCCAGTAAAAAGCATGATTGAAACATTTTCCCAAGCTCTACTTTCCATTTTTCCATACCTTTTTCCCATACAGAGCAAAAAAAACAATGTAAATTTAATGTTTTACATACAAAATTGCAAAAGACACCTTAAGTTTTTTCTCCCTCTGGCCTTTAAGTTTCTGTTCAACACATTTGCACAAACCTGTGGTGTAAACATTTTCATCAGCAGCAGGAAATACCTTACGATTTTAGATCAGCTATTTTCAGAGGAGAGAAACTGGTAAAAGCTGAAGTTTACCAGCATGAAAACAAAACCGAGAAGCTTGAACAGTAGGGGGTGCTGTGACATTTACCTGCTGCTTTTTTGGACTCCATAAACCCACAACCAGTGGAAAAAAAAAAAGAAGGGAAAGAATGTCTCAGTCAGCTTTTTCTGCATAAAACATCCTTAAGAGCTTTATCATTTTGTTACTTTTTATTGCTGACAACCCTGCTAAAAACTGTCCAGTTGTTATAAAATTAATAATTATGGACTGGCAAAAGAAATGTGGCTGCACAGCCTCCAATAAGAATGAATTTAAAGGTGAGTTTTTATGTTACCCATGTAACGGGCAGCAGTTTTGGTATTACCTCATATGTCGTCTCTTTTTCCATCTTGGTCTATTGATAAAGATGGAATGTGCTGTCTACGCCCTGGAGGGAGTTGTCTGGGGTGTGTGTGTGTGTGCTGGGGGGTGGGGGGTTCACTGATGGGAAAAGGAGCAGTGGTATGTAGGGACATGCTCATGTTTAACCACAAACGTCCCCCCCCCCGACGCTGGTTCTCACAAGCCCGTTTCATTACTCATCACCTCGGCTCTGAAGAGTTCACTGCACTCTCTCTTCACCCCCCCTCCATCCTCAGAGTAACCCTTTTGTCTGAGGATAAGTCAAGGAGGCAGAGGAAAAACCACAGATCCTGACCCGGTCAGAGAGGGGAAAGGTTCTGACAAGCTTCTGTGTTCTCAGCATTTACAAATGGTGCTGATTTCGACATTTAAAAGGCAGTGATTACTGCTCCCCCTCCCCCACACTCCTCTACATGGACTTCAGGGATGCTGGAAAGAGTGAACTCAGAGACGAAACATTTCACAGGCCTGTTGGATTTCCAGGTTTAAACCCAGGGAGTGTTCATGTCTGTCTGGCAGCTGGGCCAGGCCACTCTGCTGCCGGCTATTGGAGGCCGGGCTTTGCAGGACAGGGTCGCCATGGTTCAGATCTGGACCTTCTCCCAGGGAAACGTGTTGCGGCTGACACTGTGTTGCCACTCGAGTGGATTTTAGCAATACTCTCTGCTCTACAGCGAGGTGGGGAGGATTGGTTGGACGATGATACCACAAAAACAACAAGATCTTAGGCTCTGTCATCGTGACAGTGTTATTTATTTAACCTCAGCCTCCTTCATGATTCACTCAGTTGACTTCACCTGTTGACATGTCAGTAATCTACCTTCAAATCCCTTTTAAAACAATAGAGTTTGTCTTTTCACACTGCTGTAGGGTGGGGCTGGAACAGGTTTCTGTTAACTAAAAGAAACATATCGGTGGTATTAAAAAGGGAATCTACATTTTAATACTTTAATACCATTTATTATGACGTATGACAACAAATTATACAAACGGTGACAAATATTAGGCAAGGTTGTGTGAAATGCTCTAAAATATATTCATCTTTTATTTCAGAAGCATAATCCCAGGCTGAAAAGTTGAGATAATCTGTTTAGTTTTAGTAAAACAACAATCTAATAATTAAGTTAGTTAAGAAATAATTGTTTTTAATAAAATAATAGGAGGCACATTCATTCGGTCCCAAAACAAGCCCCTTTAAAAAGTAACTAAAGCATTTTTTATTTTTTACTCGCTTTTTCTATGGGCTATAAATACGACATCACACAGAGGCCATTTTTTAGCAACTGGAAAGGATCCATATTTGTCTCACCTCCTTTACTGCCCAGTGAGCAGAATGGTAAAGGAGTTCAACGCTCGCTGTCAGTAAACTGCAAGAAAGAAGTCAACAAGTTTCCCAAGTAACCACTGAACACCATATAGAATGGAATACAATAGAATACTCTACTGGGACTGGTGGGAAAACAAATACTCTAGGTGGGTTCAGTGGGAAACAAAGGATGAATATGCAGCATAACCTGCACCTCATGCCCACTGTTTAGTAAGCTGGAGAATCTGTAATCCTGTGGGCCTGATTTCCTTTTTTTTGGAGACCCTTGAAACACGGTTAGAATCCATGACATCAAGAACTTTCAAACAAGTAGATATTATGGTGCAAAAATGAATATTCAAAGCTCCCCCTGTATGTTTCAACCCTGTGAAATAATATAGGAAAACTATAGGTACTGTGTTATTAGCACAACTGGGAAAGAAGTACCAACAACCAGTGATTTTGATAAACATAATTCATTCATAAGCCATTAAAGGCTTGTTTTGTCTAACATTTTCAGTGTAAGATTATGCTACGGCAATAACAAAAAACCAAATGTATTATAATGCTGTTAACACATACTCATCAGGGGTGCCTGTATGTCGTATAACATAATGTCAGTGCAAGGTGTCTTATGTTATTGCGGAAATATTGATTAGGAAATGGTTTTGATCAGTAGTTCTCCAGGCTTCTTAAAGTTTTTCTTTGGACCTTTGCAATTTTTCACAAATTTTCCGCCTACTACTGATTTGAACTGAATCTGAACTGGATTCCATATCATTGGAAAGGAACTGGACCAGTTGGTTTTGTTTATGATGATATTTGACCTAAAATAATGGTGCTGACTAAGCTGAAAATAGCTACTTCATAATTTTAAGGAACTGGAAACAAATGTTCTCAAAAAGTCTCAGCATCAGACTTTATTTGAGAATAACTTTGTGTAAGCCAAGAAAAACAGTGCTTTGCAATTTGAGTCAAACTCCAGCCTGTATGACTGTACAGAACCATTAAACCTTCCTCCGTCTTAAAAATGAGGTCTCCTTCGCTGAGACTGGCATGTGACGCTCCTGGATCAGCTGAATGAAGCTCAATGGTAATGACAAGCGCGGCCCCCTTCAGCTCCCCACCAATGCCCTCGACACACTTTGGCGAAGGTTAGATCTGGAGGCCTGTCAGTCAAACGACACAAGCACTTGCTGCGGATGAGCCGTGATGCTCTCGTTGGTCGGCCCCGTCCGCCGTGTCTTGACCTCCGCTGCCTTTCTTCTGCCTCTTCTCTACTCAAGCTCACATTGAAGTGAAGATGTATGATGGCAGCCGCCTCTGTGAGAACTTTCAAGATTAGCAAAGTGTGCACTGAGAACTTTTCTGCTGCATAGTTTGTTGTAAATACTCTCCAGTGAGCAAAAGCAACGTGAAACACCACAAAAACGGCAAAACGTGGTTGCAGCATCATAATCTGAAACTAAGTATTTTGTCCAGGTAGATGAAATTTAGTTAAGTCAAGCTGATTCAGCACTACAAAAAAGACCTAATGCTGACAGTAAATCAAAAGTAAAAAAAAAAAATGTAAATATATACATTTGCCCTCTAGCGGATTTTTCAGTTGAGCTGTGCAGGACATTTCCACAATAAAGGTGGAAAACGTTTGAATTCAGGCATTGCAGTCTCATTTTCTTCACATCACAAGAACCTCTCTTTATAACAGGGCTGCGCAAACTTTTTACATCTATATGGCTTTCTTTACTTCTGTACGTTCCCATCTAAGACTTAGACCTTCTTGTCTTCATCAGCTCCTTGCTGATGGCTCTCGCTAGACCGATTCTTTTACTTCTAACCATGTAAAATCAACCCTAAGTGCATTTTTCGAAAAAGTGAAGGTCCGACAGCTTATGTAAAATTGTTGCCTGCTATTGTCCTCGACAATAGCAGACAGATTCAACTACAAAACCTCCCAGGGATATTTTTCGTTTAGTTCAAAGCTTCTTATAGAAGCACAGCAGAGTGTGTTTGCAACACAGAAGAACAGCAGAACAAGTCACAAAAGCAGAAGTAACTGCTCTGGCTGCAAACAAAGGCGAACATGCAGAGAGAAGTTTTATAATGAGAAGAAAGCTGGTGTGCCCACGCACTTTGATTGACATGAGATCCTCGCAGAAGTTAAGCACATGGATGCCACAGCAGTCGCCAGTGAGCACTAAAGATGGACGGCTTGTAGAAAATGCAGGTTTTAAAAAAAAAAAACAGAACCTTTCCAGCCTCCACAGCTCTCCTCCTGAGATCTTGACTGCCAGTCCGGGGTGACAGATGGAGCTGTGTTCAGTTAACTCCTAGCCTACTGCCTCTGTCAATGAAAGGCTCCCTGGGGAGAACGGAGACCAACTCAGGGGCAGCAATGACTCACATCGGCTTTCACGCCCGGAAGCTTCCCACAGTCCTCAGCCGAGGACTCTGAAGTAACAAGGGAGGAAGACTCGGAGATCAAACATACATTTAATTGGACCAATTAGGTCCCTCACATCTTTAATTTATCCTCTGTGCTTTATCTTAGTCCTCTTTTGTGAACAACACAGACTGATTGACATGACTATGAAGTGGCAGAGCAGGTATGGTCTAACATCTGTATTACTGAACAGCAGCTGGTGGATCACGTGCAGCCACTAAACATGGTGATGTGGTGAAATATAACCAGGAGGTATTTCCTTACTTCAGGCTTTCAGGAAGGAATCTGCCCTTTCAATTCTGCTCTCCTTGGAGAAGACTGGAAGCAATTGGCCTCACTGGACCCACCGGGTCACTGTAATGTCTGGTTTAGACAGCACTGTCTACCTTTCAGACCTCCCAGGGCAGTGGAAACCAGGGCCACCCAAGTCCTGCAGGAGCTAAGGGCTCTGGGTGTGTGTTTGTGCTCCGTCCACGCAAAACAGCCCGGGCTCTGATCTCAGTGAGGAAAACCTGAACTCAATTTGAGTCAAAAGCGACGGGGAAGACCCACAGCTGGATGATCTGCTTTGTTATTCATCTACATTCATGGCCTTGACTCAGAGCATAATTGTTCCTCCTGTGTAAAATGTTATTCAGGCAGATGTAGAAGAAGATGATGAAACAGTGTGTGTCAGAAGGAAGGCAAATGTTTTGCACCCACATTAGCACTTGCCTAACCAGACTGCCTTTGAATAAGACGTAAGACAACTATACGAATGGAGATAGAAAGTATAGTCACTTTCAGATCAAGCACAAAGAAATACCAAGATGCCTGGAAATGTTCAGGGACAGTTAGGGTGGCTTCAAGTGCTCCAAATAAAATCTGTAGAAACAAAAGCAGTCAGCATCTCCAGTAGATAGCAGTCAGAGTGAACTAATTTGGCAAATAAAGGAAGAATTCTCATGGAGAAGTCGAGCTAAGAGCGGAGCGGTGTAAATTCCCAGCATATAAAAAATGTAAACTTTGAATTTTGAAATTTTTTGAATTTTGAACAACCTGTTTTACTTTTAATTCTGTGAACAAAAAACAAAAAAAAAACAAAAGATGACTTACTGGAAGAGGGATTATGCTGTCCAAAAGATTTATGGGCTTATCAAAAAACACAAGTGTGTAATAGGGTCATGCAACCAGGCCCGACCACAGCTTTCTGCTGACTGGCACAGGCCTGAGAGGTGAATCATAGAGGGGTAGGCTGAGGGGGTTAAGGGGTTATTATGAGGGTTAGTAGTGGTAACAGACTGAAAGAAATTGGGGGTTTAGTTCTTGGAAAGTGACGAGAAGATGCTGCTGTTTACTTCAGATGCAAGCACACAACCCTCGTCACTCTTTATTTGCTGCCCTTTCCTCTCTGTCACAATATCTGTTGTGGTTGCAATGTATAGCTCAGATGGCTGTAAAATTTTAGCTCCAGCTTAGGGAAATGACAGCAAAATAAAAGTCCCAAAGGAAAGTATTATGCATTAAAAACCATTGCACAAACAATAATCCCCTCCCCTCTCAGGTTTGATTGAAGATGTGATTAACACTGCTGTGCGATGACGTGCTTGGCCCGTACAAGGCAGGCCCCACAAAACCCTCAGTGGCAGGAAACATCGAGCCCAGGCTTGTGTGACGAAAACAAGCCACAGAGGCCGGTGTGAAATGACTCAGTGACTCTTTTAAAGATTAGAATCGGTTAAAGGAAGCCGATGGTGTTCAACAAATCCATATTTCACTCCACCAGAGCAACGGATTAGCGACTGGCTGAGGTGAAGAGACATTAAAAAAGTGTGAAATGAAGACTTCCTGCTTAGAAGGACGAAACAGTCCTTTCAAGTGTCATATTACAGAAACAGAACTGGTGAACTATAATGTTTTCGATTTAATTATTAAGTTAACTTAGGTGGAAAAATGTCAGAACACAGAAAAACAGCTAAACTCAGTGCTGACAATATTTACGATAAACTAAAAAGAAGGGTTTACCATCTTTAAAAGATCCAACATTACTATTATTCATACTACTATCATTACTATTACTTCCTAAACTGATTTTATTTAGTGCCCTAGTTACTCCAGAGGGTAATATTTAAATGGTTTGTATATTTAATTCACCTTAATTTTTAGGGTTAGGTTGTAAAACAATATTTCAAGATTCAAACACCTCCAAACCCCACGGTGGTGGCAGCATTATGCTGTGGGGGTGCTTTTCTTCAGCAGCGACAGGGAAGCTGGACAGAGTTGATTAGAAGATGGATGGAAATAAATACTGGCTACAAAGACTGAGGACCAACTACCCCAAACACACAGCCAGAACTACAAGAGAATTGTCTAGATGAAAGTATAGTCATACTGTGACGGAATGGCCCTGTCAAAGTCCAGACCCAAATCCAATTGAGAATCTGTGGCTTGGAAATAGATTTTCAAAGACAGTCTCCATCTCATCTGACTGAACGTGAGCTCTCTGGCAAGAAGAATGGGCAAGAATTTTAGTCTCTTCGTGTGCAATGCTGTTAGAGACATCCACAAAAAACTTGGTTGTGGTTGGAGCAAAAGGTGGTTCTGCAGAGTATTTATTCAGCGGTGCTGACCACTGCTGCATGTCACACCGTTCTGAATTTTATTTGGGAAAAACGTTCTGTCATGTATAATTTTTGGCATAACTTTGTTGGTCTATCGCATAAAATCCTGAAAAAAACACATTGAAGCTAAAACAACTTTACAGGTTGTTTGTGTGGCACTTTGAAAAATAAGCTTAACAATTAATTTTTTGTAGGCAATAAACTTAATGAACTCACTTTGTAATTTGCACTTCTAAACTAAAAACGGCAAAATTGAAAAATACACATTGTAATATATCAAAATGTACAAAAACGTTCAAGGTGTACGATCCACATTCACAAGTAACTGTGTATGGTCTTTGTATTTGTAACTGTTGTGTCTTTGTAACTGTGTATTTTTCTTACTGTCGTGTCCACTGCTTTGACCGCAGTAGACAGTACATGGGTTGAAGTTTTATCCTGTGCCTTGAGCACCACACAGCCTTGGGGTCCCAAAGTGATGATGACCGCTGCACAGCCTCGCCTCAGCAGCTCCTGAGCGGCATGATGAGCGTTCTCCACATTATTCACTGAGTAACCGGTCAGCAGCTCTGCCTGCAAGGAAGTAACCGGGACAAATCAGTCAGCATTTCAAGGAGAGAAGTTAGTCACAGGTTAGGAATTAAAATGAAAGTTTAGAGAAAAACCGATGCTGGGTAAAATTCTGTGTTAGGGAAATTCCCAGAGATAAAAGATAAGTAAGCAGCACATTCTGTTTAATGTGCAAGTCAGCAAAGCTTTATTTTCTGTCTTTTGTCATTTAATAAACAGAGTTAAATATATTACAACCATTTATGTCAGCACATCTCTAATTAGTAACTCCTCATTGTTATGAGTCTCTTAATTACACAGCGGCCGTGGTCAGACAGAACCATAAAACACTGTGGATGATTTTTAAAATTCAACAACAGTCTGCAGGCCTCAAATCCTTCCAGAGAAGATCCTATGACTTCATCTGGCTCCAGCTCAATAAAAGAGTGACAATGCAAGGACCCAACGAACATTACAGAAGGTTCCTCAGGATCAATTTTTGGTAAGCTGGAGCTCCTGTTTGTTACTCTTTCCCCAAAAAAGCTGCTGTTTCTGCGTGCAGATTAATGCTGTCCTTACCAAAATGCTAAATTACATGCACAGTCTTGTATGCTGTGCTCAGCATGCAGTTGTAACAATTTCTCTGTTGAGGTAAGCAGCACTGCAACAAAATTACTAATTATTTCTACCACTGCACTGGATGTTAAACAAATATTAAAGCTAGAGCATTATTCAATTCTACAGTTACATTACTCATTCACTATGAGTCAAGGTAAAACGTCTTTGGTATGTTGCATTTAAAAAAAAGATTACAGTTGCAGACTTTTGAGTCTAGAATGGTTGCTGCCCACGAGGGAGCTATTCACTCAGTTTTGATTCTTTGATGCTACACTGAAGGACAAACACTAAATTCACTTTTCTGCTATTTTTATAGAAAAGACCAACACAAAGTACATTATAATTGTGAAGTGGAAGAAACAGCTTGTGTGGTGTTCAACACGTTTTCACAAATAAAAATCAAAAATATTTGGCATGTATTTGGATTTAGCTTATTTACTTTGAAAACTCTAAATAAAATCCTTTGCACTAATTGCCTTCGGAACTCACCTAATAGAGTGTGTGAGACACAGCAAACTTGTTGAAGAAGGTGCTCTGGTCAATTGAGACCACAAGCAAAATTCTTGTCCTACCTGCAAAACATGGAGGAAAACTAACACATGACATCACCCTGAACAAACCTTCCACACAGTGAATCGTGGCGGTAGCAGCGTCATGCTGTGGGGAAGCCTTTCTTCAGCAGGGACAGGAGAGCTGCTCAGTGTTCATGGAAACATGGATGGAGATTATAGACAATCCTGGAGGAAAATCTGTTAGAAGCTGCAAAAGTCTTGAAACTGGTGTCAAGGTTTACCATTCTATTGTAGCTCTGGCTGTTAGATTTATCCTTTCAGTAGGATAACCACCTAAATCAAACAGCCAGAGCTACAATGGAATGGTTTAGATCCACGGAAATCCATATGTTAGAATGGCCTAGTCAAATCCTTGACCTACATTACCAGTCAAATGTTTTAGATACACTTCCTCACTTAATGGGTCTCTTTATTTTCATGACTATTTAAATTGTAAACAGCAACAAAGCTGTGAATGAACACACATGGAATTATGTAGTAAACAAAAAGTGTAGAATAACTCTAAACATATACATAAACCTTAAATATTTTAGATTCTTCAAAATTGCCACCTAATTACTGCTTTGCACCCTTAGCATTTTCTCCATGAGCCTCATGAGGTGGTCTCCTGAAATGGTTTTCCAAAGAGTCTTAAAAGAACTTCCCAGAGGTTCATTGAGAGGCGGCCATTTAAGGAATCTAAAATATAAAACATATTTTAAGCTCTTTTACAATTTTTTGTTTGCTACATAATTGCATGTGTTCATTCAAAGTTTTGATGCCTTCAGTGAGAATCTACATACAATGTAAAGATTCATAAACATAAAGAAAACCATTAAATGCGAAAGATGCTCTAAAACTTTTGACCGTTAGTGTATATCCAATTTAAAATGTGTGGAAAAACTTGAAAATTAATGTCTACAGAAACTAAAGAAAGGGGAAATATTTTTGTCTTTACATGTGCAAAGCTGGTAGAGAAACAGCCCACAGGACCTGCAGATGTAATTACAGTGAAAGTTGGTTGTACAGTGTGGAACCAGTGGATGATGGAAACAAATGCAGGCCACACCTTTCAGGTTTTCAAAAAAACTCCAAAACATCACCTAATGTGATGTTCTGGATTTTTGTTTTAGATTCCATCACTCACAGTTAAAGAGTACCTATAATAAAAATTAAAGACTTCTACATGCTTTGCAAGTGGGAAAACCTGCAAAATCCGCAGTGTATCAAATACTTGTTCTCCCCACTGTATCACTAAAAATCCCCCGCAAATAAGTTTGCTATGTGACAAAATATAGAAAACGTATAAGGGGTACTGATAATTTTGGAGTGCACTGTATTCTTCTTTTGAAAGCAAAAACAGGGGCCTATGACTGCGAACTGGACAAATAAAATAAAAATAATAAAAGTGGCATCAATGTTAAACATATATTTTACATATTAGGACCTCGAGTTGGGTGATTGTTCAGGAATCACATCAGTTGTACATAGGGTCTTTCAGCGTCAGAAGACCACAAACCCTCCGGGCCTCGGGGACAGTTTTTTCCCACTAAATCCGAAAACATGGGCGGGGAAAACGGGGCCCCCATCTTCACTCAGACCTTCAACAAGTCTTTGGAGCTGTTCAAGCGCCTTACCATCATCTCGATCCTCAAAACGCCCACCCACCGGCATTTAAATGAACTACGTATCGCCACCCGATGTCTGGGGCCATAAAATTCCTTTAAGGACGGATTTGAGGCATTTAAGGAAAATTTGTGGCCCCCCTGCTGACCCCATCGCATTTGGGGCCTATCGGAAAACGGTGGGCATTTAAATGATGGGACTGGAACCTGGGACTACACTTCATCCTCCACTACCACGACCACCCAGAGATCTGTTTGGGGGATTTCCCGGGTTTGGAAAAACTTTACCTTTCAATTAGACATTTTAAACAAAAAACTTCACCCCCCTCAAAAATGCCCTTACCTGTCAGTGGATCACCAGCTTCCTGACTGATCAGCAGCAGCAGGTGAGGCTGCTCCTGATCAGTAAGTTTATTTTATCTCCTCTAATGTTTATATATTTATACTTGATGTCTGTATGCTGTGAGCGCATGAAAACAAAGTCAAATTTCCCTTTGTTTGTGCCCCCACAATTTTGGCTAATAAACGGGTTCTAAAAGGGATTTAATATTTTGGTTTTTTGGGGGGGGCGGTAAGGGATTTAAAGTCTGTGTTTTTGTCTGTGCAGATCTGTGGGTCCCTAGGGTGAAAAATAAAAAAGGTGGTTTTTTTTTGACTAAAAAACCCAATCACCCCGGGGAAATTTTTGGCTGGGATCCCCAGAGTCCCTTTTGCATTTTTGTCATCAAAGGGGCCTTTTTCTTTTTTCTCCTCCATAGACAGAACAGGGGCACGTTCCTTTAGCCCAACACCTGTGCACGGAAACATGTCAGTCAGCATCAGATGGGGGGAGTAAACCAGCACTGACACAGGGTGGATCTCCCCCTTTTTAGCCCTCACCCAAAGGGAGAAATGTCAAGATCAGATTTTTAGTGCGGGTTTGGGGGACAGCTCAAAAAAAAAAAATGGTATTTTTTCAGAGCCCCACCCAAACTCAAACGCCAAAGGAAAAAAAAGAGCTGTTTTGTTTTTCTTCGGCTTCAACCGGGGAAAGGGAAAATAAATCTACCTCCCTCTGTGTTCAGAAATATGAGCAGAATTACAGCTCCCTCACAGTTCAGGCATACCAATGGTGTGTGTGTGTGTGTGTGTGTGTGTGTGTGTGTCCACGCACAAAAACAAGAGGACCTGTTCTCTTTAAAGCATATGCAGTAAAAATCTGTTGACAGTGTGGGTGTATTTAAAGGAAGGTCCATGTTTATGCATTAGAAACAAAACAAGGCTGTTGTTACAGGTTTTTTATTTTAAACCATTGTTTTTTTTTTTACCCTTTTTAAAAAAAAATTAGATTAAAAAAAAAATATTTTAAAGTTGCGGGTTTAAATTTGGGGGGGGACAATAATAAATAATAAAGTCAGTGTTTAGGAGCTTGAGCAAGCAGGATTATTTATGAAACCATCTCTTAATTAAATGATCCTTCTGCTTATAAATCTAGAAGGAAAATTCATACCTTTCAAGTGGCCATCTCCATAATTTTAAAGAAAGCTTTTGACAATCATTTTTTAAAAAGTGAAAAAGGAACAGAAAACACAGGGGAGGAAAGCCCAACCCAGTGTTTTAAAAAATTTATTCATATTAAATTGATCATTTTTCACAGTTTGATAAAATTAAAATCCCCAAAAAAATGTACTGTACACAATACATCACACCAACACAAAGTAGTACATAATTGTGAAGTGGTGTGAAGTGCCACATGATTTTTAAACCATTTTTAACAGTCAACAAACAGAATATTGTGATGTGCATTTGTATTTACGTCTTTTGGGGGATGTCTCTTCCAGCTTTGCACATATGGGGACCTCTAATACAAATTCCTCTGCAAAATTGTCAGATTGGATGGAAAGTATCTTGCCAGAAATGGATTTCGATCTGAACTTTATCGGAAATTTTTAAACAAAAAATAGTTGCATTCCAAGTGTTTTACAGGGCAAAAAAGATTCCCTCCAGAAAATTTGGGTTGAATTTAAACTAATTTTAAATTTTTAACCCCCCCTCGTTTTTAAACCAGCCTCCCTGTCCATGTTAAAGAAAAGTACCCCCGCAGCATGAGTGCCACCACCGGGTTTTAAACCCTGAGATGGTCGCTCCCGGGTGTGGCAGTGACCTGCCTTTTTTTTATTTCTAAGAGTTTTTTGACCCCGGGCAGCTTTCCCTTTTGTTTTGTGTTCCCTTAAAACAGGATCTTCCACGGCTTTCTTTCAACATTGGCTTTCTTTTTTTTATTTTTTTCCCCCAAAAGGCCAAAAAAAATCAAGACAAACTTAATCTGTCAGGGCCCAGAGCATCGCCTGGGGCTGTGGACCTCTGGGGCTTTCCTAATTAAAGCTTTTTCTTTTCCCGGCCTATTTTCTTTTGGGGGGGAAAGTCCAAAAACCCTTGGGTTTGGGTTTTTTCTCACTTTTTTTGTTTTTAAAAACCAAATTTTCCCGCCGAGTTTTGCAGGCACGGCAAAAATTTTTTTAGAGGTATCAAAATTTAAAAGGAAAATAATAGTAGCACATACATATTTTGAAACAGTATCATTTTCCTTCCACTTAAAAAGTATATGTTACTTTGTGTCCGATAAAATCCCACTAAAATTGAAATTTGTAGTTGTAACGGGACAAAAGCAGAAAAAAATTCGAGTAATTTAAAAAAAAATTTGTTTTAGATTGACAGAAACACACCTTTCAAAGGCAAAGAAAGGGGGCAAAAATTTCATGCTAAACCCCCAAATTCAGAGCCGCTAACAATTGGCGCGGGGGGGTGAGAGTTTCATTCCCCCCCCCCGATGGAGGGCGGGTTTGGGGGTTCCAAAAGGGGCCCTTCTGCCAGGAAAAAACATTAGGGAAGAGTGGTGCAACTTTTTTTTTCTCTAATGAATCTTTCTGACTGCGTGGGACATCTGGGATATCATTTGTACCAACTCATTATCATAGAATATATTTCAGCACCCCTTAAACTAGTTTCAAGCATCCCTTTTAAAACCATCTAATGATAAACTAAAAACCTCCCTCTAATGGGTTTGGTTTTAGAGCTTTTTCAACCTTTCCCCCCTCCCACCAACAAAATAGAGGACATTTAACCTCCCATGAATGACAATCAGAGGGAGAAAAGAGATGAGACATATTTCTTTTTGTCAACTCTCCCTTTCATGTTCCCACACCTGGCGACAGCACCTCGATGCCCCGCATCACCTCATCAAATAATGAAACCCAGTTAAACTGACATCAACTTCATCCCCAGAGGGTGGTGACTAACTCCGCCAAAGAGCCCCATACCCCCCTGTTGTTTTTACAAACCTTTCCCCATCTGCCCCCGGGGGCCCCCCCCCCCCTGCCCGGGCTTCTTTCCTAAACAGCACTCGGGGGGGATTTTGGCTTTACATTTTCTGGAGACATACTTTTTGTCTTTGTCATCATAGCTGTGAGTTTAAATGGATGAAAAATCAGTACCTGTCAGTACATCTATTTTTTATAGATGTACTGACAGGGGTTCATGACCCAGAAAGTGCAGATGCATCTGTTCAAAGATTCATTTTAAACCCAACATTCCCCGGGTTTTTTTTAAAAGGGATCCTCGGGATGGCTCCCAGTTCGAGGGGCGACATTTTATGTGGAAAAAAATGCCTTTTTACGTCAGAGGCAGGGGTTTTTTTTTAAAAAGAAAGACAGAACCATTTGGGTCCCCCCAGTAAAAACTCATTGTCAAAAGGAAAAAAAAAACCAGTTTAAAGGGATGATTCGTCCCTTTAGGGACATGGCGCATTATCCTGTGGAAAGAACCATCAGAAGAGGGTTTTACACTGGGGTTCATAAAGGGATGGACAACTAGAAAACAATATCGGGGTGGGGTGTGGCTTTGAAAACCGAGGGGTACTAAGGGGCCCAAAGTGTGCCAAGAAAGTACCCCTACCCCCATTACACCACCACCACCAGCCTGAACCTTTGTTTAAAAAGGCAGGATGGACCCATGTTTTCCCCTGGGGTTTGACCCCCAAAAATTCTGACCCACCACGAAGTCGCGGGCAGAAACGAGATTTCCATCGACCAGGCAATGTTTTTCCCAAACTTTATTGCCCAAATTTTTGGGTTTAAAGCCTGTGCGAAATTGAAGCCCATTTTCCTTTTTCTTAGCTTACAGGGGGAGGGCCCCAGTGGGTCTTCTGCTGCTGTAGCCCATCCGCCCCCCAAGGTTCGACGTTTTGTGCGTTCAGAGATCCCTTTTTGAATGCCTTTTTTGAAAAAAGGGTTGGTTAAATTTGGGTTACTGTTGCCCTTCAAATCAGCTCGAACCATGCCACGTTCAAAGCCATTTAAAAATCACCTTTTTTTCCCTCATTCTGTGTAGGTTTGAAACGCAGCAGTTTAATTTCCCATGTTTTACCCCTTTAAATGCATTGAGTTGCTGCCATGTGATTGGCTGTTTAGAAATTAGCTTTAACCCCTTTTCCCCCACCATAAAGGGAAACAAAAACTCCCCACCCCCCCCCCGACTTTTGCTTCTCTGTTTTTAATTTAAAAAATCCTTAATCCTGCGCGGGCATTACGTACAGGGGACCAAACAAATACCCCGGGCCAAAAACCCCCTCGTTTTTCTACAAACACAAAGGCAAAAGTTTGCGGAATTAGGGGTTTGGTTTGATAATTTCGGCCCAGTTTAACTTACACGGCCGTAACTGATATGAAAAACAGGCAAACATCGGCCGTTTCCGATTTTAATAAAGAAAATTTTGTAAAATTCCTAATTGTTTTGTAGGACATTTTTCTTTTTTTCCCTGCATGCATGTCTGAGGAAGATAGAGTGATTGGGCGTGGAGGTATAAATAGTAATGTTTTCCACGCAGTAAGTCTTGTGTGTGTGTGATTCATCACCTCAGACTCATTACAGCAAAACACATCAGAGACCCTGTAGAAACTGTAATCCAAGTCAGGGACGGCCGGCGCAGGGTTGAAGATTGTCTTTACTGCAACGAGAAACAAAAACGGTCCGTTTCATTGACAAACGTCACAATTGACAGGTTGAACAGAGCCTGAAAAATGTAAATGTTCAAAATAATCCAGCCACTTATCCAGCTGTCAGCTTGTTTTTGAAAGGATTTTAACACTTTCACTCGATGAGATCTTTTGTCTCCATTTCTGAATGTTGCTGCCAAGACACCTTAATTAAACCTTCAGTGGGAACAAAGGCTTGCAGGCGACCGTTTGGGGGTTAAATCGGGAAAAGAAAAAGCTCAAGGGGAAAAAAGCTGCTTTTAAAAAAAAACCCTTTTAAAAAATTTTAAATTACCATTGGGTTAAAAAAAACCCAAAAAGAAAAAACCCCGTGAGTTGTTATGTGAGTTTTGACCCTCTGTGTATACGAAAGTGAATTTGTGTGTGTCAAAAAATTTAATCCCTTTTATGTGTTTGAAATAAATTTTATCCCCATTTTTCATAAAGCAGAGCATTAATGCTTCTAATACCGCGATTTTGTGTTTTGGGGGAAAGGATAACCCCCAGCCGACGAGGCTTTAAATTTCCCAAAAACCCCCTGGTAAAAAATAAAGCCTTCCCGCAAGTTTGAAAGGTCTGGGGGAAAATATACTTTATCAGCGCTGATGACATCAAAGTCTGTTGTGCAGAAGTGTGTGTGCGTGTGTGTTTGCGTGGGCTCAGAAGAGAGCAGATGCGTGGGTTTGTGCAGGGCTTTGGCCACCTGGCACTTTGAGGTGGATGGTTGGGTGCTGGCGAGTAAAAGTGGAAATACTGTCTATTTCACTGGACATGAAATAATTCTACTGTATTTGCACTCAGGATTCAAGGATACGCAACTCTTCCAACTCTTCCTATTTTAACTTTGGACTGACTACTTTTCAAGACAAGTGTGCAAACTCTGGAAAGTTATGTCTCTGTGTATGTAAATACAAAAAGTTTCCTCTGTAAAAGTCTGCCAAAGCAAAGGGCTGTTTTTCCCAAAGGGCTCGGTCGGGATTTCTTTGGTCTTTGTTTTAATTTTTTCCAAATTCCAAATTTTTGGTTATATATTGAATTAAAATGGATTATGCAGTTTTGATACAGACGACAGGCCTTCACATTAGGGATCAACACATTTTTTGGTAAAAACACCAAACAACTTTGGCCCTCACAACACCCATATAATAAAAAATAAATTATAATAAAATTTATAAATAATAAATATAATATAAAAATATAATATAATATAATAAAAATATAATAAATTTATAAATAATATAATAAATTTTTAATTTAATATAATATAAATAATATGCCGGTGGCGCAGTTGGTAGCACTGTTGCATTGAAAGCAAGAAGGTCCGGGGGTTCGCCCCCGGGCCCGGGGGTCTTTCTGCATGGAGCTTGCTTTTTCCCCCCTGGTGGGGTGGGTTCTCACCGGGTACTCCGGCTTCTCCCACAGCCCAAAAGGGACATGTCTATTAGGTTAATTGGTCACTCTAAATTGCCCTTAGGTGTATGAATGAGTGTGTGCATGGTTGTTTGTGTGTTGCCCTGCGATGGACTGGCGACCTGTCCAGGGTGTACTCCGCCTCACACCCATAGACTGCTGGAGATACTATGGAATAATCGGTAGAAAATGACTATAATATAATATAATATTTTGCAAACCCGACCCAAAAACTAAGTCATGCCCGTTTCCGATTTGCTATGGGATGTTTTGGGGTATTTAAAAAAAACTTATTTTTGGGGGTGAAATTTTTTAAGGCCCCTGTTTATATCTTTGAAGAATATGTGTCGCGTTAAATTTGCTTATGGGTCAAATAGTGTTTGTGTATCGGGATCAAGGGTGTGGACTGTGTTCAGCTGTGTTAGGACAGGGTAAATTACTTTTGCTGTGATGTCACCATTTTGTTTATTTTCTATATTTATGGATCAACTGACTGTTGTAAATGCTTTATGAGTGCCCCCAAGGGGTCTGACAATTATTAGCTAATAAAGTACATAATGCAGTCAGTTTTAGTATCAAACATTTAAAATCCTGAGGTTTTGGGGGGAATTATAGCAGACAAAAGCATTTTCATAGTGTTGATGGGGATTTAATTTTTGTTGAGTTATTTGGGTATTTTAAACAGCAGGGTGTACATTTTTGAGCCCGTGGTTTTTACTAAAGAAGTATACCGGGGGTTTTGACAGCTGCGGGATAAGCCTTGGAAAAATTTTTGAACATGTCCAAAAAAAAATTTTTGGCAGTTTAAGGAAATGTGTTTAAAACCCATAAAAAATAGATTTTTTACTTAAAAGGGAATCATCTGTAAAATCTTTGGGGTGGCTTGCTAGAGGAAACTTTTAAAAACATAAGAGCAATGAGGAAAATTTAATGTTTCATTGTTAAGACACAACCTGATATTGTTGTATTACTCAAGCTATCCTCAATAATCATATTATTATGTTTTGTTCCTGAAGACAAAACAGCTGCTACACACAAGGTTAGTCACTTTATTGTGCAGGTGTTTAGTATGCATAAGATGAACATATGCAAGACATCCATGGAAGGAATCTCATTAATATTCACGCAGGAGCAGCTTGAATGAAATCCCTTATCCACTAATGCATGGGGTGTCAGCACGTCACACAGACTGACGTATCTGTCTGTCTCAAGTTGCTTTGTTTTTCTCACCAGGTGTTAATGAAACCACTTAACCAACACACACACACACTCACAAACACACACACACACACACACACGGGCGCTCACAGCTGCTAGGACAGATGTGGCAACTCTGGGATGTGTGAGTACTGAGTCACGTCTGGCAGCCGGGCACGTGTGCGTTTCTGTTTCATGACTCTGGGCTTTTTAATGTTGGCTGGTTCAAAGTCTGGTTGCGCATAAGCTGAGAGAGCAGCCAGAGGAGTTTTTAGGAAACACAAAAAAATTGTTGACGTGGTTGGTTTAGGACGAAAGGTGGATGGAAAACAAGGCCAAAGAGAAAGCAGTAAGACACACAGGAACAAGTATACACACATTCACACACTAAAAGGGATGAGTCATCAGTGAGTATGTGAAAGAGCTTAAAGAGGCTCTAATTGCATCTGGTGAGAAATATAAAAGCAGCATTTTGTTAAGACAAGGAAGCAGAGGAGAAAAAAGGAGTGAAAACGGAAGAAGAATGAGAAGAACTGAGTTTTTTCCATTAACTTCTCGATACTAAATGGTTGGTGACAATAATTCTACATACTTTCCCTTCAAATAATGGCATAAATCAAACTCTTTTTCTTCACAGGTTATCCAGACTTTCTAAGAACTGGCATCCACAGAGTGTTGCTCGATGGTGACATTTGCGTAAATTGAGCGTTGCTTCACCCCCGCGTTATTAAACCCATTAACACCCGTTCCCTCTAGAGAACTCCATTTACGCAACGCTCTGGTGCAGCAACGTCGAGGTGGCATCTTCGCCAAACGTCTGCGCTCGCCTTGCATCTCTTCTGGTGCTTCATGCCAAGCTGACATGGAGTGGAGGGTGGGTGGGGGGCGGGGCATTCGGAGAGGCCATCTGGGTATCCCATCTGCAACACGGTTACGGCTGCGACTCTTTGATACTGGCAGCCTGCGGCGAGTGATTATGGATGACAGTCTCTGATGACAGTGGTGACAGTCTCCGAAGACGTCTCAGTGACGTGGAGGGCTGCTAATAATAGATGATTAACTAAGACACATTGTGACAAAAGAAAAGTGGACAGATGAGTTGAACAAGACAGAGGGTGGGGACCTAAAAATGGAGCTTCTCTGGTGAAACAGGTCAAGAATCCTCTTTTAAAAGTGAGTTTATGGGCAATGTTTACCCCTGATATAAACTATTATAGTGAAATAACAGAAAATTATAACTTTGGGACAACTTTCATTACAACATGTACATGTTGCTTTCATTATGTGTAAAACCACGCAAATTGAAAATGTCAAATATTTCTTTGGTACATTTCAATGCAGCCTGACCAGATTTAAATGACTGTATGCCCATGGGCGGTTCAAGACAGGGGCCAACAGGGGCCAGTGCCCAGGTAGAACTGGTCCTCCCCCCCTTATGGCCCCTATACTGAAAACATAATACTAAATCATTTTCTTATGACTATATGTGCTGACACAGAAGCCGTAACTGATTGGTCTCTTGGAACAATTCAATTTTTTACCTTTGCGGATTTACTTTAACAGTGAATTAAAAATCAAGGGGTTGCACTTTTAGATTCAGATAGGATCACAGTTTTCATCTGCTAGATCAGGGGTCTGGAACCTGCAGCTTCGGAACCGCAAGTGGCTCCGTGGCTCACTTAATATACTAAACGATGAATATTGCCTTGTTTTTTTTTTGTTTCTCATTTTGTTCTGTGCCCCTTTGAAAAAACATGGACCCCTCCCTGGCCCCCTTGGTAAATTTGGTCTAGAAACGCCTCTGCGTATGCCATTATGATAAGTAAAGATTTGATCACCTACAAACAAACAAGAATTCTGCTTTCAACAGACTGTGTGGGCACAACTGAATTGGTGCCCACAGAGATCAATCAGGTATCCCTGACCTTAAGTATATTAAACACTAACTGTTCATAGAATCTATTATTTCCATTCCAACATCTCCACCGCTATCAGCAAGACTATGAATCTGTCAAAGACATGGAAGAAAAAAATTTAAGATCTGTGAAGAGCGTAATGGGCTTTAGGGCCACAAGCAAGAAGCTCATTCAGAAGGTGACAAGTTTTCGTGTGATAACTGGGGAATGGAAAAGCATAAAATTATGACCAGCATAATGCAATGTGTGCACAATTATTAGGCAAGTGTGTATTTTCACCATATCCTACTTTAGGCATGTTTTCTAACTCCAAACTGGATAAACTTGAATGCTAAATGGATTTAACCAGAGCACGTGATGTGTATCTGTGTAATGAGGGAGGGTGTGGCCTAAGGAGGTCAATACCCTATATCAAGGTGTGCATATTATTAGGCAGTTTCTTTTATTTAGGCAAAATGGGCCAAAAAAGAGATTTAATTTACACTGAAAAGTCAAAAATTACTAAATGTCTTTAAGAGGGATTCTGCACTCTTGAAACTGCTAAGAAATTGGGGCATGATCATTGAACCATCAAATGTTTTGCTGCAAATGGTCAACAGCATCGCAAGAAACATGTTGAGAAAAAAAAGACGCAAATTAAATGCCAAAGATTTTAAAAGAATCAAGAGTAAAGCTACCCGGAACCCATTATCTTTCAATGCTGCAACCTACCTGGAGTACCTTAAAGTTCAGCGCTCAAAGACATGGCCAAAGTAAGGAAGGCTGAAATCAGGCAACCACTGCACAAGAAACATAAGCTGAGGTGGGATACCGGTTGGGCTAGTATTATTAAAGATGAGATGGTTGGACCTTTTCGGGTTGAAGGTCAAAATCAACTCTCAAACCTACTGCCAGTTTTTAGAAAACACTTTCCTCAAGCAGTGGTACAGGAAAAAATCAGCATCTTTTAAAAAGACAATGATTTTTATGCAGGACAATGATCCACAACATGCATCGAAGTATTCCCCTGCGTAGCTAGCCAGTAAAGGTGTTGAAGATGAAAAACTTATGACATGGCCCCCTTCCTCACCTGACCTAAACCTAATTGATAACTTGTGGGCAATTCTTAAACGTTGAAGGAAAACAGTACATCTCTCTGAACGGAGTCTGGCAAGACCGTGGTTGCTTCTGCACAAAATGTTGACCATTAGCACATCAAGAAAATGACAGACTCCATGAATGGAAGGCCTAGAAGGGTGGCTATATTGGTCACAACTTTTTTTTTATGTTTATCGAAAAGTTTTGAGTTGTTTGTTTATAATTCTCATTGAAATAAATAACAATAAAAAAAGTATGATGGTAAAATGTGTGTTTTCATTTAGTTGCATAATAACTGTGCACAATAATAGTTGCCCAATAATTGTGCAAATATAGCTATTCTCCTAAAAGAGCCAAAACCTCAATTTTACTTTCTTAAACATTCCTGTTTGATGTTTCTTACGATTTTGGATTAAACGAGAGCACTGTAGTTGGTGATTAATAAAAATAATCCTCAAAACTAAGACTTTCCTAATAATTGTACATGCATTGTAGAGTGTTGGTCCATATTTTGCTTCCAAAAAAGTCCCGCGCATTGAGGCATGGACACCACTAGACTCCTGAAGGCATGCTGTGGTATCTGGTTGTTGCAGGTCCTCCTAATCCTGTAAAATGCAAGGTGGGGCCTCCATGGATTGGATTCATTTGCTCAGTGCATTATTTACATAATATACATATTGCATTTAAATATGGGGTATTTGGAGGCCAAGTCAACATCTCAAACACGTTGCTGTGCTCCTCAAACCATTCCTAAGCCATTTTTTGCTTTGTGGTATGGAGCATTATGCTGCAGAAAGAGACCGCAGCTATAAGCCAATACCTTTTCCATGACAGGGTATAATTGGTCTTCAGCAGTGTTTAAGTGAGTGGTACGTGTGAAATAAACCATCCGCATGGAAAGCAGCATCCAAAGTTTACCAGCAGAACATTGCCAAAAGCATCACACTGCCTCTATGCGCGATCCATTAATTAGAGCACAGTGTACAGGTCCTGCAGCATCAAAGCAGCACCAGACAGTTACACCCTATCAACAAGGTTTTCACTGTTGGTAAATGCAAATGTAATGAGATAAACACCCTTCAAAAAGTTCTACCTTTGTCAGTCCACAGAATATTTTGCTACAAGATCTTTAGGATCATCAAGATGTTTTTTGCTGCTCTTGGTGGTCTTTGCAGTGAGCTGAGGTTTTCTCCCATGGATTTCATTTTACCACAGTAGTGTAAATACTTGTAGTGTTTTAGAGGTTGTTCTGGGTTCTTTTGTGACCTTCTGGATGAGTCGTAGATGTGCTCCTTTTGGTAGGCCAGCCACTCCCGGGAAGGTTCACGGCTGTTCCATGTCTTCTATATTTGTAGAGAAAGGCTCTCTCTGTGGTTTACTGGAATCCCAAAGCCTTATTATTATTTCTATCTATTTCTATTTATAACAACGGAGGCCTCACTTTTTCATAAAAAAGTGTGTTTGTGTTGAATGGGTGTGTATGAGTGCGAGTTTGTCACCTGGAAGTGTACATTTGTAAGCGTAGTGAGAACAGTAGAAAGCCTGCAATCCACAGCACCTAAGAGCTGTGAAGGGCAGGTAGACCCGCCTCCGAAGGGCTGCAAGAGTCCCAGGCAGCCCCAACGGCACCATCCGAGAGCTCTGGCCATCCCCACATCCCCAGTCCCCATACCGGCAAAGGCTACGTGCCAGGGGCTAAGGGACCACGTTGTGGTAAATAAATTTGAAAAAAATATTTAGACTGCCAGACTTCCAGGGAAACAATGATGTTCCTCCATGTTCTCCCCCTCTCTGCTGCTCATGTGTGCATCTGCATAGCACAACCTTAGATCAAGACTCAAATAGGTATGTTCCTTGCCCGCTGTGGTAAACTGGTAAGGTGTGAAAACATACAGACGTTTAATAAATAATAAATTGAATATTACATGTTGTCATTTTCTTGAGTGGGCAGGCGGTCCTGTTGGCAGGGACCCCTTTGGGCAATGGTAGGGTAAATGCTGTGAAGTGTATGTCAAAAGTGCATTAAAATTGGGGTTATGGCTGGGGTGTACAAACCCCACTGCTTGTTGACAGTCCCCCCCACCCCAACCCCAAAGTGTCTCTAGTGCATTAAAATTGAGGTGCAGGGGCCAAATATAGCAGAGGGGAGAGGGGAACCCACGCCCCAAGACCCTACTCCTGTATGGTGTTGCATATGTAAGGGAGGAGGGGGTTGGCACCAAGGCAGCAGCAAGAATCCCCCCTTGGGGGCTAGCTCCCCAAATGGCCCCCATATTTTCCTGCCAGCATCCTCACCACCGGCATCGGACGAGGCCAAAGACCCCCTAGAGATCCCCAAAGACACCACAAGGGGGACCCCACAGAGCAGCCAGCCCACCCAGAGGAGGCAGTCCGGGAGCCCCTGGGCCAGCCAAGAGAAGCAAGCCCACTGCTGGCAGCCCAGGACCCAGAGATCTGCCAGACCGGCCAGGACAACAGGCTCTCAGCTTCCAGACCCTATGGTCCACATGGACATACCTAAATTCCTCAACCCCCCTCCCAGCCTAAGACCCTATTCTGGCCCACCCATGCCCTGGCCCCCCAGCCCTAGTCTACCAAGTCCCATCCACCACTGCTCCCAGCCCACCCACTGGGCCAGGGATGTCGAGGAGGCAACCTCCCACCTGGCACACAGGCAGCCACACCACCAGTAGCCAGAGCAGGCCCTAAGCCGCCCAGGGACCCAGCCCCAAACCCGCCCCCAGCAGCCAGGAGCAGAAGCAGACCAGGCAAGAGGGAGCAGCAGCCCATGACCCCCTCCACGCCTTAATGCCGGCAGCATACCCCCAGCATCACTACTAGGTGATGTAGTGAATTATTGGAGACTAAACCAATTCAAAGTTATTCTGTTGTTTTTTCTTAGAAGCAGACATTCTCTCCATAGAAACAACTTCTAATAACATATTTTTAAAATGCATTATATTTAAACTCATTTTATTCTTCCAGTTCTTAAGTATTGTATTTTTTTGCAATGCTTAGAACTAAAAAAATGATGTGGCATCTAATTTTTTTTTCCAAACCTACTTTTGTGATGTCACCAAGAAGGCAAAGTGAGGGGCAGATTGGAACTGTATACTCTAGGAATTTGGTAGGTCTTCAAATACTTTTAGCCAGAAGCCACAGACAGGCGGACAATGTCAGAGAGCATGTAGGTAGTCATCAGGTAAATCTCCCATACAGTTTGGACATGTGTCGGTAAAAATAATTTAAAACATCCTTTTTCCTCTCTAGTGCGTTCTATGAATGATTTTGTATTGTATCGCATTGGCATTTTTGGCCATTTTACAAGGTTTATGCAAGGTTTACTGCAATTCAACCTGGAAAGACTCACAAAGAGAAGACAGGGATGCAATTAGGAAAGTTTATTAGTGAATATTTATATCTTTGGCGCTCGGACCCCAGTGGAAGACATGAATGCTGAGAATGTCATGCGCTACAATGAACATCTTAGGGTTAGATTTAAAGATGTCTTCCACCCTGGAGATGGGGTGGAGGAGGGTCAAAATTCAGCTGCAGAACGGAGGGTTCCATGGATGAAGATCTTTTAAAGCGGAGCCTCGAAGGATGATTGGCCGGGAAAAGATGCAGACTTCACGCTGATTGGCGGAGCAGAGCCGCATGGAGGAGTAATTAGACGAAGCTGGAGGTGATGGTGAGTCTTCTATGTTGAATTTTCGTTTAAACTCCATTAGTTAATATCTGTACCGGTAGATAAATCAACATCCCATTTACTGATAGGAAGTGAGACTGTTAAATCTACTTCTGAAAGTTTTCTGTAGGTTTTGGAAAGTAACTTTAGGGGTTGAAGTTTAAAAAAGCAAGTTATTACTAGAGGAAGTTCTATGTTAGTTTTTTTAGTCTTAAATTTGGACTGGATAGATTTCACTTTCATGAGATATTCAAAGAATTTATTTTTATCAATGCCATATAATCCTTTTAAACATTAAATGGTATGAAATCTTTCACACTTGATATGTCCCCTAAATGATTTGTTCATCAGAGATGTACTAATATGGATGCTTTTAAAACAACTGTGCTGGTTAATTAAACTCCATCATGAAACAGATGTCAGACCTTAAAAATACAAATTTTAATTTTGTGAAGTTTCAAAAAATGCTATTGAACTCAACCCTTTTGTCCAAGTTTGGTCATTTGTAACTCAAAGAATGTTTTTTGGGCCAGGGAAGATGGCTCAACCGGGTAATCACTGAAGATTGATATGTAGTGTTTACACTCACATCTAAAAACCCAGATGGCCTCGGGAGAAGTGGATTATATTGCAAGTGCCATCAGTCCTTTTGGCTCAGTGTTTTGGACCCATTTTTTCTCCACTGTCCCAACATGAATCCTTGATGACCAAAAGCTTTGTCCTCACACACTCCCAGCCAACATGGCAAAATATAGAATAAATATCTGATTGGATGTTTAAATCTCATGGTTGCGCTGCTTTATACTATACACTTTCAGTGTGTAATATTTACACTGACCTTTGTTGTCATGAGCCATTTGCAGAGCCTGGAAGGAAGTTTGCGCACTGATCTCCAGCTGACACACCAAGACTTTTGCTTTTCTGATTGCAGGAAGAGCTTGCTGCAGCTCCTCTTCACCCAAAAGCATGTTGGCACCAGCCACAATCACAATGGCATTTTCACCTGCCCATGGTAATGCAAAAAACGTGTAAGGATACAGCTGCAGACACATTTTAAACTCCACATGAACTCTCAAGTCCATACACACATGATAAAAAGAAACTGTACCCTCTTCAGATTCTAGGGTTTTGTATATCAGGAGATATGTGCCAGGTTTTAAGATTATTTAAATCGCGCCTCAATCTGGCCTCAACTGTACAAAAAACACACAATAGATTCCACACTGTCATTATTTACAAAACAAAGATTAAGCCAAAATGAAGCAAGTACACTCTTAGTGCTTCCATTGGATTTAAGAGAAAAAATAGCAGTTGGGTGCTGCTTGTTAAATGCATCAGCAGGTGTATAAGTGTGTCCTAACACAGTGCCAAGGTGGAGCAACATCAGCAGTGATCTTAACAAATAGCCTTGCTGCCTTTTAATCTGGAAAGGGTTATATTACAATTTTTAAACAATTTAAGGCCGACAGTGAGAAAGATTATTAACAAGTGGGATACATTTAAGACATTTACCAGTCTACCTAGGAGTGAAGATCCCAGCAAATTAACCCCAAGGACAGACAATGCAATGCTTGGATGGTTTGTAAAAAAAAACTAAGAGCTCGATCTTTTGTTCTATTCTACTTTAAGTTAATTAAAGTAGACTTAGAAAAATAAATAAATAAGCATGGCTTGTACAGATATGTTTGTCCATAATGCATAGCTCCAAGTATGGAAGAAACCAAATAAAGCATTTCAGCAAAAACACCTTCGACCTTCTAATAGTGGTGGACGGGTGATGATTTGGGCTTATTTTGCAGCCACATGACTTGGAAACCTTGCAGTAATTATGTCATAATAATGACAGTAAAATCAGTGCATCGTCATGTCATGACTGTACATACATGTTTGGTTTAAGGACAGACAGGCTATATATCTGACCTACACCCCCCAGGCATAACATTATGACCACCAGCCAAATCGTGTGTTGATTCATCTTTAGCTGCCAATAAAGCCTAGACCTGACTCCACTTATCTCAGGAAGGTGTGCTGTGGTATCTGGAATCAGAATGTTAGCAGATCCTGTAGGTCCTGGAAGTTGCAAGGTGGTGCATCCATTTCTCTGACTTCATTATCCACCACATTCCTCAGAATTTGGAGGCCAGGTCAACATCTTAAACACTGAAACTGAAACCAATTTTTACACTATTTTTGCTTTATTGCAATGTGCATTTGGCTGCTGAAATAGGCTGAAGCCATAAGGGTATTCAGTTTCTGTGTGAACATGATCTTCAGCAATGCTTAGAAAGGCATTTCTAAGCAATTTCACACCAACATGGATGGCAAAGTTTCCCAGCAGAACCTTTCCCAAAGCATCATCCTGCTTTTACTGACTTACCTTCTTCTCATAGTGCACCCAGGTGCCAAGTAAATAATGCACATGCACCTGCATATCCACATTAAGTAAATGAAAACAAAATCATCAGACCAGCCTGGTGGCCTCACATCTTGAGTAACTTGAGCTCATCTGTAGCTCAAGTTCTCACATGTTGGATTGTACTATATAGGTTAGCACTTAGAGCTGCTCTATACCCTCTACGGGGTACTCGAGGGTTCATGGGAGTTTGTCCAACCGGTCCACATGTGTTTTGAGGACCTGGAGAAAGCATTCGACTGTGTCCCTCGTGATGCCCTGTGGGGGGTGCTCCAGGAGTATGGAATCGGGGTCCTTTATTAGGGGCCATCCGGTCGCTGTACAAGAGGAGCAGGAGTTTGGTCCGCATTGCCGGCACTAAGTCGGACCTGTTCCCGGTGCATGTTGGACTCCGGCGGGGCTGCCCTTTCACACCGGTCCTGTTCATAACTTTTATGGACAGGATTTCCAGACGCAGCCAAGGGCCGGAGGGGTCTGGTTTGGGGACCAGTGGATTTCGTCTCTTCTTTTTGCAGATGACGTGGTCCTGCTGGCCCCCTCTAGCCAAGACCTACAGCATGCGCTGGGGCGGTTCGCAGCCGAGTGTGAAGCGGCTGAGATGAAGATCAGCTCCTTCAAGTCCGAGGTCATGGTTCTCGACCGGAAAAGGGTGGCTTGTCCTCTTCAGGTTGGAGGGGAGTTCCTGCCTCCAGTGGAGGAGTTCAAGTATCTCGGGGTCTTGTTCAAGAGTGAGGGAAGAATAGAGCGGGAGATCGACAGACGGATCGGTGCGGCTGCCGCAGTAATGGGGGCACTGTGCCGGTTCGTTGTGGTGAAGAGAGAGCTGAGCCGAAAAGCGAAGCTCTCGATTTACCGGTCGATCTACGTTCCTACCCTCACCTATGGCCATGAACTTTGGGTCATGACCGAAAGAACGAGATCCCGGATACAAGCGGCTGAAATGAGCTTCCTCCATAGGGTGGCCGGGCACTCCCTTAGAGATAGATTGAGGTGCTCTGCCATCCGGGAGTGGCTTGGAGTAGAGCCGCTGCTCCTCCACATTGTGAGGAGCCATTTGAGGTGGCTCAGGCATCTATACCGGATGCCTCCTGGACGCCTTCCTCTGGAGGTGTTCCAGGCACGTCCCACCGGGAGAACGTCCAGGGGACGGCCCAGGACACGCTGGAGGGACTATGTCTCTCGGCTGGCCTGGGAACGCTTTGGGCTCCCCCTGGAGGAGCTGGAAGAGGTGTCTGGGGAGAGGGACGTCTGGGTGTCTCTGCTGAGTCTGCTGCCCCCTCGACCCGGTCCCGGATAAGTGGAAGACGACGAGTACGAGTACGAGGTTATCACTTACTCCTCAAATGCATCAATGAACCTGGACCATCCATGACCCTGTCACTGGTTCTTTACTGTTCCTTTTGGAGATGCTCTGAACAAGTTGTTAAGAAATCACAACTTGGTCCTTGTCAAACTCACTCCAATCCATACACTTGCCCATGTTTATGCTTTTAACCCAACTTTAAAGACAAAATGTTCACATGCTGTCTAATATATTTAAACCACTAATTTTCAATAATGAAGAAATAATTTGTTAATCCACCTGTCAATGGCTATAATGTTATGGATGATGGATGGTGTACACTTAAAAACAAATTTATTTTAATTGTATCCTATAAGCATATGCATAGACAGTGCATTTTTGAGTGCTTGGGGTGCTTTTCCTTTAAAATCTTGACACAGTATGAGCAAATTCTAACTGGTTTCAAAGATTCAGGACCATTTCTCTGAAGAAAATACAAAGCCATAAGAACAAAGGCAATGGTGAACATTAAAACCCAAAAAATAAACTCTCAATTTATCCACTATCCATTTAAAAATGTACTCAATATGTTGAGAGGTAAAGATAATTATGAGAACCAAGATTTTTTAGGCAACTGTGTTCCAGCAGTTTTTAGTTTGCAGAATGTACTGTATTTTAAAGTAAACTAAAACAGTTTAGCTTAAAATAAGTTTTAAATTGAGGAGCATAAGTTAAGCATATAAACAAGCAATATTAAACTGTTTGTCTGACTTTAACTCTGATTTTGAAGAGGATGAAAATTGAAGATCTGTATCTAACGATGAATAAGATCTTTTCACTGACTGTGAATCTATTGAAACTACTTAAATGTAGAGACATACACGGTGTATTGTGTGTATGCGTGTGTGTTACAGTAGAAAAAAAGAGTGCTGATAGCCTACAGGTACTCTTGGCTGTGCATGCATGAAATCATTTCTCCAACTCAAAGAGCTTTTTGGATCTCAGCAGGGCAGTACAGGTTAGCGGCACAACCATTTACCTGCATCGTTGACTGTGATTGAAGCAGCTCCTGTGGCTGCATCTGAAGTCTGCCAAACAAAGTCTAAGACAGAAAAGAAAAAAGTGGCTATGTTTAAACACGTCTACTGTTTGTTTTTACTGCAAAGCAAATCTATTCCAATCCCAGATGTTTTTCATATACTTATGGAAGACAAAATGTCAGCATTGCAGTTCCTAGCATTTGCTTTTTGTGCATTTGAACGATAACACGTTACAAGGAGCAAAGCACAATATTTAAAAAGATGCCTTGTTAGAAATAGGTTACAATAATTGGTCACAACAATAGAGCAACTTGCTGGTGTGTTCTAAATATACAAAAGAAGAATCCAAATTTGCAAATAAAACGTTGATTTGAATAGGAGTCTTTTGTGGTGCACCATGAAAATGGTAACCAATATTACATGTGTTGGGAGAAAACGAAACAAAACATATTACCTGTGTGTACATCATTGTCCTTGAAATTCTGGATATAATTGTCTCCAAAGAAGTCTTTACCAACCTAGAGGAGATTGAGAGCAAAACGATTCCAACAAAGAGAGTGTCAAGTAGGGTCAGACTTGGTTAGCGGCAACTTTTGAAAAGTGAAATACTCAAATCTCAGTTGGGCTGGATTTTCGTGTGCCCTGCCAGCATACTGGCATGGTGCCGTTGCCGAAAATGTGCAAAAACGAACAAACAAAAGCCAAACATGCACACACTCGCAAACACACGACCAGCTGCGCCAAGCCTTGAAGATACGATAACCCCGCCTTAACGCCTCTTCAAGCCCACCTCGCTATCGTTTTCATTCCCTCCTTCCCCTCTTTTCCTTATCCGCTTTGGGATGTCCACATCTGTAGCTTCTTGGGGTTGTGAAAGGGGTCCCCACCTTGCCCTGAGGCTTCCAATTCAAACCCACGCTTTCTAAAAAAACGTGCCTGAATGTGAGCATTTCTAGCTGCCTGTGATAGTGGATTGGGATGGTATTGGCTGCTTGGCCCCATTCTCTTTGAAGAGCGGCCTTTCGTCTTGGATGTTTTTTTTGACAAGCCTGGGTGTCTATTTTTGGGTTCTCCCCATGCCCGGAGAGCTCCTTCCGCACCAGTTTGTTATCGATTGGGCCTCTTTGTTCTGACAGAGGTGGGGCTTTGGCGCTTTAGTGCTCAGGTTGTAAGGCCGCGCTGAGCTTGTTGATTGGAGACTTGAGGTTGTATGGTTTGGGAATAGGCTTGTTTGAAAGCGCAGAAGCGTGGGTGGGCAAATGCATGCGCTATGGTATTGATCATGAAAACATGAGGCATGGACAGTTGATGTTGTGAAGTGGGAACGAAGCTAAAAGGTTTGTTGGAGTTGTTAAGTTGGTGGATCATGGTATCAGATGGTTGGGAATTTGAAATAAGTGAGACAAAAAAAAGGAACAAGATAAAAGTTGAACAAGTAAAAATACTTATTTTTCAATTGAAACAACTAAGAAGTATTCCAAAGAATACTTCAGCCCACACTTATCCAATTTACCAGCACCTGGATTTGGTTGAAAAGTATATGTCCTTTTCATACCTTGCAGATCATGGCAGTCTTGACCCCTAGTCTGGCCGCTTGAATGCACTGGTTGGCTCCTTTCCCTCCAAAGCCAATGAAGAACTTGTGACCATGGATGGTTTCTCCTGCTTTCGGTAGCCTTGGTGCCTGGCTGTGAGCAAAACATTCTGCCATTTAGTTATAACAAAGATTTGTGAAAATGGTTAAAGAAATGTTTTCTGTAAAGTCTGCTGATTGTCAGCCTGTAAGCAACAGTTCAACACAATGTAAGCATTGTTAAAATGGATAAAGAAATGGGACATAACCACAGAAGAAAAACCAACCAACGTAAGATAGAATGTGGATTTGGAAATTGCTTCATCACTCAAAGAAGGACTATTTTACTGAGTAATCTAATGCAGCCATATCCAAATTTACAAATGATGCAACAAGCAAACCTCATAGATGTCTCAACTTGTTACTGGCCACGACAGTAATGCCTGACTCATTGGCTGGTAAAGTCCAACCCTACCCTTGAGCATGATATGCCACAGGTGGGCATAAGAGAAGCTGTCTATCCACTGAATGCACCAATCTCAAGACTTGGAATAGGTGGTGAGTAACATAGGGGTGAGACAACAGAAAGCCTTATAGCTAGATGTCAAGGCTGTGTGGTTTGGCCCTGGGCACTACCGGCCTGGGGCCACAGGAATTGTGGGTAGCAAATTGGTGTCATAAACTTGTTTTTCACAATGTTGGTGCATTTCTTCACACATGGGTATGAGCATGTTTGTGACAGGTCTGCTGTTACTGTAAATTTACTCAATCACAGGATTTCCAGTAACTGAGCAGCTGTTTTTTTTTAAAAAAAGCTTTGTGTTTTTGCACCAGTGTGTGAAAACACAGTAAAAAAAGAAAACAAATCTCAAGTTAACAGGATGCCAGGTCAGTTAGGCTGAAATGCATCTAAAAAGGAAAAAGAACAAAGGCTGTGCACATAAAAGCACACACACCAACTTGTCTTTTAAACACATAAATTAGCTTTTGAAAAGTTTTCCTGGTTCCTCCAACTTATGCATATATTTTCTCATCAAGAAGCTTAGAGTTTGCAGAACACTTTTTCTTTATCTTTTATATAAACATTGTTTAAAAGGCTAATGAATACAACAATTACAAAAAAGACAAAACAAAAACAACCCAAACTATGTTAGACCTGGAAATTTATTTTACAATTTATCGCTAAAATACACTCCTTATGTCTTTAAAATAGAATAACAACGTATGTAGAGTCAGTACGTATAAGAGGAAAGTTGCATTAATGTCTGGGTGGAAAATAAATGACTACTGTTAGCAGTTACATAGCTAAGCTCCTGCCATCCGACAAATATAGTCAAATATAAAGTCAATCTACAATTGTCTTAACAATAACGTATTACATTTACATTTGGTTTCTTTAAAGGAAAATTTCAGTTAAACTGAACTAGCCTAAGAAAAAAAGCTAATAAGCCAAACAAAGAAAGCTAGGTAAAGCTAAGCTAGGCTACACTCAGCCACATAAAGCAACAAAAAGCTAGGCTAAACAAAGCTAAGCTATGCTAACCTAAGCTAATCAAAGCTAACCATAGATAGGCTAAGCTAAATTAAGTCAAGAAAAGCTGAGCTAAACCAACAATAACCTCTTGAGGAGGAACAAAAAATTTTATTATTCTGTTTTTAATTTTGAAGACACATTTTTGAGTAACAACTTAACATACTTTTTTAGATGAAACAGTTACACCTTTGAGAAAAAATTATTTTTTATTGATTCCAAACTGTGTAACTGTAACGTAGGGGTTTCCATGAAATACCAAATGAAATAAAATGAATTACCAAAGTGCTTGCTACACTTTTTTTTCTTTTCAAGCTATATCTGATCCAATATATTTGTAGGAATGACTTGTCAACATTGTTACTGGTTTTCCAGAAAATCACAAAAGAATACAAATAAAATAAATAAAACTAAATAAATAAATAAAAATCCTCGTTGGGATGTTGGCATAAAGCTATCACTCATAATTCAAATAAGGCAACTAACAGAAAACATGAGGAAATTTTAAAGATAAAAAGGTAAAGATAAACTTTCATACTACAGAGAGAAACTAAAATAATAATAAATAAATAATAAATATATTTCCTGTATAAATGCACAGATATGGAGGCTATAGTGCTCGACGCTGCTGTCCCGGGTTTGATTCCTCACCCCAGGCCATTTACTTATTGTCTTCCCTATCTCTTTTAGCGCTTCTTTCTGTAAAGCTACTACTGAATACAGGCCAACAGTGTCACAAAATCTTGAAAAAAATAAAATAAAATGTATGAATTGAAACTGGTGGGTATGAGATAAAAAATAAACATCAGGGCTTTAACGCAATGCTATTTAAATTTTCATGGGGTTTTCCCAACAATGTATTACCAATGTGTAGTTTGTAAAATGACTGACATTATAGTTTTAAAACAATGAATACCACCTAAAGCCATTTAATTCACAGGTTAGACAAACAGATTTCCTAATTCTTGACTCAAGCCACCCACGGCTCATAAGATGCTAAGAGACACTCGGCTATTGTTGTCTGTGGTGAGTGCACCGGGCAAATAGGGCAGTTATGTGCTAAAGTGCAACCTCAGTGTGTTTTCTCCCACGGAAGCAAGAGGCCGAAGCAGGTGTTCTGTGACGTGGAGTGTGTGCTTTGAGGCTGGCTCTCATTTCCCCCTCCTCCGTCTGTGCTTCAGCTGCTGGCAACACGGGGAAGTAAACGAGGACAAAAACAAACCCAAAAGTTGTTTTCCACAGTTTGAACTGGAGCTCTTCCCTTCCATTTCCGAGGCACTAATGTGGACCTGAAGCTTGAAAAATAAGACCCTGACAGATTTCAAGGTTTTACCTGAGCTGATGTTTTCTAGAACAGGATGCCTACTACATGATTGCATAATAAGTAATTTAATTCAAGTGCAATGACCTTTATCTCAAATTATGACTCACAGAAGTGATTTTTCTGAGTCCAGGAGTCACAGAAAAGGCTGTTTGGAACCATGTTGTGTAATCTTCATCGTCCATAAAAGAATCCTTTTACGGAGGTTCCAGGAAATCAGAACAAGGTGAAGAAGGGGACAAGTTTAAGACACCTTACATGGACAACTGGTGAACTGCTTTGCTAACAATAGGCATATACGTGGGTGTTCAATTCTCTGTTCACACCATTTATCTGAGCCATGTGCAAGCTGCCATTATGCAGTTAGGGACCAGAGACAGCCTATAGCACCATATAACAAGCCACTTATAAGGATACTCATTGTCTGGAACAGCCATGAATGCATTATTGCTTTAATTTATTTAATTAATACAATTATAGATGGTAAAAAAAGGTTTCCAAGCAGATCTTTACCACATCTTACTGAGGATATGCCAGAAAACAAATAAATATGTAAGATTATTTACAAAGAAAATAAATGTTCATAATCATTAATAAATACTGTATAAGGGGTCATCTTATACTAATGTGGTACCAAAACATATAGCTATTTTTAAGTAAATCAATAAAAAGAACTGTTAATAACTACAAAAAGAACAAAATACTTAATTTGACAAGTTATAAAAGTTATAAATGTGCAAACATATAAAGGCATGTATAGGGTGTAAATAATTATTAAAGAAAGCATATCGTTCCACTAAAACGATCATTGTTTTGGTTTTAAGGGATTCTCTGATTACTTTCACAGTTAACTGATCTAGTCTTTAAACATCGTGTCTTCAGAAATGTAAAAGGTTTCTATGATAGGGAAATTTTAAAAATGGAAAAATACTTTACCAAAACCTGGAAGAGAAACATGTTTGATTAAAATGATTTAGCTGAGATTTTTGAGCAAGATTATACAAAAACTTCACCTTGGTAATGTGAAACAAAAACAAAGATGAAAGTCATTTGATTTTTCTCTTATTTTTTGCAAAATTAAGATGAGTCAATTATATACTAGAAGGGTTATCAATACCTTAATCCTCCCAATCAAGACTAAATTAAAAGTAATCCTGGATTCAGAGTTATTTTGCGATGCTTCATTCCTGAAGCTATACATAAACTGTGCAACTTTTAAACAAGCTTACTTTTTATCTTTAAGTCATTGATTCCTATAAACCAGTAATAACATTGCTGTTATTTAACAAGAAAATGTATTTTTCTGCCCCCAATTTCAAGAAAAAGTCTATTCAAATGGTCAGAGAGCAGAGGCAGCAGGGGGCGCTGTTATTTCTTTAAACAGGGGTCATAAGCCTGAGCAGAGCTGATCCTGTTTTCAGTGTGCTGTGGATAGCTGAAATAACTCCTCGCTCCTCAACTGCTGAAGAAGTCACAACTGGAAAAAGGCAGAGTGAGAAACAGCTGAGAGTTTGAAGAAAAAGAAAATCAAGAATGTGGGCCATCTCTGACTGACGGAGACCCAAAAACAGCGACTGGATTTCTAACTTCAAAGCCAGATGCATCACTTTGAAGCGCTGAAATTGTATTCCACTATCCGGATTCTGACCTCCATCCAAAAATTCCCCCGCCTTTCCCGCCCAGAACCAGGCCGTTTTCCGTAAGCTTATTAAGGCTGTAATTAACAACTCCTGCCCTTCAAAGCAGAAAGCCACTGGTTGAGTTTCTAATGAGAGCCAAACTAAGAGTTTCCCCCCTCAGTAGGAGAGGGCATGTGTTTTTCATGAGTACGGAACTCACTAAAACATGACATAAACACCTTTAAAAAATAAAACAAAACTCTTCCACATTCAGTTGGCTGCAGCTCTGACATTAAAGCTGCTTTAGGTGTCATTGCTCACAAAGAGGCTGAAAATTTGTTTTCAACTAACACTCTGTGGTGCAGGCGATGACTAACCAGTTGTGGGAATGGATCCGACTTGGCTCAACAAATCTCACCACATATCAGGATGATGCAACGCTGACATTTTCAAAAAGCAGCAGTTATACAAGGCTATCTGCACACTTTAAATCTTTGAAATCTAATTTACTGTGAACATGTGCATGGCCTTAGAACAGCAGCTTCACTTCAGAAGTGGAGAGAGATTTGCAGCTTATTGAATTTTAGCAAAAGTTAAAAAATTTGAAGTCAGCTTGCTTTAAAGCTCTTGAAACAAACACTGTGAGGCGGCTCATTTTTTCTGTAAAATTTGGAGGGAAAACACTGAAAAACAGCAGCACAGTCTTTACTTTAGACCACTTCCTCTATTCCTGTGACAGAGTCCACTTTAAACTGTGATGGAAACCCCCCTTCAGTCTGCGCCATGTTTCCACAGAAGTGCATGTCAAAATATAATCCCTGTAGGGAAAAAGAGCGTCGTGGTGGCTGTTAATAAAGATTTGAGAACTACAGTTCTATTTCTGTTACTGGTAGCAATGACAAAGTTAGAGCTCCACATTCCTTCTTTAAAGGAAACAACACATTTACAATCTAGACCTAATGCTACTGGGTGATTTCAGGTAGCAACATCCGGACCATTATTTGTATGAAAATATTATAGCTTCAGATCAAACATCAACAATATGTTGTGACAATTAAACAACAAAGAGGCTAAAGATCCACATTAAGAGGTTTCAAGAAAGTACCAGAGATTTATGAACAGCAGTATGTTTTGCTGAGACTGCATTGTGAAGCCAGCTTTGTTCATGTTTGCACTGTAAAAGTTCAGAGCATTTTAGAAATCCTACATTGTAGTATCCAAATTTGAAGTTATAAGGCAGCTAAAATGTATATTTCAACACTAAATGAAAATATGAATAATGTAAACTAAGGAAGGCTTGAAACCAGTGGCAGATTGCAAATTTATCAAGAAAGCAGGTAAAATCTACTTTATTAAGTTTTTGTTAGGAATCATCTTTGAATGTGTCCTAGCTGCAATGCTGAATCTACTCACTGTCAATAATTAGGAAGAACCCAGAAGAAATGGTAAAGTTTCAGTATTTCACCTTAGTTTGCTACCTTTGTGGGGGTGCAATACATAGATAAGAGGAGTCCATGTACAGTGAAGTCCAAAGTTATTCATACCTCTGGCAGATTTAGGTTAAAAGTCATAATTTAATATTTTATTAACATGTTGTTTTTCTGACTGGAAGTAGAATTAATGTTCTGGATTTCCCCTGCCACAGTCCCATTTTGAATCTGATGGGGAATCTGAGGAGCAAGCCAAAGATTAGGGTGATGGTAAGGAGGCCTTCCAACCTTAGAGACTTAGAGTTCTTCGCCAAAGGCAAATCAATCAAAATACCAGTGAAAATACCAGTGAGACTTGCAAAAAGTTTATTATAATTTTCAACGCAACATTTTCCAACAAAAGCAGAGATTATTTTTTTCAAAACCTCCTTTTAGGATTTTTGATTATATTTTGAGAGATGCCCGTCTAATTTTTTTTTTTTTCAGAAAGAAACTTCTTGGTTGAATGAAAAAAATTTAAAACCTAAATCTGCCAGGGGTATGAATAATTTTGGGCTTAAGTGTACTCAGTCAGTCAGTCAGTCATTTTCTACTGCTTATTACAAAACAAGACAGAGTTCTCCTGGCACAGACAGAAATAAAAGCAAAACAAAGCGACAAAACATTTAGAGCAAAAAGTGATTTAATTTTGCACTAAATGTTATTGCAAATAAAACACTAATATTAGGCATCTGTGTCACGTCATTTTTACACCTCAGTAGAACAGGAAGTCATTGATAGCTAATTAATAGTTCCTATACACTATAATCAACCTAAAGAGGTAGATAAACATAATTGGATTGAGTAAGGATTTTATTTCCCCACTGAAACAAATGTACTCACTTAAAGGTAGAATTTTTGAAAATTGTGTAGAGTAAGATTATGCTGCTGCAGGAAAATACCATAAAATGATTTTTATACATATTCAATGGTATAAAAGAATCTTAAAAAGCATCAGAATTTTATTGTATTTTTACCAGTAAAACACCAAGCAACTGAGTCAGATGTTTTCACAAATTGAGCAGCATCCCACAGGATCCAGATGAAAATGCTGAGAACTCTGGTTTACATTTCTGAAATTCATTTCCTTATATGTCAAAGAGAATCTGGGTCCAACGTTCTGTTTCATGTGAGCCCTCCTGACATAAAACGGTTTAACATGATATGGCGACTGTGGCTCAGTAGGAAGAGTAGTCATCTTGCTATGAGAAGGTTGTGGGTTCGATTCCAGCTTCCTCCTGCCATATGTCGATGTGTCCCTGGGCAAGGCACTTAACCTCAAGTTGCCTTCCGATCTACGAATCGGTGTATGAATGTGTGAGCGTTAGTGATTGGGTGAATGTGGCTCTAGTGTAAAGCGCTTTGAGCGGTCTGTATGACTGGAAAAGCGCTATATAAGTTCAGTCCATTTACCATATCAACCATTTTTCAACAGAGAGCAAGTTTGTAAGTTAACTCACCTCACCAGGTCAGTCATACAGGAGCCAACCACAACAACATCAAAAGCACGGTCACTCATGATCTAATAAACAGAAGAGACGTTAACTCAGATATCTTCAAAAGCTCTTATTACATGTTCATTATACAGGAGATTATTGATTGATTTGCGCAGCATATTCAGAAACCAGAGGGGACAACTCAGGCAAAATATGTAAACTAGTTTCTCTGAGGCCCACCCCATTTATATCTCACATTAGCATGAGCTTGACTGAAACAAGGAAGAAGGTAAAAATAGAGGATTTATCACAGGGCTGATTTGGACATATTCCAGCCTTACCGGAGGTGGGGGGGAGGGTGGCATTTTGACGCTACACCCCGTGAATGCACCACAGCCCAAGCAAAGTCTGTAATTAATTCAATCCCCTGCTTGTACTGGAGCTAATGCCGGCGTGTTAATCTCCTTAAATCTCTTCCTATAGGCAGTAGGAGACTTGGAAAGCTTGGCCGCTGGCTGTAGGATGGCTCGATTCTGTCTCCCACGTCTCCCTGCGTATTGTCTTCTCACTGCAGGAAGTTAACTTAGAACCCTCACATCCATGATAAAAGTACAGTGTCTGACCTTTTAAAGAGTGGAAACTACTTGTACAGTTCTCACATGTTTACTGAAACTGAGTTACTTGTTTTAAAATCCTTGCGAGACAAAATCTAACCGTATAATAAGAAACTCCCTGTATCTCTAAAGGAATCCAACATGTCCTGCATAGTAGCTTGCTTTGTTTTTCTATTGATGGATACTTTCAGATTCAGTCTGAATCACCCCTGTGAAGGTGGACTTTCCCAGCATGAATCAGCAACATTACGCACCATGCACAACAGTAACTGATAATGCTGTGTATACTGGCCTTTGTGTTCATTTTTTTAATTAAAATTTGCAGTTTGCTTTGCTTTTGCCTGTACAGGTCCAACCCTTCTTATACATGCATTCTATCTGATATAAAAATGATCAAAAAGAAAGACTAAATACTCATCTACGCTGTCGGTTGACATTTCAAACAATTATTCAATCAAAACAAAATAAGTAGTTAGGAGGCAGATATGCTTTGTGTAAACTCAGACAGCCAAGAATATTTGACGTGCAACAACTCTTTTCCACATTTGGCCTCGAATGAAACCTTTGTTGACCTTTGGGCCACACCTGCTCTGTATAACATGTGCCATGGTCCACACTAGTCAGGTCTGCTTGCAGGCCTGCAAGTCATGTCAGGCTCTCAGGGCACAATTTGGCCCCCCGTTTGCAGCCTTTGCTCTAGATCTAGTCTATACCACACAGCTTTGAATTGGAACATGATTATTTAGTACTTCATCTTTGACCATTTCTCTGCACAATTTCTCTAGAGAGATGAAGAGTCCTGGATCCTCTCTCTTTTGCTCTTTTCTTTTTAGCTCACCCTACATGTGTTCTATGATGCAATGCACTCTAACAAGGTTCCAAGAGTTCATATGATTACATATCTTCCACATCTACCTTATTTAAATGGAATTTTCTCTTGCCTTTCTAATTTTAAAGAAAGGCAAGTGGCTTAGGTTTATCATAAATATGAACCCATATATTGAGTGATCTATTCACATAGTATAAAGATCTATATTTTCTTTAACATGATTTTACTAAGAACTTGCATGAACTTTCAGCTCAAGTATGGGCAATCTCTCTATGGCAATACGTTTTGATGGCTTTACCAGAACATCTTAATGCCTTAATGCTCATCAAACAATTTGGCCACTTTATAAGGCAAGTAGCAGCAAGTATATTACCAGCATATCATACATAGCATAAAAGCAATTGCATAATTACATAATAATAAATATTATTATTAATATTGCTGCCCAAGCAGTTGTTTGCAGAACCAATATTACAACATTGTTAAATATGCAATATATCATGCTGTCCTGGTTGCGATGACATCAGTTCTAATAAATCCTGTTCTTTCTCACTCCTCCTTTTCTCATGTGCATGCGACCTTTAGCATCTTGGATGCTATAATATGCATCAGGTGTGAGCATGTACTGCAAGGAGACTCCATTTAACATAACTGACATGCAGTTCGGGACACGTGGAATAGATATTGTATTCCAAACAGTCATTGGTGATGTTAATATTGCACACACAGTGATACCGGTTTATTTTTAATTTACTATGCAGCCCCACCACTAACAAGAAGTGTTCTTTTTTTTAATACAGTTATTTCTTAACAGTGGATTACATTAAAATTGCTTTTGCAACAAAATTGTTCAAATTGTTTTAAGGGTTCTTACACAATGTTGACAGGAGACCCAATAGGTGTGGTGGGCACGGTATACATAATGTTTTATACTCTGTACGAAGTCCAGGTAACTCTGTCTTAAACCATTTTTTTCGAGTTACGCCTTCCCTTTGCAGCCCTTTTTGAGAAATAGATCCACCATAGTGTCCCACACCATCTAACCTTATGGGTGTCTGCAAGGTTTCTTTTTTTAATAATTGGAAATATGCACTTTCCAAAATACTATGCACCTTTTAAGATGATCTAGCAATATCTTGTTATTTATAACTGCATTATTATGAGAGTGATAATAAAAATCTAGATCAAAAGTTAACCATGATCCATGGTTCTTGCAATACGAGGTGATAAAACGCAAATCGAATATCCGATTTGACCTTAAAACTGATCTGCACGGAAGGCAACAAAGGTAAGCCCAAGTGAGAGCGTATAAACGTGTCTAAATATACATTACAGTGATTACAGTATTTTTTGATCTGCACAGGTTAAAGTACATGAACAGTTCCTGGACTCTGTATGGTTGGAAGCATTTTGGAAAGAACTTCACCGAAATCTGACAGGTTATAAAACCCATCTTAATTAGAAGAACTGTAATCTAAACTATAATGTGTTCTGACACACCTCTTTATATGAAATTTTATATAAAATTTACCTTCCACTCAAATTTGATCCCGCAGAGTTAACATTTGAACACGAGCAATTGCACTTTGACAGCTGTTCGATGTAGCTACTGCCAGACCAATTCTGGTCATTGAATCAATAAAAATTATTGTTATTATCGTTGTATTAATCATTTATATTCATTTACACTGAAATACGAGTCATAGCTTACATAATATATAACTATTTTGTTTCTAATTTGAAAAACCAAGACCTTTTGATGACAGGCATTGTAACAGACAGCTAACAAGGGGCCATCGCCAGGACCCAAACATTACATACCGGAAAGTTTTCAGGCATGAAGTAAACATTGGAGTTAACGCTCAAAAGACCGACCTTGGTTTCTTTCAGGTACTTTAACGCAAACCGTAATGTGTGTTGATTTAGATAGCGACCAGCAAGGTGCATTTTAACTCTGCTCAACGTTTAGTTTGTGTTTATAAAGCGAGGATAAGCGGTTAGCCAAGTAAGCTAAAATTGATCATCCTGAACACCTGTAAATGCTTTGATTCTGATCTTAAAGTACGTGGGTTATTGATCTTGATAAACTTTCAGTTTAAATATGCTTTTTGTTAAAAAAAAATTTGCAAATACGCTGTGTTAAAATGTAAACTGAGAGCAGGGAAGAGAAAAAAATCTGAGTAAAAAAAAACACAGCAGAACACCGTAGATTTACCTTTTAAAAGAACCTAAATTCATTTGATTGTTTAAAATGTAAATGGTTTTATTATAGTTGTACATGTTTCTGTTTACTAAGTGGCGGTCAAAACGAAGGTTTCAAACATTTTTCAAAATAAAAATTATGTGGATGGGAAGTATTTCTAGTGCCGATCCTTCAGTACTTGTCTCTGACATGCTGAATAATTACTTCTGGACTAGATTCTCACTGATGGCGACCCATCCTTATATTCTTATTGCCTGAAGTTAATCAAAGTGTTAGTTTTCCTTCACACATAGCGTTTTGCATGTTAGCTTCTGTTTCTTCAACTCCTTTTTGAGAACTGCCCCACGGATTCTCAATGTTCTCAAAAGAATCGAGATCTAGGTCACATAACAACCCCAAACGCCAAGATATTTTATTGGAATTTATGTGATTGACCAATACAAAGTAGTGCACAATTGTGAAGTAAAAGGAAAATGACACATAGTTTTTAAAATTTTCAACCAGTACAAAATTTTGAAAGTGCTGTACATTTCTATTTAGCCCCTGATTTAATAGTTTAATAGTAGAACCACCTTTCACTGCATTTACAGCTGCAAGTCTCAGGAGTATGTCTCTACCAGCATTGCAAATCTAGAGAATGATTGTTTCCCCCTCTAACTTTTCAAAATAGCTAAAGCTCAGGAAGACTGGGTGATGAGTGTCTGTGAACATCAATTTTCAAATCCAAAAATGTCAATTAGATGTAGGTCTTTAACTTTCTAACATTTGAACTTTTTTTGAACCTGTACCAGGGTTGTCCAAAGAGCACATCTGATGCAGATAGACGCTTTTTGTCATTTTTTAGGTTAAGATTTTCACAGACAAATTTAAATCTTTTTAAAATTAAAGTTGTTTGGTACAACACAAAGTTTTTGTCTTTTATTAGCTATTTTTAGCTATTCTTTAGATAGTAGGACAACAAACATCCAGAGTGGCACATATCTATTGATGAGAATAGACTACAACACTTTTCTAGACCCACAAAATAGAAAACATGTGTTGTGAGAAAACATAGGAAACTGTAGACCTTTCTGTTCACAAATGTGAGACCCATTTTATGTTTTGGACATACGGTGATTTACAAATTCCTTTTAACAAAAATCATACTACATATAACATTAAAAATATTGCTTTTTTAATGTACAGAATTATATTATTTTTTAATTAGAGAAAGATGTTTTAGTTGTGGTCCTAACGTACTTTCAACTAACAGTTTTGTCCCACATCACTAAGACACCACTGATCTAAACCATCCCTTTGTAGCTCGCGCTTGTTTACTGTCATTGTTGTGATTGAAGGTGAACCTTCACCTCAGTCTCAAGTTTTCGGAGCCTTTTCGCAGGACTGCCATACATTTAGCTCAATCTATAATCCCATAATCTGTAATCAGCTTCCTGCTGAATTCTACCTCATAGCACGATGCTTACATTACCCTGGTTCTTCTGGGCATGGTGTGTTCCGGGTGTTAAGTTTTCTCCACGCATAGTGTTTTGATGTGGGCTAAAGATAACATTTAAATGACACTTCTTATTGCTTTCTTTCAGTCCTGGATATCATCATTAAAATTCTCCATAAAAGCCAGATTTGTGGAGCGCTATTGGTTGTCTTGCTAACAGATTCTCCCAATTGAGCTGTGGATCTCTGCAGCTCCTCCACAGTTACTATGGGCCTCTTAGCCTCTTGATTAATACTCTCCTTTGTAGGCCTGTGAATGTGCATGTCTTGGTCAGTTTGCAGTCATGCCAGACTCTTTTCATTTTCCCAATGATGGAATGAACACTACTCCGTAGGATGTCCAAAGCTTGGGATATTGTTTTATAACCTAACCCTGCTTTAAATTTCTTAATAACTTTCTCCCTGACTTGTTTGCTGGGTTCTGGTGCTGGTTCAATAATGTTCTCCAACACTGGGGTGATAACACAAAAAAATATACAAGGATTTGGGTACGGATACTTTTTCAAAGACCCACCAAGTCATGGTTAACATCCGTTCTGAAAATGCAAAAGAAAAAAACAAGACAGCTATTATTTCATGAGCATTATTTAAAGAAATTAGCCACTGGCAGCTCTGCGGCTCTGTAGTAAAGCATTGCTGTAGAATGGGTTCATTGATAGCTGTTGCATCTTTCTGCAGACCCCGGACTGTGGATACAATGAACAACATGTCGCCTGAGGTCGCGCTGCACCGGATCTCGCCTGAGCTGCGACCACTGCTGTGCAGTGTGGTGAGAAACGGCCGAGTGGGGCTCGACTCCACTAACTGCCTTCGGGTCACCGACCTCAAAACAGGGTAAGGCTGAGTCTGACCCAGCATTCAACACTTCAGTCTCACATTCTTACAGAAATAACAATCTCCAATTCACAGTGAAAATGCTCTTGGAATATAATGCGAATTAGGAAAATCTGAACTTTGTTCATTTAATTATTTTGTTTAGATGCTTTGGCAGGCTTAATTTTTTGTCTTTTGTGCTTCATATTCAGAAAAGAAGTGATTAATTATATTTATAAAAAAAGAGTTTAAATTCAGAATGTTCACAATAATGCGTTTTAATTCTACATATGGTAAGGCTCCATAAATAATAAGAGTGGGCAACATTTTTCCTTTCACATTTTCACAACTTTTAGTAAACACAATTTGTTGTGATTTTTTTTTATGTACCGAGGTGGCGTCTCTGTTAACTTCCTTGTGTTTTATTTAACCTTAACGTCCAGATGCACATCTCTAACTCCAGGACCATGCTGCGATCGCTTCAAACTCCACATCCCCTACGCTGGAGAAACCCTTAAATGTAAGTTGGCAAGCTTACTCTGACGTTTCTTTTTTTTCAACTAAGATATCTGATGCACTTTATCGATTTTAAAGCTATCTTTGAAACATAACGCAAATTGTGTTACATTCCCCTGCCTTATTTTCCTTTGGCATTTAGTTTGGCTTTTCTTACCTGGCGGAAATGAATGAAATGACTAGAACTTCCTGTGCCGTCACAATACAACCACAACCTTTTAATATATTTTGTTGGGATTTTGAATGACAGGATAATAGAAATAGAAGGAATAGTATTTTTCAAAATGTATGATAAATAAAAATCTTCCATAATATGTCAACCTAAATAGTGATAAATAGATAAAATAAATTATATTAAATACATTTGTGTAATTTAATCTCTGCTCAATTAAACCTGTGCTGTGAAGGTCTCAGAGGTTTGTTAGGAAACAGTTGTGAAAAAAAATCACAAATCGCAAAGCCACCTGCAAGGCAGCCAAGAGGCCCATAGTAACTCTGGAAGAGCTGCACTGATCCACAGCTCAGGTTGGAGAATCTGTTTACAGGACAACGTTTAGTCATGCACACCACAAATATTACTTTTATGAAAGAATAGCAAGTAAAAAGTCTTTGTTGATAGAAAGGAGGAGGTCCTGTTTACACAGCATGTTTGCATAAGAAGGTTCTCTGGTCAGATGAGACCAAAAGTGACATTTTCGGCCAACATGCAAAGTTAGGGTCCTCTAAGCCTCTTCAAGGGCTTTAAAGCAGGCTTCTTTGTTATTCCAAATGTAGCAATGTGTTCCTAAATTAAACACCAGCGAAGTATCATACATTTAAAGGAAATCACTTGCAGTGGAATCATTCTGATTGCGCAGCATGGTGCATTGTGATTCAACTTTTATCAGCTATTTTTGCTCTGAAATCTAATCACTTGTTTTCAGGTTTCCATCTGTGCTCAGGTTATTGTTTTATTTATTAAAGCAACAGGTCTGCTGTCTGAGAAGAGAATGTAATGATTGAAACAATTTTACTTTTGTTGTGTCTGTCCAGCTTTGATTAGTGCAATGGGATGTCGCATCTAGTCGGTTTAAAGTAGGTTTTACAGAACTGCAGATTGAAACCTAAACAGCAGAAAACCTTCCTGGAATTTGTCAACTTAAATTAGATGAGTAATGATCTGCTTATTGTGTAAAACAATACCAGGAAATTTCTAGTTGTTTGTGAATCTTAACTTTTACTGGAAGGGTCTTTGACTTCTCCATCAAGTGTCCACATCTGAGACTTTCCTCCGTGAGCAAGCCTCATGGAGAATATAAGTCAAATTACATCGATTTCAACCTGTTCTCACTGGAGTTATGATGACTCACAGGATGTCAGGCCTTTTTGCACACACATCTAAGAAGGTTGGCACTTATTGTTTGTTGGCCTTTTGCTTTGCAGATAGAAAATCTTTACATGAGTTTAAACTTTGAGAAAGTTTCACAGAATAAAGTTTCAGTATAGCTTGTAACAAAGCATTTTTACGCCATCGATATTTCACTTTCATCTGGTCTTCAGTGGCGTCTGTAACCCATTACCTCACCTACTCCTTACATTCATTGTGCCATAAGTCAGAAATGTGGGTCAGAGCCGTGTGGCAGGTTTTTGTGGCTGGTCTGACATAGATATTCTCTTGAAAGAGATGCCCACACCTTTCCGTTCTTTTTAGAACGAAAGCAGAAGCCTTTAAAAGGTAGGTCCTTGCATCACATCCGAATGGCATATCTTCAGAACAATAAGGTTTGTTTGTAGAGTCATTTTGATACAGAGGTGGAAAGAAAGTATGTGGCAAAAATAAACAAAGTAGGTTTTGCTTAACTCACAAAATGTGGCCCAGACTGAAATGGCTACGACCTGTGGCAGGAAGTTGTGGCTACACTTGAGGAATCTGTGTGCGTGACGTGTAAAACCCCTGAAAATTATTACTCAAAGACCAAACATTGTTTGTTACCAGATCTGATGGGTGATTCTTTATCCTTAACAGCTCTGTTATCTCCTTCCTCACAATTATGCACATCTTTTCAATGTTTGTGTATTTTTGACCTACGTGTGAGATTTTGACACTAGTTACGCAGTTAGTGCAGATAAGAAATAGGAAAAATAAGAAAAGCTGGAAACTCACCTGAGGTTGTCGGCGGTTAAAAATAGCAAGGAGAGGAATTACAGCCAAAATACCGCAAGGATTTTATAGGAGACAGACTGGGAGTGATTAAGAGAAGGTTAATGCTGTTTCTGCAGACATGAGATGCTGCAGCGGTACATGCATGAGCCAAAACGATGCAAAGCCTGAGCAGCCGACCTCCTGGGTGACTCAGATTGCTATGTTTTGGTTATTATGTAAGAAGAGACAAGTCTTCTGCAGGTGTTTAGCAGATAAATTCATTTTCTGTGGTGTCTTTATGCTTTTGGACTTCGTTATTATTTTCATTGATCAATTTTTATTGTCATGTGCAAATAGGAACAGCATGGGGTCTCTCTGAGCAGCAGTTTTGAAAATGTTCCCAACCTCTGTCCTTTGCGACTACAAATCTAACAGAAAGGGGCTGGGATTATTATCGTCTTTCGTCATTAATTATAAGATTGAAGTACAGATGGTGCTTGAGGAAAATGTGTATGAAGTACACATTTTCCTTAGATTTTCCTGAGAACCCTGTGAAACACAGTAGAACTCGCTGATGAATCTGTGATGGTGAACTGACCAGGTCCTGCTGCAGCAATGCCAGGGTTCTCACCAGTGCATTTTGGCGTAGTGACCCCCTACACTGAAAATTGTCACCGCTATGCTGAAATATAGGCCGATACGCTCATTTTTCATGAGCGTATCGGCCCTTTGACTTCCTTTCACCCTATGCGACCACTAATGGTAAAGCTTTCTAAAATAAACCTGGTGAGAACCCTGAATGCCTCCCTAAACCATGATACTTCCACCTCCGTGCTTCACAGTTGGTCTGATGTGTTTTTTTGTTTGTTTGTTTTGTTTTGGCTGATGCCAAGCATTGAACCTCTTCTTGTGTCTAAATAATTCAATTTTAGACTCACGTGTAGACTCAAGCTTCTACAATCCTCTTTCTGAAGGCCACAGACAGCTCTTTGGATCTTACCATGGTTTTTACTTTCACTGTAACAGTCTGGAGCACACCAAACAACATTTCTGAGGTTTAAACAGGGCAAACCGTCTTCAGTCATGTACTGTGTCATTTTAAAGTCTGAGATCCTTGCATTGTTTTACCAGCCACACAGTAGGAATAATTTGTACATATTTTTTAAATAACTGCTGCTTATCCATTTTAAATTGAAGTACTTGGATTATTTGCACAGCTTCGTTTGAACCTTTGCGTGGGACCGCTGTATTTACCTCAAAGTTAGCATAGCATGAAAAGCTCTTACAAGTCCATGCCTTTTAGAAATGTATGAATTTGACAAAAATGAATAAGAATGTCATCTTTTCCATTCTGTCATTGAAAACATCGACAGTATTTTCCTGTTACTTTGGTAACGGTGTTTTAAATTGAAAATGAAAACAAGTTGTGCTTAAGTCCCAAACAGAAAAAGAAGAATCTGTTGCTAGAGTGTGCTTCTCAGTCAGGCATCTTCATTGTAGTCTGTTTAAACAAAGCAGCCAATAAAGGCCTGAGTTATAACCTGTAAAGTTTGCACTTGAAGACCTCCATTCCCCCTCTGGTCCCTAGCCAGGAGTTTGTTACAGATTTTAAACACATCCTCTTGTTTCCTCGTTTGACTCTGCCCACTGGAAAAAATGCTTCCACATGTCGACGTTTATCAGGCGTTTGCTGGAAGCAGAAAAAAGCAGAAGAGGAGCATATTGCAGCACGTAAATAGAATTGTGTAACATAACGTTAGAACACTGTGAAACAGCCCAGGCAGTGTGCTTGTGGTTGTGTGGTCGTTTTCTTTCCAGAGCAGCAGTCTTCTTTAGCCTGGGATTATATTTTGTCATACTGGTGGTCAGATTGATTTTGGATGTCTAAGAAAATAGACATGCAGAAAAGAATAATGGGAAAAATGTGGTTTAACCATAATCCATGTTGAAGCCATGGACAAAAACAATGTGACTCAATTCTTAAAGAACAAACAGATTTACTCTTTAGGTTTTTATTGATTACACTGAGGAATCAGTTACTATGAAGCCTGGCAAAAGAAAAGGGAACTCTTGACCTTATTGACCTTTCTGAGATGTTCTGATCTGACTGAATCCTCATCAACCGGAGGGGTTTAATCATCTCATGGTCATGTTCTGGTGTCTTGACAAGATGGAGCAGATTATGGATCAGGCTTTGTCTGCATAATAAGTGCATGGCTTCATTTGAACTCTCACCTATAGTCCTGAGATCTGGTCCATCGTCGAGGACAAGTGGCTGAAATGAGATTCCTTAATAAGCAGTGGGGTGCTGTCTTTGAGATGAGATGAAGAACTCCATCATCAGGGGTGGGGGGGGGGGCTGGTTGAAGTGGAGCTGCTGGTTTGGGCATCAGAATGCCTCCCCTTGATAGAGGGTCTGGATCCCGTCAGAACAAACAGGTTTCCCTCCCGGACTTGACTGGTATTGAACAGAAATCAGTGGATGGGGGTAGAAACGACTCTTTATGGAAGACAAGACTACTTTGTTTTGTGTTTTTAAATCTGCTGCATCACTGAATATTTTCTTAGATTCAGGTTTCATTTGACAAACAAACTTCTTTCAAAATTTTAGTCAGTAGCTTAAAACAAGGAAGGCGACAGTTGTTGCCCATGTCCTGGATACAGCTGTTTGTGTTGGCTCCTAAAGCCCTGGCTCCAGGGCCAGGATCTCGCCCAACGATTGGATGGGCTTTGCTTCACAATCTTCACACTTTTCCTTAAAACTCAACTTTCCTATATAATGCTTGGATTCAGCTCTCCTGTGACTAACCCTGTTTGTGGAGAACGTCAATGACTGTCTGCTGGACAAATGTCAATTCAGCAGTCTTCCCCATGATTGTGTTGACCAGATGTGTCCAAACATTTTGTCATGTAGGCCAAAACTGTCAAGTTGCAAGTTGAACATGCAATATCTTAAAGAAAGTCTGATTGTTGAAGGAATGGGATCTCTAAATCAAATGAAAAGGATTTTTGCACAAATTCCTCACTAACAGAAAGCCATAAAATTTTCTTTTTGTTGAAAAATTGTGGCTGAGCAACAAGAACTGGATATGGTCATTTTTTTTTTCAGAAATGCTTGCTGTATTTAGCCAAGTGAAATTTATAGATCTTCCCCAAACATGCCTTTGTGTAAAAGTCATATTTACTGTTGAATGAAAGTGAAAGCAACCAAAGCACAAAGTCATAATGGACAGCTCTGATGTACAAAGTGAAATGGCCATAACATTACAATCCCCTTTTACGACTGATCTGACGTAATGTTAAAATGTTCTGATTTCTGTGTTTTTTTTATCACCCGTAAGTCATCAAAATTAACTGAAATAAACACTTAAGTACCACACCGTGTGTGTCTGTGTATATGAATATGTTAATGAGTTTCACTTTTGAATACACAAACTATTTTAATTTACTTTAAGATGATTTGCTGTTTACTTATTGCATCCTTTTCACTTGTTTTGACAATGACACCATATGGCCGAGAAATCTTATTGTAATTCTATCACTTCTGTCAAATTCACTCAGTTTAGCATCCCCACGGGTATTTCTTTTGTAACCACGGTTTATTTTCACCACGTTTAAGATGGCACATTGTACTCCTGGTTGGTATTTTGCGGGATTCCCTCTCTGATCAAACAGCCTTAATTCACTTCATTTGGGGATCAAGTAATTTCCCTACAGTGCTGTTTCACACCAACTTTGTGTTGTTAAAGGAACTGATTTTCTCTGCAATTTCACACTTTGTGTGAACTTTATTTACCTTTTTAAGGCGCGGCACATGTAGAATATTTGCCCCACCCCCACCTACACCCTCAGTAGCACCTTCTCACCTGCAGAGAACCTGCCCTGTCAGCACAGTCATCAACACAGAGAGGTTCACATTCCTTTTTCTGCCTGAACTCTGATTACCTGGTTTGCTTAGAGTCATGCAGTTATGCAGTTGTTTGCATTATGACTTGGATAAATATCAGCCCATTCATTATGGGTTAAAATAGCAGAAATAAATAAGTTATTATGTTTGCAAAGATAAGGGTACAGTATCCATTTAATGCTGCACAAAACATTCATTTTCAAAAACCTTGACATTGTTTAAATAATGTCCGAATGTTTCAGACACAGCTTGTGTCATGTTTCATCAGATTCTTGCCCTAAAATTACAGAAACTAACTCTACTGAAAATGACTGAAAGCATTTTCTGCGCTGTTGTTTCAGGGGATATCATTTTCAACGCCCAGTATCCTGAATTACCTCCAGATTTCATTTTTGGTGAAGATGCAGAGTTTCTTCCTGAGCCTTCTGAACTACCCGTGAGTAAAATCTTCCTTTTTTTGCTGTCAAAATGTGACTCTTTAGCTCCTCAGATGGTTTTTGCTTCCTTCATTTTCTAAAAGCCAGAACTCTTATAAAGTAAAAGTCATCTCCATACAACTCTTTCTTTTATGACACAGTAAACTTTGGTTTGCTTTCAGATATTTCTGTAAGTTTGTTTCTGTAAAGCTGTGACTCACAGTATTCTAAACAGGGCTAATGAGCTGAAATGTCTCTTGCAAGAAAGAGAACACAAATTACTAATACATGTTTATTACTCATATTTATCTGTAATTGCTTGTCATGTTGGTGTTAATAGACCGCATCCAGGAAATGCACCTGATCTGTTTTCTGTTAAACATTTGTTTTCAAGAATCCAAGAATACCGTAATTTAAATGTTATTTCTAATCAGAAAATGACAACTGAAGCAATTAACAGGGGGGCTGAATGAGTCAGCATTATTAATTTTGCCATGCAAAGGTTTTTTACCCATTGACCTTTTGTGCATTTAATGTGACAGCCAAAAAAATCACAAATTACAGGACTTTTATGTGACAGGACAACACAAAGTAGTACATGACAGTAAAAAGGAAGAAACATTATAGATGATTAAATACAAATAAAACTTGACTGTATATTTTGATTCAACCCCTTTTGAATTTGATACTACTTAAATACAATCCATTATAATTGGAGTTCATGGACACCTAATTAGTAAATAGAGTCCACCTCTTTGTAATTTGATCACGGTATAAATGAGCTCTGAACAAAATGAAACATTTTGGTCAACATGCTAAATGGCCATCCGTGGGAGGAAACTAACACCGCACATCATCCTGAGCACACCACCTCCATTGTAAAACATGGTGGTGGCAGCATCATGCTGTGGTAGTGCTTTTTTTTAAATCGGGGAAAGAAAAGTTGGTCAGAGTTGATGGGAGGATGGAAGGACCTAAATATGGGGTAATCCTGCAAAAGGCTATTAGAGGTGGCAAAAGACACGAGACCGAGGAGGAGGTTCACCTTCCTGCTGGACAACGACCCTAAACATTCAACCAGAGCTACAGAAGAATGATTTAGATCAATGGCTCATATAGTGTATCCCTGGTGGTACTGGGGCTGCCTTTAGTGGTACCAACATGTTGACTGAAGCAGTTTGTTTAGTATTGTGTGTTTGTAAAGGATTTAGTAAAACCTCAGAAAATATATTTTTTTACTGCAGGTATCCCTAGGTTTTTTATGCAGGAAAGACAATAAACTTGTATGATTGTATATTGTTAGTGCTGTTCATGCCAGCAGCGTGCAAATGCACATATCAACTGCGCACAGCATCATATTGTTGTGGTCGCCATTGTGAAGCCTAAATAAGGACTCGACGGGAGGGAAAACATGCGATTGCGATATTGTTGTTTTCTTTTCCATGATCACATTGTTCGCACCCCTGCCTGGTAATTTTAGCATATCAGTCACTAAAATCTATATTGTGTTGCCATCAATGGCAACCATCAACTGGCCAAATCTCTCTTTGACATGGACTGGGCTAATGCATGGCATTTAAATTATAGCGGCGGACCAAATACAATACTATTTTGCAGAGTTTGTGTGATTGCTGCCTTACAACATACCTGGAAAAATGATGATGGTCGCTCAGGAAATGGCTAAAGTGAGAGCAAAATTTTTGTGTAATGCAATTGACTTGCAGTTGCATCTCCACACTGAGCATTCGCTGCACACGGCCTCTCAGTCATATGTATTGTAATTAAGTTTTTGGTTTGTTGTGATCAAATGTTTTAAATGTTGAGGGAAAAAACACATCTAGGCACCTTGTAATGTTACAAAAAGTTTCTAGAGCTAGAAAATGAGAGCTCTGTTGGTCTGGTTGTGGCATCGTCTGGCACAATCAACTGAAAGGAACCACAACATATCTCCTTTTGAAATGTAATACGCACGATATATATAAAGAAAATCGTGTTTTTGTTAGTTTTTTCTACAAGATCATAAAAAATATGTTAAAACTGTGTTCGATTCCTAAATTGTTTATTTATCAAAACTATACAGGATCATTAAAAAGCCTTTCTTTCATGTACATTCAATCATTTATTTCAGGAGCAGAGGTGACATTACACCATGTGATAGAGAGCAATCTTTGTTTCAAAGCAAAATGATAAACAGTTCTGTCTATAGCATCTTAACTTGGCATTTAGTCTGATTAGTGCCGTAAGCATTCCTAACAGCAGTCACTTTTGTATTGTAAATGGAGGTATATTAGGGTCCTCCAGCATGTCACAGTTGGGGTCTTCAAACTAATGAAACAGAGCAACCTTGCTGTTAGATGTTCTGCTGACGCCTAGCTTCCTGCTGTAGAAACACAGTTTCCTTTCTAGAAGGTTCTTACAGCTCCACTGGTTCCGAGTTTTTAAGCACCTTCATAAAACTGAAAAAGGGTAACTTTGACTCTTCTTCACTCAGTATCAACATCCCCTAGAAATCCTCTCTGGTTCAGCTGCTCTGATGTTTTTGCAATCCATGCTGGGTTTGGGGGATAGCCTTACCACTCAACTTGTCACTTTTGTTTGTTATTTTCAGCGGCTAAATGAAAATTCTTTAATTGAATTGTTTTAATAAGAGTTTGACTGGCTTTTCATCAGAAATAGGTGAGATCTGTAGTTTTCAGCCATCAATATTTTTCGCTCTAATTAACGCACTATATTAGGAGAAAGACAACTATTTCTTGTACGTCCGAGGATATTCAGAGACTTTTGTTTACTTACTGCTGCCATGTTGTCCGGAGCTATTTTTGCAGCAGACAAACTCTGTGAAGCTAAATTCCCCTGCTTGTGTCAGAGTCTGGTAGAAGACGAGGGCAGAATTGCTCACCGTCTCATGAATCCAGCTGTGCACATAAGGGGAAGTACCTCTGCTGAGCCAGTGCTTGGCAGCGTATCACTTGTTTATTTTCTCACTTATACTATCGCTGTGTTTCACACTTCACGCTTTCATAATCTTTCTTCATCTGGCTTTTTCTGCCTGAAATCATCCTCCCTCTCTCCTCCCCTCCTTTTTTTCCTGTAGATTTTCAGTAAGGACATCCCCTTTTCAGCATGAAAACCTGTGGATTCCAAGCAGCTCCATGTCTCCTGGGAATTTTTTTTACTTTAAAACCAGATGTCTGCACAAGATAAATGTATGTTTTTCTTGTTAAAATAAAAAAGGCAGGTTGATGAATGCCGTAAGATCCAGTCGTAGATTGACTCCATGAAGAGTAATCTACATGAAGGACTCACAGGGAGTGTGTTTGTGGCCTTTGTCATCCAGCGGGGGTAAACATTAGGCTAATTTTAGGTCCTCTGTCACCGGCTGCTGGAATTCTTGATGTCTCAGCGAGAACATTGCTCTTGTTTACAGCCAGCCAAGGGTATCATTAGCTCCTCTGTTTAGGCCTGTGTTTTTCCCTGCTGTCACCAGGACCCGGCAAGGTTTGTTATCCGCGTTTCTGTTTGGACAGAGAAATGTTTTGTTGCTACAATGAGAGGGGCAGGACACGACACATAGCACCCTGAATGGGTAACTGGCTGTGATTTGAAATTGGATAAAAAAATTTTTATATTTTTGCAAAAAGGTTGGGTTACCTAAACATGGTCAGTGCTTTAAGGCTTGTAGTTTTATTTGTGTTTCCTGCTTTAAAGGATTTGCCACGTGGGAACTGACCACCCCTCCGCTCAGGACGGCTTTTCCCGACACTCAGCAGACATTTTATCAAACATGCATCAAGGTCACTAGAATTGCTCAAAAATGTCTTTATAGTTACACTGTCTTACAAAAAAAGATTTATGAGAAACATTTGTTTGTTGGGAAATATCTTTCAGTGTGTCCTTGTTACATAGCTGAACAAACTCACTGACATTAATAAGGAAGAACCAAGAAGAAACTTATGTTTGCTGCCTTTGTGGGGTGTACAGTTTAGCCCAAAATTATTCATATGCCTTGCACATTTAGGTTAAACGTAATATTTTATACTTTTAACATATTTTTTATTAACATTTCTGAGCAGCCCAGCAAGAATCCTGACATGAAAATCTGTGGAAGGAGCTAAAGATTAGGTTGATTGCAAGGAGGCCTTGGAGTTTATTACCAAAGATAATTCATCAAAAATACCAGCGTAAACATGCAAAAAGATGGTCAGCAATTATAAGAAGAGTTTAATTGCTGTAAAGATGTTTACATTAATAATTTACTTCCCTGTTTTATTTCGAATAAATCTTTTTCATCTTTTTATTGTTGTTTGAGTGATGACCGTCTCATTTACTGTCAGAAACAAATGTCTTGGTGAAATATGAATAACTTTAAATCTAAAAATGCCAGAATGGTTAAATGATTTTGAGCTTAAGTGTAAACTGATAAAGAACCAAGGTTCTGAAAATACTGAAACCAAAGTTTCTTGTTTTTCTTCAGCAGACTATTTGCCAAACTACTAAGAGCTGACTTGTTGCTGGACAGAAGGGAAATCGCATTTGAGATAGCTGCTATCTCCAGCTTGACTAGTTGCCACTAGCTGTTACACACCATTCCTTTAAGATCATTAATGAAAACTTTTTTAATAAAACCAGTTCAAACATTTCCTGTCAGAACAATAAATATCTTCCTTTTCAGCTGTTCAATCATCACTTTGTTCTAACCTAAACTACTTAGCAAAAACAACTATTGGGGGGAGGGGAGGAGGGGGGGAATAGTCCTTTCAAGGTTCAAACTTCAGGGCGTTAGGGAATAAAAGAGTCCTAAATACACCAGCTGCATGATGAGAGGCCACATGTCCCACAAATAAACCGTTTACTGCAGAATAGTTCCATGAGCAAAGAAATAAGACATTTATAGAGGTTGACCTAATTGCTGAAGTGCAGAGGCTGACTTGAAGCAGCAGATTGGACTGTGACTAATTGACCACCGGGGCTGCCACCTCTGAGTTTCTTTTATTATAGATGGTCACTCATGTCAGCCCTAACGCGCTACAGGGCTCTGATTATATGTTAGTCCTGGTGAAAGTCATCTGGCGCTTTATCAACTCTATTCTTCCTTTCAAAAAAGGCTGGACTGCGCCTTTTATGTCAGGATTAAACTAATTTAATAGACTTGATGATTCATTAAACTTCTGTTGGAATTGTGTATTTCTGATGTAAAGTGCAAATTTACAAAGTCACTAAGAAAAAGGAAATTGACAGCTTTCATAAAAAACTGGACTACCTTGATGCAACAGGAGTAATCAATAAATTAAATAAAAAAGCCCTTTCTTGTGATTAAAATACACATATTTAAGCTCTCAAATTAGTTTTCTTTCATCTTTCCTGAGAAATAAAAAAACGATTGGGGGAAACGTTTAAGTGAAAGAAAATTCCTTGATTCACTTGAACAAATCTTGTCATCTAAAGGGGACATATCGTGCTTTTAAATTCTTCCTTTTAACACTTAAATCATTCAGTTGTGGTCTATATAAAGTGGAACTGCAGAGCTTTGTAGCTCCACAGGCTCCTCTTTCACCCATGTTCTGAGGTGAACAGAACAGGGGTGAAAGAGGAGCCTGTGGGTTCTGAGAACCTCGGTTCTCAGAACCTCTGAGAACTGAGGTTGCTGAAGAGCTCATCCTTGAAGTGGGGGAAATGGAAATTTACCCACTGATGTGGCCACATTTCCATGAAAAATAAAATGTAACCAGGCACTTCAAAGAGGTTCTGATGCTGGGAGACGGTGTAATGAATTGTGTGGGTTCATACACCCAACAACAGAACATTTAGACTTATCTACTTGCAGCATCGGCATACTTGAGCTTGGACTACAAAATCATAGTGAGAAATAAAAGGGTGGATACGCAGTTTGGATTGGCCAGAAGCCCTGACCTTGTTTAGCTGTTCTGCTGTAAATACTGTGACGAACGGTTCAAAAAAGAGAAAACTGAACGGGTTGAAAAATACGACCCAAACAGAATAAGAAGATACAGGGGTTAGACAATGAAACTGAAACACCTGTCATTTTAGTGTGGGAGGTTTCATGGCTAAATTGGACCAGCCTGGTAGCCAGTCTTCATTGATTGCACATAGCACCAGTAAGAGCAGAGTGTGAAGGTTCAATTAGCAGGGTAAGAGCACAGTTTTGCTCAAAATATTGAAATGCACACAACATTATGGTTGACATACCAGAGTTCAAAAGAGGACAAATTGTTGGTGCACGTCTTGCTGGCGCATCTGTGACCAAGACAGCAAGTCTTTGTGATGTATCAAGAGCCACGGTATCCAGGGTAATGTCAGCATACCACCAAGAAGGACCAACCACATCCAACAGGATAAACTGTGGACGCAAGAGGAAGCTGTCTGAAAGGGATGTTTGGGTGCTAACTCGGATTGTATCCAAAAAACATAAAACCACGGCTGCCCAAACACGGCAGAATTAAATGTGCACCTCAACTCTCCTGTTTCCACCAGAACTGTCCGTCGGGAGCTCCACAGGGTCAATATACACGGCCGGGCTGCTATAGCCAAACCTTCGGTCACTCATGCCAATGCCAAACGTCGGTTTCAATGGTGCAAGGAGTGCAAATCTTGGGCTGTGGACAATGTGAAACATGTATTGTTCTCTGATGTGTCCACCTTTACTGTTTTCCCCACATCTGGGAGAGTTACGGTGTGGAGAAGCCCCAAAGAAGCGTACCACCCAGACTGTTGCATGCCCAGAGTGGAGCATAGGGGTGGATCAGTGATGGTTTGGGCTGCCATATCATGGCATTCCCTTGGCCCAATACTTGTGCTAAATGGGCGCGTCACTGCCAAGGACTACCGAACCATTCTTGAGGACCATGTGCATCCAATGGTTCAAACATTGTATCCTGAAGGCGGTGCCGTGTATCAGGATGACAATGCACCAATACACACAGCAAGACTGGTGAAAGATTGGTTTGATGAACATGAAAGTGAAGTTGAACATCTCCCATGGCCTGCACAGTCACCAGATCTGAATATTATTGAGCCACTTTGGGGTGTTTTGGAGGAGCGAGTCAGGAAACGTTTTCCTCCACCAGTATCACATAGTGACCTGGCCACTATCCTGCAAGAAGAATGGCTTAAAATCCCTCTGACCACTGTGCAGGACTTGTATCTGTCATTCTCAAGAAGAATTGACGCAGTATTGGCCACAAAAGGAGGCCGTACACCATACTAATAAATTATTGTGGTCTAAAACCAGGTGTTTCAGTTTCATTGTCCAACCCCTGTATCTACGCTGCACCTGGAGAGACTAAATTCAGCTTTTCTGAACTCCTACAGATTCCAAGTACAAATGTATTTCGGAGCTAAAAATGTGGATTTTGCATATGTCCCCTTAGAAAGGAAAAACTTGCACTACTTGGTAATGAAAAGCTTATTTAAGGTAATCTTTGTTGTGGTGAACATTGTTTAAAAAAAGACAAAAAATATGATTTCTTATTAAAACAAATAAAAAAAAACTTCAAGTCCTTCTCTGCTAATGTAAGAAATGTGAGTTAATCTCAGATTTTATTTTATTTGTGTGCTTACTCTGATACTGATTACTGTTAACACACAAATGTACAACCACATTTAAAGAAAACCTTATTAAATTTGTAGATTAGACCCCATTGTTAGAAGTTATTAAAGATAATCAAAGGAAGGGAAGTCGAACAGTTAGAGGTCTGGCTGAGGGAAAATAACCAGAAGCAGCTTGTTCAAAAACAAGATGATTATGACTCCTGGAGGTGCTGATCTAAACATACACCTCTTAGTACAGAGAGGATTGCATAAAATGACTCAGACTGCAGATCCCTGAGCTCAGATGGTTAAAGAACCCCACTGGGATTGTGAAATGGGTCCAGCAGGGACTGAACTCTCTGAGAACCAGCATCCTCACAGCTTTTTACAGAGCTGTAGTTAACAGCGTGTTGACATACTGTATTTTAGCAAGGTACTCCAGCTGCAGCATGGCAGACGACAGTGCCCTGCAATGGATGGTGAGGGGAGCTGAGAAAGTTATCAGTATATTTACTCTCCAGTGCCACTGAATGAACAGGGCGCTGATGTTTTTCTGCTAACATCAGGTACCTCAACGTCAAAACCCAGTGAGCTGCTTTCTTTCTGAAGCTGTTAAAATACTCACCTACTGTTAATATGAGATGATGTATTTTGCTTCATTGCACATTTTTTTTTACTGTTTTTTGTTTAGCTTGTTTTGCACTAAGCTTTTTGAGGGCTGCTATTGCTCTTCATTGTGATCTGTGAAATCCAAAACAATAATTCACGGACATCAGTGTTTTCAGTTGACAGATAAGTTTTATGAATTTCTTCTTCATTTTCTTACAATTATTTATCACAAACAGCAGCTGCTTTCCTTCAAATAGCTGTACTAGCCTTGAGTCCTGTCAGCAGCAGTACTTGTGTGTGCGCGGTTACATAAAAAATCCTGTGGTAGACGACACTATTTCATACCAGAAATCAGGTATGAAGCAAATAAAACGCAAGGTAAAAAAATGATGAAGGGGAGAAATAACCAGTATCCATAATTAACTGTCAAATGAGATATTTTCTAAAGTCTTTTCAACATTTTAAAAGGCCAAAGTGATCTACTGTATAGAAGTACGTAGGTTAGGCGAGGATAAATGGAGGTTTGAAGGCTCTGTAAGGTTTCGTTGGCACCACAGTGACACAAATGCATCTGATTAGCATCATTCGAAGAGACGACACCCAGGGGGTACTGAAAAAAACAAAGCTACAGTCTTTTTTTTTTCCTGAATGCACTCTGTGAACTTAAACACATCTGTCTGCTATGTTTTTTCCCTGCATAAGTTTTTGTGGAAACATTTAGATGCATATTTAACTCATTAACTCTGTGGCTGCGTGTGTTATTGTGCAACTGAAGATATCTTAACAAAGGAGTCCATTTTGCTTCATCCTATTATAATCACTTAAATTGTGTAGATAATCTTAATATCTAAATAAATTAGATTAAAACGAGACATAAATAAATAATTAATCCATTTGAAAAACCCAGTTTCCATTTTTAATAAAGAGTGTAAAAAAACAGATTACATTTAGAGTTGCAATTTAAAATAGAGGCCTGTTTATTTTTGTATCTTTCTATTTCCAGTTCAGAAACTCTACCTTTGTCAAGATGGGGTTTTGGGTCGGACCAAAGTGCAGACAAGAGCTTGGCAGCAGCATTTTGAATCAGTCTTCAGTTTTATTCAGCGATTTCAAGACGTAGCAAACGTAGCAAAATACACTGCAGGTTAAAGTATGAGAACAGTGCAAAACTTACATGAGTTCTCTCACTGCAGGAACGTAGCAAACACAGAACTTAATCAGGGTTGTGAACGGGGTTGTGACGAAGAGGAACCAGCAACACACAATGACACAAAACCAACTAATATACTGAGGGATAACAAAGGGCAGGTTCTCAAAGAAACAGGGAACAGGTGTGACAAGGAGGCAGGGAGGCAGAAGGAACAGGTGAAACAAATACAAAGACTGAGCATGGGTGAAAAGACTAATAAACAATAAACAGAAAACACAGACCAAGCAAAACTTATAAGCAAGATAATTAATCAAATGAAGCATAAGGAAACTAGAATAACCATGAACTAAAGTAAACAGAGAAACTAGAGGGAAACATAGGAATACCAACAGCAACAACCTAAGAACAAACAAAGAGCCTAGAAGGAGAACCTAATTTACAAAAGTAAACAACCCAAACATAAACAATAACTAAAGCTAAGGAAGACCTGGAAAGAGAACAAATTCCTAACCAAAAATAAACACCGAGATACTAACTGAGAATCCAAGGAAGACAAAGAACTATAACAGTAATAATACCACACAAAGTAATAAGAAAGCAACCATGAAAGGAACTAAGAGCGAGAGGAAGAAAACAACACACATTAGGAGGCAGTAGAGGGAGGAAAAGAACTAATAAACATGATACAAAAACCAAAATAGAAACATCTAAGCAAAAGTTAAAACATTAAGCCACAAAAGAAAGTCCAAAATGTCACATCCTGACAACCTTGTTTTGTGGTTTTCTATTTAGTATAGATGATAAAAAAATAGATTTTTTCATAAAGCTGGGCTATGCGAGTTCAAGAGGCAACTAGCTGCTAAATGAAAAACAGCTGTTAATCGTCAACTGTGTTTAGAAATAAATAGAAGTCTAACGAATAAAATTTGGGGGCATTTAAACTAGATGTTTTTAGCTTGATGTAATGTTCCATTGATATCCGAGAGGGTATACTTGAAAAGACTGTTGAACACCTGCGCCTTTTACATCTTCAGTAGATGTGGTTTTGGTGAGAAACATAGCCAAAAATGCTATGACTCAGTCTTATAACATATTTTCTGTCCTGTTTCAACTTTTTGTTCTCATCAGATGTTTCCTGACAACAATTTCCACTCTCCTGGTTGTCAGTAACATCACACCCTAGATCAGCCAGTCAGCCCAAGCCGTCTTTGTCTCACAGTGAGAAGAAGTTGGTTTGAATGAGATGTCTTAACCAAACCGGTTACAGGAAGAAAAAAAAAACGGCTCGGCCCACGGGTTGCAGAGAAAAATGACCAGAAAGAGAAGAATTAAATGACAAAGAGCCAAGACAGGAAGGGAGGAAAGGGGGAGAGCAATACTACTTTTAATCTATTACGCAGATAATGTTGCATCACACAGTCCCTTGTCAGTAAGTGGCGACAGCCCAAATGTAATGTCCTGTACAAGTATTTGGATAAAATGCAAATCTTTTAGACAAGCCTGATTGTGAAACAGTTTGTTATGGAAGGTTTATGTTCACACATGCTGCAGCATGTCTTGGTATAGTAATCTCTCTTTTTTCTTTCTTTTCTTTGGTAAAACCTGTTTATGATTGGGATACACTGGTATGTAATCATGACTTCTCACCACCCATTTCCTTACCTAATTTGCCACCAACTGACCATACACACCGACGTGTGCAATGAGTTAGAGATGATGCAATAACAACACAGGATGCATATGAAGCCATAAAAGGTTATCCCAGGCCTTCTGTGGTTTTACACTGTTCATCTAAATCAAGTGAGTCGTTGCTTTCTGACAGGTTTTTATGTAAACACAGGATTCCTGCACACTTAACAGTCTGGGAAAATATGGAATGATAAATAGGATTTATTTAGAAATGGAAGAATATTTAATCTTCACTGCAGATACCATTCAAAAGGAAAGTACAGCGAAGAATGTTTCATAGACCTCCTGTGTTACATCTCCTGGTTGGTCTACAGAGTATAAGGGACAAATAGGCATTTTAGATGTTTATTATCTGCCATATTTCGACAGACTGGCGTCTGGAGAGCTAAGACCAGAAGCTACAAACAAACAAACAAAACAGCATGAAATTTACCAAACTCCAAGAAAACAAAATATATAAACCTACAAATAACCTGCCTAATAAACACTTAAACAGGGGAACATTGGAGCTAAACAAAAAGGCAACTCTCACCCACAAATGCCAGTCAGACAAGGGTTTGCGTTGCTACAAGAGAGTTACAAAAGTCACTTAAGCCTTCACAAGCAGATACTGTGTTTGGCAGTGAAATGACCAAAACGTCCAGAACTGCAGCTTCAGTCAGGTCTCTGCGAATTGATGATTGGCTTGACACCTTAGAAGCATCACCCAATTACAAAGAAGCATGAGGATCCTAAAACAAAGCATAGGACATGATACTAAAGACAAGCAGATGTATTCTATTCACTTCTAAAATTGGAAATAGGATCTTGGAATAACATCAAACCCAACCAAACAGCCATTAAGTCAGTCAGATTAGCCATATTTGTATTCTGACCAGGTTAATTCCCATTCGTAATACAAGCTAATAGCTATTTACTGTATGTCTTTGCACTTTATACATTCAAATGGAGCATAAAGGAGCATGTTTACAAATAGTTTGTACATGTGTCTATGCTTGTGAGAGATCTTATCAGAAGAACTGATAAGATTTCTCGTAGCATGAACTGTAACTATTACTGTTTTTAATGTATTCTAGACTCTGAATTAAGAGTTGGTTAGGAAAATCTCCATCTTCCTGTTAAGCTTTCCGACCTGGAATTTGGACATTTTTACGTCATACAATAAAAAAAACGTTTTTTTCACAACAAAACACAACAAAGAGGAAAGGTTCAGCTCCAGTTGTACTTCTATCATTTTAAGATGATAGCAGTACAACAACCAACCTATCAACAGATCCAATCAACAAATCCACCAACCAGCCTAACGCAGTACAGCCAAGCCCTGGACCAACTAGATCAACCTCCCAACAGATCAACCAACCAGCTCACTCACCAACCCACCAAGCTAACTGGCAACCAACCAACCAACCCAATAAAACACTCATTCACTCACCAGCAAACCCACCCACTAACCCAACCAATGAAACATACCAACCTACTAACCAGTTTGTGCACCTTTCATATTTAAAACCTGGCCACTGTGCAAAATAAATACTTTTGTATTTATACTTTAGAAAGCTCTAGGAAGGATTGAAAACTGAAAATTTCAGTCTGCAAATGTCTAGAATATTGTCATTAAAAGTGTGTTGAAGCATTGGTTTTTGCTGCCCAGATAAGTGTGAAAAAATATATATGTCTTATGGCCTTTCCTTGGTGTTTCTACACTGTGTGCTGTGTTCAATTTTATGAAATCTAAGATGGAAATTTTGTAAACAGAATTGTCCTCATGAGAAATTCAATACAAGTTAATATTTGTCACTTCAGGAAAGTGAAGAGGTAAATGTACTGTGCTGCATGTGCAGCATGTAACTTCTTCATTACAGTGCCTTGCGAAAGTATTCGGCCCCCTTGAACTGGTCAACCTCTTGCCACATTTCAGGCTTCAAACATAAAGATATAAAATTCAAATTTTTTGTGAAGAATCAACAAGTGGGACACAATTGTGAACAGGAATGAAATTTATTGGATGTGTCTAACTTTTTTTAACAAATAAAAAACTGAAAAGTGGGGCTGCAATATTATTCGACCCCCTTGCGTTAATACTTTGTAGCGCCACCCTTTGATGTAATTACAGCTGCAAGTCGCTTGGGGTATGTCTCTATCAGTTTTGCACATCGAGAGACTGAAATTCTTGCCCATTCTTCCTTGCAAAACAGCTCGAGCTCAGTGAGGTTGGATGGAGAGCGTTCGTGAACAGCAGTCTTCAACTCTTTCCACAGATTCTCGATTGGATTCAGGTCTGGACTTTGACTTGGCCATTCCAACACCTGGATACGTTTATTTGTGAACCATTCCATTGTAGATTTGGCTTTATGTTTTGGATCATTGTCTTGCTGAAAGATAAATCTCCGTCCCAGTCTCAGGTCTCTTGCAGACTCCAACAGGTTTTCTTCCAGAATGGTCCTGTATTTGGCCCCATCCATCTTCCCATCAATTTTGACCATCTTCCCTGTCCCTCCTGATGAAAAGCAGGCTCAAACCATGATGCTGCCACCACCATGTTTGACAGTGGGGATGGTGTGTTTAGGGTGATGAGCTGTGTTGCTTTTACGCCAAACATATTGTTTTGCATTGTGGCCAAACAGTTTGATTTTGGTTTCATCTGACCAGAGCACCTTCTTCCACATGTTTGGTGTGTCTCCCAGGTGGCTTGTGGCAAACTTTAAACAAGACTTTTTGTGGATATCTTTGAGAAATGGCTTTCTTCTTGCCACTCTTCCATAAAGGCCAGATTTGTGCAGTGTACGACTGATTGTTGTCCTATGGACAGACTCTCCCACCTCAGCTGTAGATCTCTGCAGTTCATCCGGAGTGATCATGGGCCTCTTGGCTGCATCTCTAATCAGTCTTCTCCTTGTTCGAGATGAGAGTTTAGAGGGACGGCCAGGTCTTGGTAGATTTGCAGTGGTCTGATACTCCTTCAATTTTAATGATTGCTTGCACAGTGCTCCTTGGGATGTTTAAAACTTGGGAAATCTGTTTGTATCCAAATCCGGCTTTAAACTTCTCCACAACAGTATCTCGGACCTGCCTGGTGTGTTCCTTGGTCTTCATGATGCTCTCTACGCTTTGAACAGAACCCTGAGACTATCACAGAGCAGGTGCATTTATACGGAGACTTGATTACACACAGGTGGATTCTATTTATCATCATCAGTCATTTGGGACAACATTGGATCATTCAGAGATCCTCACTGAACTTCTGGAGTGAGTTTGCTGCAGTGAAAGTAAAGGGGATGAATAATATTGCATGCCCCACTTTTCAGTTTTTTATTTGTTAAAAAAGTTTGACACATCTAATAAATTTCATTCCACTTCACGATTGTGTCCCACTTGTTGTTGATTCTTCACAAAAAATTTGAATTTTATATCCTTATGTTTGAAGCCTGAAATGTGGGAAGAGGTTGACCAGTTCAAGGGGGCCCGAGTACTTTCGCAAGGTACTGTATGTTTTTCTGTTTCAAATGTTTTACAGCATGGATATGCATGGCTTTTGGAGAATACAAAGAAAGGGTTACTATGTATAAACTGAGTGTAAACCTTTTTGATAATTAACAGAAAAACAAATTGGCAATTTTGTGTCTGGAAAAGTGTTGCATTTTAATATGGAAAATCTGTACAAACCATTTATAGGATCCTGCTTGGTCTTAGAAAAATCAGGAACATTGAACTGACTGTGGGGAAAAATGTCTAAAGGCGTAACTATATTGTTGAGATTTTTACCTGTCAACTTTAATCATTTAGTTCTCAGTTATTTTTTGTTAGTGAGACTAAATGTTAAATAAAATCAAACGTCTTTCCCCACCTCAAAATACAATTTTTTCCCCCTTCCACCATGAGGAAGGAGTGAAGAGCTGTTATTTCTAACTGCACCCTTCTTTTTTAGTTTCTACCCACCCAATCCTACCATTTATCTGTTCCTCTGTCCCTTTTCTTTGTCTGCAGCATATCATTGCTCTGGTCTAGACTTGCCCAGCGATGCATGCAGGCAGTTAACGTTTTGGGAGTTTCCCAGCATTTAGCATGCTTCTCAGTCTGCATAAGCTTGCCCCTGATACTCCAGATTAACCTTGATGGCCTCTCTACATGACTGCAAATGTGTTCCCACTTATCTATACTGCAGTTCTCTGCTGCAAAGATGAGAAGCAGTCTGGAGATCGAAAATTAAAGATTAAAGTGATTAGTGTTTTTACACAGGTTTCATTTATTTGTGTCAGTTGCAGGCAAAATTATTTGAATTTTTCATGTACATTTTCCTTTTTTTTCACTTAGCAATAGAAAGACAGACCTGAGAAGGTTGTAGAAATTTATTTGCATTGTTTTTATATTATTTTTACTTTTTTTGTTTTTTTCATGATTTGAGAGTGAAGGGATGTAACATATAAGTAATCCAGGATGCAGACTTGAGATCCATAAAGCATTAATGTTATGGCAGTTAGAGAGACAGTTAGTACATCATTACCTGATGATAATGAAAGATGCCCTGTAGATTTTGCAGATGTCAAACTTCTATTTTTGTTTTGACTATGTAGATCTACACACTATTGCTGAAACTAATGATTATTTTGGTAGTCGACTGATCTGGCAAGATCTTTTATGATTAGTGAGCCATTATTTTATTTTACCTGTCCACATTTTGCCACATATTTTTAGGCCTTAACCTTATCATCAGATGATGGAAACTTTAAAATACTTGTTCCTTGATCTGAACTGATCTTTGATTTAAAATATTGATGACAAGCATAGCATGGATTATTTTGGGCTGATTACAGGTTTTTAAAACACAGTTGGGTTTGAGGAATCTTTATTGTTTGTGACTAACCAAACATAAAAAGTGATTACCGTGGGTTTGGTTTTTGGTAAACCGCCAATCAACTCAAGCATTAGATGCATAAATGACAGATTTAGGCTTAACTTGTTAATTTCACCAGAACAGATACTCTTTATGTTTTTACAAACAGAATAAAGATTTCACATTTTAAAAACTGTTTTTAACAGTATATCTTAAGTGTAGATTAATTTTAACTGTTCTGGGTATTTTAGAGTTTTGACTAAAGCTGAACAAATGTTGTCCATAGAGGTTTAATTGGTGAAAAAGCTCTTTAAACTACAGATTCCTAACTGAAAAGGTATTTACTTAGCATCCATCATTCATTAGGTCTTATTGAGACTTACATAAACATTATTGTACAAACAGTAACAATTACAGTGAAAGGTTGTGAAAACGACCCACTGACTTGGCTCACTGAAAGTTGAAAAAAAAAAAGATGTGATGTGTGACTTATGGCAAAAAATATGATTTCCTTGAAGTGTAACAACCATCATCTGGGGGCGTCCAGCACCTATCCAGATGTAGTGCCTTGTAACCCGTTTCTTTTCATATTTTACTTATTTAGTTCTTTTTTTTCATGATTTTCAAATGTCACATATACTGAAAAAAATCCATTAAAGTTTTCTATAAAGTTATGCCTCACCCGGCGGTCGTGCCGACATCTATCAACCCAGTGAAACATACCCGTCCAGATTGGGCGCACAGCTTCGTGGTGCTTGTGTTGGCTTGCCATAAAGCAGATCTCTGCTTGTTCTTGTTCAGGTGTCTAGCAGACAGTACAGACAATACTGTCCCAACAGCTTACCATAGTGCATCGCAATTATAAAAAAAAGTGACAGCACAACAATAAAATTTCTAGATGATGACATTGATTCATTGCAACAATCCAATAAACGCTATTTCATATGCTCTGGTGTCAGTTTTGTTGATTGGTCATTAACTTGTACTACTGACTTAAAACTAAGAAAACGTACAACTGTTTAAGACCTAGGCCTAGTCCACACTTAACCTGATTTCTGGGAAAACAGATACATTTTAATGCACTTTGGCTTTTCATCCACACGAAAACTCCATTTTACATGCATAAAAACGATTATTTATGAAACCTTTAACCAAAGTGGAGATGCAAGAAAAACCCTGTATTTGTTTTTGCGTGTGTTAATTGGAAAACAGAGTTTTAGGGTCACACGCGTAACAGTCTGCGACAAATAGTGCAGCGCTGATGTCACATGTCCAACCATTGTTGTTGACTTGTCATGCAGTGGCAGGAATATAAATGCTATCACCTAATACAGTATTTAAAAATAGTTCACCCTCTCTCTGTCCACACAAACGAACCTCCTGGCACCAAGTTTCATTCCTAACAGGAAGTCGTGATTGTTTTGAAGGATTGTGATTGGCTGACATAGATATAAGCTTTGCAGTACACTGCCCCCTATGTTTGGCATGTTTAAAACAACGCTCAGTGGCATATTTGTGTGGATTCGTTTGAATTGAAAACTTTTCTGAAAATATTCCCGTGTGTACGGAGATATTTGTTTTTATAAAGATCCGGCTACGTGTGTACATGTCCCTAATTGTTAAACCTTAGTGAAGGACTTGTGGGAGAAGTGTTTTTGCACATTGAGACAACAACCACAATGAACAAGAAGACTAAAGCATTTTAATAGCTCTTCCATATTGAAAAAGGAAACTGTCCTGGCTTCACGTTACCCCTGGCGATTCTAAATGCCAAACATTGGTGAGTGCTTCCTATCCGCAACTGCGACTTGTCCCCTGTTACCTTTCTAACAAAGGGCCTCAGATGGCCCATAAAGTTAGATTATTGTCTTGGTAGGCATAGTGTACCAACTGTTGCTCCTGCTTCCTTCCTGTTTCAGGGAATAATGTGTTCCAGCTTTTATTGGAGTTTATTATTGGAAGGGCTCCCTGACAGGTCTGGGAATGCGCTTAATGGGCAGGGTATTGTTAGCCATGAGAGAAGGCTGATGGAAAGGGGGTCTTATAATTCTGAAACACCAGCTGATGGACAGGGAAAAATAAGGGACACAAGTGCCAGGAAAAAGACGGGACCCTCCTGTCAACCCCTCAGTGGATTGATCTCAGGCTGAAGAGGTGTCAGAACCTGAGCAAAAGTAGTCAGAAAAGTGCTATTTCTGTCGGCAAGTTCTGCTGCGTTGGACACAAGCCGCTCAGATCCCGGTGAAAAATGCTGCGCTGAGAATGCCAAGTGTCTTAAACACATGACAAGAGCAATTTAGAATGATCTTACACTTGGCACTCTCTGGGGGCAAAACAGGGTGTGAGCCCACACTTGAATTAGAGACTAACAGAGATTAATTTAATACTTGGGAGTTTTTAATGCCTTGCACTTTTAAGTCTACAGCGGTTTATTGGATCAGGTTGCCAGCATCTATAAAAATCATGCTTAAGACGTTAAAAACAAATATCTTATTTTGGCCTATATAATTATCTGGCAATTTCAGATGCCAGTCTCTCTCTCATTGGCCTAAGATGAATATTGGATCGAAAATGATACAGACGGATGGCAGAGGAAGACATAATTCTGTCAACTTAGGTCTATTCAGTGTGAAGATGCCCAAATTAGGAGTAATTTTTTTTTTTCTCAAAGAAAATAGCTGATCTTGTTGAATTATTCAATTCAGGATATGTTTCCTATATGTGCTCGCTGAAAAGGCAGCACTGATTTGGAAAAAAAAAGTACCTTACCTTTAAGTAAGAAGAAATGTTATAAATGTTAATATTTATTTACCAAAATGGAAATCTAAACAATTTTAAATCCATCATTCTGTGGTGAGAAAGATCATTTAGAAGTGGAACATATTTGAGACACCTGCTAATGGATGTTGTAGTAAATTTACCCCAATGCTCAGAGAAATTACCAGAAACAGCTTCAACCTGTATCCTAAGGCCTGTCTTAGCATCGTTAACGCTAGTTTGTTACTGGAAAGATAGGAAAGGCCTGATGGGTTGCCAGAAGAACATCTCTTCTCTCTAGAAAGGAAAGCAGCACAACTGAGAAGTTGCATCTAAATGATTCAGAAAACCTGTGGAACAATGTCCTTTAGACAGATGAGACCAAAGTGGAGATGTTTAGCTATAATGCACAGTGCTATGTTTAGAGAAAACCAACACAGCATATCAGCAGAAACACGTCATGCCAACTGTAAAGCACGGTGGTAGAGGGCTAATTATCTTGGAATGTAGAAATGAATCTTTACAAATGTCAATAAACTAAAGCAATGTTGTGCCTAAATTTCCTCAGCAGTGACCTTAGAGAAAACAGTTGCTGTCAATCAATCTGGGAATTGGTTGTTGGGTAGTATTGAAGTCCAAGATTCTACAGAAAGAAAAATATTGACTTGTGGAAAAATTTAAGGCTGATTTTCCAAGAACGGGATGTCCAAACTAATTAACCTCAAGATTAGAATTTTTTAATAATTCAATATGGCTTATTTAAAAAGGTTTCTTGGGGAAAGCTGCTTAGAAAATTATGGTATGGTTTCTAAAGTTGTAACAAATTGAGCTGTAAGACTTCTAGAACAATATCCAACTTAACAACTTGCCCAGAATAGAGATGCTTGGCTGTTCAATTCAATTATATTCAATTATATTCAATTCAATTCAGTTTATTTTTATAGCGCCAATGCACAACACATGTCGTCTCAAGGCACTTCACAAAGTCAGGTACATACACTCAGCGGCCACTTTATTAGGTATATCTTGCTAGTTCTGGAAACATTCCTCAGAGAGTTTGGTCCATATTGACATGATAGCATCACACAGATGCTGCAGATTTGTCACCTGCACATCTATGATGCAAATCTCCCGTTCCACCACATCCCAAAGGTGCTCTATTGGATTGAGATCTGGTGACTGTGGAGGCCATTTGAGTACAGTGAACTCATTGTCATGTTCAAGAAACCAGTCTCAGATGATTCCTGCTTTATGACATGGCGCGTTATCCTGCTGGAAGTAACCATCAGAAGATGGGTACACTGTGGTCATAAAGGGATGGACATGGTCAGCAACAATACTCAGGTAGACTGTGGCGTTGACACGATATTCAATTGGTACTAAGATGCCCAAAGTGTGCTAAGAAAATGTCCCCCACACCATTACACCACCACCAGCAGCCTGAACAGTTGATACAAGGCAGGATGGATCCATGCTTTCATGTTGTTGACGACAAATTCTGACCCTACCTCACAGCAGAAATCGAGACTCATCAGACCAGGCAACGTTTTTCCAATCTTCTATTGTCCAATTTTGGTGAGCCTGTGCGAATTGTAGCCTCAGTTTCCTGTTCTTAGCTGACAGGAGTGGCACCCGGTGTGGTCTTCAGCTGCTGTAGCCCATCCGCCTCAAGGTTCGACAGGTTGTGCATTCAGAGATGCTCTTCTGCATGCCTTGATTGTAACGAGTGGTTATTTGAGTTACTGTTGCCTTTCTCAGCTCAAACCAGTCTGGCCATTCTCCTCTGGCATCAACAAGGCATTTGCTCCCACAGAACCGCCACTCACTGGATATTTTCTCTTTTTTGGACCATTCTCTGTAAGCGCTAGAGATGGTAGTACGTGAAAATCCCAGTAGATCAGCAGTTTCTGAAATACTCACACCAGCCCGCCTGGCACCAACAACCATGCCACGTTCAAAGTCACTTAAATCACCTTTCTTCCCCATTCTGATGCTTGGTTTGAACTGCAGCAGATCGTCTTGACCAGTTCTCTATGCCTAAATGCATTGAGTTGCTGACATGTGATTGGCTGATTAGAAATTTTTGTTAAACGAGCATTTGGACAGGTGTACCTAATAAAGTGGCCGGTGAGTGTACATTCCAATTAATCCTAACCACTGAACAGTGCAGTCAAATTTAGTTATTTATTTAAATTGGATAACAAGTTTTTCTATCTAAGGAAACCCAGCAGATTGCATCGAGTCAGAGACTTGTAACAGTCACTCCTCCTGGATGAGCTTGTAGCGACTGTGGACAGTCACTGGCGTTGACTTTGCAGCAATCCCTCATACTGAGAATGCATGTAGCGACAGTGGAGAGGAAAAACTCCCTTTTAACAGGAAGAAACCTCCAACATAACCAGGATCAGTGTGAGCGGCCATCTGCCACGACCGACTGGGGATTTGAGAGAACAGAGCAGAGACACAAAAACAGAGACACAGACGAACTGATCCAGGAGTACTTTTTATGGGAAGGAAAAGTAAATGTTAATGGATGTAGCTCCTTTAGTGATTTCATCTAGGAAGAAAGAACAGATAAACTCTGAGCCAGTTTTCAAGGTCAGAGTCTGAAAGAAAGCACATATAATTAATTACAGTAAAAAGCTCAGTCAGTAGCTATGTCTAGGAGAGAGACAGGGTTAAATACTGAAAGACAGGGCCATGTGGATCATCGGTAGAGGGTGAGCATTAAGTTGTTGCCAGCAGAAGCTTGGACAATGCCCCCCTCCAGGACAGTGTCACAGGTAGACACAGAGTCAGGCCAGGTGTAGCTTCTAGGACGAGAAAAGAGAGAGAACATAAAGTTAAAACCTGAAATAACAGCAAATAATGCAAAATTGGAGAGTAGAAGAGAGTGAAAGTGGTCATTATGTCCTCCAGCAGCCTAGGCCTATAGCAGCATAACTACAGAGATAGCTCAGGATAACCTAAGCTACTCTAACTATAAGCTTTATCAAAAAGGAAAGTTTTAAGCCTAGCCTTAAAAGTAGACAGGGTGTCTGCCTCACGGACTAAAACTGGGAGCTGGTTCCACAGGAGAGGAGCTTGATAACTAAAGGATCTGCCTCCCATTCTACTTCTAGAGACTCTAGGAACCACCAGTAAACCTGCAGTCTGAGAACAAAGTGCTCTGTTAGGAATATATGGAACAATCAGATCTCTGATGTATGATGGAGCTAAATCATTAAGGGCTTTATATGTGAGGAGGAGAATTTTAAATTCTATTCTGGATTTAACAGGGAGCCAATGAAGGGAAGCTAAAATAGGAGAAATATGATCTCTCTTTTTAATTTTCATCAGGACTCTTGCTGCAGCATTTTGAATCAGCTGAAGGCTTTTAACTGCATTTTGTGGACATTCTGATAGTAAAGAATTACAATAGTCCAGCCTTGAAGTAACAAATGCATGGACTAGTTTTTCAGCGTCACTCCTGGATAGGATATTTCTAATTTTGGTAAAGAAGGAGGTGAAAGAAGGAAATTCTAGAAACCTGTTAAATATGGGATTTATTTGACATGTCCTGGTCAAAAATAACACCAAGGTTTTTTACATTATTACCGGAGGTCAATTTAATGCCATCCAGGTTAAGTGACTGACTAAGCAGTTTTTTTTTTTCAAAGACTCCAGTTCAAAGTTGACAACTTCTGTCTTGTCTGAATTTAGAAGCAGAAAATTTTGAGTCATCCAAGTTTTTATGTCTTCAAGACATGCTTGTAGTCTATCCAACTGGTTGGGCTCATCAGGATTTATGGATATGTAAAGTTGAGTATCATCAGCGTAACAGTGAAAATTTATTCTATGCTGCCTGATAATTTGACCTTTTGGAAGCATATGTATAGTAAAGAGAATTGGCCCAAGTACTGAACCATGTGGTACTCCACAATTAACCATGGAGTTTAAAGATGATTTATCATTTACATGAACAAACTGGAATCAGTCAGACAAATAAGATTTAAACCAGCCTAGTGCTGTTCCCCTGATCCCTACGGCATATTCCAGCCTTTCTAAGAGAATATTGTGATCGACTGTATCAAATGCAGCACTGAGATCTAACAGAACAAGTACAGAAAAGTCCATTATCTGAGGCTAGGAGAATATCATTAGTGACTTTCAGCACAGCTGTTTCAGTGCTATGATGAGCTCTGAAGCCTGACTGAGACCCTTCAAACTGGTCATTGCTGTGTAAATGCTCACACATTTGATTAGCAACTATTTTCTCAAGAATTTTAGATAAGAACGGTATATTGGATATAGGTCTGTAATTTATTAAGTCATCTCGATCAAGTGAAGGTTTCTTAAGTAAAGGTTTAATTACAGCTACCTTAAAAGCTTGTGGTACATATCCATTTACTAAGGATAGATTAATCATATCTAAAATGGGGTTGGTTATCCGAGGGAACACTTCCTTAAATAATTTGGTTCGGATTGGGTCTAACATACAAGTTGAAGGTTTAGATGAATCCAGTATTTTTGATAACTCAGGAAGCCAAACACAGATCAGGTTCTACAGTTACTTCCAATGTTGTCTCACTTGCTGAGGATGAAGTAATTATCTTCGGGAGTATGTCAAAGATTTTATTTTTAATAGAATCAATTTTATTTAAGAAGAATCCCATAAAGTCATGGCTGTTGTGGCACAGTGCCCTGTTTGGAGAAAACCAAACAAAGCATATCAACACAAGCATCCTATACCAAATATTATACACAGTGACAGATGGAGGATGATTTGTGCTTGAACTCCAGTATACTGTTCTACATACTGTTCTATACCAAAGTATTAAACAGTGTGACGTTGGCCTTCTGACCAACAATGGGGGTTTGTTTTAAACCGCCTCATTTATGGGAATGACAGAGAAAGAAGAACACACAAATGAATCAGGGTTTTTTAATTGCTCACAGTCCAAACATCAGCTGTATTAAAATTTGCTGGACCTTAAGAAAGCTGTGCACAAGCAAATATCTGCAAGTCTTAAAGAACTGAAGCAGCCCTTTATATGAAGGTGGACCAGAATTCCTCCACAGGAAAGTGAGAGTTTTTCCTTCTAAAAGTGGTTCTACACACTGTGGTATCACAGAGGACTCTTAAATCAACAATCACAGTTTACTTTGTTTACCTTTTCAAGAAATGTTCTTTATGTTCTTACAAGTTAAGCCATATAATTGAGAGAGTAGGTGTACATATTTAGTTTGACTGTTTAATGAGAGTTTGTGGGTACACCACAAGTTTTTCAAGAAGTCCCAGCTAACTTTTAATGTTACTTTCCAGTTTTTACAAATCATTTTGACCAAGGAGCCAACCATCCAAGTTATTTATCTTCTTTAAAAAACGATTACAAAATTATGGTTTGAAATCCCAAAGTGAAGCTAGAATAAAAGAAACTTTCAGTGCTTTAACAAAAGTAAATGGTTCATTTGTCATTTTTCTTTTAAAGTATTTTAGTTGATTATCTTAAAACCCAAAACATCAAAGTCTGTCTAATCTGGAGAAATGATATTTAACAGAATAAATTAATAGGCAGTGAGAGCTAGCATTTTCCTTTTCAAAAGGAATGGTGTTTTGTAATGTTTTATGTCTGACTGTGTTGCTTGTCGTCAACTTCGACTCACTGGTCTATGAATACCCAAGATGTAAAATCCCGCTAATGCTAATCCACTATATTTTTAATATGCAGTTTTTAACATTGGTAATGAATCAAATCCTAATATCTTCTGGTAATACGATTAGAAATTGTCCTTAAAGATGTGCACTTTTTTCAAAGAAATAGAAGAGATCACTGGTTTATTTTTTTCAAATGACATGTTTCATCATCAGCCAAGGTAGTGCTTAAAACATCTGACACAGGTTTAGCTAGTGCGTTGTGACAAATAATTGGATTACAAGGTCCAGATTGAACTGGGGACTATTGTTGGGGCCTCTGATACTTACCCCCTGTGGTTAAAGCCCTAAGAAAGCTGTTTCTTCCAAACTGACGGATCCGAAGGCCATGTAGATGGATTTTTCTTTTCACTCCCTTTCATCAATCGTTAAATCTCAGCTTTCCAACTGCTCAGATTGTGACTATGGCGTCTTTTTGTGTATATTCACGTATCAAATCTGTACATTTTCTGCAGGGCTTATTTTATTCATGTTGGGAGAAAAAAATAAAATAACACATAGATTTGTTTTGGCATATCCAGCCTTCAGCAGAGCGTGTAAAATCAATTCAACGAAGAGTCTGTACAGACTCGCATGTCTGCAAAAAGCCACGCTCACACTGCAAAACATGAGTGCTGCTTTTCTTTCCCCACTGCTCCTTATTTTCTTTACCTCTTTGTTTGACCAATGTTTCACTTCAGCATTCAGGCTCTACCTTGTTAACAAAAAATCCGAACATTCAGAACAGCATGAGAGATACTACTGTAGTGTCTCCTTTTGTTGGCCTTTCTGCTGTCCTTTTTGTCATTTTCTTTCCCTCCAATGCCACATTGAAGGAGAAGTTTCTTGACAGCTATTAAATGAATGAGCACATTGAATGCTTGGATTCATGCAGTAAAATTTAAATTTGCACAGATACTTTCTGGAGCTGTGTACATCTTTCTGGTTCCAAGATTTGATTTAGTCACAACTGTTGCATGTAAGATCAAGGTGAATTGGCCAGTTTACCTTCAGCCGACTCTAATTGGTGATCATCAGGTCAGATATAGAAAAAATATATATATTTTTTTCTGTTCATTACAGTAATCAAAACAAAGAACATTCACTATTTATTTAGCCACACAGCTACAGTATATTGAAGCAGGGCCTTAAACTTAGTAAAAGATGAGAAATGTAAAAAAGTTGTCGTGTGCATCAATACAAACTTAGTAAGCTTTTTATTCTTCCATATGCGCGATATGGAGTCTGCTGATCTGAGCATGTGGAGTGTGTGGGTGGCTTGCAAAGTGTGTTATTTGGTTACATATGATATAAAATATCTGCTTAGCCCATCTTTAAATCGGCCAGTTTTCAATCTTTTTCAGTATCTCAAATCATAGCACTCAATACTGGTAGCTACCTAGCTAAAGCTTTAGCTTGGTAAAGCAACATCTTTACAGAATACAGTAGATTTGTGGCAATGCTTAATGCTCAGTTTTCCATGGAATGAACCAACAGGGGAATCTATTTTCTACATGTCTCTGTTCTCCAAACTCACCTGAGTTTTAAAGCTGCAGTGGACTTCAGTAACAAATCCATCCTTGCTAGTAAGGCACCTCCATGGTTTGTGATACCCTTAGAGTGCATTTTCCTGAACAGATGAATCCTTTTTATTATCTCCTGTACATGTCCCCGGTGAAAACAATTTAACGTCATACAGCCTGTCTGCTTTCAGAGTCCCCTGTGCATCAGCTCGGAGATTGTGGATAAAGTAATTAACGCGTCTAAACACAAAACCTTTGTCCACTTGCTGACAGCACGTAATCTGGATTGAATATGTATCGGGCAAACAAGACAATTCCTACATCCCTCTTCACTCAATCCTAGTTCTGACCACTGAATAGTAGGGCTTATATTTGGTGATTTCTACTTTCTCCTGAGGTTTTTACATGGACCACCAACAATGTGTACCAACAGTACATCATGAAAACTCCCATTCATTTGGAGTTTCAAATGTCAAACGAAGTCTGCAAGTAAAACCACAAGCAGGTAAAAGAAATTAAAACAGGTTTTACAAGTTACATTGGGGGCTTAGATGTGAAAATAAAACCCACGGGATAGATGGTTTAATATAGCGTTGCACTTATTGTGTAAATCATTGAATTGCATGGAGGTGTGTCATGGTGAACTTAGTTTTTTCCCTTTCAGAAGGAAAATTTGTTGGGGAACATCGTACATCATACATTCATAAGGCAGTTAATTATTTAATGATCTTCTGTCGTTTTCTGTTGCTATGAGGTGACTTTTCATCATGTTAATCTTTACTCTGTTGGCACCATAAATTGCTGTTTCAGCCTGCTTTAAACATATTTTTAGTGTCCTTTCTTTATTCTTGGAAAACGATCTACTTGATGTGGTAGATGCCCAGCACAAGCTCCGCCTCTCTGCCATTGGCCACTGAGGCAGCTCAATTTAACCACTAACCATGTGGAGACTTAAGCTGTAATTACCCATGAAGTGTTTATACTGCTCTGCTGTCCTCACACCCACAAATCATGCTCCTCTTCTTTATCTCAGCAGCACTTGTCCTGTTGGGAACATATTGGCTCTGTGCATTACAGCTGTAACTTTAAACACTATTTTCCACTTTATTTCAGCTATGTTTTCATAATTTACTCGTCAGAGACAGTGAACATGCAGAGACTTGGCCCACTTTTCGGCTGGCCTTGGCCTACTTGCCTGAACTCTTCAATGTTGTTTCTGCTCCCTCTCCCGTCTCAGATCCCTCCCTCCTCTCTCTCTCGTCCCCCTCAGAGGAGTTTTGCTGATATTCTCTGTCACAATCCTGACACAGCACTTCCTTGGTCTCGGCTCTCTCCTGCCCGGGGCTCTGACTGCTTCTTTTGGACAATGCCCATCTTTGTTTGCGTCTCTCCCCCTTCGTTTCGGGAATCCAGGCATTGCTGGTAACCACTGGTGGATCAGAATGATGAGATCACCGACTCTGTTTGGCCTGCCCTTGCTATTACCACCAATGCCTCCTGAAACAATGGGAGCTTTCTCCTTAGGGCTGATATGAGCCTCCAGACAGACGGTTATGGAGACAAGCTATTGCAAGTCAGAGACATCCTGGTTTTGTTATCTAAATGTTACTGGTATTAACGGTTAATTCCAGTCATAATTGATCCTCCTCCTCACCGGATACATATTTAAACATCCTGATTTTTGTTTAGGCTGATCTGCATTTTTTCATGCTTCAGTGCAGCCAAGTTACAAAAATACTTTGGCATGACGGTTATGTCATCAGGTCTCCAAGGCTCGTCAGTTTAGTTTGAAAGCAGTCCTTTACTTTCAGAATGAGTTGAGGGGAGAAATCACTTTCATTTTTAGGTCCAATTAGAATCCCACAATTCCAAGGAAACTTCTCTTGGTTTCTTTTTTTTGTCATCTGTCTGTTCACATAGAATGGATCAAAAAAATGTACACACCCATGTTAAAATGACCGTTCTTTATGATGTAAAGTAGAGACCGTAATAAATTATTTGTTTTTCTCCCTTATGAATTATACAGGATATATTTTCTGTTAAAGATAAAGAAAGTTTTTTTTTTACATTAATTATCATCGTCTCATCTTTTTACAGTTAGCTTAAATTTCAGCAGGACTGCAGATATGTTTAAAAGTGATAAAAGGTTTCTGATTTTCAAAATCCATTTTCCTCCAAGCCTGTCTTTCTCCAAACGTTACCATCTATCTTAAAATTAGTGGGTTTTTTTGCTGGTTAAAATCAAATTAAGTTAATCATTCAAGGTTCAAATGGGGGTTGATTTGCATGTGATACTTGCACATTGCAAGCAACTGAGAGTTTCAAGACATTTCAAGAGCGTAGTCATTCATGGTTTTTGACACGTAGTTTATTCTCCACTGTTGTAAATATCATTGCTGTTTACAGCTAGAGTAAAATAAAATGTGCCGATTCGCCAGGTCAATGTTTCAGTACTTTTCCATATCAACCTAAATCAGGACATCCTTTAGCACAACCTGCTTCCTTTATGCTCTTTTAATAGGAGTAAGTCTTTGTCATGATCAGGCTTTTTTCCTCCTTTTGGGACACATTTGTTTTCAGTTACTTTATTTTTCCCGGATCCTCCTACAGCACTATGTTCTGCTCTTTGACGTTGCTTTTCCAAAAGTTAACATATTAGAAATAAGTTGTCCAAAAAATAGATTCCCGTGAATTCCAGGCGCATACATGTAAATGTAATTAGCACTATAGGCAGTTTAAAAAATTATCTGCCTGCTTTGCCCTAATCGATCATCAAAAGGCCCAGAAGAATACCGTTTTAATTACATTTTTTTTTTGTTTATCCCATCTTCTCCAGCACTTGGTCGACTGGGATGCTGGAAACCCAGAGTGTTTGCTTCAGCTGGTGAAAGAGCTCATCCAGCAATACCATCAGTACCAGTGCCAACGCCTGCGCGAAAGCTCCAGACTGCTGTTTGAGTACGATAGCCTGCTGGAAGATCCGAGCTACGGGCGGAACTTGGAGATTTACGCCGGACGGAAAAACACCTGGGTAAAAACTTTTATGAAGTCATGAGGTATTACAAAAGCAGGGTTGTTATGGAAAAAGACGCCAAAGTAAAAAGATTGCCCACATTTAATGTTGACTAAAAACAATGCCCATGGCTGTTGTTTTGTAATATTCTAGTGTTACAATATAAAAGAAGAAGCTTATAAAAAAATCAACAGGAAACAACATGTAAAAAAAAACTTCCTGTTTCCTGCTTCAAAGCTTTGTCTGACACTTGAGAATCATTTGTTTTTTAACTGAGGCATGGTACATGCCTGGCCCATGTGTTTATGGATAAATATGGAAAAAATATGGAAAAAAGAAGCCACAAAAACCTGACTGGAAGAGCTCCTTGTTGGAAATGTTTATGGGAATTTTTAGGGTTTAAAGGCAGTGGTTCTCAAACTTTTGCAGCAGAGTCCCCCTTTAGAAGGCCAACAATTTCCATCCACCTCTGCCTCAAGAAGACTGGAAAAATGAAAAAAGAAAAGGTTAATCTTTACAACATTTCCTGAATTTGTTTTTCTGCTAAGTTTTTCTTTTTCTGTCAAAAATGTCTACTGGGATTCATTTTAATTTTTCCTTGTTCCGTATGTTTAGAACAGGAAATCGATTAAGAAACAATGAAAATAAAGTAGACTGCTCTATTACCCTCTTATTTAAAAAATAAATAAGCAATATGTGTTCTTTAAAAGAAAAAAAAAAGTTTATTTCTGCAACAAAACAAATGAATAAGAACTCAGTATTTTGCAATTATGTTAATAGCACAGAAGCATGTTTTTCTCTATATTTAAAGAAAAACTTTCTTCATTAGTAAGCTCCAGATGTCACTTTTCAAGTTTGATGAGTTAGTTCTTCATTCTTTTCTGAGGCTGTTTTATAAAGTAGTTTTCCTGCTTCAGGTGGATGTCTACTTTTCTCTTTAAAAAAATGTGGTGTTCATGCTCTATCATGTCTTATTATTAGTATTGTAATTTTTTTCCTAAGGCCTTTTCGAAACAGGAAAACGCTTTTCTCTCCAACAATATCGAAACTTAAACTCCTTCTCTGCTGCTTGTTAAATGGCAGTGGACCTTACGGAGTGGCATGGACAGATTTCTGAGTGCCTGATAACTGGGTTCGGCCAGTCACGGCGTCTGCTGACAGGGGCTCTTACACCATGTTGTGTGTTGTCATGTCACCATAGTAATGCTGATCTATTAATGGTGTAATGTAGAAACAAGTCTTGGTTGCAACAGTTAAAGACCAAATATTAGTTTGGCTTGCAAAAATTAAATACATTAATATCAGAAAGGTTCAAGTGCCCTCCTCACATGACACTGCCCCCCCTTTCCAGGGGGTGCACCCCACAGTTTGAGAATCGCTGCTTTAAACTGATAGAGACCGTTGCCAAGCCTATAAGATATATGGTAAAAAAATAATAATAATAATTTTCTCCTGAAAAATCTTTTTATTGTCATCTTAAACGTTTAAAAGTTTTGAAAACAAAGTCACATAATTATTGGTTAGAATATAATTTTTTTTTCAAGAATATCATGTTAGACTGTTGAGTGGTTAGACCGTGATTTCTGAATTTCTATTCCCTAATGTTGAATAGTGTTTTTTGTTTCTCTATGTCTATCTATATATCTCAAAGAAATAGTTCAGGAATTTTAAAATGAGGTTGTTTTAAAAGGTTCTTCTCAATAACTCTCATAGCATCTGTAGTTGGTATAAATCCAGATTTGTTAGTCTTAGATTCTGAAGGTTAGTCCAGGATGGTACCAAGACTAAGACGGACTTCTACCATTTTTTAAAATACTCTGGTCTTCATGTAAATGCTGATTTATGACCCTTTAAAGCACTGTCATGTGTTTATTACATGGTTATTTCCATAGAAGCCAGTGATGATCTACACAGAAAGTAGATGTTAGGGGTGGTGCGGTAACAGTGATAAGTACGGGATATTGATTTAGAAAATGTATAGGAACACAGGAAGCGGCAGGGTATTTAATGAGAAATTTTAATATAATCTGTTGTTATACAAAATTTAAACTTCATTTTGGATTTATTTTATGTTGATTCTTGTATTTATTTAAAATTCTCCACTTCTGTTTCATGTGTTTCCAGACAGGAGAGTTTTCAGCCCGTTTCCTCCTTAAACTCCCAGTGGACTTCAGCAACATCCCAGTTTATCTTCTCAAGGTAGTTACCCACCAACCTGGAAACCACATCAAGCATGAGCCCTTATCAAAGCACACACTTCCTGCATGCTGTGCAGATACTGCTGCAGACTCGAGGATTAGCCATTACATGAGCTGTTCTAAGTTATTACAAGTGTGCATTTGTTTACATGTATGTGTTTCAGTGTGTTTTAAATGTTTGCGTCGTTAACAGAGGGATTTATTCAAATGAATTACTGTGCAGCTGTGTGTGTTTGTGTACAGTCCTCAGTGTTGAGGGGCTGTGAGTTGACTAATCAGCAACTGTCACTGTGGATCTGCTCTGAACCGCGTGGTGTCTGCAGGCAGCCTAGCCTGAACACACCATACACACCCACACACACACACATGCATATTCACACACACTGGATATATCTATAAATATTTCCATGTCTGTCTCCATTCCATCTATCTTTTCCCTCGCTGATGATCTTTAGTGGCCGGAGGCCTCCACTCTCCGGCCTCTTCCAGCCTGGCTTCGACCTGTGATGGTAAACATACGGGAAACGGCAACCATCATCAGCTTTATCTGTCAAACCGGAAGCCCCGAGACTCCTCTCTCTCTTTTAGCAGGCTGTGAATGGGGCTCATCAAGTCAGTCACATTTTACAGCTACATATCCTCTCCTTCTGGGAATTTGATTCCATTTATTTTTGTCCCTGTGCGATTTTAGCCAAGAAAAAGATTTAAACCTAGCCCTGAAGGAAGCTTTATTGGCGACATGCTTGCTGTCACTTGCAGAAGCAATGCACACACTCACTGACCTTTAACCAGTGGGTGGTGGTGGCCCTAAAAGCTGTGAAACATTGTTGTCAAATAACTCAAAAATATTCAGCTTTTTAAAAAATAATAAACCAAATCTTGGATATGTAATAATATTCCTGACACTCTTATCATATATATTATATATATATATATATATATATATTATATATATTTTTTATATATGCTCTCAGTATTGCGCTGTATTTGGCAGCTGGGGTATACTTAGTATCAGTAAGGGAGTGCTTGAAGACTTGAAGAAAGAAAAGTAATGAACGTCATCATCCCACACCTTGTCCACCTACGCATTCCAGGAGAACAGGCCGTGTCTGCATACAGGCTGAACTGGACCGCATCCCAAACCCAATGACCTGAATTTTTATTTTGACAGTTGTCATGTGATTGCTTCTGTCAGTGTGTGTGCTTTCTTGAGTCAATTGTTTCCATGCATTGCACATTTCTGCTCTGCATACAGTTCTGTAGTGTTGCAGGACAGCTGAAGTGTAATTAATTTATTCCTGCAATGGCCTCAGACTGAGCAGATGAAAACACTGTATATAATCCCACATAAAAAAGCAATGGAACTACAAGTTTAATACACAGTGGATTATACCTCATGCACAACATTTGTATGAAATACGTGCATGTTCCTAGCCGCACAACTTAAACTCGACTAGTAGGTCAATGCTGAAACCAAGCAAGACTCAAGTGATTAACATAATTTTCTTTCTTTTTTCTATGTCTTGAAACTGAAAAAGTGCACTAAGTGGCTGCAAGAAAATGCTTGAAATCTAAAATATTTTATTTTACTTGGCTGGCCAAAAAAAATGCATGGTTTTATCTTGTACTGTCATGCATTTTCATTGGAGGGCAATGAGGCACTTTCGGCCACAAAGATGTCCAGAAGGCGTATTTGGTGCTATATGTAAATTATAATGAAATCAAATAATTTTGATGCTAGTCTTTGGCATTTTCAAGAGTCTAATCACTAGCGTCCACATCCATCTACAAATGCCTACCCGGGAAAAGTAACCTTTTGTGGTTATTTTGGTAGTATATAACAAATTTCAAATGATTCATTTGGAATTTAAAGGGTTTAAATCTGTAAACAATACAATATTTGGGAGTTTGGAGCGATTCTGTAGTTGTTTAAAATATGTATAAATAAAAGCAGAAAAAAAATTGCATCAGATTTTTTTATGTGCATGTACATTTTTTTACAAAGGTGAGGAAAAGCAGTTAAGATTTGCAAGAAATTGAGGACACTCCTGAAACACTCGTGTCTGGAGCCAATTTTAAGCCCATTTGTGACCCAGATGGGCTCTATGTGTTTACATCAGAAGCAATATCTTGCTAAACACTGCATTAGTGATGGCAGTGTTATCTAATAAATTGTTAATAAAAGCAACTTTGTGAGTGATGTTTATCTTTTTTAAGAACTTTACCCTTAACTGGCTGTGCTTTATCGTAGGGACTAACTGAGCCTAGCTCATTGTGACAGCAAGAATTACAGTTTTATTTAGGAGGTAACACTAGTAACACGTCTAAGGCCCACATGGGTATCATCTTTTACCTTAGGTTGCTCTGAATGAAACCTATATGAGGAACACACATGGGGCAAACGTTTAACCACAGACAATCTGGAGTTCATTTTTTCACCCCATGTACGGCTCACATGGGCCACATGAGTAAATATAGAATACAAATAATGCTTGCATGGCCTTGGTGAAACACCCAGATTCCTAATTGACAGTTTAGTGCACAAGCTCATTCAAAAACACAACATTATACAGTGGCATTATTTGATGATAAATGTTGGCTATACTTTCTTGGGTAACTAATCTTTGCTCTTGTACTCTCTGCAAACGTTTGCTGATGCCTCCTGAATACAATTTGAAACAGAGGTAGTTTTTACAGGCCAAGTTTGTGCACACGAATAAGAAACTTGACTTTGGTTCCACTTCGTGGTATCTATTCAGTCTGAGCGGCTCAAGATTTTGTTGAAGTCTAGCATTTACCTTGTAGTGGTAAATAAGAGAGGAGCTCGTAATGTTTGATTTCTTTTTACAAACTAATTTGAAAAGAAAACTATTGTATTGTTTTGTATTTAAGCCATTTGTTGCAGGCACAGGTACCTTTTTATTTCAGAACATATCAAAAAACATTGGTTAATCAATTGAGTTTTGCTTGATTTTAGTAAAGTTGGTTAAAAAGTGGTACCCATATGAACGTGTTGTACAATTCGAACCGACTTTCTGAATACCAATTTAAGACACCACTTAGATATAACATAAGGTTCAGATATGGGATGTGTTAAGTCCCAAGTTTATAATTTACCTGTTTCCCAATATTCTTTACTTCAAAATAAAAAGTTTTTCTTGTTAAATTGCAATGTGTCTCTTTGAATTCCACACCCTTAATCCCAATAAATGCAAACTATTCATACCCTGGGGCACATCAAAGTGACAAACATACTTCAGAGATGCAACAGAGCTTGATGTTGCATAAAGTCCGCTTCCTTTCCTAACCTTTAGATCTGCTTAACATGCATTTTTCAATATCCCAACATACATAACAAAATTGGAAACAGTAAAACAGCAACTTTAGTCTGGCTTATTTTTAGATGGGTTTAACAATCACCAGTATGAAATTGGATGTTTCTGTTACTGAAATCGGATAATCAAGAATGATAAAACCGTCTGTTAATTGCTAGGTGCAGCAGCTGCTAACAGATTTCTTTTAATGCAGATTTATTTTTGTTCTTAAGTAGTAATTCATGCCCATTTAAATGTCCGATTTTTACAAACCAGTCATAAGTAAAGTAATAAACAAGTAGCTTCAGAGTGAGAATATCAGCCATCAGCCAGGTGCTGTAGGTAGAGGTTGGACTGTTGACCCTGATTTTAATCAACCTTCTAAAAAATCCATGAATGTCCTTGCTTGAGGAACGTTGGTTTGGCAGTGAAGCAGAAATCTGTTCAGACACAAGCTACCATGCTCTGCTAGTGAATGCCGAGATGTTGCTGGTGGGCACAGAGCCGTGGAGGACGACCATTACCTGAAGCGAAGCATCCGCATGGTCTGAGCTCACGACAGTGGACATGTTTACCTTCCTGCACGGACCATCTGGCCTTGGGGAGGAGGGAGGAGAGCTAGTTTTTTTTATTTTATTATTTTCAAAGGTGGGGGGGGAGGAGAAACCCCCTCTGAGTCTGAGTGAAAGAGTGGGAAGGACGCTGAGAGCGGACATGAGGGGAAGTGAGTTGCGCACTGATGGATGTTGGCAGTTCTTCTTTAAAGGCCATATAGTCGTATTAGGCACTATTTTAGTGTCTCTGATCGTACCTTGAGCTCTTCCTCGTCACAACTTTGGAATCGCAGTACCTTGCACCCTTGGACTGAGCCACTTTTCTATACAGTAAATAGGCCTGTATATAAATGTATAAATAAAACTAAAAATTACAATAAAAAATTCTGTAAAGTACAAGTGCAGCTGCAGCTTATCTCTTGTCCCCTCTCATGAGCGTGGAAAGACGCCACATTCGTGACTGAGCCCTCTGCTCTCGCTTCACTTGAGCTTTGTCTCCCCCACAAGCAGTGACCCGTGTCACCAGCTCTGAAGTGACTGCAGATTTTGTGTGTGTTTGCATGTGCGACAGAAAAAGATTGATGCGCTGTGGGTCCTCGAGTAGCTGTCGTTGGTTGTTCGGAGCGTTTGCTGTGGTGTATGTTTTTGTTTGCACTGGGATATGAATGCATGATTATTGGTTTTAGTTTTTGCTGGCTGCAGGAACTTTTCTCTGGAGGTCTTACCCTTGACCTTGTGTGTTTTTACCCCAGGAATCAGGGGCTAAACAAAGTACTGGAGAGATATTTACAAGAAGAAATATATATTAATATATTTTTTTATATTTTTATGTAATATTTTTTTATTGCTGTTTTTTTCGGTGCAAACTCTCATAGGTTTCAAAATAAAGGTTGATTAAGAATTTGAAGTAATCAGTTGTGCCATTCAATAACCCTGGTTGCAGTCCTTTATTTCTTTGTATGCATCCATCCATCCATCTTTTTGCAGGACCTATACATGTATACTGTATTTATGATAATTTGCCATAAACCTGTTGATAACTGCACAAATCTTCTGTTAAACTTTAGTTATTAGAGGGGTGGGGGGGTTACACTAGCTTTCATAAACTTTTTGTTTTGGATGGGCTCCTTTTACATCACACTTTAGTTGGCTATGCACATTTTCTTTCCCAGAATGGCTTCCAGGGAGTTTTGGTATGAGACTCATAATCTAAAGAAATATATTTATTACAGTCATGTTGTTTTGCTTAAAATGCAGCTTAAAACTTTATTTTCAAGGAATTGTTGCAGGCCTCCTGCTGAAATGCCTACTTCTTATATAAGACATTTGAACTAGCTCAGTTTGGTAAGATCTATTACACTACATATGCATTGCACTCATTCATTGTCAGATATAAAAAAATATATTATCTTGGTTTGCCTTATGTTTTACACTGGAAAACTTGTTGTGACCTTACTTCCCATCATTACACAGAGTGAGTTGTGCTCGTTATCTAAACATGATTATTTACTTAAATGTTCTCTCACTACTTAATATGTTTCTGCTCAGTTTGGAACCTGCTCTGTCCCTCCTGCTAAGCATTTCCTTTCCCCACTTTCCCTTTGGTAAAACCGACCCGAGGGATGTTAGCACCAAGCCCTGGGCATCCCTGCATGGCTGTTTAGTCTGTACAAGCTATTCATGCTTCAGCAAGAGCTCTTGTATCTAATTATTTGTACTCTAATTATTTTTGGTCGCACACCCTCATAGCCCCTTCCCCCGCCACACGTGCTCACTTTAATTTTCAGAGATCAACAGGCAGCAGCCGACGGGGGGGTGGGGGCTGACTTCTCCATTTAAAATAAAAAAAAAGAATACATATTTTCACCCATGTAATCAAGACTCAAATCAGCATTCAACATAAGTTATATCCCTAAACTTTGATAAAATTTTATTAATTGGTCTGTGTTTACAATCTTGATTTCTTCTTTATAGCAGGTGTTTGCAACTCCAGTCCTCAAGTGCCACTGTCATGCAACTGTTGCATATTTGCTCCAACACACCTGAATCAAAAGGCTGAATTACCTCCTTGGCATGGTTTTCCAAAGGCCTGGTTAGCCTGATTTAACCATTCTTTGATTCAGGTGTGTTGGAGCAGGGATGCATCCAAAAGTTACAGGGGAGTGGCATTCGAGGACTGGAGTTGCAGACCCCTGTTATATGAAACAGAATAGAAATAACCATGTATCATTTTTTCCTTTTGGCTTTCCAGACTTAGCTTGGAAAACACAGAACAAGGCCATTGTTTCAAAACATATCACATACTAGATTTAAAGGGGTGGTATCTGTAATATGCTTTTATATTTCATAAGGTTTCATAAGGTTATTAACTTTTGTTATGTGGTTACATTCCTTTTATAAGATGTAATCTGATTTAATTTTACTCAGAAGGTGAAAAGTTCCAAGTTGCTTGTTGTAAACAAAAAAAAAATCTTCTCACCAACTCGGACCTCAAAATCCAACATGGCTGCCTTGGTGATGATTGCAATAAAATCAGATCATTTTCTTTCAAGCTTGACAAAATCTTTCACATAAACAGTAGCATACCAATTCCTTTACTGAAATTTTGCAAGTCTTTATATTTCTAGTTAGGTTGGTTACTTAACTAGAAATATAAGCAAATTCCACTGGTTTCCAAACTTGCAACTGGACCATTGTTAAATTGGGTTTGATTTCATTCTTACATCCAATTTTGACTTTAGAGGCAAATGAAACACTGACTAGACAATTAGTTCAAATTTACCCAAAATTCCCTCTGTGAACCGCTAAAGGCAGCTGAAGACCACCAATTGGTTGGTTCTATCACATTCATTGTAAGTCTTCACCAGTAAGTGTTAAAATCAGTCGAATTCAGCTTGTTAAATCATTTTAAAGCTGTGTTTCAGTGAGCTGCAGAATGACAGAAAACCACATAGCATATGGCCGTCAACATCACAGTATCAGCACAATATAGTGAGGTCTTTATTTTTGTATTGGTCAGAATTCTAACTTTATTTTAACCTCACTTTTTTTCTTGCTTGTGGGTCCAGGTGGCTACTTCAGCTTCCTAAGAGATAAGCCAGAAGGCTCCTCAGCCTGCAGCAGCTGTGGTCACCTTACCTCTCTGGTTGCCACATAATTGCTACTCCTTTCTCAACCTCCCATGAGGCTGTCGTTGTTGCGGTTTGCTGTCCCTCTCCTTGTGTCAGTTGAGCTTTTGGAGAAGTCGTGGCTGAAGATAGCCCACTTATCACATGACTGGTCTTTCACAATTCTCTCCACAGACCTGGAATAACAACCCTGTGGACGCTTTACAGACGCTTGCAGATCCATGAACAACCACTCACTTATAACTGTCACTTTGCAAGCAGGTGAAGGTGACAAAGCAGAGCTCTGCAAGAGAACCATCATGTCATATGTCATCTGCAGATTTTGATCATCATGTGAGAAAATATTAGGCCTAAATATTAAAGGGCTGCCCTGGCTTCATTACCCTTTTGTTTTGTTTTTTATTTTCCAGCATTCAGGCTGTGTGCCACTTTGAAAGAAAGCTCATGCAAGTGCGTGACTGTTGAGCATTTGGTGCCAAAGCAGCGGTTGTAATTTGTGGCCTTGCCTTGCCCCTGCACGGTAAACACTGACTAAGAGCTCAGGAATCTTAAGAGCTATAAAATAATTACAGGTTACTCCCATAATGTTCAGAGTGTGCTGCTCCTCTGGCTCAGCTCTGTCTCATCTCTGTTTTTTGTTCATCCTCTCTTGGTGCCATTAAATCCATTTTTTTTTAGCAGCTGGATGTGAGTTACCGTTTGCTCATTACTTTTGTTACTCATGATGAAAACTATTTTTTATTTTTTTGTTAAATGTTATTTGAGGTCTGTGTCATACAAATGAGTTAGGTAACAATTAAATGTAGACAAAAACTCTAAATGCAGTACATTTTAAAATCTGTTTTATTTAGGGAAAAAAAGTTATAAAACAACATCCAATTATAAAAGAACATGGGACAAAACATAGCATGAGAATTACTTCAACACAGTGGTTGGGAGGACAAAGACATCTTTAAACCTGGGACTATAAATACACTGAGGGTGGTAATGAGTAACTAGGACCGCTGCAAAACAAAATCAAAGAAAAACAGAAACAAGTAAAACTCAGCAGCATCTAAAAAGTACAAAATCCCCCCAAAAATACTAATAAAGAAAAAATATAGCAAAACCCATTAATGCTCTAGTTTATGTTTGTGCATTTATACCCCCATTTTGCAGAAAAGCATTGCCATTTTGTCCCTTTTTTTTCATTTCATATCTACAAACAAACTGTTTTGTACACATGCACTCAAACCTAAGAGTATGAGTTTATTTAATTTTTTATTTTAGTAAAATATTTCCATGAATCATGGAGATATATAAAAATGCTCAATCTCATGCATTTAATTTAATTGTGCAGTTTAAACCTGGGGAGGCCGAACTTTTTGATACTCGGGCCAAAATTGCCAGGTTTAAAGTACCTGCTGGCCACATTTCTTTTCCAATTAATAACACAAAAATAAATTCCAGGAATTCTTTATTTTTACCACCTCCTCAGCAATAATTCAAATACATAATATTTTAACTAAACAAACAATGCAGAGTTTTGTAGAAAAGGGATATGCAAATCATTGTTGATCTGAAACGTAAAAAGGGGGTCACACGTTTGCCTTTTAAAAAGGAAAGCATTCAGTTTCCCAAATTTGGCGGTAGAATGGTTTCTGTTTTATTGGTCTGGAGAGTTTTCTACATCCATTATCATCCACAAAACTGGCAAATGGGTCATATATAGATTGATTTGGGATTTTAGTAAAAGTCAAAGAATTTTTGTGGATTTTTGTGTTTCAGTAAATTAAAACGAAAGCAATAAACATTGCTAATAAAAGACAAACACTTTGTGTTTTAAGAACATAGAAATGTATTTAGTTAAAATCGCCCAAAATAATTACATAAGGTCTCCATCTGCAATAAATGCCTTTGCTGGAGGGCCTAATTTGTACCATTTCTCAATTAAGGCTGAGGGCCAAACAGAATCATTCCAAGGGCCGCAAAAGAGTCCTGGGCCACTCCTTGGACACCACTGGTCTGAACGCTATATGAGAAAAGAGGTTATGTGTCTTTTCATACAGTGTATGTAAATATCTAGTTTTAACTGTATCTTTAAGGTTCAACATGGCTGCCTTACATAAAAAGCATAGTGGTAGTTGCAATAAAAACGATTTTATTTTTATTTTTGCACTTATGACAAAATGTTTTACCTAAACTGTTCTATGTTTATGATAACTCATAATTTAAGATTATTTAAAAACTACAATATTATCAGAAAACTGATTCAAGATTTTAAAAGATGAAATTCACACATTATAATAAAACTAAAAAAATATTTTAAGTACATTTGCTCTGTTTTAGACTATTATGTCCCTTAGGTTAATTATTCAAAAACAGCATTCATTCTTGCTGGTGCATATTCAAAAACTATTACAATCGACTTCCGGTGGTGACGCGCCCCAAGATGGCTGCATAGGAGAAACGGGCCGGGCCGGCTTGGCTATTATCCCCTTTTTTTTCATAAATACGATTTACAAGCGTACGTATACTGGTGACGAGACGGCAACCCCAAAGAAATATGTCGGTTGAAAGCCATTCATTTACCCACAACGCCTCACAAAATCAACACAGCAAAAACACCTTGTAAATTTAGGCCTCAGAACAGGTATGTTTATTGGATGGGTTAGAAATTATACTTAGAATGCACGGGGAGTGGACAGTTGGCTGGCCTCTGAGTGGCAGCTGAGGGAATCATACGGGAAGGTTTGATGTTGGAAAATAGCATGTTAGTAGGCTGTGATTGCAGTGTTTTACAAAGTTTTTTTTTTTGTTTGTTCAATGTGTAACCTTAGGTGTCTCATGCAGTTGTAACTGCTGTAATATTTATAACGCTGTATTCCTGAAAACGTATGATATCGGTGGAGGGGCATACAAGACAGTGGGTCATAATATAATGGGATGGTTGTATGACAGTATACTAAGAGAGCAATATGGTGCTGTGTAAATTTGTAACTTGGAATATATCAGGGTGCAATAACGTGGTCAAAAGGAAAAAAATCCTCACATACCTTAAAAAAAAAAGGCTGATATAGCTCTCATTCAAGAAACCCATCTTAATGATGAGGAAGCAACCAAACTAAGAAGAGAATGGGTTGGACAGGAATATCATAGCACATTTTCCTCGAGGAGAAGAGGAGTGAGTATTTTGATAAGGAAAATTTTGACTGCCAGATACATAAACATGTCTCACACAAGGAAGGTAGATGGATTATATTGGATGTCACTCTAGAGGGTCAAAGGATGACTATTGCTAATATATATGCTCCTAATTCTGTTAACGCGGATTTTTTTCACGAAGTATGTAACCTAATTAGAAATATGGAGAACAAAAATATAATTATTGGGGGTGATTTTAATCAAGTGAGGGATTTAATAATGGATAAAACATATCAATCTGCTCAAATTAACACTGCGGGGCTTGTGGCAATAGATGTGTTGTCAGAAGAATTTGGCCTTGTCGATATTTGGAGATTATTGCATCCGAATGATAAGGACTTTACCTTTTTTTAACATCCCAATTCAAGCTATTCTAGAATAGATTACTTTCTCCTATCTCGTGATATGGTCTGCCAGGTGCTGAAATCTACAATTGGAAATATAGTGCAATCGGACCATGCACCGGTGGATGTTGTCCTTCATCCTCTAGATAGAGTATAAAGAAGCATGAGATGGCGTTTTAACAATCATATGTTGAATGGGGAAGAAAATTGCATCTTTATTTAATCTGAGATGCAAGAATTCTGGGAACATAATGAAGGCTCCATTAAAGACCAAGGGGTAATGTGGGATGCTTTCAAATCCTTCCTGAAGGGGCGTATTATCCAAAGAAGTTCCTTTATCAAAAAAGCAGAAAGTCAGAAGCTTCTCAAACTAGAGAAGGACATCAAAAGGCTGGAAAAACAACACTCAGAGCGACAAGACTCTGTCACGTGGGGTAAATTGAACAAACTTAAATGTGAACTAAATGACATACTGAACAGGAAAACTGAATTTGCCCTCTTCTGTACCAGGCACAAATATTATAAGCAGGGAGAATGAGCTGGTAAAGTACTGGCACAGAGTAAAACAAATACAATCTCAAAATGTTATTCCGTCGATTTTTGATAAAGACAAAAACCTTATTACAAACAAAAGAGGCATGAATACCACGTTTAGAGAATTTTATCAAGAATTGTATACATCCCAGGGTGGGACAGACAAGTACAAGTTAGAAAGTTTTTTTTCTTCAATTGAAATCCCTACCCTATCACAGGAGGGGAGAGCACTTTTGGAGGATGATATGTCCATAGATGAAATTAAAAATGCAATCAGAAGTCTTAGGGTAGGAAAGGCCCCTGGAAACGATGGGTTCTCAGTTGATTTCTATCAGAAATGGATGATCTTGCCCCTAGGTTACTAGTTGTTTATCAAGATGCATTTCATAGAGGTAAGTTACCTGAAAGTATGAGGGAAGCTATTATTATGCTACTACATAAAAAGGACAGAGATCCACAGCAGTGTGCTAATTATCGCCCTATATCTTTGATTAATGTGGATGAGAAAATTCTTGCCAAAATTTTAGCAACTAGACTGGAAGAAGTGGTTCCATTACTGATCCATCAGGATCAAGTGGGGCAGGAGCTCTGCAGACAACCTTCGAAGACTGTTACACATTATGTTGATGACAAGAAACTATTGCACTCCAACGGTTGCCTTTTCATTAGACGCAGAAAAAGCGTTTGATAAGGTGGAGTTCCCTTTCTTGTTTAATACGCTAGAAAAATTTGGATTTGGTCCAATATTTAGGAAATGGGTGGAATTGATGTACTCTGATCCATCAGCCACAATCTTAACTAATGGGATTATGTCACCTCAAATCAGATTAAATCGGGGGGTTCGACGAGGTTCACCTCTATCACCTCTAATCTTCGCTATGTTTCTTGAACCCCTGGCGATAGCCTTGCGGTCGTATTTGAATATACAGGGTGTGCAGGTGGGCCAAGAAGAACATAAGCTCCTGTTGTATGCAGATGGTGTACTATTGATGTCTAGTAACCCTGAATCTTCAGTTCCAGAGATTTGCTCAGTGATAAATCTTTTCAGAGATATCCGGGTATAATGTTAACTGGTCAAAATCAGAAGCCATGCCTTTATCCAAAGTGTGCCACCCAGATATTAGAAAGAATTGGAAATTTAGATGGATGCCTGAAGGATTAACATACCTGGGTATCAAATTAATGCCAGTGCTGGAGAAAATGATGGAAGCTAACATATCTCCAGTTATAAAGAAAACTCAAACTCTGTTACAGAACTGGGATAAATTGAATATCTCCCTGTTGGGCAGACTCAATCTAGTTAAAATGATTTTAACTCCCAAGATTAATTACATCATTTCTATGTTGCCGTTAAAATTTCCTTCCTCACTACTTAAAACGTACAACAGTATGATAGAGAAGTTTATATGGGCAACAAAAAAAACCCATGTTTAATCGGACTAAGTTATATGCTGCAAAAGATGGGGGGGGGGTTAGCATCACTGGTATCACTTGTCGTTTTCTTTATCGCAGCTATCTGAAATTCACCTGCCGCCTACAAAGATCCCTCTATGGGTAGGATGGAGGAACAGATGGTACATCCTTTCTCTGTGGAGGCCTTCCTTTCACAGACAGATAGACCTGTCCCCTCCCAAGACCCGGTGATGGCTTTTGCCAGAGAGTCTTGGAGAATTGCTCATCAAATAACAAAAAAGTACCCATATTTATCAAGCAGATCCTCCATATGGTATAATAAAAAAACTGTTAATAGGTAAAAAAACGTTTATTTTGGGACAAGTGGATTAGATTAATTCACATTCTTGAGGATGTGATAGGGGACGTGGGATTTAGATCATTTGTTGAAATTAAAACTAAACATAATTTGGGTAACTCAGAATTTTGGCAATATTTACAAATCAGACATTGTATTGTCTCAAACAAACATATCCAGCACGGAGGGACAGAAATCCAGGTCATCTCACATAAGAATGGATAAAAAAACAGAGGAGCTTCAAATTTCTATAAACTCTTTAGAAGTATGCAGGTGCCAAGACTAGAGGGTCTTAAAGCATGTTGGGAACATGAGCTGGGTCAGGAGATTCCAGAAATTGTCTGGAAAAAAGTCTGTGCATCATGGCACTGTAATTCGCGTGAAGCACAATCACAACTCATTTGTTATAAGATATTAAATAGATCCCTACTGGACCCCTTCAAGAATGGCAAGACAAAAACTTGGAACCAGTGATTTATGTTGGAGATGTCATGGAAAGGTTGGTACTCTGATCCATATGTTATATGAGTGTGTCAAGTCTAAAGACATGTGGAACGCAGTTATTTTGTTTGTGAATAAGGTGTTGGGCACACATTTGGTCAAAAACCCTGCATTATGTCTGTTGGGATTACTTCCAGATGGCGTGCAATTGTCAAGACACCATAAATCTTGGTGTCGTTTAGCCATGACAACAGGGTGCAGGATAACTTTACACCACTGGAAATCTTCCACTCAGTCCACTTTTAAGGAGTGGTTACAGGTTTTAAGTTCAATGGCCAGCTACGAGCGGGTTACCTATAGAGTGGCTGGGAGGGAAGATTTATTCAATGAGGTGTGGGGCCCATTTTTGGCTCAATTGCAGGACATGTGAGGATGGCACCCTCTATCTATATTGTATTAGATACAGGTACAGGACTGAAATTGTATTTAGACTTTCTTGGGTGTTTTGTGTTTTTTTTATTTTTTATTTGTGATCTATGTTTTGTTTTTAAGATCTGGCTTGTCTTTTTTTTACATTGTTGCTGGACTGCATTCTTTTTGTTATGCCTTGTTTTTGTTGTTTGTTTAAAATTTAAAAATTTAAATAAAAAGAATATTGCAAAAAAAAAAAACTAAACTGTTACAATCAAACCTGAGCAGTTTGCAGTGTAGTGTAACCAGCCAGGACACAAATTACCTTACGATTCTTGTCAACAGCATTTCCAACTTAAAGTAACTGTCCAATAGGCCCTTTTCAGACCTGATACTAATACACATCCTGCCTAACTTGAGATTAAAGTAAAGCTCGCTAAGCATGACCACTCATACCTGAGTGAAATACTTTGTAAAGAGCCTTGAGGCGACAAATGTGAATGGGCACTATATAAATAAACTCAATTGAAACGAATTAAAATCAGTTCTGATTGGTCAGAACAGGTAGCCTTCAACAATGGTGTGCCTGGTCTACCAATGGACCACACGCTTTTTTTTTTTTTCACGTAGAAAATTACTTTAGATTGTCAGCTGTCAAAGCAGCAGCATAATACGCCCCATGGAGGATGGGATCCATTTCATACCTGCAAAACTGTTCAAGTGAACGGAGTCAGGACAAAGCCAGGCGGATGTGAACAAAACACATAGTGATAGTGAACTATTACAAAGTAGTCATTGTTTCTAATAATATCCTGAAAGATTTGAATGTGGTGAGGAGGTGCAGATGCAACAGAAAATCTCGGTTTAATAAAATGCCCATGTTAGTGTAGCAACCAAATGTAATCGGCTTTCAACCTAAACATGCCAGTTGTCGGTCTACCAGTCTATACTTGTTAAAATGCGAAGGGTAATTTCAAGCTGCTGGAGCGAGTAATCCAGTAAGTCATCAGTCCTGGCATGTAGGCCACTTTTACTTATTATTTTCCAACAAAGTGTAGATAATATCAGGTTGGATTAGTTAAACCACATAGTATAGGTAGGAAGGCACCAGCAATAGCTTAACTTTGGGGTTAGCTCTTTGGAAGTTTTTCTTATGTACAGGTGTATCTCCGTATTTTGGCATATTATTAAAAATTTAGTTATTTCAGTAATACACCTCATGGAGTAAAGCTTTTAAGCAACCATTACACAAAGATGATGGATTTCAAGCACTTATGTCATTTAGTTTTGATGATTATGGCTTACTGCTAAAGAAAACTGGTGTCTTGAAAGTGGTCCAGCAGAGAGTTTCTGACATGCTTCACATGAAGGTTACGTCTTTCTAAAGAAGCTGCATCCAACCGTGTGAATGTTAAGTTAAATGAGTATGTGCTTAAAAAACGTTAATATTAAAGCCCATTTGACAGTTTGCAAAGCAGAAAGTTGGAGTGAACGTTTGCTTTGTGGTCCAATTTTTCAGATTAAAAAGTAAATTTCACATTCTACAGTCAGTGATGATTTGATGAGCTGTGCGATCTGCTGGTGTTGATTCACTGTGTTTTTACAGTGCAGATTCAGCAATACGGTGAACCAGGAAACTTTAGAGCACTTCATGCTTCCTTCTGCTGACAACTTTTATAGAGATGAGGATTTTGTTTTCCAGCACAAATTGGCCACTTCCAAAAGTACCAACACCTGGCTTATTGACCATGGTAAATTTGATTCGCCAGCAAACCGGCCTGACCTAAACCCCATAGAAAATATCTGGAGTATTGTCAAGAGGAAGATGAGAGACTCCAGACTCAACAAAGCAGACAAGCTGAAGGCTGCTATTAAAGCAACCTCAATTTTTTGGATTGAATTACTGAAATGACCTTTTATATGATTTCATTGCTTTCATTTATTGAGGTGCACTTTTATATCAGTCTTCATGGAAGCCATTTAATTTGTGAAACTGCACTTGCTGTCACTTGACTTCTTCTGATATCAACTCCTAATGTAAATCGATTTCCAATTTCTAATATTGGAAATGTGTTTTCCTAATTAAATCAAATCAAGCCACATCCTCGTTTGCTTTTTTTTTTTTTTAGAAACATGTTGTTGATTGATGGGGTATTAGTGCTGCACTGAGAATGTGGCATTTATTCAGAAAGCAAGTTGCCCAAAAGACATCGGCAAGTAATTGCTAGTTTGGGCTTCTCTAATGTAGTGTGCGAGTGAAATCTGAAAAGGCCAGCCAGTGCTTCCATGCAGATAAACAATTATGTGGCTTTTAAACGGTGGATGTATTATAGCTTGGTGTGCTCTCGAAGATGAATTTAAATGTCAGGCATAAAAGGTCTGAAACTCAAATCGTATGTGAGAGTGCAGAAAAAGTCAAATGAATATTATTTTTTTTTATTCTCAAGAAATGACATCTTTATTATAGATCTGTGATTAACAATTTTGCCTGGAGATAATGTTAAATAGCTTGTTTCCAATTGGCATTATTACAAAATAGCACCAAATATGGGTAGTCCAAACTGATGACAGGAAATGCACAATCCTCTCTGCAGATTGCTGACACAGCAAACAGAAACGTCTCTGTTGCAAGAACTTGGATGCAGTTGCAAAACAGGAGGATACAATAGGCCACAGGGTATTTTTTAGAATCTAACTTAATGTTACATCATTCATCAGCCTGATGTCAGTGAGAAGAGGAAGAACATCTCTTAGTATTTTAGGTCCAAACTAAAAAGACTTATCTTTTTTTTCTGCTTCACATTTTTAACAGGTTCTTGTAAATCCACATACCTACACATCAGATCCTGCAAAATTCCTTTTTTATTTGCACCACTGTTTGACTTTAAATAATTCCGTATTTTCATTTTCATCATTTATCACCTTTTGTTTTTTCATCACACTACAAAAGAGAACCATGAAAAAAACTATAAAAGTTCTACTATTGTTTACTTCCTCTTTTAGAAAGTCTTGTTTGTCTGTTCCTCCCAGCAGGTACAAAAAATTACACTGTGTTTGGTGTGTTTATTCAAAAGAACTGCAATACCTGTCTCTATAATCATAGTAATAGCGGATTAGTAAGAACCAATGACGACCTATGCTGCTGAGTCTAGTTGATCAACAAAGAAAATATGATGCAAAATTACCAGAAACACAGAAACTGAACAACTGCTGCTGAATACAGTTATATGGGCCAGAAGAAAATAATTAATTATTTGGACTTCAGTGGAACAATTTCAGTGTATTAGCAGCAAACAGGCAAACTGAAGCACATAGACACACAGACTACATATAAACAATTAAAAGAAATAATTGCACAACTGAATCCAAAGTACACGCTTTCATAAAGGATATTAACACCTCCACTAATTGTTGTCTTGTCTACTTTATTGCAATACAGGGAAGTGTTTCTTTTTAATTAAATGCTTTTTTAAATTGGTTTTGAAGTACCTTCTACTTATTGGTTTTGTCCTTATTAAGGCAATACAAATATTGTTATGAAGTAATTGTTTTTGCTGCTCTTAATTAGAATGAACTCTGTGCCTTTTGTTGCCATGGTATCAAACAGTATTTAGTATTGAATGACCACACCAATGTTTAACAATACCAGTTTGAATTTAAAGGAGAAAATCTACACAGAGGTCTGTAAATTTTAAATGCATTGGTGTTTGAACTTTATCTTTTTGCGCCATAAATTCACTTGGGTGAAACTCTGATTTCAGATTGGCTGTGTCACAGGTGGTATTTCATAGATTTATTTTAGATTTTAGATTTATGACATTAATTGGTAAATAGGGTTCACTGAAAAAGAAACTTCCCAAAGTTACTAGTAGAAATGGACCAGTGGGGCGGTGATCTGATTGATGATCAGTTAGTCAAATACTGAAATAAATCAGATGTTTTTCACATTTTCCTTAAATCAGAGGTGGCTTGCCTCCATAGGCCGATGAAAGCTGTTCATCTTGTCCAAACTCAACTTTTCAGCTATCTCCAACATGATTCTCTCTAGAATAAATTAAATATTTTCTGATATCTGAAACGTATTTCTCACTAGTGCAGATGTATTTTTGATATCCTAACATTTAACTTCTACTAGTAATAAGATGATTGCTGATCTCTTTAATGTAAATTTGTACTTATCATAATGTTATTTTAACAAAGTAAAATGATATTGCTTTGTCAAATGGGAAGTAGAGATACATTTTTTGATTAAATATTAAAACGGCTTCTCAACAAATTAATGGCATTACATTGTATTATTATAACTCTAATAATCAAAGTAATGTATTATTTCAGCAGGAGCCATTTAACCAGTTTTGCTTTTTGTTATAAGGCAAAGAAATTAGATCATCAAATGGATTTTTTGCTTTAAGATTTTGCATTAATATCCTGAAACCATGGGTCAGTTCTCCTCTTGGTTGCAGGAATGTTCTGTCATATATGTAGATATCATACCTGGCTGTCGTGAACACAATTGTTGTCCTCTGATTGGTTTCCTTGCATACTCACAACCAGTGATGGGAATAACGGCATTAAAATAAATGGCATTAATGACGGCGTTACTTTTTTCTGTAACGAGTTATCAGACGAATTGCTTTTTTCAGCGTTGCAATGCCGTTACCGTTACAGACAATTAAATGGGGCGCATTATAAACTAAAGCTACTCATTGAAATTTTTATCATCTGTCTTGGCTCATAGCCACAGGAGCTAGGATTTTTTTCTTTTGTGAAGGGAGGAGCGAAATGCAAGACAATTGCATAAGTGATGATTGCCTAAGGTAGAGTAAGCTTTCATTTCAAGCCAATCAGAGACAATGTTCAGTTTACACACAAACCACAAATGCACACAGCAGCCCTGCTCAGACAAACTAGCAGATGTAAGCTGCAACAATGGCAGCTCTGGAGGGAAAGATTGCTTTTCAAAGTGGAAGTACAGACACTACTTTATTCTACTTGAGGTAAAAGGCAAGAACGTACATGTGAAGTAAATATTAAAAGTTTGGTGTTAGTTGGCTACTTGTCTATGTAATTTCGCTTTATGCAACTGGCTTATGAAACCTTGGAAGAAAATCTTAATTCTTAGACATATTTATACTTAAAAAAAGGAATAGTTACTTTCGCTGTTAACTAGTTAATTTTATAGTGGAGTATTTCAGTTACTTTTTGGAAGAAGTAACTAGTAACTGTAACTAATTGCTTTTTTTAAAATAACATGCCCAACACTGCTCACCACTCATAAATGCCAGATTCTGCTTGTATTGCCTTGACATGTAATTATGTGACGTACCTGTACAGTGGCAGCATATGCATATTTTATTCTAATGTATGATGCAAACAGCTGCTGTCTTTGTGACTTCAGAGTGATGGGATATTTTTGCATCTTTTGACTAAACTTCACTGGTATGATGGTGGTGGTGTAGGCTGTACCACAGCTGCAGGCACAGTGGTGCTAACTGGCAGCACTGCGCTCATCATAGATGTCTTTCCGGCAATCATTCTTGGTAGCTGATGCAGTAGTTCTGCATGTCCCAGCAGAATATTCTTGTACTGTTGGGACCTGACAGCCATCTTTCAGTTCCAGCTGTTTTTTGTTTTTTTTTTTACAGATTTGCTCGAAATTATTGCTACTGTATGAATCGCTACTATCTGTTTTGTTGTCACCTAATTGTTCGTAAATCCATTTGGAGATTTTACAGAATGTCCCACTAAGGAATTAATTTTCATTAACAATGAAATAAAGAGAAAGACACAGATAGAGGTACTAGGAATTACTTGTTAATTATTTTCAACCTATTTTCAGTTACAGAAAAGTCTGGGTATTAGCTTAAAAACTCTTTAAATGTTAAGAACTTCTAGAATTTCTCTACAGATACAGAATTAAACCTCATAAACATTTTTGGTTCATAAAACCAGAACACATGCAGACTCTCGTTTGAAGTCTGCAAGTCATGATCACAGAGAAAGGCCCTGAAACTAATTGCATTCATTGTTTACTGTCCTAATTGACTGATCGGCCGACATTGTTGGAGGTCCAGTTTTACATCTGATTTGTCTCCTGCGTGAGCCCAGCTAACCTGGGGAGCCTGCTGTGATCACTGCCAGGTGCTGCAACATCTGGCTCTGTTCTGCTTTGAAAAACTGTCCCAAAATAAGAACGTAAAAAGGGAGTCTGGATGAAGCTGCTTCTGTTAATGATAAAATCCTTTCATCTTGCTTTTGTTTCAGCCTTTCACAAAAGAAAAGTAGAACACAGCCATGCAGCGTCCAAAGAGCTGAAATCAAAGGGCACCTGTGTAGTCGCGTGTAAGAAAGTGGTGTTTTCGGCTGAGCCATCAAAGACAGAATTATGTTTTTAATCATTAGTGCATTCGAGCAAACTCTGTGGCATCTTTGAAGAAGCACCTGTTGCTCTGGAAAAAAACAAATGAGTTGCAGTGCTTTGCAAAGTACTGGAACTATTTGAACTTTTTTACATTTTGTCACCTAACAACCACAACCTTTATTTTATATTTTATTTGGACTTTTTGTGATAGACTGACACAAAGTAGTTCATTAATGTGAAGTGAAAAGAAAATGATTCATGGTGTTGTAACTATTATTTAATATTTAATATTAATACTTTAATATTTTATCAAATATTATTTCGGTCTGTTAAGGGTTGTCCTGTGAATACCAGCCCAGTAAGGCGGTGGTATTAGGACAACATTGAAAGGTGTGAGCCAAGCTCTGACATTATTGAACAGCAAAACTCTGCACACACATGGAATGAATTCACACAATTTCGTAAAATACAATAATTTATTAACAAAACTAAGTCAACTCAAAGTCAAACATATTTCAATCAACAAACTCTTTACTATGCTAAAACAATCCAACTAAACTACCAAGCAGAATTAAAGAATAGGGAAGATTAATGGGCTATGTACAATATAAACAAGTTGATTAAAGATGATTGAAACCATGACCAAAAGAGTGATGCAACATTTCCATGCGATGTTTATGTTTGAGAACCAAGGATTATCTTGAAGAATCTGGAAATGAAATTAAGTTAGTCTTGGAACCAACTTAGCCAATAATCAGCACACCTTTAGACAACCATTCACAGTGCAAGATCAGATAAAATATTATTTTATTAAAATAATGTTTTAAAGAATGATCTGCTGAATAAAACCAGCCTTCTGGATGACTAATTCTCAATGGTGTCTCATTAGCTGCCTTTATTTATTAAGATAATATTTAAAGAAATATTATTAAGGAAATAGTAAGATATTTAAGGAAGTATTTTGGAAAAGAGCCAAACCTTTCTAAAGAAATGGGCTTACGTATGCAAGCACGTGTTCTTAGCTGTTAGCAGTTAAAGCTAACAAAAGAAGCTTATAGCTTAGCACCAGAATCAAACACACACCTTTAAAATACCAGGGTTAATAAAAGGGTTAAAATGAATAAGCGCGGACGGCGCGTTATGATCAACCTTCTGTGTTTAAAATCACCCTTTAAATAAAGTTTGTCTTAACTTTCAAAACACACAAACACAGAACACAAAACTGAGCATGTGTGCTGCAGATAGGCTGCTAGCACCAAGATAGCTGAGTTCAACACAAACAAAACCAAACTTCATAAAATGAAAAAGGTTTAGATTATTTCATTCTAAATCACTTCTATCTCTCTACCCAAACCTAACCTCATGAACCGTGCTGAGGAATCGTTTTCCGAGCGACGACGAAGTTTGAAGCTCTGTGAACAAAAGGTTAGCTTCAGCTAACCTCTAGAGCTCCGTCGAGCCAACCAAACTGCACGTTACCACGGTGATGCGGTCTCTGTTGTCCTCCTTCCAGACCGGGAAACCGCTCCACTAGGCGTCGTAGAGACAGCATCTCTGCAGGGAATTCTCTGCAAACAGTTTGCTTTCTGTAGATCTCAGAGAGAAAAGTCAACCAACGCTTGTAGTTTAATCACCCCATTCATGAATGAATACCGGATACACATACAGTATTTCATTCGTACTTAACTTTGTGCATATAATCGCGTGATCTTATGACACCCTTGGATCCAGTTTGAAGAGTTTATGTCTGTTTGCCAGCAAAGAGACATTAGTGCGCTGTGCCTCTCTGTCCAGGCCCCAGGGTGACCCACGTAGAAGAGATCGGACCATTGGAAAGGTGGGGGTTTTATACGGCCAGTGGCATCATGGGAAGCCCACTGTTACCCCCATTTTCCAAATGTAAGTTAAAGTAGGAAGTAGGTTAAATGCAATTTATTTTGAAAGTTCCAGAAAAGTTTGTACTGGCCTTTCACGTTGTAACCATGGCTGTGGTCCCAACAATGGTTTGCAAAAATGTTTAGAAATAAAAAAATGTTCTAGAATAAGAACCACCTTTTGTTTCAGTTAAATCTTCAAGTCTTTAAGGGGCTGTTTCCACCAGCTTTAAGCATTTAGAGCCTGAATCTTTCACCAATTCTTCTTTGTAAAATAGCTCAGGCTCAGACAAAGAGAATCTGAACCAAAACTCATCTACATGTACATATACTGTAGGTCAAGGTCATTCAAACACATGAATATACTCTAATGTAAACCATTATGTTGCAGCTCTGATTTCATGTTTAGGGTCATTGGGGTCATCCTAGTGTCAAATCTTCCAGGATTTCTCTCCGTATTTAACTCCTTTTATCTTCCAATCAACTCTGACCAGCATTCCTGTCCCCGATAAAGAGAAGCATCCCCACAGCATAATGCCGCCACCACCATTTCTCATTTAGGGGAGAGTCTGTGCTGGATATTAGTTTTCTATTCACTAATTAGGTAACTTTTAATAGCATTTAGGTCCAAAGGATTTTGATCAGGGGTATCAGAGAAGAGGGAGGTGAATACAAATGCGCACCACACTTTAGATTTTAATTATGAAAATAATACATTATTTTTGCACGGTATGTATCCTGATTCCTCTGCAATCAGGTTGCAAAAGTATGCATACAGATTTTATTTACTCACCCAAAGGTAGACTGTGCGACCTTTTGAAAGTGGATTAAGTAAATAGTTTTGTCTTGCCTCAAATTTTAACAACAAATAATGGTTTGATGGAGTTCTTAATGTTTTCCATTTTAAAATGTAATGTTTTAAGGCTTTGACATATTTATTAAAAGGACCCATCTGAGATATAATAATTACCATGAAAGTCATCCTTATCAAACCACAGAGTAAAACTTATTTGCTATGGATTGTTTTATTAGATAGTGTGAAAGGAAGGAGTCAGTACAAAATATTTACTACTTCTAGATGTTTGACACTTGGCAGAGCTGTGAGGATTTAGTGCTCACAATAACATAACAAAGTGAGAGCGCAGTTGTCTGGAACTCCCAGTCCTCTGCTGGTATCAATCAGAAGAGATTTCAGATAGACATTTCAGATAACTCACTGTAAGTAAACAGTCTTTACACTGTCATAATTCATCACACTGATATAAATGGGAAAGTGTATGGAGGTCATGAGGAGCGTGAGGTCATTGTGAATTACGGTGTATTACCTGGAATAGATGTGACTGTGCATGTCGACAGCTGAATCCGCCGCAACCGGCACCTAAAGCCTAAAAAAAGAGGTTGTGGAAACCAGAAAGCTCATGATCCGCATTCCTGTAAATATCAGTTTGTGGTTGGTGATGCCCACGTCCTGAAACACTCACAGCACTAAATGTAAATATTTGAAGTTATGACATCATCATTACTGGTAAACTCCTTAGGCACTCAATATCATTCTGGATTTTCATTTGGGTAGCCGTCATCTTCCACATGGGAATATTACTAAACAACCTCTAACATGCACAACAGGACAAATATTACTTTTTTTAAAACTGAACTTAAACTTTGTAAAGTTTCAGTTTTCTTTTTTCAGAAGAATTTATCAGTAGGAAATAAGAGGTGTGAAGGCATGAGGATGCTTTGGTATGATAAGCATCGCCCTCACCGCCCTGTTGGGCAAAGCAGGAAAATCAGGTCTAACATGAAGTATTCCTGCAGGGGTAATCTGCATAAACTGCCCGAACATGTTTCTTCAGAACAGACCTTATCTAGAGTCCCTTTAAGTTGTAGGAGATGGGAACTTACCCGGAAGTGCGTGGACCAGTTTGAAAAAGAATGTGTTGCGTTAATGGACAAAAAGCTGTTGGCTGGAGGCCGTAAAGAAGAAAGATCAACCCAAAGGTGACTTTTAGTTTTTAAATTTGTAAAAGAAAACTGAAACCACATTCTGAAAGCTGTGAATTTTGTGAGCATCAATGCAGGTGAATGATCAGCTGAGGCTCATCCAAGTGTCATTGCAACCTGGACCACAGATTACAGACAAGTTTTTCATCCTCATGTTTGAACCAATCCATGGACTTATGATACTTTCAATAGCTAAAATGGCTTATATCATACATTATAGATTGCACGGTAGCGCAGTTGGTAGCACTGTTGCGTTGCACCAAGTAGGTACTGGGTTCGACTCCCGGCCAGGGCTCTTTCTGCATGGAGTTTGCATGTTCTCCCCGTGCAAGCGTGGGTTCTCACCGGGTACTCTGGCTTCCTTCCACAGTCCAATTAAGGTTAATTGGTCTCTACATTGCCCTTAGGTGTGAATGAGTGTGTGAATAAGTGTGCATGGTTGTTTGTACGTTGCCCTGCGATGGAATGGCGAGCTGTCAAAGGTGTACCCCGCCTCCTGTCCATAGACTGCTGGAGATAGGCACCAGCTTCCTTGCGACCCACTATGGAAGAAGCGGTATAGAAAATGTATACATGCATTAAAGGCCACTCGTAGTCAGATAATTATGGAATCCAACTATACTGATGAACTGCATGGAATTACACTATAATTTACTTCTCTGAAACAAATACCTGAAGAGGTCTTATTCTGCCAACTGCTCTCTAGGCAAAGAGTTTTTGCCAAACTAACAAGCTGTTGCAGTTGGTTGATTTGACATTAAACATTGATCCAGCAGCAAAGCTGTCGGCTGAAAAAATGAATGTTATTTTAAATCTTCTTCGAAAGGTGACTCAACAGCAAGTGCTTCAAGCATTGCAGGTTATCCCCGGTAAGCAGGGTACCTATGTATCCTGGAAACGTGTGGAGCTTAAGTGTTTTCGAAGTCAAGATTTCACTGGAAAAGGAAAATAAAGGAAAGAAATTTGTATTTGCAATCTGTATTCAGTGTCCTATTGAGAGAGAAAAACATCCATTCATCCGTCAAACAGTCTGTTCCTCCAATCATGAACTGAAAACTTTAAAAATTGTATTCATATCTGGATAGTTATGGCATTTTTTTATATAAATGTTGTGTAGGATCCATTTAAATTCATAATCTGAATTGTCCAAGAAGATGGTGCTTGATTTGCTTGGTGCCTTCCCAATGAAACATGACTGATAGAAATAAGCACAGATTTGGGGCTCCACATGAATAAAATGTAAAATTTTATAATTGATAAGACTACGGATCTCAGTCCGTACTGGAAGTTCATGGAGGAGGTGAAGGAAGAAATAGGTGAGGAGTAAGAAAAAGTTACACATGACAAGGCTTCATCCTGAAAAGCTGATAAATCATCTGCTGTACTGAACTTGTTTTTCATTAGTGATGTTTATGCTTCGAAGAATTCAAGCTATTGAAAATGCCAGAGGAGGAACAGCAAAGGACTAATTAGGATGTTTTTATTTGATGATTCCTTAAGTTGTTCCTCATATTTGTAACATCACTGAGCAGATAATGAGAGGTTTTACAGGAACAGAAAACTTTTGCTTTGCTTTCCCCACCTTGTTCTACCCATTTCTTTTTATGCAGCACTCTTGGACCTGGCTACAGATTTCTCATCAGAAGTGAGAATTTATCATTCACTGCCTCGGCCCACTCTCCTCGTGCTGATCACACACGTTTGGCCTATGAAGTCTTGCTGTATCATATCGTTGCTAGGTGTGGGAGCATATGCGGTGACTAATGCCGCAGAACAGCTCTGACGGTGATGAATTGATAATTGTTTGCACATGATGAACGTTTTCCTCGCTGTATCTGAGTCATCTGTTACATCATGATGTCATGCATTCAGGGCACATGTTTTCTCAGTTACTCTCACCTTGATGGTGATGACACCGTAGGCGATACGCTGGTTAGGTTGTGTAATTTTACTTCACCCTTTCTTTTTTTTTTTGTTCTTTTGAGGACACAATAAAGAGGCTGTTTGGATTTGAAAGCGTTTATTAGAGTTCGGTTTCTGCTTGTTGAAAACCCACCATATTATAGATGTTCTTTACATCCCTGTGTGCAGATAAAAATAGATAAAGTGCCTGTTTTCTATATCAGGAAAGGTTGAAGCACTCATGCCTTTCAATATGTGCAATGTTAGATGCTTCCATTACCTCCTTTTTGAGTAAAAAGGAAAACGATCTCATTTAGGAGGATGATGGAGAGCACCTCAGCATCCTCAGAGGAGCGAGGCTGTTAAAGAGAAACCGCCGCCTTAGGAGGGGTTATTGGAGATCACCAAGCTCAAATCCATTCCCCGATGATCCAGTGGCCCCAGTTTGACTCCTGGAAACCAAAGGTCACGTTTGTCTCCCGTCTCCTTCCGCAGATCTTCAACCCACCACCCCAACAACACCCACCCCCCGCTTCCCATAACCACCCACACTACATCTCCAAACGAAGATTCACACCCACCTGCCTGTACCCCCAACCTTGCATCATAAGTTTTCTGTTTTACTATCTTAGGAGTAGACAACCCAAGACACCCCCGTCCCGTCCCCGTGGATTTACTTCAATATGGCCTACTTTCCGCCCTCACTCTCAGACAACTTGTATAATATCTATGTATTTATTTTTTCCTTCTGATACTCCACAGTTGTTTCTCCTCTGGTTCGTTGGCCAGTTGATAAAAGTGGAAAATAAAATCAAGGCTAAAGGCACTAATCTATCAACGTCTTGTCAAAAGGTTTTTGTTGCTTTACTTTAGAACTGAAATGCTTGCATTTGATCCTTTCCAGATATAGCTTCTAGAAATTAACATAACTTCTAAAATTACTGTGTGAATTATTTCTATAAGCTGATAAGTTTATTTAACACTTCAGTTAAAATTTTCAATTTTGCCAACATTTCCTGTCAGAACACCTCTGGTGTTGTAGTGCAGGTTCATTTATTAGTTATAGCAGTAATCATTTCACTATATGAAAGCATTTTGTTTAAATTCAGTTCACCTAAATTATTTTCAAGCCTTTCCTCACATAGATTTCTGCTGTTTTTGCCCTCTTGTCACACCTAAATGTTTAGGCTCCTGAAACAAGTTTTAATATCAGACTAAGGCACCCTGCATAAATACAAAATGTAGCTTTCCCAACCCTAAGAGAAAAAAGTTATCCTTATCAACCTGGTCCTATGTAAAAAAGGTAATTGCCCCCTAAAACTTAAAGCTGCTTGTGCCACCTTTGATGATAACTAGTGATGAGTCTTTGACATCGCTATGGAGGAAGTTTGGTACACTTTGTTTCAGAATTGTTTTAATAAAGCCACACTGGAGGGTCTTTCAGCATGAAGGTCCTCTTAATACCATGTCACAGCATCTTATTTGGATTTAAGTCCAGACTCTGACTAGGCCTCTCCAAAACTCCAATTTTGTTTGTTGTGATCTTATGAGCCATTCAGATGGACCCACTGGAATGCTTTAGAAAATTGTCATTCTGCATAACAGGTGCATTTTTGCTTAATGTCAGAAACTGATGGCCCAAAAATTTCCTTCAGGATTTTCTGGTAGATTTTCTGGCAGTCAAACTTAACAGTTTCTATTTTCTGTACTGACTTTATCTTGAAAAGGTTTGGAGGTGAACATAGTGTTTCTTTGCTCAATTCCATGCAATAATACGAACTACCAACAATAACCATTATTTTATTAACACAAATCCTTTCCAGTCTTCCTAAAATGCTCAGCTATTTTCCTATGGACATGCCAATATGAGAATCATTGTTTTACAGAATTTCTGTGGCTTGGAAAAGCTGCAAACAGCTTTGATTTGGGTTCAATGCAGTGACCAGTTCACAGAGTTTAGATTAACCTTCATATTGTTTGAACGTTTACTATAAACATAGATTGTTTATAGGTAAAATATTGTTTACTTGATTACTATACATTGTAAGAGCGATAGATTTCATGGCTGAATAAAAGCGGCTGTAAGGAGACATTATTGGAGAACCCACTGAATGTGTCGGCTTCTGCAAGCGGGTTTCAACCCCTGGCCATCTCGACTGCACATTAAATTGTTCCTAGGTAATATAATTGCAGGTAATTTTAAGTGTTTTAGGCAAAATACAGCAGTTGTAGTGTTTTTTTTTTTTTTTTTTTTTTTTTTTTTGCAAAAATAGGAAAGTATGGAGCTGTCACAACAACAGTTTAAATCCAAATATTTACCTTTATTCTCACAAATACAACAGTACAACCACAAACACATGCTGTCGAACTCTATTCAGCATATGGGTTATGAATGTAACTCAAAGCGCAGATTGAAAGCGGGTATATCTTATTCTCCATGAATTTATAGTATTTTCTCTCTTTGATTATTGAAAGAGAACAGATCATCAATTCTCAATTACAACATAGACCTGGATTTATATCTTTAATTAAAAAAATAACAAGACATGCATAGTTTTTAGCTATATAAATGTAGCAACATTTATAAAACAGTACCACTGGATTGTGGAATTAGTTTTTCTTTTTTTCAGGGAGAGTAGTCAGAACTGTCACTATATATTTTCTATTTTTTCTGCTATCAGTCACAGTTCTTAGGGAGAAATTAGAATTGCAATAGGTGCAATGATGATTCTTTGACAGACTACCAGAGACTACCCAGAGACACCAGGTCTCATTTGAAGAACTCTTAATAGAGCTTGAGCTAGAGAACATCATTAGTCCAAATCCACCAAGTTAGGGTCTCCCCCCAAGTGTGATCTGCCCACAAACATATGCCTCCAGAAGGTCAGGTAACCAGCTCCCTGAACCACGTCAACTGACTCCTTTCGATGAAGAGGACCAGTGGCTCCACTGGGAGCACAGAACACGTCTCGTTTTCGTTGAAATAGAGTTCAGCAACTCTAGGGAGGAAAACTCAAATCTCATGTCCCTAGGTGAGGGTTCAGCCATAGGTGAACCGGTAAAGCAAGAGCTTTGCCTTTCAGTTCAGCTCCTTGTCCATTAAAAAATACCAGAGCAAAACCTCATAGCTGTGAATGAAGCCCCAACCCGTCTGGTCTGCCTTGTGCTCCATTCTGGTGCTGTTTATGCACAAGACATCAACACCAAACCACAAAAAACCCACTTCCTTTCGCTTTTTTCTCGTAGAGAAAAAATCTTGATGAAGCAAGATTTATCAAGATCCTCATCACCCAGAAGAGGGAAAACGGCCTTGCCTCCTGAGGCTCGGCTTGGCCCAGCCAGAAAAACGTTTGTTCCACAGTACAACAAATGTTCTGTGAAAGGTATATTTTAAGATGTTTGGCATCATTCTGGGACCATGATGTATAAATCAGGAGGCAGTCGACTGGTGGCTGACTCTGTATTATGTCATCAGCATGAACATGCCATATGCATTCGTTAATTTTCCACATGCAATGTCACATACTTTGAGTCACCCTGGTGGCTTTGAGTCCCTCTATCAGACTCTTAGCACAAGCTGTGCAGCGGAGGCCAGGTCATTGCAGTGACACACTATCATTAACACTTGGCCCCAATCACAGTTATGACTCGTGTTACAGGAAAATTTCACCAGCTCGCCTAATTTCTCGATACCAGACTTTAAATGAAGCTGATTTTGACTGGCACTGTGGAGAACATTTTCCTACGTTATTAAAAAAGTATGAAAATCTAATATGCACTTATTGCAAGACTAACTTCCAGTTCAGTTATAACCTTAGGCTTCAATCAGGCTTATATCAGCTATACCATTTTGATCTCGCTTTGTTAGATAGCTTGAAATCTGAAGTTAACAGAGTGATTGTGACTCAATGACAGGTCACTAATATCTCCAAGCAGCAAGTGCAGAACCTGTGGCTTTTTAGGGTGGAGAAGTCATTGGTTAACACTTTTGCAACAGACTGCACTTTTAACCCTTCTGCAGAAGTTACAGGTTTCAAAGATGTTGTAATGAGGTGAGCTGACTCACTGAAAAGGTCATAAAAAGTGCCAACATTTACAGAAAAACATATATGTGACCTTATTTACATTAAAACCATGGGTCATAGGTAAATGTAAAAGTCTGATATTATCTAAGTGTGTCTTTGGAGGAGTAAAATTAGTATTTTTATATTTTTACCTGTTTGTAAATTTTTTTCCCAATTTTACCAACTTCAAATGTATTGTTATATTTTAACTGTGCAATAAAGACCTACTGTAATTTTTTTATTGTGGCTGTATCACAGATGCAATGTATTGTAAATACAGTAAAGTCCAACTTTAGTCATACCCCAGGCAGATTTAGTAATATTTTATAACATTTTGTTATAAATGCAGAGTCCTAATCCAGAATCCAAACAGGTAGTCCTGCATAAAAATGTCAAATGAGTGTCCGCTTTACACATGTATTGGCCTCTTTAATGAATTCATGATAACTGATACATTTGTCTCATTGTCTGCGAAGGCAGACTGAAACAATTAAATAATTTTATCTTATTTGTTTAGAGGTCTGTTCACATTGACTCTAATAAACCTATGTACACCCTCTGGTTTGGAAATTACAATAACATCTGGATTCATCTGAAATGTTTTCCTTCATCTTTTCTGTGAGGATTTGTCCGGATTATTTTTCCACAGTAGAGTCAGGATCCTGTTCATTACCATTTAATGCACTGTTCATATTGATTTCACTGCATTCTTTATAATTCAGGCAGTTTTTTAAGGACACTTTTGTCACAGCGGAAATCATGAATATAAAGGATCCAACCATCCTTCATGCTCTCCTCTTTCCTCCTGCTATACATCCACGCAATCTTCTTTTCTCTTTAAGATGTGTGATCTTCCTCTAGTAATTAGTTGGGTTAAAAATGCTCAGTCTGCATGGAAACAACCAATCCATTAGCATGGTTATTCATTTAGACATATGGTCAGCCAATTCTGTAATGATTTGGGGTTGTTTGGTGTTTGGTTTCTGGTTTTTCTTATGTTATCACAGTTTTTTGAATCATGCTTCTGTTATTTTCCTGGTCATGCTTTAGTTTTTGTATTCATGTTTTGCTAAGTTGTTTTCTTGGATTGGGCTTCTGGTTATGCTTTGGTTTTATGTTTTTCTAGTTTGATCTCTATTTGTTTGTTTCCTTGAAGTTCTGTTTTGCCTCTGTCACGTTGTGTTCTGTCTGTTAATTATCTCTATTCGGTTCACCTTCTCCAAGTTAATCTGTCTTGTTTCACCTGGTCACACTCCATAAATACACCTGCAATACCTGTTCTGTCATTCATCGTGGAAACTTTTCTCAAATCATGTCTTGTTTACAGATCATGCTCATGTCTTGCTTTTTGGACCATGCCTGTCTAGCCAGCCTGCTTTTGTTTTGTTCCTGCCTCATCTGTGAGTGAATTTTAGTTGATTAAATCTTTTTTCACTTACCATCACGCTGCCTGCTCGTCTGCATTCTGGGGTTCTATCTCGCAAGTCCTAACAAATTCAGCTGTTTGCTTCAGGTTTGTTGAAGCAGAGACGCCTCTAAAATAGCAGGACATCATCCCTCGAGGATTGGAGTTTAGGACCCCTGTGGCTAACACCCTAAGAAATAGATTAAAATATTTGCTCCTGTGTGAAGGAAAACGGTTATTTGCCTATTGCTAATATATAAGACAGGAGCATAATTAACATCATGTTAAATCTAAAATTGTTTATAAATACATAGTATTCTTTTTTTTGGTTTCTTAATCCTCCTGTTGCAGGAGGATTAAATACTGCCTACTGAGAAATGACCAGTAACTCATACTTTTAAAAGAAAATAACACTTAATACACCAAAGACAAAATCTGCAGTAGTTTTATCTGCTGTTTCAAATGTATTGTTAATTTATCGCTGCTTCATCTGTTTTGCATACTGTATGTTGTCCAGAATGAGAGGGCCACCTTTGTGCAAGCTCTCTTTACGCCCTGTGCACTAAGCTTTCGTGACAGCAGCGACTGGGTAATGCTAAGGTGTGTTTGGGTGCTGGTCCACCAATATGGTTTTCAGGTGGAGCTCCTTAATCTCTGGTCTATTGTTCCCATGTCAAAATGAATCCCTAGCACTGGCTCCAGCTATACAGCGACACAGAGCTGCCTGGTTAATCATCTACCAGCATTAGTTTATGAGCTGATAGGCTGCTGGAGACAGACAGACAAAGGCGTTAGTTTCCCTCAGACATACAAGCTTATGCAAGCCCCCTGCACTGAGGTGGAGAAAGTGGGATTAATGGGATTCATGGAGTACGCTTTCCCGCAGAGGACCCACACCTGAAATAAAAAGGCTTCTCAATCGTTTTTTTTTTTTTTTTACCATAGGTACATATTATTTCCTTCAGAAAAACACTTGCCACACCCACCTGAACCTTTTGGTTTCTCATTCAGACGAAACTTCCTAAGGTTTGTGTCTGCATGCATATTGGAATCGGTCCTAGTGGCATAGCTTATAATTAAATAGGATTTAAATCGTGGCTCTACATATGTACACTCTATATAAGTAAGTAGTGATTGGTAAAGCAAGACTGTTTGAATTGTGTTAATGTATTTACAGGGGTTGGACAATGAAACTGAAACACCTAGTTTTAGACCACAATAATTAATTTGTATGGTGTAGGGCCTCCTTTGCGGCCAATACAGCGTCAATTCGTCTTGGGAATGACATATACAAGTCCTGCACAGTGGTCAGAGGGATTTTAAGCCATTCTTCTTGCAGGATAGTGGCCAGGTCACTACGTGATACTGGTGGAGGAAAACGTTTCCTGACGCGCTCCTCCAAAAAAACACCCCAAAGTGGCTCAATAATATTTAGATCTGGTGACTGTGCAGGCCATGGGAGATGTTCAACTTCACTTTCATGTTCATCAAACCAATCTTTCACCAGTCTTGCTGTGTGTATTGGTGCATTGTCATCCTGATACACGGCACCGCCTTCAGGATACAATGTTTGAACCATTGGATGCACATGGTCCTCAAGAATGGTTCGGTAGTCCTTGGCAGTGACGCGCCCAACTAGCACAAGTACTGGGCCAAGGGAATGCCATGATATGGCAGCCCAAACCATCACTGATCCACCCCCATGCTTCACTCTGGGCATCCAACAGTCTGGGTGGTACGCTTCTTTGGGGCTTCGCCACGCTGTAACTCTCCCGGATGTGGGGAAAACAGTAAAGGTGGACTCATCAGAGAACAATACATGTTTCACATTGTCCACAGCCCAAGATTTGAGCTCCTTGCACCATTGAAACCGACGTTTGGCATTGGCATGAGTAATCAAAGGTTTGGCTATAGCAGCCAGGCCGTGTATATTGACCCTGTGGAGCTCCCGACGGACAGTTCTGGTGGAAACAGGAGAGTTGAGGTGCACATTTAATTCTGCCGTGATTTGGGCAGCCGTGGTTTTATGTTTTTTGGATACAATCCGGGTTAGCACCCGAGCATCCCTTTCAGACAGCTTCCTCTTGCGTCCACAGTTAATCCTGTTGGATGTGGTTCTTCGTTCTTGGTGGTATGCTGACATTACCCTGGATACCGTGGCTCTTGATACATCACAAAGACTTGCTGTCTTGGTCACAGAGGCGCCAGCAAGACGTGCACCAACAATTTGTCCTCTTTTGAACTCTGGTATGTCACCCATAATGTTGTGTGCATTTCAATATTTTGAGCAAAACTGTGTTCTTACCCTTCTAATTGAACCATCACACTCTGCTCTTACTGGTGCAATGTGCAATCAATGAAGACTGGCTACCAGGCTGGTCCAATTTAGCCATGAAACCTCCCACACTAAAATGACAGGTGTTTCAGTTTCATTGTCCAACCCCTGTAACTGAGTCTACTGAGTCTATTTCCCACCCATGGTTTTGTCCAGCAATCCATCCATCTATTCATTTGTCCATCCTTTACTTTTTCATCCATCCAGTTGTCTGTTTTGTTTGTTGATATTCTAAACAAACAGGTAAATTGTGCTAATCTGCAGCAAGAGTTATCCAAGGACACTTAGCAGACACAGAAAGCAGGTTTATTCAAGCTCTCTTAAGTTTACCAACATAGCTCTGTCAAGGGTTGTTTTGTAATGGCACTGAATATAAATTAATGGTAACATTTCTTTCAAAATTAGTGTTAAATGTGTTTGTATGAAAATCAGGATAATTTTCACGTAAAACAAAGCTTGTGAACAAATGCTTTCTAACAATCTCTATAGATTTCTTCCTGTAAAAGGAAATTGTTTGGCATAATTCTCTTTATTGGTGAAACATAATGGATTTGAACAGCAGCAGTAAAATAAAGATATTCTTTCCTAGTTAATGTTCTTTGCTGTGTGATGAGACTGAGATGTCTTAGGCTGTTATCTCTGTTTTGCCACCCTTGATGATTTGTTATTATAATTTCAGGATTCTCTTGTGGCCACTAACTCAGATGTGCAGGGATAAGACAGTGTCCAGCGTATGTACAGCAGCACTTAAAGTTGCTCGCCTTGAAGCTGGACACGTCCTAACAAGACAGTCCTGCTGTCAGTCAAGCTGCCCCGTTACGCTAGGCATGACATTTAAAGTTGGGCAAAGAAGACGGACAAAGTGCCCTCACCTCCTCCCTCTGAGCGCTGTAGTGGAGACCTTGCATGTGTAGCAATCACTGATGAGCGTGTTTGTATGTGTGTGTTTGTTGTGACTTAGGCCAGACTTGGTCCGCCATAAGGACAGCTGTCACATTTCCAACCTGTCACACACGACACTGAAGAGATGCCAGAGGCCGGGACATCGAAAGCACAAGGACAGGCGCAACAAAGTGAGCCTCTGTGTGTGTGTGCATTCAGGCGCTGAAAGATTGAAGCAGGATGTTGGGTGGTGGACTCATGAAGAGGGTTGACTGCAAGGCTCTCTCTGTCTTCTATGTCCACGTATGTCCTCCTCAACCCCTCTCGTAAAGACAGTCCTTGAAGACTTGAGTCATATTCTTGAAGGCATGTAGTGAATTCTGCCTCGACATCCAAACATTAGATGAACTTGTCGTGCACATCTCCATTTCGGTGCTCATTACTTACCGACAATAAAGTCTCTTCATTAAAGTCCTGTAGCCTCTGCAGCAAAGTCTGTTTTTAGCATTCCCTTTTGACTCGATCACCCTCTAGTGAATTTGTTACAAAGGGAAAAACATTAATGGCCATTTGGGGCCCTTTCTTTCGTTAGAGTGTAATATTTTTCTTCCCAGTTTCAGTAATGGTTTCAAGGCAAGCAGACTAAAAGCTTGACATTTGCTTTTGGGATTATTTTAGTCTATTAGGTTTTGAGACAAGATAAGCATCAGAGTTTCAAAATACATCTAAATAACCACCATACTGCAAGAGGATCCCTATAGCACTCTGTGTATTCCATAACCAAAACCAACTGTCAAGTAAATCATTGCCTCTCTACACTAAAAGTGGTATTTAAGAAGTCGTTCTGTCTTGCATCATGATGTTTGGAGAAAGAACCCAAAAACAAAACAACTATATGAGTTTCTACAATACCTTGTATTTTTCTGTGATTGTGATGTCTAATTCTTCAAAGATCACTGAAACTGCAGAAGATGGCTTAGATTAAAAAAAGGTTTTAAAAAACATTATGTGCATCCCATTTCCTGAGTTATTATTGTCTGAACAGCTGTACTGTCTTGTCTGATTGTAGCAATTAGATAGTGTGATGGGTCATTAACCATTTGGAAGCAGTTCACTCTGACAACACAGGAGTTCAAAAATGAGATGAACAAGACACTATCCAGACTTCACACAGAAAAACATCATGAACAACTGGGCCTGCACTCTTAAAGCATATTATTCTGTTGGATAGTGTGATACAAGAAGGTTTTTGGGTCCAATTGGGTTGTGTCTTCCATAAGTACATACAGCTGAGTGCCATCTGCTACATATTAAAGACACCTAAAAAATCTAATGTTTGGCCACAATGACAAGAAGCTTGTACGGAGGAGTCAATGTGATGCTTTTGGACCTAATAACCCTGTGCCAGCTGTAAAGCATGGTGGTGGTAGCATCTTGCTGTGGGCCAAGTCTGCCAGTCGTTTTGTTGAATTGCACAGAATAGATGGGGTTTATTCATGAAGGTGCTTACAGGCAAAAGTGAAGCAATATTATGTCAAATTATTCCAGTTTAAACTCTCAGTATGAATTTTAGGTCAGCGGTTGCTACCCCTAGATTAGGGTTTACATTTATCAAGCCTATAAGTAACAAATGCCTAGAAAAGATTTCCTCATTATAGAAATGTAGTGATGGAGGTTTAATTGCTAAAGTCCTAACTGATTGTCTTCATCATTCGTGGATACATGTAGCTGAGAATCGTTTGCATATCAGTGGAGTTTTATTTTGCGTTATATAATAAAAAAACACTTAAACCAGCTGGCAAGCTGACAAAGATTAGTCTTTCTCTATAAAACTAAATGTCACAGATAGTTTTTCAGTTTCTTTTTCTATTTCATTGTAAATTGTCATTTTAACTGAACAAAATGTACCTATACAACAAACTAACTTTGCATTTCATGCATATGACTGAGAGACGTCATGGTTGATGTTAGTCTGCAAAACAAAGTATTGGGAAATAGGGCTAAGCTATTTGTGTTTTATTAGCACTTTTAATTCACGTTTGTTCTTCAGTCGGGTTTCAGCTACAGAAAAAACCCTGAATCATGTTTTGAGAATAGCAGTAGGTTCCCAGATAAATTGTCAATGAAAAAGACATGGGAGAGGGCCCATTGGACAAATTTTACATTTAAGAACCAATTATATATCCTGTTTAAACAAGCAAAACAACAGCATTATACCCCATCACTACCCAGAATGACAGCAAGCACACAGGCTGATGATGGGTCCACTGGAACTAGTTAGGCCCAACATCCAAGATACATTTTTGATTACAGCATGAAGAGGCAGGGGTGTTGTAGCAAATGCAGCACCTGGTTAAGTTATGCACAAGTCACAAAATTAAGTGTTCTGCTCTATTTATGCACTTTTTAGAGTACTTAATGTATAACAGTATGTCATCTGTATGACTGCTGTGTTGGCATGTCACATAATTGATGCGATAGCAGCTGAATGCAGTGTTTACAATTGGCGAACATGCACAGAAATCAATCAAATGACAGGAACAGGTTCAAAGATAGTTAAAGAGATTAATACCCGTTTAAATCCTCAGGATCCCTGTCACCCCTCGTTTTAGCCACAGAACCCATATTACCATTCATCAAGGGTAACGAATAATCATATTTGTATTCTTGTACAAATATATAAGGCTGAGCTGCTTGCAGCAGGAAAGCTTCGTTTGTCAGAGCTGTATTGCTCAGGTAAAAAGACCTACTGACTGGACGAGAATGCTTCAAAATTCCTCATTGTAAGTAGCTCATTCAGCATTGTGTCTTTAGATATTTGGGACGATTGTGTAGCATGACTGACTGATTTCATCTCTCATAGATGGCTAAGTGTCATCTGCATATCAGTGGAGGTTTTAGTCTAGATTGAAGGTTCTGGCCCAAGAGCAGGACCCTGTGGGATCTCATCACTAGCTTCGGCATATAAAGTTAACTTGTCAATTTAATTCAACAGGGTATAAATGTTTTTAGGAAAGCGGGGTTGGCAAGTGTTACTTCCTGATGGTGCTTCAAACTTTTTCCTTTAGGCTGCTTCTTTGCTGGCTCAAAAGTTTGTATGTACTAGAATATAATATGGAATGAAAATATAAAAAAAGTAATTGAAATTAAATTTGAAAAGATAGAAAGATTTTGTGTTTGGCAATAGTTCTGTCCTCTGTTTTGTAGTAATTTAATTTTGTCACTCATTTTACACAGTAGGACAGGAAGCTTTGGGGTTCTTTAGCTTAATTGTTTTAAGTGGCCAGTAAAAAAACAAAGGCACTTAGTATTTTATTACAAATAATCAAACCCTACATGATTCCCTGTTTTTCTGTTTAGGTGTGTGCTGTGGAAGAAAAAAAAAACTTACAAGCCAGAGTTGTAAAAGTAACTTATGCTGGCTTTTCAGACTCCACTATACAAGAACAACTATTTTTGTCTGCTTAGTTCAGCTTTCTGAACAGCACTTTAATTTAGAATGGCACTATCTTAAAGTTACAGGGTCTGCCTTTGGATTTAGTTTGTTTGTTTCGCTGATTCAATATGACTTGTGACAGCTTTTCGCTGTCTTCTGGAACAAGATAAGTCTGAATCACTCCACAAAGAGGCTCGCCGATCATCAGCGCCTTCGGTTTGGCCAAATTGAGGGGCGGCCCACTGCTTCCCCGTAAAGAGTCGTCCTGTGGCCGTCTCCCTGGCCCTCTCACCTTCCTGTTGGTTCTCATCCATCTGTTTACTCTATCCCAGTCCAAAGAAAGCATCCATTAAATCACCTCTAAAGATGAAAACTGGACATGACAGCTACAAACTGGAGCAAACCAATGTCCTCCCAAAGCCCACTCCCTACCCCGGCCGCACATTCCCATGCCTGTTCCTATCTGTCCCATATTGTCAGCTAGAGAAGCCCCTAGCGCTGCTTTGAGGCAGAGAGCAGTTCTTGTTTACTGATGCACACTGCACTGATGTGAGCTGATTTCATCAGGCAACACTTTTGGATGCCCTCTTCCTCTGCCTTCCTTCTTCTTCTACTGTCTGTAGCCACTAATGTATCAGCTGTGACAGGGCAGACTGTGTGACACTCAGCAGAGCTTAAATATCTGGATATTTCTCTTTTTTCTCTACAAATTATCATCTGCTAATTAATGCATCTTTTCATTCCAAGTATGTCTTTTACTTGGGGCTGCAACTATTCTTATTGATTTTTCCCTATCTGGTTAATTCCCCTTTACTTTGATTAAGCAATCATCAAATTAACTGCAGCAAAAATTACTTCCAGTCTAGTTGGGGAGGAAATGTTCACTGAAGGAATGGAGTGGTTAGCTTAGATTTGGGATCAGCAGACCAAAGCGTCTGATTAGTTAATAGTCTTCACAGCAAACTGGTTGCGTTGCGCCTCTGTCCATCATGTGTGGTGGTTAGATTTCCTCTCACCAAGACAGGCTGCAATTATAACAAATGGATGAGTTCAAACCATCTGTAAGACATTTGATTACGCTGCAGAGCCTCTGATGGCAGAGGAAGGCCAGAATGGTTCTTGATGTGGAATTGCCCTAATAGCAGCAGCCATGCTCCAGGAAAAACATCACAGAAGTAGAAATTATAACCTCAGAGAGACAGATGAGGTTCACAGCGAGCAGCTCCGGGTGGCTTTCGCCTCTATCTTACACACAACTTGATTGGTACTCGCAGTCATAAGCTCAGGCTCATGGTGCAGCTATTGAAGCTAATGTTGCATGAAGCAAAACAGATGTTTCTACTGGTGTCTTTCCTGTTCGTTTTCCTATCTCATTGTTTTTGGGCGTTTGAACACGCTGTACACACTTGTCTTCATTATTCTATTTTTACAGGCATAGTCATAGATGGATACAGTGTACTGTACATTTCTCTTGAGCCAAGCGGTTATGGTGGTAAAAAAAAAGCAAAGCAACAGTGGCAGCCTCAGTGCTCCCCTTGCACCTGCATTTGATGTATGCAGGTGCAGCAGCACTAAGCAGAGGTCACCTGTATTTTGGCAACTGTCAAAACTCAGGACTCCTAGTTTGCCACTTAGTAAAGGAATGAAGTGGGATAGGAGACAATTTCAGAGCAGTGAGCTTAATGTTGACAGAATGATCAAGAAATCTAGCTGATAGCACTGAACACATTTATTTGATACGATGGTATTGCTCTGGTTAAACTTTTTCACCTCATAAGGATGTTATTAAATAAAATTTAGGTTTTTATTCTATTTAAGATGAAACACAGAGTGTGTTATTTGGCAACAATGACACAAAGTATGTTTGGTGGAAACAATGTATGGTGGTGGTAGTGTCATGCTGTGGGGCAGTTAGTCTGCCAGTGGTACAGAAAGGATATGATGAAGTAAAACAACTTTATCCAAATTCTTTACCTTCAATTGGAATTAACATCTAGATGTATACCAAACACATCCAAAAAGTGGTTTTGATATGAATTAACCAGGCAAACATTAAACTGCTGGAATTCCTATCCCAAACCAACCCCTTTCTTAAAAACTGGGTCCATGGCAGGGAACCAACCAGTTTAGATGAACTCTACCAATCCTGCCAAGACCAGTTGTCAAATATCCAGGCAGCAGTAGACCGAAAGCTCAGTGACGATTACAGAAAGCATGAGTTGAGGTGCACGTTGCTAAACATTGAACCAGTTATTGGGGTTGTTTGTGTTTTTAAAAATCATTGGATTTGTAAGGTGTCAAACAGTCTTATTGGCCACCACACTGGTGTTCACCAGGGCTTTTTACTCAGAATTTTACTCAGAATTGAATGTTCTGGTCCAAATTTTCTAAATAACATTCCTGACCTCTTCTTGTCTCGCTAAGGACACAGCACTGGACCCAGGAGAGGATGTGGCTCTTCTCTCAGTAAGCTTTGAGGATGCTGAAGCTACCCAGGTCTTCCCCAAGCTATACCTCTCTCCAAGCATTGAGCAGTAAGTGCATTCACCAATAAGTGTTTTTTATACAATTCTGTTGAGTCTAGGTGTAGATTTGATTTAGGTTCCTCAAGCAATATGATATATTTGCTACAAAAGCTGGTAAAGATAATAGAGGTCCTATCTTTTGGTCCTTATCTGCGTTTTTTCTTTGCGTTCTCATTCTTCACTGCTTTTGATTCTGAGAATCAAAACTATAATGAGCTGATTAATGTTAGCGAGCTGAACATCTTGCACTATGTTGCTGAGTATAACCCCATACCCTTATGTCTGAACTCATTAGTCACTTTTCCTCAAGACAATAAGTAAAAATGGAGAAATTAGATGGATGACACAGTCTGAACCAGGGATGACTGAAAGTATGCACACATCTAGACTGTAAAATATGTCTGTTTGCAGGTGGTGATTGAAGATCTTTTTTAGTCTGTTTGCCTGCTGCAGATGTATGCACAGTATTTTTTTTCTCCTGCTACATCTTGTGTGCATTTGTCAGCTCACATTGTATCACTTTTGTGTTGTAGTGGAGATGGATTTGTGTTTCTAGATTAACAAGGGTTTTAATGTCCCAAAGACTGATATGCCTCCATCTTCTTGTTTTACCATGTTTGCATGCTTGCACCAGTATTCCAGTCGGGTTTGCGCTCAGCAGTGTCCGTGTATGGGTGGATGTAGATGTGTTTAGTATGTTTGATGGAGAGAGCCAGGTATGGGCCCACTCTAACCTCAGGGCCTCACGGTCTGGGCGTTCGTGCTCCGAATAATCTCGGACTGATGTTTATTTACAAGCACACGCCCCGTCACACCAGGTTAAGATACTTCTTCTCCCACCAGCACTGCTTTTCTCTTCTTTCATTCAGTCCTATATCCTTCTGTCTCCAAACATTTCCTTTTTCTGACTAATTTTCCTATTATTTTACCACACTTTTTTGGTCCCTTTTTATATTATCAAATCTGTCAATGCCTAAGTTGTCTTCTGTTTGCTTTTTGCTCATGGACTCATTACTTCTATGTGGGATTTTAAGTAATCCAAAATCTGTCAAAAGTATTCACAACCCTTGAGCTTTTTCTCTTTTTTGTCAAGTAAAACCCCTAAACCCCCAAGTAAAAGTGGTTTCTCTTCTTGCCTCTCTTCTTTAAAAACCTAGTCTATGGAATGCATGACTAGTTGTCCTGACATCAGATTCTCCCACCTGAGCCGCAGACCTCTACAGTTCTTCCAGAGTTACCATGCACCACTTGGCTGCTTCTCTGATTAATGCATGACCATGTCTTGGTAGGTGTACAGTTGTGCCCGTCTCTTTCCTTTATTGGATGATGGATTTAACAGCACGCAGTGAGACGTTTAAGTCGTGGGATATGGTTTCATAACCTAACTCTGGCTTGAACCTCTTCACAACCTTAATTCTGCTGTTTGATCACACAGATTTTTCTAGCAAACCTCTGAGCCTTTCTTAGAAAAGCTGGATTTATACTTAGATTAAATAGTACACAGGTGGGCTCTAATAATTAGGGAATACCTGAAGGCAGTTTGTTGTACTGGGTTTTTTTTAGGGTTGCTAGATGAAAGGGGGATGAATACAAATGCTCACCATGTATCGCTATATACCATTTCCCGTCATGTGGTCTTAACATGAAAAAAAGTGGAAAAACTTCAAGGGGTATAAATACTATAGAAAGCACACAAGCTTTTTTGGCACAAATGAGGTTATTAGTTTTCCAAACTAAGAGTTGAGTTTAGCTGTACAATATTAAAAAGCACAAGAAGCTTTATCTTCATACTTTGAGCAAAAACACCATTAACTGTAAATCATAACTCAAATGTTTTGTCCCTTTTGTTGCATTTCAATTGGCAGGGAGAATGTTTAAAAAAGTGTTTTTTTCAAAAAGAGAGAGGTCCCATGGTTAAAAGTATATAATAAACTTTTCAGAATTACCTTAAGATCTACAGTTCTGTACAAAGGTTATGGTGGATAAAAAGCAGCCTCCATTTTCTGAAAGACCTTCAAAACATCTAAAGACCTAACGATCAAGAAAACTTCTAAAAGATTTTAAAAAATGTGTTCTGGGTTGGATACTTAGATGATATTCCACTTCTAAAAATCTAACACAGAAGAAGAGGTTTTACAGCGTAAAGAGCTCAAGTAAAGAGGGAAGAGCAACAACTAGATGAGTGAGAATATAGCTGATTAATTTGGGTTCACAGACTCAACATCAACTGTTGCAGAACCAAGATGACATGTTGAGTCATGAGTGCAATCATGTCTACCTGTGGTTTGGCCACTTTTGAATGAGGTATTTTGCATATGTAAAGAAGAAAACCTGTCTATAATTCAGTATAGATTTATGCAGTGCCTCATTCTTAAAGACCAGCATTGCTTGCTACATGCAGTTGCTGTGAAATATTTACAGACTCCTAAAAGCTAGTGGTTTTAGTAACTGGGATTAGTAACTCTTCTTTGGTAAAGAAGAAACATAAACAGGTAAAAATGTAACAGAAGAGAAAGCTAATTATTTCTTCCAGTAAAGTGTTTATAATTTGGATTTACTTTTAGTGGTATTTAAAGATAGGCATGTTTAAGTAAATTACATTTCAGCATTAGTAAGTTGTGAATGCAACTGTATGTTGCATCATGCAATGAAATCAATACTAACATTATTTGACTCCATGCTGTGTAATGCAGAGGCTTTGTCTGCACTGATTAAGATTGACTCAGCTTAGCAGGGCAAATGCTTAAAGTGGCAGCAAGGCAGTCTGACCTATTTTCTGAATAATTAATGCCATAATTAATTGACCTTTTTGAAACCTCTATTGTGTATAGAGCATTTAAATTTCATCCTAAGGTGATCAAGAAATACAGGAGAGGAAAAAAAATCAGTCAGTTACATCAGAGCAGAAGTTATTTACTCTACCCTAACACAGAGAAACAGCAAATTTTACACTCTGCATCTTAATACACATGCTAGATACAAATGGTGACTGTGTCTTAAGCGACATACAGTTCGTAAAAGTTATATAATATTTCTACCCTTAATATCTTGAAGATACACCAACATCCATGGCAAAATACAATACAAAACAAAATCTTGTTATTGCCACCTTTTGTTCACATTACAAAATGTATGACTGTAGCAGATATCAACAGATGATGCTTCATGTTTAGTGTGTCAGAACCTAAATTACCTTTTCAAATAAGACCTGTTGTGTAGCATTGCCAAGGTTCCACACATGACACTCGACACAGTATCAATCATCTGTGTTTTATCACTCCAATATGTTGCATTTCAACAAAGTAATTGTATTAAAAAGTTTACGTTTACTGTCTTCCTAAATCGTCTTTATAATCTCAACACACTTATTGCACCATAAATTTAATCTGAAAGGTTTTCAACCTGCAAGTATTTATTTTTTTAGTAAGAAATGTATAAATTACATTTCTATTCAAAAGGAAAGCATAAATGAGCCTCAAGCACACACACACACAGCTGATTCTCCTCTTCATTAGGATGACATGAACAAGACCTTATCCTCATGCAGCAGCTAATTACACAACACTAAAGGTCACCTACCTACCGACTGTCCCACATAATCCTCAATTATTTCATGGCATGCACATGCAGGAATATATCCAAGCAATATTATTATATCTCAGACATCATATCTTTCTGCTTATTGTTTTGCTTGATTTCAAAAGACACAATTCTGGTTTAAGGAACATGCTGAGTGATTGAGAACTTTGTGGAAGTGTTGAAATAACATAAAACGTATGCACATGTGCATTAGTGACCAGACCGACGCATTTTCCGTGCCGTTAAAGGCAGCACTTCTCCACGAGCACCATGCAGAGAGCAGACAGAGGGAGGCTGAGGGCGGCAGAGAGTGGGGAGCTGTGAGGGGTGGTTGCCGGCAAAGCAGCGGGGGGGTTACACAAAGGAGGAGAGGAAAGAACCCCCTCAGAAACATCTCAAAATGCAGAGGCTTAAGAGCTCCTCATCGAGCAAAGCTCCCATTTCCAAGCCCTCTCCTCATGCTTAATGTTGCCTCTTTGTCTCGTGATATTTGCACATATGCATATCAAGGCCATCCATGAATATGCTCTGCTGCGTGTTTTTGTGCACCTTTTTTGTCGGCTGCGTGGGAGTGTGTTAATTCATGACCCAGGGCAAAAAAAAAAAAAAAAAACGAAGTCTTATTCACCGTTGTTTGAAGACCGCAACGTGTTTGTGAGTTTCAGCATCAGTGTTGCATTCGCTGAGAACGCTTCTTTATTTAGCATGCGGATAGTTGTGTTTATGCAGATGTGTAACCCTGTTAGCTTTCCTCTGCATCCCCGTTGACCCCTGTTAGTCTTTGCTCCTGTGTAGCTGCCCATTATCTCTGCATTGGCTCCACTGAAGAGGAAAACTCATTTGCTGCAGCGCGCCTGCACACGTCTGTGTTTTTCTAGCCAACCATTTGATCGACGTTCAAGAGACTCGGTGTCGATTCCAGTTATCACAAATGTTCACAGTATCTTGTGAAGCCAAGAAAAAAAACCCGCCTCAGAACAGATTTGGAAAATGTTTAAATCAATCCTCTATTTTATGAAGTTGTGAATGTAACAAGTGACAGATTCGCAGACTGCCTCAGCTTTGGTGTTAGTGCAGGGTGTCATATCAGCTACCTCTACTCAGTGTTGAAATGTTCAGGTCTGTTTCATTTTTGCAATTTTTCTGTGAGTCTGTATTGGATACAAAGCCTTGCAGATGTGTTTATGCCTATTGAACCTTTCCACATTTTGTGACATTATAAGCACAAATTTCATGGTATTTTCAGGGGATTTTATGTAATGGACCAACACAAAGTAGTGCATGGTTTTCAAAGGCTTTTACAAATAAAAAAAAGACTATCGTGTCTCATGCTTCTATATTCAGCCCTGCTGGAGTTGATGCTTTGTATAACCACCTTTAGCTGCAGTAACACCTGCAGAACCATTGTGGTATCTTTCTACCAGCTTTGTACATGTGAAGATCATTTTGCCCTTTTCTTTTTGCAAAATCACTCAAGCTTACTCAGAATCAATGGAGCGCCTATGAAGAGCGACTTTTCCAGTTTTCTCATAGATACATGAATTGATTTAGGTCTGTACTTTGACTTGGCCATTCTGACAAATGAACATGCTTTGATCTAAACCAATTTTGCGGACTCTAACAGGTTTTCTTCCAGGCTTTTCATGTGTTTAGCTCCATTCACCTTCCCATCAACTCTGACCAGCTTCCCTGTTACTGCTGAAGAAAAGCATTCCCAAAGCAACATAATGCCACGACCATGATGTCATAGTGTATTCAAGGGGATGTGTGGAGTTAGTTTTTCACCACACAAAGTGTTGTGCATGTAGCACAAAAACTTGTCATCTAACCAGACCAGCTCCTTCTACGTGTGAACTGGTACGTGGTTGTGACTGACCTTAATCAGATTTCTTATCACTTTCTTCTTATCACTTTTCAATAAAGGCCTGATTTATGGAGTGCACAACTGGTAGTTGCCCTGTCTACATATTCTCCCGAGCTGTGGATCTTTACAGCTCCTCCAGAGTTGCCATTGGGACTTGTGACTACTGCTCTGATTAATGATCTGTTTAGGTGGAAGGTCATGTCTTGGTACATTTGCAGTTGTGCCATCTTTTGTTTTCAGATGCTGGATTGTTTTGTGCTCAGTGAGACATTTAGAGCTTGATATATGGTTGTATAACCTAAACCAGCTTTAAACCGCGTGTCTCTTGGTCTTCATGGTGCTGTTTATCCACTCATGTTCTCTAACAGACCTCTGGCGTTTACAAAACAGCTGTACAGTGCCTTGCAAAGTATTCACCCCCCATTGGCATTTTTCGTGTTTTGTTGCCTCACTGGATTTAAAATGGATTGTTTGAGAGTTTGCACAGTGTCATTTACAGAACAGCAATCTACAATTTCCGTCTTCTAACCACAGATTCTCAATTGGGTTGAGGTCTGGACTTTAACTAGGCCATTGCCACACATTTAAAAGTTTCCCTTAAACCACCGGAGTGTTGCTTTAGCAGAATGCTTTGGGTCATAGTTCTGCTGGAAGGTGAATCTCCGTCCCAGTCAAATCACAGACAGAGTGACTCAGGTCTAGCGCTACAATATCCCTGTATTTAGCTCCATCCAACATTCGCTCGACTCGGACCAGTTTCCCAGTCCCTGCTGTTGAAGCACATCCCCACACCATGGCTATTGGTGGCGACAGTGGTAGGGGTTCGTTCTGTAACCGGTGGGTTACCGTGGGTTGGTTCAAACCCCCACTCTGTATTTTTCAGTCGTTGTGTTCTTGGGAAAAACACTTCACCGGCCTTGCCTGCTGATGGTGGTCAGAGGGTTCGGTGGCGCCGGTTGTATGGCAGCCTCACTTCTGTCAGTGCGCCCCAGGGCAGCTTGGGCTACAATGTAGCTCACCACTGTCAGTGTGTGAATGAATGGGTGGATGACTGATTACAGTGTAAAGCGCTTTGGGGTCTTCGGGGACTTGATAAAGCGCTGTAGAAGGGCAGGCCATTCCCCATTAACCACAGCATAATGCTTCCACCACCATGTGGGGATGGTGGTAGAACCCCGCCCTGACTTGTACTTCTTAACAACTTCATTCTTGACTTGTTTAGAGAGCTCCTTGGTGTTCATGGTGTGATGCCTGTTGCTTAGTGGTGTTTCAGCCTCTGGGGCCTTTCAGAAGATGTACTTTTATACTGACAGATCATGTGACAAATTGCGCACAGGTGGACTTCATTTCACTAAATATGTGACTTTCGAAGGTAATTGGTTGCACCAAAACTTTTTAGGTGCTTCATAGCAAAAAGGGTGGATACATTAAAAAACATTTAACTTAGAGGCTGGAATGTAACAAATGTATCAAAATAGGTAAAATGCCAAGGGGAGCTAAATACTTTTGCAAGGCACTGAATTATACTTACTTTATACTTTACTAACTGGGTGACTTCTCTGCAGCCTATTTTACCTCAGCCATCCTTTTCTAGAGTGAAATCCAATCATTTGTGTACAAGATTTTCAGCTTCTTGTGGGGATTTTTCACCTGTTGCAGCTCTAAGGTTGCGTTAAGTAAGACAAGTCATTAAAAATCTTTAATCTGTAATTTCATGGGGAAAAATGAATACATTCAATCTTGACTTTATGCACAGTTTTGCTCTAGAGCAGTTTGTTACCATCCTGTTATTTAACACTGCTACTTTTTGCTCCTCATTTTGAAAACACAATTTTCCTGTTTAGATAACACTAAAAGCACATTAATGCCACTCAGCTTCTTGGTTTTATTTTATTTTCATGCATAACTCCTGTAGTTCTGTAGATTGACGTGTGCTGCTAAAATGCATCTCTGAGTGTAAACATACAGCCACATAGAAGTAAGGTGAAACTCCACAAATTAAACAACAATACATTCCCTGACGGAACAGAGAGCAAAGATGACTTTGATAAAATGAAATTAAACTGCACTGTACAGTGCTGAGTTTTCCAAGAATCCTCCATTTTAGACAGACATGTTGTAACGAGCCGGACAGCGCTGGATTTCACAACTATTAATAGGAACTGATATCTTTTTGCTGTAAAATGTCCATATTAGGCAAAAATATCAAGCTGTCAATAACATCCGCTTACAATGTCCAAAATATTTGCACGCAGGACTCCTGGTGCCGTGTCCCAGTGTGATTTAATTAACTATCACTTGCTCTGGAAGAAAATGACTCAAGGAAGTAGAGCAGGAGGAAAATGGGGAGAAAAGAAGAGAATAGTTAAGCTATTTTCCTTTGTCATCCAAAATGTGAGATCCTTGAAAGATGAAGATCAAATCAAAATATTGGAAATGTTTAGTTACATTGACATGTTAACACCTCTCTACATGGCTTCATATCATTAAAGGGAAATGAAAGGGGGACTTGTAAATTATAGACTACATTTTAAGTGGTTATTTCTGTTGGTTTTGATGATTAACAAGAAATTCAACAGTTGTAGCCTATGTCCTGTATACTATACAGCGAGTGGCTCCTGAAGCTCCGACTCCAACTGCAGTCCCGCACCATATATAAAGCTCAATCAAACTCTGTAAAGGGCTTTGCTTTACAATCCTTACATGGCTGGGGTTATTACTGTTGCGTGTCATCTTTTTCTACCAAACTTTTATCTTCCACTCAACTTTCCATTAATATGCCAGGATACAGCACTCTGTAAACAACCAGCTTCTTAAAACATGATCTTTTGTGGCTTAACCTTCTTGTAGAGGGTGTCCATGTCTGTCTCCTGGAAAACTGTCACGTCAGCATTCTTCCCCATGATTGTGTAAGCCATAATATGTCTGTACTAAAACTGTTTTCCCACCATCTTTAAGCCATAATAATAACAATTAATAGAGACAAACATTGAATTATATCGCCATGTGTGTAATGAATCTATATAATATACAAGTTTCACCTTTATGGTGTTTCTGCAGTTTTATGTTGTAGGCTGATTGTCAGGACAGTCTTCCTTCAGTGTTTGAAGCCATTTATTTTCAATAAAATAAAATAAGATTAGATATGGAAACATACTTAAATGAGATAAATTGAATTGAAGACTAAAGTGAGGTGAAATTTTAACAAAAGGATATGAATAAATAAAAAATAAATATGAAATTGGTCAGTTTTATTTTATCAAAGAATTGCAAAAATATAGATGAATAAAAACAATTAAAATACTGCAACATATTTTTTTAAGGATCTATAAAATATTTTCAGTTGAGTTCTGTTTTATTTGTCACTTAGCTGGATCTTTTTAAGTTTTTAACTCCTGTCTCCTCGGTCGTATGTCTCTCCGCCCCCGTCCTTGCCCCTCCTGTTTTCCACATGCATTGCCGCTCGTCTCCTCTACCTCCGTCTTCCTCTGTGCTTCCATCATTCGCTCTCTCTCCTCTGCTGATCCCTCTGGCTGATCCTCAAAGGGAAACTGAGCGAGTGAGTGGGACTTAAAAGAGAGGAAAGCGCTGCGCTCTCACCAGCAAGGTCGTCCCTCGCTCGACTGAAACGCAGCGTGGAGAGAAAAAAAAAACATTCATTTTCTCTTCCCTTGCACCTCTCTGCTTTTTTTTTTCCTTCCATCACTCCTGAGTTGTTTGATATCTCACTTTTGCTGTCTTTCAGCAGGGGCTTGGATCTAAGCGCTCTGAACGCACACTAGTAAGCCCCCTGAGCTACAGTGTTTTACCTCTATTCCTATTCCCTCTTCCTCTCCTTTTCCTGCTCTCTCTGCTATTTTGCCTACCTCTGTCTTCAAACACACCATCACTCTGTTTTCAGCCCTTCAGAGCGACAAGGGGGAAAAAAACAAGTTGAAGTACCCCAACAAACACCCACGTTTTCACCGATAACGTTGAGCGTATGAGCACCGCTGCATAGCTCTCTGATTTATTTGCTTCTCCTTCTGTAGAGATCATTTATTATGTGAAGTACAACAGCTTTCATTCTGCAGGTTATGAAAATGCACCTGCTTAAGATTCAGTGTGCATTTGTTATATAATATTTTACGGGACGTCTGGAAGAAAATGTACTGTGAAACGGATGGTGTTACACTCATTTAAAGTAGCTGTTAAAATCATGTAGACATTTAGAGAGCATAGATAATGAGTTTTTGGGCCTTCCATCATTGTTCATTCATCATTGTTCACCAATGTGTCCCTAGCACAGAAAATTTGAACGTAATCTGAATATGCAACAACTGCACCAACCTCAGTATTATTCCCTAGAAACAACTGCTTGCTTGTTTTCTGGTCTCACAACCTGGAGATTTGTTGTGAAGGTGTACATGTCCCAAGCCATCATGGTACAGGCATTAAAGACCAGTTCAAGCAAGCCTCATCTTTTTTATTTTATTTTATTTTATCACATTTTTTTGTGAAATCAGTTGTATAAGTAAGTTGGCTTCGCATCAATCACTGCTGTTTCTCACACACCAAGCATGTTTAGTAAAATAAGTAACATTACAAATAAGTAACAGGAACATTACATGCAAATAAACTCATCATACATGAAGCAATGGGCCAGATTAACATGTCTTGGTTCTCCCGTGTTTTTAAAGCACTGATCTGCAACATGGTTCTTGAGAAAATAAAGTCCTGTTTATATGAAGGCCTCGTATCAAAATAATCCTGTGTGCTGCACTCTTATAGTTCATCGATTCACAGCTTGATTGGTGATGATAGAAATAAAGAAAAATGTTTTAAACTTGACAAAACCAAGTTGTTTGCACATTGACTGCTTGCATATATTAAAACATAGACTCTAACCAGCTTCTACAAACACCTTACATCTGATCCTTAAATCACTTTGTAAGAAAATTAAAGGACTGCCCCATATGAAACTTTTTTGTGTTTTTTTTAGGATCGCACTTAATGTTGCAACGTGAAAATAATATGACTTTAAATAAATCTTTTCAAATGATAGTTTCATTAACTGAGGGATAAACGACACATGAACCAACCTGACCTAATGTGGAAAGGTATCTCCGCCCTTGCTAAATCATCAGTTAACTCTGATTAAGCACATTTTTCGTTTCTCTGGCTGCACACTAATTATTGTCTTATCTGTAGAATCAACAAATCACTTAAATAGAATCTGTCTGACAACATGAAGAAAGCTAAAAGATCTTGAAAAGCAACACCTCATACCTTGATCTAAACAAATTCTAGAACCGATGAGAAACACAGTTGTTTACATGCATAATCGATTCAAAGCCATTTGAAAACATGACATAATATGCAGCTTTTCCAGGTGTGGCCAGCCAACCAAAATCACTTACAGAGACTAGAGTGCATCAGTGACCCATCCGGGAGGTCACAAAAGAACCCAGAACACGTAAAGCACCCCAGGCCTCACTTGCCTCAGTTAAGGTCGGAGTTCATGATTGAAGAATAAGAAAGAGACTGAGCAAAAATGGCCTCCATGACAGACTGCCAAGGTGAAGACTATGCTGACCTTAAAGAACACAGAGAAAGCCTTGATGATCCCCAAGAGTTTGAGGAAAATATTATTCGGACTGAAGGGGCAAAAGTGGATCGTTTTTAGAAGGTGTTCTTCTGCTTCAACACAGCATGGTGGTGGTAGTTTGATGGTTAGGACTTGGACAGCTTGTTGTAATTGATGGAGCCATGAATTCTGCTCTCTAGCAGAACATCTTGAAGAAGAAAGTCCATTCTTCAGTTTGTAAACTAAAACTGAAGTCTACTTGGGTCGTGCTTTGGGAATAATGATCGGGAAAACAAAGAAATTGAGCTCTGATAACTATTTCTGGTGAAAACCAGAGAATGAATTCAAAAATAAATGCGACTGCTTTGAAAAATTTCCATAACAATGTCTCTTTAATGCCACTCATGTTGTATCTACATGCATGGAACGTCCCCTGGAGCAGATACCTGCAGCCATAAAAGTGTTCATTAGCACAGCTCATGAGGCTGCACCTGTGATAATGTAAGAGTAGAGGAAGTAATGAGTTAGTGTCACTGCAGCTTCCATCAGAATCTCATTGGTTATTTTCAGCTCTGGACTCATCATAAAGAAGCACTTATCTGCAAAGACGTTGATTTCTGGCTAATTGTTTGCCTCCCTCTCTAAGCATTTTATAGCTGGACTCGATCCTCGTTTAATTTTTTATTTCCTTTACGCTCACATCTCGTTTACCTGATTTTCCCGAGCCCATGAGACGAGTCAGATACATCTCTCCTTCCCCCAGAAAACCTGCTGCATGGCATAAAAGAATCGAGTGGGCACCGTCTCTGCCCCCAAACCAGATTTAGGAGCCCAGAAAAATCAACACAGAGAGACAGTTTTAGGCTGCAGTGCACTAATGTTTGTGTATCTGCATTTGCCTGTAGGTGCCTCTGTGTGTGTCAGTTTCTGTGTGTGCACGCATGCATTGCCCTGAGTGTGTGTATGTACGTGTCAGCTGTGTGGGTGTACACCTTGTTTGCGTGTGTCCCCTCTCCAGGGTCTGTAGAGGTGTGTTATGGACTTTAAAAGTCTCTGCATTTCAATCAGATTTTTTTTCCAAGGTTTTATGAAAATCTTGTCACAGACAGAAATTTTCAGTGTGATACAATGAATTTTCCACCAGCTCGGCAAGCGCACTTGACAGTCTGAGATGTGCAGACGGCTTGCTCGACGAAGCTTTCACCGGGTTTGGGTCCCGGTTCGAGTCCCGACCTCGGGGACCTATCCTGCATGTCTTCCCCCTGGCTCATCCCAACTTTCCATCTGCCCATTTTTAAAAAATAACAAAAAAATAAAGGCCATTAGTGCTGCATGCAAAGAAAAAAAAAAAGATTAAAATTTTTGTATTTTCTCACAATTTTTTACAACTTTGTTTCTGTAGTCAGTAGTTTTTTTATATTTATGGTGAACCCACCTTTTAATTTCGACCTTTCAGTTACAGAAACAAAATAATTTTTTTGTTTAGTGGCTGAGTGGCTTTCTCAAACTAATGAATGTTTTTGTGATCTTCCAAACAGTAGTCGTATAGTTAACATAATTTTTTTAAACTTTAACTCGTTAATTGTTCATAGTTGACATTTTGCATTTGCACCAGCTCCATCTCTAAGATGCAGTAAAGGAAGATGAAATTTGGTTATGTAATATTTCCTTTCCCAGCACAGTATTTCTTTAGTGCAATTAATTAATTAACCAGTATTCTTTTTATTTCGCTTTCCATGAGTCAGATTTTCTGGTAAGCTTAAAAGTTGTTTTGATTTGTATTTCTTCAAGCTTTGTGGAGGTATTTCAAAGGTTTTAGTTGAACTTGCTCTGCTTTTTTACTGTAAAAACTCCACAGCCTGGGCAAGGACCTGAGAGATGCATCGTCCTTCAGTTAACCTTCTGCTGTATGCCAAGTTTCCAGCTAATAGCTTTTGGGAATAACATTGTTTATACTAAAGTAACGTTTTATCAAAGAGAGAAACATTTAAGATTTGAGATAATAATTAAACATACATATTTTTACAATGATAAAACTTCTTAAAAAGACTACATATATATAAGAAACCCTTTTTCTCCAGGGCTCGAAAGGTTTTCCTTGAGATTATAAATGTTGTGGTTGAAGTGTTTCAAACTCTGACTTTATCCAAGTGGTTGTTATATGGAAGATCTGCGTTATTTCATTACTGTCAGAGGAGAGGCCACTGAGTTCTGTTGCCAAAGGCCAAAGGTCTCCTCGTCCGTTCTTAGAGGAACCACACAAAGCTGTTTAGTCCAGACAGTCCGCATCCAGACTCGTTTGCCCTCCAGGCTTTTGGAAATGATGAAGGCAATCAAAATGGAAATGTTCTGCTTTTGAAGCTACATTTAAATTCCCAAACAGTTCTTCTTGGCCTCATCTTTCACTTTCATCATGAATCACAGCTGCCCTCCTTCCATTGGAGCCTTTATTTGTTCCCACGCTGGTAAACACACTCCTAGTTTTCTCCCTCACACACTCACAAAGCACACACATAAACAAACAAACTGAGCTTCGTCACCATTCACCTGAGTCACAGAGGATAATCTCTCCATTTGATGAAGTCACAGGCAGCCCCGTCACTGTACGGCATGAGACTCTGCGTGTTTACATGTACACAGTCTACTGTAAATATGTCATGCAGTGGGTTGGATCGCTCAGAGGGTTCGAGTCAGGCAGCATGTCTGCACGATGACTCCAACATGTGTGGGTAGTGCTGAGACTGGTGTCACCAGTGGAGATGGGAGCAGAGACACTTCAGGGTGCCACTTGGGAGAGTTAAACACCATTATGTCTTGATTCTGAGTCCACCCACAGGAGGTTCAGTTTAAGCATTTACAGAGAGAACACATCTTTGTAAGGAATACAGCGCTTTCTCGTGATCAGTACAGTCATTGTTGTCCATGTTTTGGGAGACTAAACCAAGGATAATCTGTTTTTTACCAGGTCTTTAACCTGATATATTACACTCACTGTTTAACAAGGGCTACCCTCTTGCTGGAAACCTTTTAAAACCTGGCAGCAATAACTTCCAGTAAAAGATTTCCTTGTGATCTTTTCAGTGGGTTGCAGAGATTAATTTATCCACAGTTCTCTTAAGGTCACACCACTGCTTTTCATTTAGGTGTAGGTTTTTGCGACACGTTAATTCTTTTCTTTGTTAACCCTTCTGTTGTAGATTTGAAGTTATATTTAGGATCATTGATCCCGGTCTTGACCCCGTTTGGGTCAAGTTTAAGTTGCCTGACAGTTGTCCAGGTCCTTTGGCTGGCTTCAGCCAAAGAATGCACTGAGGATTATTCAGTAATTTTATAAAGATTTGAGCTCATCTGCTTCAGGCAAAATAACTGCATTAAAAGAGACTGATCGGGTCAGATTGACTTGGTAGGTAAAGCTTGATGGCTTAAGTGCGTCTGGCAAATGTTGCCAATTTTCAGGGTACACTAAAAAGAGAAAGTCCATTGAGATCAACAACTCTCCACCTCATATTAAAGTGGAGAGTATTAAGGTATATATACAAAAATATTAATCCTATAATGTGAAAATGATTTCACCCCATTTATTCAAAATCAGAAAAGCAACACGTGTTCTTTCTGCTGCTAAATTAATGATCAGTGCGCTTCCAATAATGTTTGTTTTTAAACACAGACTTGAGCAAAAATATGGAATAAAGACGCAATAAATTAAGTAACTTTCAAGCAGTTAATGTGCAAATTATGCCTTTTTGCTGTTTTGCTTATAAACAGCAACACGGGGGGGGGGTAATAAGCTTATTAGCTGGTTATTTAGTTGGGCTACCTGCTAGGGGGGCCAACCTGCAGCTAACTGATTAACAGACATACTGCCTATAGCTTACAAACTGTGGTTTTTAAAGAGCGTTTCAAGTGATAGGCGTCACTCCTTTAGTTTCCACACCATGAGTGTTCATGTTTTTCATGAACATAATTTTTTTCCAAAGCAACAAAACTTACTTTTACTTTCTTTTAAGCAAGGGAAAAGGGTAGCACCCTTTATTTAGGACTGTAAGAACCTTTCTTGAGATTTATGTATTAAAGATTTTTTTTTTTTTTACAAAGAGAACAAATGTATAACCTTCCGATGCTGAGACCCGGCTTGTTTCCACGTCATGAGGCCTGATGGGTGCAAGCACCTGGCTTTACCCGCTGGTCTGTCCAGCCGCTGATAAATGCTTCCTCATGTTAAAAAGGCCCAGCTAGAGCACCTGTGAATAATGATGACTGTGTATCGCTGTCTGATGCACTAGAAATGGTGTGAACACGCTGAGAGGACAGGAATGAAGATGAGAATGAAAGTAGAGACATGTGGACAGAAAATTGCTGTCAAAGCAACAGTGAACAGTAAGAAATAAACAGAACTGATGCTTTTTTTCATCATTGACAGTGATATGTTTCTTCCTGTAATTGAAAAAAAATTTAAATTGAGATCATTTATATGCTGTTTTTTTGCACAAATGAAATAATATTATGTTTTTTATTATATAACATATTGTTTTACTTCTATTTTTCAATAAGGGTGAGGACAAACATAAGAGAGTTTTTATTTTTGGTTTTAACCTTTTTGAACCAGGTAATCTCCCTAAGAAATAAGGTCTTAGTTTCCAGACAGGCCTGTTTTAAACATGATAAATGATCATCTGTTTTCGTAGCTCTTTCTTAGAAATCCATGTATTGTTGCAAACTACCTTCTGACACAGTCACGTTTTAACATGAGCTGCCAATGGCGCAGAGCTAATGTACATACCTGAAAAGAGAAATAACGGTCGCTTTCAAAATAAAAGCCAGAATTTAACTATAAATTGTATTTAGATTTTCCTGTGGAATTAGTACTTTATGCCTGTTTAGATTCTGCAGGTCAGTCTGGAACATCAACCGTGCTAAATATGGCACTCTCGCCATAAAGTGTCCAAGTCTGCCCCAGGTTTCCCAGCATTGTATCCTACTTCTGAAAACCCACATTCAAGATAACTATTTAAACTGATAGAATTAGAAATATACATAAAACCTGCAGAACTGCAGAACTTCTCAAACCAGCTTGAGTTGGTTTGAGAAGTTGCCATTGTGGAGTACAATCTAAAAAAAATGACCTATAATACTGGTAATTTCGGATTTCTTTTTAGTTTTGTTTGTTTTTACTGAACAGCCCTAAATAGTCTGAAGTAAGGTAAGGGCCCAGTTTGTCCACAGGTTTTTATTTTGTTCATTAAAATTGAAGCATTGTGGGTGAAGGAATGAAGAAATGAAAGGTCTGACTGATCGAATGGAAATGATCAATAGAGATACCGAGGTTAAATATATAACTCACTAATCTTCCTCCCTTCACATACTTTGAAATGTAAAAGTGACGAAATTCAATGTGCATCACATTTGATCCGATAGTTTTCAATGACACAAAAGAATGACGAGCGAACAGCCAACTATTCTGTGGCTCTGTCCGCATTTCCATCTGAATGATGTGCAGCTATTCTTAGCTATGTGGGAGGATAGATGGGCATCATTTAGGTTTTCATTTTGAAAAGCTTTTCTCCTCGTGGCTCTGAGCTATTTTCAGTCGACCATTTGTTGGTGCACAGGCTAATGCTAATTATGATCACAAAGCCTACTGTAAATGGTGGCTCTGGAGTTCTTGAAAAAAGGATTTTGACCATGAAAAAGTCCTCATGACATGTCCTGCTTTCCTTTGAATAGAGCCTTGTTAATATTCAGCTGACCACTATTATAGATAATATTTCAGTCTAAAATATGAAGTCGTTTTATTATCTTCTCATTAGCAGACCTTAATTTAAACATAATTTCTTTGTTCTGATCCAACCTGTTGGACGAAATTTTTTTCCCTTGACCCTGTTTGACATCGGTAACGTTTTGGGGTTTTTTCTTTCCGCATAAAACAGCCGTGGTTTTGGCTCATGACAGCAAGGAGGAGCGTTTAGGAGGTGCGGCACCTTCCTTCCAACTCCCACAGCTTTTCTTTGGAATCGTCTTGTGCAACTCTGTTTCTTGTATTTGTCATTAGCTGTGAGAAACATTTTTTGGTTGTGATGGGAAGAATTTCCTGGCCATGGTCAGCTGGTGTGATTGCATTAGCAGGCTGATGCCACCTTTTTTTTCACCATTTTATTTTCTTCTGCAAGCATTCGCCATCCTTAAAATTTGGTGCAATGTTGCATAATGCATGTGTTTTATTTTCTTTTAATCAACTCAGAAGTTGACCATAAATGAATGTCATATTTGAGAGCTGGATTAATTTGTTCTTGGGCCATTTTTATTGTATCTTGGGCAATTCTTAGATGTATAGTTTCCTGTGAAAGATAATGTTTTAGTTGCAATCATAGCATTAGCTTGTAAGAAGGACATTTTATGCTAAATGGAAACAGCTTTAAATTAATAGATTGAGGTTGCTGAAACATTTTTTTACCCACCAGATGTTATTTTGATCTTGATCAATACTTTTTTAGGCTTTGAAGTTTTATTTTGGACTTTGGCTTGTTTTTAAATCCTTTTTAGTACTGTTCCTGGAGCATGACAGCATAAAAAACCATAAATGCAGAGTGAAAAACAAAACAAGAAATCTCTTAATCTTTTAAAAGCTGCTTCTAGCAGACGATCTACAATTCATGTCTTTAAGAAACGGGGGGAAAAATGTGAGAAAGACCCAACACCAAACATGAGATGTCTTCTCTATGTCTATGGTTTATTTCCTTGGGTTAGCAGTGTTCCTATACTGTCTGGAAACGTATAGAATTTGATGCAAGTGTTTTCCAGGTCTGGATGAGCTTGGAGAGTGGAGAAATAGTTGTTTCCAAACCTTAGTCCCTGCTCCCTCTGTCCATCCTTTCATCCATCTTTTTGTAAATGCTTTATTCATCTTTGCAGTAGTTTAGGGGCGTTTTGTATTTATTTTTGGCCTCCGTTATCCATAGGTTATAGTAGCTTAACAAACAACAAGATATTTATGCTCAGAAACCAGTGAAAGGCAGTTGAATCCTAAAGAAAAAGTTTGATAAACTTGCCCGGTATATCTATTTATAAACAGATTCTCCAGCCTATATTTTCAACAGATGAACTATTTCTACTCCTTCTGTGACTTCCCTGCTGTCATGAAGACTAAAATAAAATGGAGAATTATGGAAGAACCCATCCCATCCCTCTATTTGTCTGTAAATGAGCATTTAAAGCATTAAAGCAGTTTCCTGAGACCTTTAACCCATCCTCGGGGTATTCCCTCAGTTTTTTCCCAGATCAGAAAGAAACGAGGGAGACGCTTCGGCGGTGGGTTAGTCACCAGGGAGCTGCAGCAGCAGATTTCCTGATTAAACAAGCATGCGCTAATCACTAATGGAGCTGTGCTCCAGGATTAAATCAGAGGGACGTCAAAATAATAACTGAAGGAGAATGAGGAGAATGCCACGGGCTTGACTTGCTCTTTTTTAAATTGTAATTCCTCGGTTTCAGGTAGACTGCAGCAAATGTTAACACGCTTCATTTTTGGATCTGTTTTGCTGCGCAGTGAACGCTCACTCCTATAAAGTCAAGCACAGTCACGCACAGTCTTGAATTGCTCCCGGAGCCACAAATATGTCTAAAAATAGAGCCCGCATTATACGTGATATTGAACATAAAGTAAAACTGAGAACGACTGCTAACTGTTGCTTCTGTTTTCTTCTTCATCAGCGCTCTGGGAGGCTCCTCCGCACTTCACATCCCAGCGTTCCCCAGCGGAGGATGCCTAATTGATTACGTCCCTCAGGTGTGTCAGCTACTCACCAACAAGGTAAGAACGTGTGCTGCTCATGTTCTTTGCATGTGAACAGGGACCCCTTATGTGGCTGCTTTCAGGTATGTGTGTGGATGCACGTGTGTCAGCCCGATGCAGCGTGGGCGTACTGGCCGGCCTCCATGGGCTGTCTGAGTGCTCTTTGGCCTCCGCAGGTTGACAAGCAGATATGCAGCATGAACGTGGTGTAATGCCATTTCCTCCAAGGCAGAATGCCCATCCCCCTCCAACCCTCTCACATACATACTCTCCATCTCTTCCTGTTACAGTCTGACCAGCAGGAGCAAGAGAGAAACGATGCATCCGACTGCCTTCTGGTTTTTCAAGTCAGAGCCGCTCCCTTTAAAAAAAGACGAGTTCTGTTCAGAACGTCTCGTTCTTTATTTAAAAGCAAGCACCAAATGTTCAGTGCAACACGGCTTGACAACATTACTCTGTTGCTTCCAGATCTGCTGTGTTGAAGTGGTTTAGCTGGATCATGCTGAACCTGCAAATTACCGATTCTGCAGAGAACACCCTAATTAAAACAAGACCACAGAAAATGTTACTACATTCAAACAAAGGAATAGTATAAATAATGAGGCTGTAATCTTTTATCTAACCCGAAATAAATTACAACAGTTACATATTACATTTTGCTTTTCGGAGAGGCAAACCAAATATGTTTAAGGATGTTTTCTGCATCAGTTTTCTGTTTTGTTTAATCTGAAACAGAAATATTTCCATATTCTGGAGATGATCCAACATTCTAAAGATTTCACCTCTGTTAGTATTCAGCCATCGTCGACCATGTTCACATTATGTTAACGACATCTGTGCCATTTCTGAACAGGCACACTTTGACTCTATTATGCTTCATCCCCCCCCCCTTATTGTGAAAAGGAAGGAAAACGATGCAGAGGTTTCAACATTTCTTACAAAAAAAAATCTTTTCAGTGTGGCGTGCATTTATATTTAGCTCCATTTGACATGCCTAAATACATTCCAGTGTACCCAGAAAGAGTCACCCAATTAGCAAATAGTGACCAACTATGTGTACTGTAAACTATGTGCATTCAAACAACCCATGGTAACTCTGGAGGAGCTGCAGAGATCTCAGAGAGCTCAGGCAGATGAATCTGGCTATACTGCTATCAGATGTGCACTCCACAAACCTAGCCTTCATGGAAGAGTGTTAGGAAGAAAGTCATGGTTGGGACAATGCCGTAAGACGTCCTGTTTGGAGTTTGCCACAAGCCAATTAGGAGACACAGAAAAATGTTAAAAAAGATGCTCTGGTCAGATTAGAGCAAACTTTTTGGTCTACTTGTGAAACACTATGTGCATTGGAAAACTAACACTACACATCACCCTGAAAACACCATGCCCACGGTCAAACATGGTGGTGTCAGCATCATGCTGTGGAAATGCTCTTTATCATCCTAACAAGGAAGCTAGTCAGATTGGATAATGAAATGTCAGAATAGAAATATAGGTAATAGCTGGAAGAAAACCCTACTAAAGGCTCCAAAAAACGTTACCTTCCAGCAGGTCAACGACCTCACATACAGCCAGAGATACAATGGAATGGTCCAGTCAAAGTCCAGGCCTAAGTCCGTTTGAGAATCTGTGGCAATACCTGAAAATCCGAAACTTTTACAAGAAACTGCATTTATAGTCTTCAGGTCTGGAAAGAAATTGTAAGTTTTTCAGCTCAAGTCAAAAACACCCTGAAGAAGAAGAAAAAAAAAACTTTTTCACAAAACCTTTGACAGTGTTCACACTACACCACCACATTGTGCTTTAACTTTTATTCTTTCAACATAATCATATTTTCAGCTACGGCGAGTGAAATAAGTAACACGTCAACATTTTCCTCGGGTTAAATGTTTTTAATCGGGCCAATGAGAAAATTCAAGCCAGACATCGGTAACAGCCCAACTAAACCACACACACAAAGAAATCAAAGTTAATTAATGTGTAAAAAATAACACATGAAAGAAAAGGGAAGGGTAGAAAGTTCACAGAAAGCCAAGCGATGTCCTGAAGTTGTCATTACCAAGAAAGGCTTTTTCACAAAGTATTGAACACATTTCTGTAAATGTGTTCAATACTTATTCCTTGTGTCATTTTCTTACCCATAAATTCATTTGTGGACCAATTAGAGTTGTATTGTTTTCCTTGTATGTGTAAATAACTGGTTGTCCCTAACATCTGGTGTGAATTTTATGTCAGTGGCCCCATTAGAAATATTTAAACTGAGAAAAACGTGGATTTGTTCAATACTTATATCACCTGCTGTACTTCGACTATAAGAGATGTGAAAGTTGGAATAATTTCAAATTCGATTTTTAAAAATGAACTAGCTCAGAAAAAACATCAGAATGAAGCTGAGTAAATGTTTGGTTTACCTCTGCCCTCCGAGTTAATGGCGATGGTGCAACATGGCACAACATATGGATCGTCAGGATGATTAATCCATACAGCCACTTCCTAACTGTTAGAAAAGAGCCACAAGCATCGCTGGCACTCTTCTGAGAATACCATGACTCATTCGTGATTAATGATATTTCTAAGTGAATCGCATCCTTAAAATTTAATGAATCCTCTTGTCAGAGAATGACTTTTAGTAACTTTTAGCCATAAAGGTGGAATAGTATGCCCGTGTTTATTAAGTTAACAAATCTACAGAGGCCTCAGTCTGCTGGCTCTTCCTTTTGAGCTCTTTTGTTTGCAGCTGATTATCTGTGGCACGTATCCTGTTTTGAAGCAAAATCTAATCTCTGTGAGCCCTGGACCTCACTATGAGCCCATTTTTTATTTTATGTTTTAGAAATTAACGTTGCTGCTTATATAGGTTGTTTTTGTTGCATTTCTTTGGCAGATAGACAGTAGGAATGTTGGTATTTCACAAGGTTGCTACACAGCCTGGAAATGTCTGGGATTTCATCTTTTGTCTTTTTCTATGTCTATCCAGACCTGAAAAATCCTTAGAGTATGAAAAATATTATAATGTTTTTCAGACTTCATTTCCATTACAAAGGTATAAAGGTTTTCTCTTTGTCTTTCCTCCATGTTTTCTTTCCCTTTATTTTTCTTTTCTCTTTCCTATCCTTCTTTCATTTATTTTCTCATACTTTTGTCCTTCAAGTTTTCTTCTTTGCTTTTTCTCTTCAATCCTTTCTTCCTTCTTTCTTCCTTCTTTGCATCCACTCTTCCTTCCTTTTTTCCTTACATCCGCTCCATCCATCCTCCTTTTTTTCTTATTTTATTCCCTAAATTTTGTTCATTTTTCCCTTCCTTACTTCCTTCTAGCTTCATTTTCCATTGTTTACCTTTTTTCCTTTTTCATTCGCCCTTCTCTTTGCCGTTTTTCATTCTTCCTTCCTCCATTTCTTCCATTTTTTCTTCATTTCCTCTTTTTCCATTCACTTCTTCTTTTACCTCCTCGTGTTTCTTGCAGGTTTTGTATTTAAAGCCTGACCCCTGATAGAAATATCTGCAGTAAATTTCTAGTTAAGGTTTGGATTTATACAATCAACCAAAGGTAGACTGAGAACTCTGCTAATGATTCTGGAAAGGTGCAGAATGAAGGATTTGGAACAATTGGATCACACACACAAAATGTAAAGCTTTTTTAGCTGGTTTCTCTCTCAGGTTACGAGGCCCATATAACCTTTAAGATACAGTGAATGCTGCATGATTGAAGGTACAAGTTTTCATGTAACATAAGCTCTGCCACACATGAAAGTGAATATATCAATTTGGCAACTTGGCAATAAAGCTGATTCTGATTCTGATTATTTCTCCACACTCTACACATAGGGCGTGCTTAGACAACCAAACAGCCTTCATCTTTATAAAATCAGATAAAAGATTCATCACACTTTATGATACAAAGGCCAGGGGTAGGTGTGAATGTGCAACAGCAGTAAGCACTACCCTCGTTATTGCATAATCCTCCCTGCAGCCACACGCAAACACAAAAACTGGATGCACAGCCGAGCAGCCATGGGCGCGGGCAGGTCTAAATACCTGCAAAACATGCTCACCTATGTTGCATCACCCGAAGCTCCAGGCAGCCAATGGGAGCTGAAGGTACGCTGATGGCAGCGGGGGTGTGCAGGAAGTCCATTCTAACCATGAAAGTTCAGTGATCCACAGTTCCTTTGAAACACACATGTATGCTGAAAGTTTCATTAAATAAACACACACTGAGTATGTGGCCTTGCAGCTTTTCAGAAAGCTGCACAGCCGCCTCCACCGTTCCATGTAATCACAATTGAACAGAAGCCTGAGTCACAATGGACGTCTGTGTTTGAGAGTTCTTCAAGAGATGAGGCCAAACAAACACGCAACTATGTGTCTTTGTGTGTGTGTGTCATATATTTCTACTATTACAAAACAGTATAATTCATACATAAAGGCTGAGTAATCGAAAATGTGCAGCATACACTGCACAAAATGATGAAACATCCTGGCTAGCATGCTATACACACTGTATAAATGTCCGTCAAGTAGGATGAGTAGAGGTTGTGGATTTTCAACTGAAGTTTTCTGTTAAGATTGAAATGAGAGGGATGATTGTGGATACATACATACATGACTGCAGATTGAAGCATTAAAAAGCTATGTCAATTCATTTTAAATTATCAGGAATTAGTCTCTTACAATTTTAACCAGTCTTATGTAATTAGGCTGAAAAAATATTCATACATCTGACAGATTTAGATTTAAAATTTTCATTTAACCAATATATATATTTTTTTTTTGTTTGGATGAGACAGGCCTCCCTCTAAAGAATAAAATTGAAAACGTAAAAGCCTTTTCTGTTTATACCATTCTCAGTAATCAGTGGAAAAGCCTATTGGTATTACAGCAGACAAACCCTTTTTCTAATTGCTCACCAGCTTTTTGCATATTTTCACTGGTATTGTGATGATATATGAATGTTTGGGTCTAAATGTATTTACTGAAGGATGAATTCTATTTAATCAGGGAGCTATCCTGTCACATAACTGTGCCTGTGGCTGCCTTGTTTCTGCTCATAATGTTGCTTGGTTCTGTTCAGGTTCAGTATGTCATACAAGGTTATCACAAGAGGAGGGAGTACATCGCTGCTTTTCTCAGCCACTTTGGAATGTGAGTGAGCTTTCCAGATCCATATCAGCAGTCAATAATACATTTGAAACAACAATATAAATAGTGTGTCGTGTTTCAGGGGGGTGGTGGAGTACGATGCAGAGGGATTCACTAAACTCACTCTACTCCTCATGTGGAAAGACTTCTGCTTCCTAGTGCATGGTAGGAAAGTCGCAGCCTGAATGATTGTGTTAGGTTCAATTCTCTTTTTGTTTTCTCCTAATATTTATCCCCTTGTTTTTTCTCTGCACCGCGTAGTGGATCTCCCTCTGTACTTCCCCAGGGATCAGCCCACCCTCACCTTCCAGTCTGTGTACCACTTCACCAACAGCGGACAGCTCTATTCACAGGTGCAGACATCATATCCCTACAGCCCACGCTGGGATGGAAACGAGATGGCCAAAAGGGCAAAGTATGTAAAATCTGCTGCATAAAGGTCCTACTGTACGTGTTACTTGTTGTACTGAGCAAGAGCACACCTAAGTCTTCAATCTTGATCTCTCTTTCAGAGCGTACTTCAAGAGTTTCATTCCTCAGTTCCAGGAAGGAGCCTTTGCCAATGGGAAACTGTAGCTCTTCTCTCGTTTTATGACGTGCTGGAGTTTGTCTGGGTGTTTGTGCTCTTCTGTACCTGTTTTTTGTCTGCATAGACATTGAATCTCACGTTGTTCTCACTGTACTGATGGGAGAAGTCACCTTCCTGTAGAATTTTTTCTAGGTGTCATGAAGATTCATCGTAAGTGTTGACAGCTGAGTAAAAAGCCTTCACTCTTAAAGCGCTTACATAAATACTATTTCTTACAATAAATACTGTTTTGTGTATGATGTCTGGAAACGCCATGCACTGATTTTCTATTTGGTTTAAAGAGCTGAAAGAACAAGCCTATTTTACCTGCTTTGATCACATTTTTGTCAATTTTTTGTTTAGCTGTTGATGTTAAAATTCTTCAGAACTTTGTTATTCGCTTAAATGTTGCATTTCTTAAATGATCTGTGAAGTCTTTTACAGACATGTTGAAAACTTTGAGTTATTCCCAAAAATGTTTTTATTTAAAATTTTTCTTTTAATAAAACATGTTTCTGCAGACATTGAATATCTTGACATTTGCATAGAATAGATATTTGATTGTAAAAAAAAAAAAAACACTTTATAGTAGAAAGATTTTAGGAAAAACATATAATGGATGCAGCTAATATTTTGTAAGGTGAGTTTTCTATTTTTTCCACTAGGTATTAAGGATGTAAACATAAAAACATGAAGGAAATCAGTTTCTTTAAAGCAACACACAGCATAACGTTCATAGTTCACTGTGTGGAAGGGTAATTTCTGAGTGTTTTGTGAGTTTTGCTCAAAACAGCTCATTGAGTGTTCATTTTGCAGTTACCATTTTGTACCTTAGTAGTTTTGGCAATTGTTCATACCTTCTTTAATAAAATCGATCATATAGGTCATATTTCCTTAGAGCTAACTGTGCCAAACAGGCATTAGAACAATGAATTTAAATAAGGGTGTTTTATAATGTGTTAAGAACATAATTTAAATTAAAATATTATTCACTGGGTAATTTATCAAATAGAAGAAGAAAGAATAGAAGAAGACAGTGTTTCTAGGTGTGGAACATACAGAAAGCACCCTAACAGAAATTGAACCAACAGTAATGCCTGAAGCTCAAAATGAGTGGTAAAAGCGTTTACAGAGGTTGTACATATGCTAATATTGGTCATGTAGAAATCTAGAAACACATGATACAGAAAAGTGGTGTACAGTGATTGTGCATGAAATTTACAAAACAAAAAGTGTTTTATGGCAATTTCAACTGTTTTAGCTGATGCCAACCTTAGTGTTATAATGCTAAGGCTAATGTTTAAAACTCATTATTTTCTAGCAGGGTTTTTAATCAACTAGGTAGTGCTCTAGAACGTTATGTGATATTGTACAAGTAGAGTACAAATGGACAAAAAACAAAGAATAATATACTGCAATGTAAAAGGAAACTGGAATGCTGATGCTAACATATGTGTTAGCTGGCTAAAGCTAATGTTCACACCTTAAACTAATCTCCAGATAAAATGTTTCATCAACACTTTCATATACACTGTAGTGCTCTAGAAATTCATCTTTTGAAACATTAAAATCAGTTTAGAGGTTTTGCACTACAACTGAATAAAGACAAATTACTGTCGTTTCAAGAATAATGGATGGCAACATTAGTGTTAGCGTACTATTGCTAATTTTTACAGCTCAGTATTATTTATTCCAGTTTTAGTTTTTTTTTTTTTTTTATCAGGTGCTTTAGAAATTGATCCCATTGTGCAGAGAAGTAGCGTACAAAGGTTCTAGACTATGTTGGGGAAAAATACATTTACTGTGATTTGAGCTCAGAATACTAATGCTGATGTTAGCATTGACATGCTAATATATTAGCCTACTAATGCTAATGTTCATAATTCAGTGTTACATATTTCTTATCAACTAGTGATTGCTCTACCGATTTATCCTGTGATTCCAGTAGAAGTGTCCTGATCTTAAACTGGAAAACAATTCACTGCAGTTTATGCACACCAAAAACAATTAGCTAATCTTCCTAGATACACGTTTATTCCTGTATTTTTTTTTACTAACTAGCTACTGTATTAGAAATTCATCATGCAATCTAATAAAAGCAATACAGATTTGTTTTATTAGATAAAACAGACAATATTTAGTAAACTTTGAAAAAAGGAGAATGTTGAAGCTATGTTAGTTCGCAGCTGAATATTATACTGCCTGTAATAATTCTTTGATAGACCCATCATATATTTTTATTTTGATTCCAAAAATTGGTGCATGCACAAGACAGTAGTTAAAGCTGATTTTGTCACATACTTATATTACACAAGGGTGCTACTAATTACTTTTAGTTTTAACTTAATAGATTAAAAAAGTTCTAAAAACAAAAATAATGAACATAATAAAATGCACACTCATTTTCAGCATTCTAATTGTTTTACATTCAACTCATAAAATGTTCTATATTTTCTACTTTAATACCACTGGTAATGGGATTTTCAGACCAGTAATTCCCCAGACTCCTTAACTTTTAGTTGCCTCATTTCATCAGTTTGCTAAAGATTTGGGAGATTGTTAGGAAAATGTGTACTGTAAGCACAAAGAGGATAGAGGGGATGTAATTATTTTTTTCATGCAAGCATTTATTACCAGTAAAGTCTTATAGTCAAGCAAAAAAATTATTGGAAAAATCAAGTGAGCCCATTTGCTGTTGGGTAAAAAATGCATAAAGATTAGAATGAATAACTGCTATGTATGATCTGGAAAATAGCTAGTGGATGTGTTCTGGTTAAATCTGCAGTTAAAAAGGAGTCCATATAAATCAAATGGAAAAATAAACATGCCACAATAATGCAAGAGTTATGTGCACAAATTACATGTTTCACCAAAATGTGTTTTCATGCAAACCTTTTTCCAACTAAGGTATTTTAAAACCTCAAAAAGCAGTTCGATGCAGCATGACATCAGTGTTTCTGTAATCTGGAAAAAGCAGGAGTGTGTGTGCCTGTGCGTGCATGTGTTGTGTGTGTGTGTTTGTGTGCTCACTTGTTTTCATCATTAAATATGAGGCTCCTAGTTCGGGGTCCTTCCTGGCCGGAGGCGCAGCCCTTTGCTATATTTATTGTCTGTAAAGCAGCAACTGTCAGGTCTAATTGAGAACTATGGGCTGAATGTATCTGGGGCATTTAATAGCATCAAGCCTCTTAATAAAATAATTAAAAAAACAAAGATTATTTTTCTTTTGCTATGCCCCGCTCCATGTGCGTTGCTCTAACCTTTCCCGACCTGCTTTCGAAACATCTCGGCTGTCAGCCGCAGGATAAGATGCTATTATTTGGTGGGGCAGCTTCTTTAACAAGCTCAAGTAAAGAATAGTTTAAGCTGACAGTGGGCTCGAGGCTTCACGACCCTGAGCTCACAAAGGTAAAGGCTGCGCAGAAGGGTTGGACTGACTTTAAATGAGCTTTTAAGCACTGTCTGTGTTTTAAAACAGTGTTTAAAGTGTTTAAAACTGACTAATTAGCTTAAAACCAGATCACGACACAGCAGAAGGTTAAGTTCACCAACCTGGAGTGTCAGTTAGAGAAAATGTTCCCTCCTGAGGTTTCCCTTCAGTTGCTGATGTTGACCCAAAGTGACATAAGCCCTTTAAGCAACTCAGTTCCCACCAAAGTGGCCTAAACAGTGTCGCAGTCACATCTAGTTAGCCTCCTTTCTAAAAACACATCTACACCTAAACACAGCTCACCTTAACACGCTTTTAGACATCTTAACGTGGATTTATACAGCGTTAATGATCCTGTGAAGGTACCTTTTGAAGATGTATTTGTCAGCGCTCTGAATCACAGTTCAGAGGTCTGCCAACCCTCACAGCTAATTCTCCAAATCCGCTAATCCGGCCGTCTTCAACTGCAGTCGGGTGGAATAATTAACGACTGGAAATATTAGTTAGGAGTGTTCGGACGCAGGGTGATCTCACTGATGAGACCAGGGTTTTTTGCTCCACAGGACTAATTGGAGCTCCAAATAGAAATGCAATTGTCATGTTTTCCTTTAAAAGTAGAAGGAGTTGCACCTCTGTTTAGAAAAAAGTGTCCCGGAAGCATGAATATTTACATTAGATTAACTTTAACTGGTGACAACCCTGTAAGCATGACGCTTTGAGGCACTAAGGACCTGCCAGCCTTAAAGAAATGACAAGTATGTAAAACAGGATCACTTAAAAGCCAGCAACTCTTGGCTTCACCCTTCCCACTTTATCCCAGAAGTCAGCCGAGTCACGAGAAACTTTTAAGGAGCACAAAAGTATGTTGGAGATGGACAAAGTTGTGAGGAAAAGTGTAGTGTAGCTACATGCAGAAGCAATAAAGTGAGTGACTGTGAGAGTGACTGAAAATCCTGAATCATCTCCCAGAGAGATGACAAACGGTTGCAAGAGTGAGTTAATCTGAGGGAGGGGGATGCATCCAAAAGGCCTGAATATGTCAACTAAGGTGGACAAGCGCCTTATTGGAGTTTGTTTACTTCTCCTCTCGAGTCACTGCATCCCTTCTCGTCTGATATGTCATCTTTCCTATGCATTTTTCACCTTTTCTGTAACATTTCCACCCAAAGATAAGGCAAACCGTTGGCGGCTTTGCATCACCACATTCAGTTTCTAATGGCTTTTTACTGATCTTTCGGCATGTTTGGAAAAGGGATGGATGGATTTCAAGAGCTGTGTGTGGCGTTTGCAAAGCAGCGTTGGGTTGTTGATGCGAGCCGTGTTGGGGATGATGGAGCTGAAAGGCTTAACTAATTTTGGAAAGAGCAGGAGGAGAACGGAGGGGGGATATGGGGGCCTTTTGTTACAGCTTGTTTGATCTAGGAACTCAAAAAAAAAAAGAATTACTGCTTCGGTTCCTCAATCTACTTTTTTTGTTACCACACTCGAGAAAATTTTGCAGTCCCGTGTCAAACGCCTCTTTCTGCTCAAACCTTGGGTTAATAACTGGATCCATTTAAACCCTGCTTGTTAATTGCTAATTACCCATGATACACGAGACGCCAGGAGAGCGTAGCTAAGCTGATCAGAGTCTTCACCCAGGAGCTTGTAGGTTTTCCCGTTTTGTCTCGTTTTTTGGAAGGAGCTTGTTTTCGATGGCCCCTGACAAGATAAAGAGAGATTTTCTTCAAACTGAGGAGGGGTCTCTTTATTCCTACCCCTGTGGGTGCGATCATAGACACATGGTTTAAACCTTAACTAAAGCACGTCCCGCAGGTGTTTTGATTTTCTCAGGAATACAGCTCCTTAAGCAAGCTGTTTGGCTTTGCTTTGATGTGTATGATTGTTGTAAAAGATGACAATTTTTGTGAAAAAATCAGCACAGTATGTTTCCTCTGCAGACTCTTAGCCAAAGAGAGTTCCTAACTGGAAGATTTGGATTGGATATGCTAATCTGAATCGATGGTTTGGTGAAATTATTAAGATTAAGGTCTCGAAGCGTTTATGCTATAATTTACAGGGCCACCAAGAGAATTCACACCCTTTCACTTTTTCCACATTTTGTTAAATTACAGACTTATAATAAATCCAATCTTGAGTATAGTTTGCTTAAAAAGATCTAAACAAAATACTCCTTAATGACAATATGTAAGTATACATACTTAAGTATTCACACCGTTTACTATCATACAATTTGAGCTCAGGTGCATCTGATTTCCACTGATCATCCTTCAGATGTTTCTGCAACTTGATTGGTGTCCACCTGGAACAAATGTGTCTATATTAAGACAAATATCAATCGGATCAGAAACCAAGCAATGAAGACAACTAAATTGTCTGAAAACTTCCAAGTCAAATCTAGAGAAAGACTTTAAAAAGATATTTTAGCAGCACTGAACATTGCCAAACGCAATGTTTTCCATTATTCAGAAGTAAAAGAAATTTGAAACCATCAGGACCCTACTTAGGTCTGACCGTCCAGCCAAACTAATTAGTTGGGGTAAAAGGGCCTTGGTTAAAGAGGCATCCTAGAACTCAGTGATCATAAGGTAGCGCTCCAGTGTTTCCTTATAGAGGAGGAACCATGCAGAAATTGAGCCATCGCAACACAATCCACCAATCAGGCCTTGATATAAAGTTAAAAGCCACTCCTCACTACAAAGCATGTGGCCGTCCGCTTGAATTTTGCTGAAACTCACCTTATCGTCAGACTAGGATAAAAACAATTTCTGGTCAGATAAAACTAAAATATAACAACTTTTGAACTCAACGCCAAGCCTTATCTGGAGGAAAACATTACTCATCATCTGGCTTACACCATGCTTAGCATGGTGGTGGCAGTATCATGCTTTAGGAATGTAAATATATATCAAATATAGAGATTATTTAAAGGAATTGGTCCAGAGTGCCCTGGACCTGACATTAGAGGGATGATTCATTTTCTAACATGATGACCTGAACAGGACAGCCTGGCCTTAAACCCAAGTGATCTTCTCAAAAAGACTTGAAAATGGCCCAATCTGACTGAGCTTGACCTGAGGGTCTGCAAAGAAGAAAAAAAAACAAAACCTATATGTGCGATGTTTGTGGAGACATACTCAAAAAGACTCAAGCCTGATGGCTTCCAAAGGTACTTCAAAAAATGTAGCCAGGGATATGAATACTTATGAAACAGGATTAAAAACTTGTGGCAATAATAATTGTGCACCTTTTACCAAGAACCAACTTTTGCTTTATCATTTATGGTTTGTGTATGCAGATATCTGAGGGAGATATATACTCAAGTCTGTTTCTGAATAGGTCCTCATTGCAGCAAAATGTGGAAAAAGTGAGCGGGTCTAAATACTTTCTGGTGGTACTGTACTCCTGCAGCTCTGTGTCCTCCTCCCCATTCCTTCCCCCTCCTACCTGAGGAGCTGTCAGTCTGGATCTCTGTGCTGTCGGTTTAGCCTGTCAGGCTGAGGGACGCGTTCCGATCAGCCGTGGACACTGATAGACCTGTCAGGTGGGATGACAGCTGCAAGTGAAGACGCGCGCAGACAGGTACATGTAATGTGACAAGACTGCCCGCTTCCCTTCCTCCACAGCCCCCTACTCTCTTGGAAAAAAATAAATACCCATAAGTTCGGAGAGTGCAGAAAGGATGTGGATGTTTCCTGACGAGTTAAGGGAAAGTTTTAGTTTGAGCCTGACAAAATGTGATGTAGCCACATGACGAATAGTTGATTTGCACATAGTGATTTGCTGCACATGATTTTTGTTAAAAAAATTAGTTGTTGGAGAGCTACGTTGAAGTACAAGAAGTTCTGCTTTATGAAAAATGAAATGTTAATAAATTATGTCTTTAATGAATTTCCACCATTTATTTTCAGTTGAGTTGAGTTGGTGTAAGTGTGAATACTGAGGAGGCAGCCAGGTTGGTCGAATTGGCCCAGTAAAGATGCACGAAATACGAAGTGCTTGAAGGTGGAGGTTGGGCAGCAGAGACGTTAGTCCAGCACAGCTTCGAGCCGACCTGCAGGAAACAACCACCACCACCGTCTTCTACCACTATTGTTTATCCCTTGGATAACAGGATGGATTATTTACAGCTGCAGTTTTGCAGCTGTGGTCTCTTAGCTTATCAGAACCTCCATTGCAACAAGTCCAATTCCAGCTGGATGTCCTGATGCTGCAGTGAACTTCCCATGTTAAGCTATATGCAGTAAGAAATGGAGACTACAACCACCCATTGGCAACTACACTTGGTTACAATGGTGACTGAACATATACTGGTGAACAGGTATATTGCTGTGTAGGGAATAACGTTGTAGTTTGGCTGTTTTTCAGATGTTTTTTTAAGACTCCTTTTGTCTTTTATCAGGAGTTTTCTGTGATGAAATTACAGTAAAACTGAACAGCTTGGCCATGAGAACCATTGGTACATTTGAAGAAAAACAGAAAAGCTTGAGTCTGAGACATTATTCCAACAATGGCTGTTGTGCCTTACGAGGAACTGGTGCAATTAACAAAATGGATGATATCGTGAGGAAAGATTTCATCAAACCATTGTGAGAAGCTTGTGGCAGGACACCAAAGATGTTTGAAACAAGTTTAGGTTTTAAGTTTGAAAGTAATTCCACCAAAACGAAGGAAATGTACATTAAGTTCTAAATTCTAGATTCATTTTAATGTCAGACACTGAAAAAATGGTTGTGTGTCTTTTTAAACAGTGCAAATATCTGGTTTCACTAAATTAACCAGGGATTTGCAACAACATGGCAGTAAATTCCACTGCTTGCATCTAATGATTTGTTTTAACATTGCTGCTTTTAGTAAAACGTTAAATCAGAATTAATTTAACTGTTACAGCTGCAGCCCATGCTCGTCTATAACTAGATACAGCATACTTGTTGTTTATCACCTCCAAGCCAGTCTGTCAGTGTGTTTATGCAATGTATGGGTCAAAGTTGTTGTATTATAAAGCACAGGTAGTTTCTGATAAGTGGCAGCAGACTCTTTTGAAAGCTGGAGTCTGTAGTGGGAACAGGTACTAGCATTTTGAAGGATTTAACCCAATGTTCAGAAAAGAAAGGTCTGTATATCGAAGATAAGTGGGGACCAAAACGGGTCTGACAGCAGATATTTGCCCCAGGGACACTAACTTATAAATACAGCCATACCTGAAGTAAACATGGGCACAAAAAAAAGGATTTTGAGTTTAAAAAGTGAAAATGCTTCTTCATTATCCAAAACCATGAGTAGCTACAAAACCCTGCAACAGTCTGCTGCAACCATGTGAAAAAGTCTTTTAATAGGGTTGTCACATCCATGTTTCACTTAAAGGTTCATCGCCAGATCTGAGGACCAATCTAAGCCTAAGTGTTAACAGTATGGCAGTAATTATGTGATGTGAAGCAACCTCGCTGCTTCAGTCTATCCACACATCAATTCACACCCACTCTGATCTGCACTAAACTGTTGACCTCTGTCTGCCTCTTTGGCCTGGTGGGTCATGTCCCAGAGGATCGGCTAAAAGTACAAAAAGAAGTGCAAACAAGACAGTTGCTGCAGCTGACCGTGAAGAGCAAGGGTGAGAGCAGAGGAGGGGGAGTGATAATGGGAGGGGGGGGCAGCTCGTGCCAAGTGACATAAACCCCCTTTGGCAGCCTAATTAAATTTTCCACTTTTCAACACTCACATTAAGCCTCCATTGAGCTGGAAGGAATGGACGCACCGGAGGAGGAAGAGAGGAAGAACCCCTGAAGAAGATCAGCCACCATGCTCCTTTTCCAAGTTTGATTTGATTGGGGAGTTTCACCTGAAACTGTCTCAGTAAGGAACCATTAATGCTTTAATCGCTCACATTATACAGTGTCGTTCATTAGTCCTCTGTTCATGATGATACTGATTAAACTATATATACTGTCAAAGCAACCTTTATAATGGCACCACACTTTCAAACACATCCAGAACACAATTTCTATTAATGGAGATTTAAAGAAAAGCAAAAACAGCTGAGGAGAGTTTAATTAAGGAGGTCATTGAACACCAACCAACAGTAAACATGGGGAACCAATCACTAAAGTTCACTTACACACGATCCTTGGTGTTCACATTCACATATTACAGTGCCTTGAATAAGAATTATTACCCACTAAACTTTTCCAGGTTTTGACAGGTTACAACCCCAAACCTCAGCGTGTTTCATTGGGATTTCATAACAGACCAACACAGACTAGCGGATAATAAATAACTAAAGAAAAGTTTAGTGGAGTGAACCACTAATAGCTGTTTTGTTGACATGTTCTCCCACCTGAGCTCTGGATCTTTATAGCTCCTCCAGAGTTACCATGGGCCTCTTGACTGTTTCTCTGATTATCTCTTTGCCCGGCCTGTTTAGTTGGTAAGCCATGTCTGTGTAGGTCTTACAGTTGTGCCATAATCTTTCCATTTCCAGAGCTCTGTGAGATGTTCAAAGCTTTGGATATTTGTTTTATAAACTGATCCTCCTTAAAACTTCTCCACAGCTTTATCCTGACATATCTGCTATGTTCCTTGGTCTCCATGATGCTGTTTGTTCACTAATGTTATCCAACAAACCCCAGAGGCCTTCACAGAACAACTAGATTTATACTGGGACTAAATTAAACATATGAGGTTACTATTTACTAATTTGGTGACTATATTAAAGTAAAGGGGGCTGTACAGAAAACTGCACATTTCAGACTTATTTATTAAAAAATGACAAATGCATCCTCTCCCTTCCACTTCACAACTATGTGCTACTTTGTGTTGATTTATCACAACCTCCTAAAAAGAGACATGGATTTGTGATTAGAATGTGACAAAGTGTAAAAATGTTCTCGGGGTGTGAATACTTGTGCTAGGCACTGTAACTGCCAAAATTCACATTGACTAGAACCATCCTCAACTTTTGTCTTCTTGGTATTTTACCTATGCATTTTACCTGGTTGAGTTTCATTTTCAAGTGTCCATACATGTGGCTTTATAGGGTCCAAGATAAATTTCCTCACAGGAACGCCAGATTATGAATCTGTCTGAAATGCAAAGAAGTTTTTTGTACACCACCATCCTTCAGCCAAAACATCCATTAAATCACTTTTGTCTGTTCAATCCTATTTGACTAATACAGACTTTCTGAAACAAGTCATTGTTTCCTAGTTCCAAAGATGGCTACAAACTTCCCATTAGACATCAGATGGAATTTGATCGAGTAACTCCAGGTTTTAGATGGATAGATCAGTCTGGGAGCTTCTTTCGAGCAACTACTTTCCATCTATTCTTAAATTTTCTATAATCCTGGCCAAAGGTTTTGGCATTGACACAAAAGTGATGTCTTGCAGACTTCTCAGCTTGAGTTTTTATGCTAACAGTTCATATTGATCTTAGATAGCTGTGGAGAGTCAAAGAGCTTTGTTAGCTTAAAGAGAACTACGTAAGAAAACAATTGTTACTGTGTCTTTCCACAATTTTGCCTTCAGTACAGATATATCATTAGCACAAGTGAAGCTGTAAGAGTCCACTGAAATTACTCCGTCAATCTATTTAATAGACCCATTCTTATTATAAAAAAGAATCAGAATCAGCTTTATTGCCAAGTTTTATACAGACAAACAAGGAATTTGACGGCGGTACACTTTGCTCTCAATAATAAAGAATATCTTTTTTAAATGTACATATATACACAACTGACTTTACAATAGAATATAATGTGAGATCGGTCCAAATATGCATGGTGGTGTTCTGGACTGTCAAGTGTTCATCAGAGAAACCAGAGAAATCACACTGAGATGGATGAAGACAGGACAGACTGAATGATGGCAGTGTAGAAGATGACCAGCAGCTCCTGTGAAAGGCTGTGTTTCTTGAGTTGCCTCAGGAAGTACAGTCTCTGCTGGGCCTTCCTCCTATGTGTGAGGACCATCTCAGGTTTCAAGAAATGGTGGTTCCTAGGAACCAGAAGTGGTCCACAGGAGATACAGTGTTGTTGAGTATAGTGAGGGGGGGCTGTTCTCCGAACGTCCACCATCATTTCCACAGTCTTGAATGGGTTAAGTTCCAGGTGGTTCTGAGCACACCAGTCTACCAGCCGATCCACCTCCTGTCTCTATGCAGACTCATCACTGTCCTGGATCAGTCCATTAACAGTGGTGTCATCTGCAAACTTCAGAAGTGTCACAGACGGGTCCACTGAGGTGCAGTCATTTGTGTAGTTTGAGAAGAGGAGTGGGGAGAGAACACACCTCTGGGGGGCGCCGGTGCTGATGGTTGTTGTGTGGGAGAACATGTTCCCCAAGACTCACCTGCTGCTGCCGGTCCTTCAGGAAGCTGGTGATCCAGTGACAGGTAGAGGCCAGGACTTTGAGGTGGATGAGCTTTTGATGGAGGATGTCTGGGTTAATGGTGTTGAAGGCTGAGCTGAACTCCACAAACAATATTCTGGTGTACATCCCTGGGTGGTCGAGATGTTGCAGGATGAAGTGTAGTCCCAAGTTGACTGCATCATCTGCTGACCTGTTTGCCCAGTAGGCAAACTGCAGGGGGTCCAGCAGGGGTCAGATGTGGTTCTAAACGTTATCTTGTGATACCAATGTGTTACCTCCTAAAAGAAAAAGGTGTGCAGCCATCATTCATTTACATCAAAATGGCCCTAGATGCAAGAAAAAGAATTTTCTGGATCATATAAAAGTTTAACATGTAAAGTTTAGCTGCAGTGAAGAACCCAGCAAGAGTTCAGCAAGCACCAGACTAGTCTTCTCATGTGTGGAGGGATTCTGACTACAGCATTGTGTTGCCACCACTTGCTCATCAGTTGCAGCATAGTGAGGCCATGAATGTTCTACAATGGCCTTGTGACAAGAAGGGCAGCAGGGAAGCCACTTCTGTCCAAGGAAGACATGATTGAGACTGAAATTCTGCAGGAAGTTCAAGGATGGACAGAAATGTTCAAAATCTAATCAACTTCAAGCACTAAGCAGACGGTAAAAGAAAGAATTTGATATCCAGCATATCAGAAAGAATCACAAGTTATGAAGAAGGATCAGTTCTGGAAATATTGTCAGTTATAAATTTAATAGACTTGCTAATAGAAAGCAAAAAATGGTTCAAGTTTATTTAAGTTCGAGTTTATTTCAATTCATATCATGATAGGACTGTTTTTTTTGTAAACTTACTGTACACTTTTATTGAAAAAACAAGGACTATTCTGCAGTGAAGGTAAATCTCAGAGTGAAACACCAACAAGCTCATACACAAAAGTTCTTCATGTTTCTGTAACTAAATGGATGATTGTATGTAAAAAGATGCCGTAAGTAATTTTCCTGTAAGCTGGACCAGAACAGGGAAGGTTTCCAAACACTGCTACCACTTCCTGTGACAGTTTTCATAATCATGGGAAGTGATTTGTTTGCATTTCCTAGGCTTTAGGAAGAAATATGCAGATGTAACCCGTTACTTAAAGCTAGGGACCTTACGTGGGAACGTTATGGACCAATGTCTAGGTTCGCAAGGAGGGATTGTAAATAAGAATATGTAATGTGAGGAAACAGCCGGAGATGGGATGTGTAAGAACAATATTACTTCGAACGAAAAAAATAGTAAAGATATTAAAGTTTATAACTTAAGCCGGCAAGTCTAATGTTTACATTTAGACAAATATCCCCAAATCCCTTCGTTCAGTCTGAGCTCAGTAGTTAGTAGTCATAGTCAAAGGGTCTATTCTAATGAGTTCTTCTGGTCGATCAGTGTCATTGTTCTGGTGGTAGTCGAGTGGTTACCACTTTGTGGATCCAACAATGATGGAAGAATGCTGTCCTCCAATCACAGTTCTGGGTTCTGGCTCACCATCTCCTTCAGGAGAGAGTTCTTTGGTCCACATATAAGTTTCTTAAACAGCAAATAAAACCTAGCCTGCATAACAATAATACAATTATTCTATACAGTTAATTAATCCATCAGATTCCTATATTTAGGATCTGTTGTTTTAACTATAGTTTTTTCCATAACACAAAAATCACAGCACATGTACAGTACACATTAGCATTAATTAACATGCATGTTAACTTAAAACAGTCCTTATGAACATGAAACAGTTTTGTTTCCTTGTAAATAAACAATAATCACCGTTAACTGTTTGTCTGACTGTTCATTCATTTTGTTTGATTAATTATTCAATCTTTTTCCTTCACAAATTAAATTATTCACATCTGAACACAATAAACTGAAATTAAATTCACTCATTAGGTTTTCTTCCAAGAAATGGACCAAAATTGCTTGAATTTAGTAACTTAAATCATCCACTGAGAGGTAAGGTTATTTGAGCCATACTTAGCATTTACAGGGTGCTTTCATTGTAAGTAGATGCCACATTATTTAGTATCTTTTCACCGTTTTAAAACAGAACAGTTTTATTGCCAAGTTTTTACATACAAAAAAAAGGAATTTTCACACTTTGCTCTCTGGGTTTTTTTAGGTTTTTTTTTTTTAATGGTTATAAAAAATTTATGATATACTTGATGCCTTAAATATACTATATACAAAGGGCATTTCAACTTCAAAAAGCAGTTTTTTGGTAGTCTATTTAAAATTTAAACAGAGGGCCCGGGGGAGAAATGTCTTGTGGCGGGCGGGTTTTTGTTAAAGCGCCTGTAGGGGGGGCTTTTAAAGGTAAAACTTAAACAGTTTTGTGCAGGGGTGGGGGTTGCAGGGATTTTTGAGTTTTCCTGCCCTAGACCCGTATAAGTCCTGGAACGGTTTGGGTTTCGGATGGTGAGGGGGGTGTTTGGGGGGTTTTGTTCTCCAAAAGTTTTCCACACCATTTCCCCGTCTTTATGGGTTAGTTCAAAAAAATTTTTGGAAACAGTGTACCCGCCGACCACCTGCTGTCCAGACCTAAGTTAAAGCATATCTGCCGACTTTTTGCTCGGTAAGCAAAATGCAGGGGATCCTGCAGGGGGTCTGTGATGTCTTTCAGGTGCTTAAACCAGCCGCCAAAGGGTTTCATACCACAGACCCCCGGGGTACAGGCCGTAGTCATTTTAAACCTAGGAGGGGGTTTTTGGGCCTGGGGATGATGGGGACCTTTAAGGGGGGACCTCACCTTTCCCGTTACTTTTTTTTGGGGTATAAAAAAGAGCAGGAACAATAGAAATCAGAAGTTGTATTACACTGCAATGGCCTTAAACATAACTCCAAATAACTCCAAATGACTTAAACAAGTGTAATACAGTGTTTCAATGTGGTTTTTTGCAGCTAATTAGCACCCGCGATCAGCGCGCCAACTGCTAAGCTAACCACTAGCATGATACTCTCACTCACATGTGGCAGCAACTACAACTATTAACACTAGCTAAACTGACTCACCAAAATGCTGTTCAAGTTTAGCACGGTAGAATATCACCACCTCTCTGCTCCGTTTACAATGTAACACTTCTTCCTGAAACATTCTCTCTGCTCCAAGCTCTGATCAGGATGGCCAACTTCAGCCAGACTCGGTGCACACATGCATGGGCGGAGCTTTTCATTTAAACAGGAAGTAAGCTATAGGAGAGGATCCACACTTCCTCTTTCAAAATAAACTTTTTCATAATAAAACATGTATGAATTAAAATAAAGAGAAAACGTTATTTCCTCTACTGGGTTACACAGACAGTTAGCAGAATAGATCAAAAGCTCTGACACTAAGTCATCGTCAGGTGAAAATCCAAAGCAAATATGGTCTCTTTACCACCCACAGTTTTAGTCAACAGGAGACTTCTGGGAAGTGTTTTCACAGACAACAAAAAAGCATCATAAATAAGGATTGAGCAGCTGAACAGTTTAACCGTTCCGGATTTAAAGCTTCACACAGAAACATGGGCCGTGTTTATGTTCGCTGTAATGCTACCAATATAAAGGACTTAGTTGGAGAAAGGGGTAGCAAGCTGGTCTTGCATTTTAAACACTGCTTGAGAGCAACAGTATTTCATAATTGTGCTGAACATTTCCAGTTATGTGTTGCATAAATAAACACCAGCAGGATACACAGGAAGCTGCACCGACGAAATCACCCAAATCTGAGGAGTTTGGGGCGGGCGGGGGTGCAGCTGTCGCTCTACAAACATAACTGTATTTAGAGATGCAACAATTCGGCAAAAGTATTCATGCTCCTTACATTTTTTCTCATTTTGTAAACTCAGTTTTAATCAGAGAAAGTAGCTTCACCATTCAGGTGGTGCCAGCATATGGTGTGGGATGTTGTTCTTCTGCAGAAACAGGGAAGCAACTAGGAACTGACCGAAAGGTCCATGGAGCTACAGACCCTAGTACAAATACAGCTATGCTACATTTGTGCTCACTTTTGTCATTTAGTGATTCAGTTATGAGCAATTTTTTTAATGTTGCATGTTTGAGTGTAGCCAGATCTTACTGCAGCAACTAGTTGTGCATAATAACATCAGGCTAATGCTTTCGTTAGCATGCTAACATTAGCCTCAGCCTGCTTAGCCTTCTCACGCTGCAGTGCACTAAAGTCTATTTTCACTACTAAGATGTACAAAATCTGTTCAACACTTAAATGTCTAGCTGCAGACTGAAGGGTGGATGAAAAATTGCAATGGGATTTTTAAAGAGTTACAAAATGGCTGTTTAGTTTGGTCTTCAGCATTCCATTTGTCCCAAAATAGATAGCTTGGTTGGTTGTTGGAATGTCACGGCCAATTTAACAGTGATCCGGGCTAAACACCATTAGCAATAAAATTTCAAAGTGCGTTCTATGAATTATGCAGACAAGTAAATGTTGCACAGTACTATGTATACCACGGATGTAATGAGAAACAAAGAATCAGAGGTGCAAATGAACAGTTTAATTTGACAACTTCAGCTATGTTCAGCCATTTTTAGATTGAAGGTTGCACATAAGACAAGCTCTGGTTGAGTATTTCAGCTGATTTTTCCAAATTGAAACTCTAGAAACACAACTTCCAAATAAAACAGGACCTATATATAGCAAACAGTGGACACTTAGGAGGGAGCAACATGTAAACCCATGTATTTATATACACTGTATAAAAATACTGTGTTTTTATTCCCACTTTCTGATATTAACTCTGACTAAATATTTCCAGTCTTTATATGGAAGTTCCATTTTCGCCAAGCTTTTAACTTCCCAGCTGATGTCTTGAAATGTTGCTTCAGTATTTGTTTTTTTTATCTGGACGGCATCTGTGAGGTGCAGCAAAACACCACCACAACATGATGCTGCCACTACTGTACTTTACAGTTGGGATGATGTTCTCTTTTCCCTCCAGATGTAATGATGATCTGTATCACTAAACATTTCCATTTTAGTTTCATCAGACCACAGGACATGTGTAGTGTCTGATAACACATTAGATCTTGAGTCCTCAGGTTGAGCTTGGAGCACATTTCTAAGCCAAAGCTATATGCTGAGGGGGACCAAAAAGGCAAGATATGAATAATGTCTGACTGTGCTTCTAGCTGAAGCTGTATGCTTAGAGGTAACAAAGCCAAATATGGGAAACTGTGCGTGTGCTGTCTGGATGTTGTTTCTTCCCTGGAGCATTTTCACATAGGCATTTTGAAGGTGACCAAACCCATCATACACATGTATCCAAACGTTAGGGTATCTGTTCCTGTATGCATCTAAAAACTGCTGTTTGGCTTTTTTGATCCTTTTAGAGTATTGACTTCTTCCTTTCTGAGTGGCAGTTTAAACCATGTGGTTACAGGACTCAGTTCACTTTGGATAATGACATTCTTACTAGCTTCAGCCAGTATCTTTTCAAGGTCTTTTGTTTTTTTCTGGGGTCCATTTTACACCAAAACATGTTCATCCCTGGGGCACAGAAACTGTCTCTTTCCTGAATGGCTGGACCTTTAAATGATTTTTAAACAAGCAAATAATTATTTTAACAGTTGAACGTGGAACCTCCAGGCATCTGGACTTTATACCTAAGGTTGAAACAGACTTTTGGAGTTCCACAATTCTCTTCCTCATATCTTGGCTGAATTATTTTGAATTTTCAATTATGTCATACAAGCAAGCATTGCATTTAATGAGTTTCCTTAAAATACATAAAAGACAATTAACCCACCAGAAGCTTCTAAAAACCCTAAAATCCTCATCTGGGCTTTTCCAAAATTGTGGCCATTAACAAATAGAAATAATATTTGTGATCTTAGCAGACCTGAAACAGGAAAGGTTTATTCTGATTCAGTGACAGAGAGCGAGAAAAAACTTTATTATGCATCTTTTTATCCGGTGTATGTAAATATCTGTTTTCAACTGTGTATGTTTGTTGGCTGAGGTCAGCAACAGCCAGACTTCTCAACTAAAAGTCCATTAACATTCCAGGCTGCACAACCCAGAGTCTGCTCTCAGACCAGCGTGCTTATAAATTACTCTGACAACCTTGTTGACAGATGGAGATAAACTGGCCCATTGTGAAAGAACTGTTGCTGCTCTCACAAAGCGCCACTCCAGTGTTATTTGATTTGACTGTTTTGGGCCAACGATGAGGAAAACAACTTGCAGGAGGACCAAAACTTAATAATAAGCCCACTTTTTTCAGGCAGCCAACACTTTCCTCTTCTTGGTTTCTCGCATTGAGGTGGAAGCGGGGAGGGGAATTTTGTTTTCCTTCGCTGAAAACAAGTCGTCCAGTAAAAGTGGAAGGAACGTCAGGGTCCTGCTTGTTTGCGAGCTGCAGGTGGCTGAAGTCCCCCGACCACTTGTGCCCTTTCTACTCACATACCTAGCTATTTGTTCATTTCTTCCACCACATGCTCCAACAACACTTCCCCTTCTTACTCGGAGGTGTTTGTACCCCAAGCCACGTTCCATTCTTCTTTGTCTCGAGCTTCAGCGTGGTTGTGACGCACTTCCTTCCATTGTTTCAGGAACTGATACCTTAAAGCTGCTAAAGTTACTGTCAAGAGTCAGTCGAGTGTGTTGATTGGAAGGTTCTGGCTATCACGGCAGGTGATTCGCCTGATTTAACAAAGTTGTGGGTTAAATAATACAGTAAAAGACAATGCTGAAGTTGGACAACGGAAAGGCAGAAAACATTTTTTTATAGTTGCAGATCGGCTCATTTTTTTCAGGTAAAGAGGACAATCAGGCTGAAGGATTTCTTTGATTAAGAGAAGTTTAACTATTTGTTTACAGTAAAGGAAGAGTCATCTCCACATCCAGATGGAGCGATGTGTGGGCAGGTTTCAGGTTGTTCACATTTCAGCCCTACAGGAAAATGCTCTTCTTTTAACCCTGACTGATATTAATGGAAATGGAACCTCTTACATAATATATACCCCTGAATATCTGCATAAAGCTTATTTACTACCACAGATAAACCAGATTATTCCATTTTACTTGCTGCTTACATATTTACATAAATCCTGATTAGTCAAAATTTTCGAGTTTTCAGAACAGTTGGGTAAAAACATCCATTAACTTTCATGAAGACTAAATTAGTGTTTTTTTTATTGTTATTAAAATCTAATAATTGATAAGTATTATTAACAAAATAGATGTCTGAAAAATGCCAAATATCAAAGGTCCAGTAGCAACCCCATACATGCAGATCTGAACAAGACAGATGAGACAAAGAGGCTGAGAGAAAACCAAATGCAACATTAGCACAAACTCCTCATATTAACTCTCAAGCACGGAGGTGGAGGTGTGATGATTGGTGCCCAGTTCCATGTGAATGCAGAACAAGCTGATCTGCATCCACATGGACCTGGGCACCTCCAGTCAGAGTCAAACATGCATTTCTCTGTAAAGGATACTATTCTACAATCAAATGTGTTTCCAGCAAGTGAAGTTTGACCAAAACTGAGACATCGATGAGACAATCCCAAACATTGTGATCAATCTATAACAGAATGGCTGAAAAAGAAAATAATAAAGCTGTTGCGATGGTCCAGTCAAAGTCCAGACCACAGCCTGTTCAAAATGATGTGGGTGGACCTAATGAGAGCTGTACAGAAACTATCTGCAAACCTCAATGAATAAAGCTAATGCTGTTAAGATGGGTGGGCCAGAATTTATCCAAAATCGTGTGGGGTGCTGACTGAAACGACCACTGAGAGTCCTGATTCAAGGGATTCAACAAGCGGTTAATAAATGGTATGATATATGGACAGTCATTGAAACAAATTTTCTCCCCATCAATGTTGGAGGTCACTGCCTGTAAATGTCAAAGGTCAACAATTCTTATCAACCCATCTTACCTGGGAGTTGGTAACAGACACAAAACCCAAATATCTCCTCAGCAACACTTTCCTGCATCAGTTGTGGGGTACAAAAGAGCTCCATATGGTGGGAAACCTAGGAGGCATCCTAATCAGATGCCCAAACCATCTGAAGGGACTTCCTTTTGATGCAGAGAAGCAGTGGGTTTACTGCGACCTCCCTTCTGATCACAGAGCTCCTAACTTTATCTCTAAGGTGTAGCCAGACCACCCTGCAGAGGAAGCTTGATTCGTAGTGGGATTACAATAAATCTGAGATTTCTAAATCTCTAGAGAACCAGCTCTCATCATAGTCAATAGTTAGATACTGCTGGGTTATTTCACTCTTTTAGTGATCACAAAATATGACTGTTAAACTGGATCTTTAAAGAATAATAAAGAGGAAAGACTGTTTCAGGATGATGTTAGAAAAACTTCAGAAAACTTAAACTAATGTGTTTAAGACACAAAAAGAGAGAAGGAATCTCTTGCTGTGGATATTTTTCCCTTTGAGTACAACTTTTAAATTCAATAAATGTTAACACACTGTCAGAAACTGAGAATAGCAAGAGAGAGCCAGCCTCGTCAAATCAGAGCTAATAACTCTTAAACAACCTCAGCGTGTAATAGGTGCACAGGGAACAGATGTGTTATTTAGCCATGTAGAAAAATTACATTATTGTTAAAAGGCCCAAAGATAATTTTTTTTCCTACGATTAACCACAATGTAGGGCAAACATCCCATGTATCCATATTCCTCTGTCCACAGTCGTACTCTCTTAAGGTCATGGACATTCGTATTATCCCTTTTGATTTGCTAAGGTCGACTGCTCTGCATCTGTTACCAAGGCAACTGGTAAATGAAACCACTAATGGAGGGTTGTTTTAATTCACAGCAGCCACTTCTTAAAGCCATGTTCCTGGTGGCCTGTGATTTGACTTCTATTTTAGAGTCAGAGCTGCACAAAATACTAAGAATGAGGAGAAGCATGTGAGTTATTGCAAACAGACAACCTGTTGTTCAATGCTGACTTTACCACTGATTCTGTTGCAGACACATGTTATCGTTTCTTTGCAGCGCTGTATAATAAAGCAGTGCATTAAGTGTATAAACAGGCCACTCGCACAATAATAAACCCCGCTGTCAGTCATGTTGATTGCTCTTTAACCCAGTCTCCACAGTCTGAGTCAGCACTTTGGTGCCTACGTATGTCCTTCTGACAGCACCTGAGCTGAGAGATAAGCCATGCTGATCGCGCTGAGTATTATCCAGGTTTTATAGCATGACAGGTGAATGACGTTACATGCAAAAGAAAACAAAGGAATGCAAGGGCAAAAAAAAAAATCTGAACTCACTGACACTGATCTCAGATAAACACCTGTTTCAACTCTACATGTTTAGCAATAAAGTGAGTCAGAGGTCGGAAACTCACTGTGGATGCAGTTCAGTTTGCAGAAGCAGATGGGATTCTTGCTCACACAGACTATTAGCATCAGAAAACTCACCTCAATCACACCTGCATTTAAATCCATTTATTGCCCAGTATTCTAAAACCCTTTATCGGGGCTAAAATCAGTGCATCGGGGTTTATTTTTAAGGTTTTTGTGGGGGAAAAAAAAGGGTGCAACCCCCTTCACCCTGCAACTCTTTTTTTTTCTAGCCCTGCTGTTGGGTCCCCCTAAAAGGGGCTTTCCCTTAAATTTAAAAGGCTTTTTGGTGAAAAAATTTTTTAAACTACTTTTTTTTAATATTTTTTACATTTCAATAAAAACAGGGGGAAAATTTAAAACAACAGCAGTTAAAAATAAAAAGCTTGAGTCACTGTAGGGTGTGCTGTCTTGCAAACTTATTTACACACATTGAACTTTTTCACTTTTATCCACATTTCAACCACAAACTTTTATGTATTTCATTGGGGTTTGTTGTGATAGACCAACACAATGTAGTTGTGACGTAATCCAAATAAACATCTGAAAAGTTCGGTTTTCAAAAATGCATTCACCCCCCCCTTTACTTTTAATTTTAATAAGGTTTTCCAAATTTCCCAAACCTTTGCCACCAATGATAAATAAAAATCAATCAGGTGAAAAAAAAAAAAATTTTTTTCCCTCAGTAAAAATAGAACCCTTTTTTGTGAAGGCCAGAGGTGTGTTCGAGAACATGAGGGAACTAACAGCATCATAAAGACCAAGGAACAAAGCGACATTTTTCAAAACTGGGTTTGTGGAGGGGTTTTCACTATAACCCCCGGGTAACTGGGTGTTTTATACTAAACAAAATCTTCAAATGCCTGCCCTTAAAACCCTTTTAAAACCCTCAGGGGGAGGCTTTTTTAAGTCTTTTTAAACTAAATAGAAAAAAATGAAAACATTACATTTAAGGATAAATTGGCATCTTAAATTCGGTTAAGGTGATACACTAAACATCCCGATTAAATTAAATTAAAACATTTATAAGCAAAAAGTAACTTTGGGCGCACGTTTCTCTTTCAATTCACATACTTTTTAAAGCACAAAAGAACAGAATATATCACTTGACAGAAAATCCCAAACATATTTATGGATTTAAAAGAAATCATCATATCTTTCCACTTATTCTTGTACTCTCAGCCCCCCAACCAATTGTTTTTTTTTTTTTCACAACAGTCTGTGCTGATCTTCTTTTAATTAAAAATTATCCTTCGTTTTAGACATTTGCTATGTCTTCATAAACAAGCTGTAAGCATTTGAATACATAAACACGTGATAAGTATATGCAAAAAAATCCTGAGTAGTAACATAAACATATTTTAGAACTGTTTTTAAAATTCACCATGGCAACGTGCTTAAATAAAGCGTCTGAAACTCTGTTCTGGCTTTTGCTTTTAGAAGATTGTCAGTGGGCCCCAATCTGAACCCGCTGAACAGAAGCCTTTTTAACACCTTATTTTTCGGTCTTTATGGTCCAACTTTGCTGTCTTTTATTTCCCAGAACAGAGAGTGGCCTTTGTCTAGACTTTCCAGGTTCGTATTTATCGGTCGGCACCTGAAGGCAACATTAGGCACGAGCCATTCTGCGTCAGGAGCCCCCGTCGCGCGGCCAGGTAAGCCTCTTGTGTTGCAGTCTGACAGCTGGATATAATTCCTGGAGATGTTCTGTGGGCCTGATTCCTTCTGATGTGTGATGGCGGGACATCGACGCGTCAGTGGCGCACAAACTGCGCATCGGGTAACCTCAATGCGCGCGATATGATCCACGTTCCTCCCTCTGACCTGACCTGACCGTGACCCCGTGGACAGGATCTCATAATCTGCTGTGTATTGGTTCTTTTTGTGGCTACACTCAAATTTAGGATTTGGACTCTTATCGGGACCTGTCACCACATCAAACCATGTTTTGCCGCCAGCAGCAGCTCAGATGATATTTAAGGCATTAATTATTATAGGACTATGGTTGATTTGATTCCCCTCGAGCAATTTAGCAGAAACTGTGTCGCTTAGCAACACTGCTCCCGTTCAAAAAGCTGCGCCGCCGGCATGTTACAGGCTAAGCATTCATCATAAATTAATATCACTCAAATAGAGATTTATTAAACATCTGCACGCTTTCAGCTCCTGGGAACAGCAGCACATGGGTTGGTTGCAGATCACCGGGCAGCTCAAAAGCTAATGCAGAGAAAATGGACTTCTAGAAACGCTGCCAAGGTTTCACATGTTGCAGGGCTGCAGAGCAACTGAAATGTTCATATTCTGAGCTGTCAGTGGTCAAAGAGTTGAAGAAATCTTCTCTGCTGATCATTTTACCCAGAGCAGAGGTTCAGATGCATCTCAGTAAGTTCATGTTGGCTTAATAGCAGCCATCAACTCATCTGCATTATTGGGCTCATCTTCATCTTGACAGTTCTGCACAGATTCCTCATTAGTTTAGGTCAAGTAATACCATGGTAAATAAATCTTTTGTCAGTGTGGACAGGTGGCAAGTCCTGCTAGAAAATGAAATCTGCATCACCACAGTTTGTCAGCAGAAGAAAGCCTAATGTGATCTAAACTTTCCTGGTCTGCGTTGACAGTATATATTTTGCACATATCCATTACAAATAAATTTGTAATAGATATGTGCAAAATATATCACATCAAATTGAATTAAACTATATATCATGAGTTTAGCTTCTTGGTCTGAATTACTGAAATAAAAAACATTTTCATGATGTTTTGATTTGTTGGGACATTGTTGCACATTCTTAGTTAATTTAAATTCATCTAGTGTTGCCAACGATAAAACAAGATGTGTTCAATTCAACAATGACCAAGCATTAAATTTAAGAAAGCTCTGCTCTGGACCTGTAATAACCATGGGCTGGATCTGCTCCAGACACAACCCCCCCCCTTTCCACAAGTTGGAAAATAGGTAAGTAAATAAATAAATAAACTTTTATCCACCAGGGCGAGTCTTTCTGGCAAACGTTCACGCTGGAAGTAGCTTTAGGAGCTCAGAACACCCTGCTGTGGCGATGCAGATTAAAATAGGAACCATAGCAGATTGGATTACACTTAATAGGACATTTTATATTGCAGAACGTGTCACATTCTGGGCGCCATGCCGTTGTTTATGAGGTGTGTCCGAATTACAATTAGCCCACATTTCACAGAGATTCAGCTCTAGCGTTTGTTGTGTTGACCTAATCAGAGCAGCCGCATTGAATCTGACCACTCTCTCGAAATTAGGCACAATGGTTCTGAGACAAATTACACAAAGACCCAATTGTGACAGTAAACTTGTGTGTCCAATTAGAGCCAACCCAAAGCATAAGCAAATGAAGCCCCTGCTCAGGGGGGCTTAGTTTTGTACTATTTACATGAACTTACAAGTGTACCCTGTGTAAACGTACAAAGCAAATTATTCATTATGTAATACACATGTTACTACGGTCATAGTTTAACCCTGCGACTACAGTTTCATCATCCCTTGCTTGTGTCTGAGCCAGGGTCACATTTTTATGCACTTTCTGATGCAAATAAATCTCAGCAAGTAAGTAACTCATATGAGCTTTTTAGCAACAGCCATTTAAACTTGCATCCTCCTTCCAAAGTCTTCTGAGTCTGCACTGAAGGTCTGTGACAGCAGACATGACAGCAAGAGAAGACAAATAGACAAATAACAGTCCCATCTTCACAATTTATTTATAGCTTTCACTGACTAAGACAGTTTATTTGTTTAATGAATAATGAAACTCACTGCTATGGCTGTGATGTGTTCAGGGCTGGATTTAGGAGGATGAGGGCCCAGGGGCTGGAACCTATTTTGGTGCCCTGCTCACCTGAAGTTCTTCTATGCATGCAAAGTATAATAGAGTGATGGTTAGGTAACTAGGGATGGATGCCTTTCACATTTGAACCGATACGGTACCGATACCCAGTACCTGGGAATCAATAACGGTACCCAACGGTACCAGTTTTGGGTACTTCTGTGTTTGTTAATGAGGTAATAAATGTTAATTCATTTAATAATCAAATCTCAAAAATGTCCAATATAACATATTTATTTCTCAATATATAAACTTTAATGAATATATAAAAAACAGCATCCAGCTGTTTGTATTGTAACATCTCAGTTGTTTCAAACATTTCTCCAACATGAAAACCCTTAACTGAGTTCGCAATATTTTTTCTTAATAATGCACAAATTAAAACCCAGCCATGTTGCTGGCTGCAAGGGATGCAGGTGTGCTAACGGTGTCGAATGTAGGAGTTGTAGCCATAGATCTGAGGCTGTTGAAAATTGCTCTTCAGCCTTGAGAAAAATCTTGTGCTTAACCAGGTGCTTCCCCAGATTAGAAGTATTCCTGCCGCTGGCCTTGCAGTTCGCATCACAAATATTGCAGCGAGCGTAATTTGCATCGCATTTTGAAAAGTGGACCCATACTTTCGAGTGCTTTCTCGGTATCAGCCAAGCTTTGTTGACTGAACCAGCAACTACTGACTGCATGCAATGTTGTGTTCATGTCCGGCATGGAAAATCGCCACTCGTCCACTCCCTCAGTGTCACAATGATGCGTTTAGGTACCGAAACATGGTACCTTTTGATTTTACATGAATGGGTACTCGGTACTACCGACGGAATTCGGTCAGTACTTACTTTGTTACCCATCCCTATAGGTAACCAGTAATTCATAGTTTTTAGTCCTGTGCACATAAAAATGTAGTTTTTCAAAAACAATCTTTGTATTTTTCTGAACACCAAAAGTGAATGTGTAGGACATGCGCTGGTTATATGCAACATACTTAGGGTCGAAGTATATGTTAGCGATGGGGCTATGACATCATTGTTTTTCAAATAGTAGCATATTGTAACCTACAAGGAAATCTGACAAATTAAAAGGCCTCACAAAGATTTGTCATATGGAGGTGGTGCAGGAGCCAAACGCAGGCAGGAGTTAGGCAGAATCATGCTGTGAAGCAATTTAATAAAGAAAGTGAGAAGACTAATAGGTATAGCGAGGATAGTGATTGGTGGAGTGAAAACAGGTTGAATAATTAGACGGTTTTAAAACAGCTGTGAGGGGAACTGAGGGCTAGAGGCATCCATCCATTTTCCAATGCAAACTCAATTCTTGCAGGGTCATCTCCAGAAGTCAAGGGCCACGACACAGGGTACACTCTGAACAGGTCATCAGTCCATCACAGAGACAAACAGCTACAAACACACAGACCCCTAAAGACAGTTCAGACACCAGTTAACCTTGCATGATGGGAAGAAGCCTGAGAACCCACATATGTACTCAAAGAATGTGCAAACCCCATGCAGAAAGGTTCTGACCAAGATTGACCCCAGCTCCTCCTTGCTGTAAGTGCTACAGTGCTAACAACTGCACCACTGTGCAGCCCAAGCAAGAGGAAATATAAATGGGGGAAACATGAGGAAACCCAGAGAAAGCCTAAACAACAACTAACAGGAAATTTCCATTTATAAAAGTGAGCAGAAAATATTTTTCCTGGTGACGGTGGTCACAGCTCCCTCGAGATCATTAACAAACTTCCTCCATCTAATTCTGATTCCTCACTTTACTCAGACTCATCCATTCTCCTTGAGGTGAGATTTTGCATGGCCCAAGGGTGATTGTAATCTTTCACTTCTGTCTTCAAAAATATCACCCCAGAAGCGTTTTCTTTTCTCACTGATCCACCTGCTGATGGTCTAGCTTGCACAGCTCCCTGGCATTCTCTGACAGATCTTTGGACGTACCCAAGGTGGGGAAGTGGACAGGTTTGAATGAAAGAGACTGATTCTGTAACAGATGCCTTTTATACACATAATGAGCTGGGGACTCTCTTAAAGGGACATACCTAATTTGTGTGCATCATGGGCACAAAGATAAGAGTGCTTTGCTGATTAGTAGGGGATCCGATATTATAATTCACTCAATCAAATGCAATTCGATGCATTCTAAGGTGATAGGTGATCTATCTATCTATCTATCTATCTATCTATCTATCTATCTATCTATCTATCTATCTATCTATCTATCTATCTATCTATCTTTCTATCTATCTATCTATCTATCTATCTATCTATCTATCTATCTATCTATCTATCTATCTATCTATCTATCTATCTATTTATGGGTATATAGCTTTTCTATATTTATAGGCACACCTACCTAAATCATTGTTTCATAATAACTGTTTCTGTTATGTTATAAACAATATCGTCAGATTTACTAATAAAAAAACAGTGACTTTAACAGCTGGATTAGAGAAAAACAACATTCGACTAATTGTTTTGTGTATGAGGATATTGTAACTTAAACTAATGTTTTTCAATATGTATCACGTTAAGGTTATAGTTATTTATTTATTTATTTATTATTTATAATGTATTTATATTTTAAGGTAGATATTCTGACACCACCCTAAGATGGTCCTATATTTAATGTGTTTGGACACCAAGCTTATTTTTGAGGCCACTCCTTAGTAAACCTTCTTGAGACGCCCCTGCCTGTGTCGGATCATTCTGAGCGCAGAAACAGACGGTTTCTAGACGGGAATTAATAAAAGGCTCTAAAGTTCCTACAGTTTGAATGATTTCGCTTGTGAGGAACCCGAAACGGAACCCCGGGCGGCCGGGGCGCTTTCTGAGAGCTCCGAGTCCGGCGAACTTTGGAGGGAATCCCTCCAGTGTCTGACGCTCTCTGTTTTACCAAGGAAACCCACAAGCGCTCTCTGACGCAACTGCCCATTTTAGGAAACATGCGTCAATGGGCCGAAGACAGTGAGACAAAACCGGTGAAGTCCGCAGCAGATCACTGACGTCCACCGGCACCAAAAACAACAAACCCACTTCGACTGTAAACCAGGTTTTGGATCTTCAGTCTCCGTTGTCCGCCGGGGGGAGAAACGAGCTCTGCTCCCTTTGCGCTGATCCAGAGGACGAGAGGAGCGGAGAGGAGAGGACCCCTCCCCTGCTGGATGTTTGCAACGCCCCGCCGTGACGTCGGACGTTTCGTTGGTGTTGAAAAGCCGTCGCGCTTCTTCTTAGTGCCATTGAAGTGAGTCATCTCTAGGAAGTGGGGTGAAAAGGGAAAGAAAAAAAAAAGTTCGAGGTGTTCCGTGAGCGACAGAGAGAGTTCAGAGTAGAGTAAGTAGGCAAGGCGGCGGAAAATATTCGGAAGATTAAAAACCTGCCTGAGTCACTCTGACTGCTGACTTCAGGCTCAAGTTTGCGCACCTGAGAGGATCTCTGATAGTCTAGTCTACCTGAAAGCACAAAAAAAAACTTAACTCTCAGGGCTGCCTGACACAACCTGCACTATCTGTAAGATGTTTTAGATCAGGTGTAATAATCGCACTTTGCTTACTCGTTCTTGGATACCTGAACATCTCCAATCACAGGATTCTCTTTTCTTGCTGGGGCCTTTTTTTTTTACTGCCGGGGGTAATTGTGTGCGTGAGAAAGAGAGGAGGAAAAATAGGGAAAAAAGGCTCCAGAGCTCTCACAGTCCCCTGAAATCTGCCTCTGTCCCGGATCATGTACCAGGACTACTCCGGGAACTACGACACCTCGTCCCGCGGAAGCAGCACCTCTCCGGCCCAGCCAGAGTCCTTCACAAGCGGCAGCAGCACGATCGGGAGTCCGATCTCTACCTCAAACTACCAGGTAAGACACACGGAGCGGCTGCAGACGCAGAAACCTAAAGGAATGCATTTTTTTTTTAAATAGGAGTCTGTAAATAATAAACTGCAATATTGATGACTGGATAGATGTTTTAAAAAATGTTGGAAAATGTGACCTACGCCTACGTTTATCGGTGAAAAATCTTTATACGCACGCAGACAAATCGTTTATTATTTACAACAGAGCGTTTCATAAGATTTGATTGCTGTTTAATTCAGACCAACGTGGATTCAAGCCTCTGATTTCCAGACAACATTCAGTCATTTCCGTCTGTAAATCTGCGGGGTCCCTAATGTCGGTTTGTGGTGCATTTTTACGCATTTTGATCTTAATAGAACAGACAGACGCTGGGCTGTGCGGAGATAAAGCGTGGATGCAACAGGCATGTGTGGAGCCGGGTAAATTCATGCAAACACGCTCCTCAAAAGCAGCGGGGTTTTGTTTTTTTTTTTCTTTTGAGGCAGATTGTGATTGAGTCTTCTTATGATTATATTCGTGTTCAGATTGATTGGATGCGACGGGCTCTCACATGGCACATTTCCTCCAGCGGGAAGCCGCTCAGTAGGACGATCAAAAACCTGCATATAGGCTTCCTTACAGAGGAAGGGCCCCGTCACTGGGCCGCTTAAAACACAAAGACCGCGGCGTCTGAATATGAACTCAGACTGCAGCGTGTTTGTACATTTCTGAATAGAAATAAAAGGACATCCATCCAGAACTGGGCATGTTATTTCCCCACAGCCCGGTCCTTGTTGCACTTCTGTGGAAAAGTGGCGTCAGGCTCACGCAATCTTACAGTAAACGACTTTGGCCCCCATATATCACCCTGTAATCACTCACTGCCTGTTTTCCATTACATGACCTCCTGTTTCTGTGTTTATTGGAGCAATAGAATATTTTATCACGCTCCAAGCATTTCATGTAATGACTCTAAGGAATTTCTGTGCCCCTGCTGCTGCGAGCTCATCCACCCAGGCTTGTTTTATTACTTAACAGGATTTAGTTTTTTTTTCCTCCGTCACATATTTCTGGATAAGAATTCCCGGCTTGCTCCAGCTGGCGCTTCCCCCCCTTTACTTACTGGAACTGAGTTGGGTTCACACGTGCTGGACAAATCCCATTCACAGTGACTCATTATGATAAACAAAGTTCTAATAGACTGTCGGGATATCCGACGGAAAGTCGGGAATAACGGGGGGGAAGGTGCGCGGTCGTGCGTATTGACAGGTCGTCCATCTGTAGAGGAGCACTGATCTGCTCAGAAGGTGTGAATGTTATGGAGACAGCTTCCAAACCCCCTGCTGCATCTTCAGTTGGATTTTAATGTGAAACAGGGGCGAATCCAGAAACCTTTGTGAGGGGCGGTCAGCCTGATGGGGGCTGATCTGATCGTCTGATGTGGCACAGCAGAAAAGAAAAACAAAATCAAAACATTTCGTGAGTTTAGTGTATTGTTATATGTATAGGGGAAGGATACCCAAAAGTTGCACACTATAAAATAAAAAATAAAAAAACAGAGTAATTAAAAATAAATTGGCAAACAAATAAATAAATAGCTTTTTCCAACCATTTGTTTTGCTGATTCTCTCCATACATTCCAGCTCATTGAAATATTGGGTTGAGTGTTTGGTTTGGCCAGAGGTGGACATTGCCCTCTCTAGATGCTCTTGGAGATGCCACTGTGGGTGTGAAAAAGTGACATTTGTGCCTGTTTTAGGTTTAAAGTCTTTAACAAATCTTAGTCAAACTTCCAGATGTGCAGCAGACCGACAGGTTTCAGGGGGCAGATGCTTCATCAACGTTGGTCTCGTCATGCTTTTTGTTGAACAACGAGATGTGCTGGACACCTTTAGGCTTTCCCACATGATTCACTGCATGTGTCACTATTCCACTCTGGGGGTTACAGTTGACGTGGATAGAATCATTACTATAAGCTTTTAAACATGGCAAAATGTGTGAATTCGATGATGGTGGGAGATGCTGGAGGTCATGATCGCATTTGTGCTTCCAGCCAATTAATAAGTCAGAGCATTGAGTTGCATCCTTTGAAAGCGAAGATGAGTTCTGTCCATAGATGATGACTCTTTTTTGACCATTTTTTCCTCTTTTGTCTTTTTTCCAGAAGTACAGGGTTGACATGCCTGGCTCCAACAGTGCCTTCATCCCCACCATCAATGCAATCACAACCAGCCAAGACCTGCAGTGGATGGTGCAGCCGACTGTCATCACCTCCATGTCCAACCCGTACTCCCGCTCCCACCCGTATGGGCATCATCTGACCAACGGGCCGGGCCTGCTGTCGCACAACACACTGGCCCGGCCCGGGGTCATCCGCTCCACTGGCGACCTCAGACGGCGTAAGAGGGAGGAACAGGTGAGCAGTCTGAAGGTTTTGTTTCGCAGTCACACTGCCTACGGATCCAGCAGCTGGTTTAACATGTGTTTTTATTTTACTCATGAACGCAGCTGACCCCAGAAGAAGAGGAGAAAAGGAGGGTGAGGCGGGAGAGGAACAAGCTTGCTGCAGCCAAATGTAGAAACCGCAGGCGGGAGCTGACGGAGATGCTGCAGGGGGTGAGCATCACATTCAGGTGCTCAGTGCACATATTATTCGTTAGGATGTGTGGCCCAGACGTTCTGATGAAAGCATGAACTCCACTCCTGCTTTTGCAACCTCGCCAGACTGGTTTGACTCTAAGTGCAGGCTCTGAGTGAAGAGATGACAAGTGTTGAAAAGCTTATTGTCTTTGGCGACTGCAGACAGAGTTTGGGCTGTCTCGTAGGCAGACAGTAACGGCATCTAAATGGACTAATTAGTGGAATTAAAGAGAGGCTGAACTTGTCAGACCATTAAAGAGGGAGAAAACCTGGAGTGGAACTGACTGTAGGCAGATGTCTTTATGAGTAAAGAGGCAAATAGAAATATCTTAATAACCGAAACCAAAATTGTTCACACCTGATTAAATAGAGGTTTTCCAGTGAAATATTTAATTTTGAGACTAACGTCAGTCCTTATGAATGACTTCCTGATACCTTTGCCCATGAGTCAAAGTTCTCAGCCAGCCTGTCCTCTTTATCGCTGTCTGTCTGGCAGCCTACTGCACATAACCCTTTGTTTTTCGTTTGATTTGATACATCTGTGTCAAACTGCTGAAGGAGATGTCATCTTCCAGAGACATAAAAACACACAGTCATTAGGCGACGCTCAGATTCAGGCAGACAGCTTACAGGTGACATGGTGTTGGTCCCAAGGTCTCAAAAATCAACCCAATATCTCCAGCAGATGAACACTGCCCTCTTTTGGCAATTTAGGAAATCACAGAAACATTCTGGAAGCTCTGCTGTGTGAACTTGGAACAGATTTATGATAAAACAAGACAGTCTACTTTGGTGCTGCATATTACTCCCTTCACTCTCCGCCATTTCTAAAAGATCACTGTCAAATTCAGACAGAAACAACTTCATGAATTCTGCTTAGAAATCAAACTGTGCCTTATAGCAGGAGCTAGTGAGTGAAGCAAATACGAGATAAAAGAAAAAAGATTAAAAGTAAAATCAGAAGAAAATAAAGGATAAAAAGAATACACAATGAAAAAATAGGAAATAAAGTAATTCGATAAATTATTTAACAAAGAAATACAACAGTAAATTAATAAATAATAAAATGTCATATATTATATAATATATATATATTAAAATTATATATATATATATATTATATATTAATCAAGATAAAAAAAAGTATTCATATCATTATAGATTATAGGTAAAAAATAAATCTGAATGTAAATATTAAGTAAAGAAAAAATATACAAGAAATCTAAGTAAAGTATATTAATTTAAAAATAAAAACAGAAGTATATCCATCAGTAACTGAACAAATAAAAGGGGGAAAAATAAAAAATATATATGAAATAAAACTATCAATGTAAATATAAGACATTAACATACTCATTAAACCTAAACATATGTATACAACAATACTGGAATAAATAAATAGCAATATAGCAAAATAAAATAAAGAAAAAAAAACAAATTTGGAAACTGGAAAATGACAATAAATTACCATTTAACGAGGAAGGAACATTTGAAATTATAAAATGTACTTTAAAAAAAATTATAAAACTTATTTAAATATAAGAAGCTAATTTTTTGTTCAAAAATAAAAATATGTACATCAATAAATAGAAATATAACAAAATTAAATAATGAAAAACTATGTATGTACATTAGTACTGGAAGATAAATAAATGACCATTTACAGGCAAAAAAATCTCAACGAAAACTAAGAATGTTTAATGCCGAAATAAATCTAATAATTTCAAAATAAAAAGCCCCAAATAATGTGTGTGTATATATATTTATATATATCACAAAGCAAGAGAGCATATAATTGACATATAATAAATAACATTTAAATACATATATTAATTTAAATACATAAACAGATATGTAAAAAAAAAAGGTCATTGCCATAAACATAAAGATTTTGTTTTACGATGTTATAAATATTTTTATAGTTATTTATTTTTGTATATAGTTATCTTTAAAATTCCACATTTACTTAAATTTTTGTCAATGTATTTTCTCAGATTATGCCGTAGCATCCGAGCTGATGTTGTGTTTATTTCTGAACAGGAGACTGAGAAGCTGGAGGAGGAGAAGGCCGACCTGCAGAAGGAGATCGAGAGCCTGCAGAAGGAGAAAGACAAGCTGGAGTTCATGCTGGTCGCCCACAACCCAGTGTGCAAGCTGCCCATTGAGGAGCGCCACCAGCAGCCCAGTCACCAGCAGCAGCAGCAGTGCAACCCGCTGCAGCTCACCATGCGCCCCAGCATGAACGCACGTGCTCAGATGAACCAGGTGGTGGTGAAGCAAGAGCCCGAGGACAGGGAGGAGGTGGGCAAACCTCAGCGCTCCGTCATCAAGCCCATCTGCCTGGGAGGCGGCATCAGCAGTGGGATGTACTGCCCGGACGGAGACAGCCTGAACACGCCTGTGGTGGTGGCGTCCACCCCGGCAGCCACGCCAAACACCCAAAACCTCATATTCACCTATCCCAACATGATGGAGCCCGAGAGCCCCTCGCCCTCCTCTGAGTCCTGCTCCAAAGCCCACCGGCGCAGCAGCAGCAGCGGTGACCAGTCATCCGATTCCCTCAACTCACCCACGCTCCTGGCGCTCTGAGTCAGCCAGGGGCGGGGCGCCGAGGCCCAGCTGGGAAACAAACACTGTGGTTGAAAACAATGAGGACAGACTGCCCCTCCACACCCTGGTCTCTCTAAAGCACATTGAAAAAGTCCAGACCAAGCTGACCATGTGAGCCAGTTCCCCCATGGATGAAAGGGAAAGGAGGGGGGACCCATAAGGGCTACGCTGCGTTTCTTCTTCTTCAGCGTGAACATTTTTTTATCCATCAACGCGTGTGCAGTCATCCACCTTCCCCTCGGCATTTCAACTCCAGAGTGTTGATTTGTTTGCTGACATTTCTGAAGAAAGAAAAACACAACCATGTTGATGTGACATCATCCAGAGAACGACTTGTTAATATATTTTTCTGAAAACACCTGAAAAGCCATGCGGTTGACGCTTGCACTCTACCGACCAATCAATAACAAATCACCAAACGAGGTCGGAATTCTGCTGGATTTCTGCAGAGAGGCGAAGACTCGTTTTATTTTTTCCTTTCGGACTCGATTCAGGACAGAGATCACGATTTCTCATGTTATCTCCATCTCTTTCAGTGTATTTATGACCTGTGCTGGTTGAATTTTCCTGTCCACTCCTTTAAATCTACAAGGTGACCGGAGAGTGACATCCTCAGCATTACAGAGAATTTGAGCCAGCTAGCTTCTCAATACTTTATCTTTTTTGCCATAGTGGCTTGAATTTGCAGTAGTATTGTGTGCTTTTTTCCTCAGTGATTCTGTACCTGAACCTGTTTTTTTTTTTCTTTTTTTTGGACAAATTGTATGTGATTTACATTGATGTCAGGGATTATCTCTCATGTGTTTAAGTAGAACACCCGTCGTGAAGAGTGGTTGTGGCAGAGGTGGTACTTAAAAGAAAAAAAAGGTTTAATTTCCTCGCTGTGAGTTGTTTTTGCTCCGACATTTCAAAAAACAAAGTTTGAACAAAACAATCCTCCGTTTCGTCCTCTTTAAATAAACATCCTTTTGTTCCGACGCTGCCTTCTCAGTGGCAGCTCGGGTTTCAAAAAGCCAAATCCGCTTTTTCTCATCAGTCCTTGTCTAAAATTAAAAGGAGGAATTTTTGGTCAACTTCAACAAAAGCCACGTTGGTCCCGACTGTCGCCAGCTGCCAAATGATGTCAACCCTGTTTATATATATATATATATTTATATATGTATAGGCTATGTGGTGTTTGTAAATCAGTCAGTTTTAGTTAAACAACGATGTTTAAACTCCACTCAGATGGGGCTGATATCTGGGTGCAAGAGGGAATTCATACGAAAAGGAAAATGATGAAGAAGACTCTCTACAGCTGGTCTGACATGAAAGAGCGAACACTTTGAAGAACTTTTCGTTCATTATTTGACTACGTAAAAGGGACGAGGGTTTAGGCTATAATGCACTGACAGATCAGCGATATTTACCATTTATTTTCTTTACTTGAAACATTCCAAATAAGGGGTTTAAACGCAGACCTCCCTTTTTTTTCTAATCAGAAGAATTTGAGATAGTCATGGATGCAGAAACTACATTTTACAACCAATCCAAGCTGCTGCTACTCGTTTGGAAAGAACATGTCGGCTGTTTTTAATGTCATTTTAATTTGAGTGGCTGTTTTAAATCAACGGGGGCCTTTAATTTGGCTCGACAGCACAAAGAGACGATCCAAGAACCAAAACCCTCTAAATGTCTGTATGTCGGAACGTTCTGGAGCCCCTCCTCGACACACATAGGAAAGCCATTGACTGTAGATGTTCTACTGTACATGTCATCTGCTGTCTGTCGCCTGTTGAACTACGATTTCTTCTTTCTTTTTCCAAATGCTTTAATGTTTAAATCATTCAAAATGAATAAAAACAGCAATATGTATAGCAGTGGTTGTTAATTTAAGAGTAATAAAATAATTTACATCTTGTGACAGTCTGCTTTCATGCTTTCATTCAGATGACGGAAAGTTGAGATTTAATTAAGTCCATTCATCATTATAGTTGTGTCAAAATTAGAAACACATTTACTGTTTTTGTCAGTTAGCTCAAGGTTAAAAAACAGTTGTATTTTTGCTCTTTTTGACCTTCTCTGAGTAACAATATCTTCATTATTTTTTACATAAATATTAAATGAAAAATGAAATGCATGAAATTGAAAATGTAAAAGGCAATACAAATGCATGGAAGTAAGACATTTATTTAATTTGTTCAACAGGACAGAATTTTTGTTTATTTTCTGCATTTAGCAGAAAAAGGTATTTCAGCTTAAATTTGCTTTGTAAGTGCATCAAAACAGGGCAGATGCTTTCAGAGACAAAAGATACAAAAATAATCCTTGGAGTGGGGAAATAAATGTCATTCTGTCTCGAATAAGCATGAAAAAACTCCATCAATTCACTTCTGTGTTTTCAAAATACAGAAACCTTCACATGATAAAACTGGAGCAGAGAAGATCTCAATGAACACAACTTGAAAAATCTCAAAGCATGAATCACAAACTGCCAGTGGATTGAAAGTAAACAGAAAATACCAGAATATCATCAGCATATACACTAATATATCACCTGTCGTAGGTCTGCAGTTCCCCGAGTTAAATGAAAACATTACAGTGAACCTCAAATTTTGCCCCAACAGTATATGTATTTGGAAATATGTTTGTCCCCATCTCTCTGTGAGCTGTATTACATATGGTGGACTACAGGGCAGAGGAATAATGCCACATACAGATTTGGGAACCATAAGTACTTAATAAAGAGGAAACATTTATCTTTCATTTTAAAACCTAAAGGAGTAGTTTTAAATGTTTCCATATGTAAACATTAGTCATGGCTAACTAAAGGGTTTCATGTGAAAACATCAATAAAAAAAATAAAAATAAAAAAAAACTGTTACAAACCTAGTTCCTTTAATTATTGTCTGTTTCATGTCAAAATGAAAGAAACAAAAAAAAATAGTTGGTGCCGTCGTGTTGATTGTAAACTGTTCCCCTAAAGCCCATTAAACATAAACCAGAAGAACTGCCAGGAGTTTGTGGTTAAACAAAACCCCCAAATACTGACAAAACTCTGCCGAGAGAGTGTTCCAGGAAATCCAGGAAGCAATAATTCAAGTTATTCAGCATGTGATGCACATGCATAACGATGATGGAGATCACTAAGAGAGGATTTAAGTGAATTAAAACAGGTGGGATAATGAACAAACTAGAGCCAGGTGTGAAGGGGGTGGAGGATGAATAACAGAAACAAAATGAGGAAGAAAAGAAGGCAGAACATAAAACAGGAAGGATAAACATTTTAAATTTAAATTCTGATATGAGAAAAGTGCATCATTAGCATTTCAAGACTTCAGGCAAGAAACCATTTCTTTTTTAACATGTAGTCAGGCAGGAAAGGTTTTAAACATTTATATAACTCACTAATGATTAGCAAGCGTATTTTCAATGTTAGAATTGGATGCAAGTATGGATTTTCAGTAAAATAGCCACAATATATTCTTTGAATTTTATTTCAAGTTTTATTTTGTTGACTGGATTGAATTCTCCCATCACCACAGGACAGTTTAGCATTTTGGATGAAAGCAAACCACATCAGTTGCAACAAAGTAATTTTCTACTTGTAAGAAAGCAGGATCCTCTTCATTTTCAACACTTTTTCTGTCAAAAGGGTTCAGTTGTTTCTGTTTCCGTTTCCTGCTGAGGAGAATTTTATTAGAAGGGCAGAGGCTTATGGTAGAAGTATTAGCGTATGCTGCCCTCAAGTGGAGCTACAGGTGAATTACAACACAAGGAAGAAGGCTAACAGCTAAAATGTGCAATGACTGTCTGCCGACCTTGGCTTTAACTATAGCAGACTCCGAACTGCAAGAGCAACATATTGTTCGGACATGAAGCTCATGTGGCTGTAATATCAGGGATTTTGTCTGAGATTCTCAGGGAGAGAATGATGGTTCAGCTGATCTTTCACCTTTGATCCAAAAGATTTCTTTCAGCTGTACAGAATCAAAGAGTTTGGTGTGAGACTTCTTATTAAGCTCATGTTCAATTCAATTCAATTCAGTTTATTTATATGGCGCCAATTCACAACACATGTCGTCTCAAGGCACTTCACAAAAGTCAGGTACATACATTCCAATTAATATTAATCATTGAACTGTGCAGCCAGATTCTGTTATTTATTCAAATTGGATAAAAAGTTTTTCTGTCTAAGGAAACCCAGCAGATTGCATCCAGTCAGTGACTTGCAGCATTTACTCCTCCCGGATGAGAATGTAGAGACAGTGGACAGTCACTGGCGTTGACTTTGCAGCAATCCCTCATACTGAGCATGGATGTAGCGACAGTGGAGAGGAAAAACTCCCTTTTAACAGGAAGAAACCTCCAGCAGAACCAGGCTCAGCGTGAGCGGCCATCTGCCACTGTTTCATGACCTTCGCTCAGTTTTAAAGCTTGGTAAACAGAAAGGCAGATAAAACGATAAGAGTTAAAGGTCAACTGATTTTATTTTTCCTTCAGGAATAAAACAAGCAGAGTTATTCAGGTGTTGTCTGGTTGGACCACTTCAAATGAGGTCCATATGGTTCCTCCTATCTCATTGTGGGCATAATCCAGGTTAAATCTGCTGCAGCAGAGAATCAACAGTTAACTGTATCTCTGATGCAAATTGTAAGCAATCATGAACCAGACTTGTTTTGAGGTTGCACCTAAAAATACATCAACAGGTGTGCCTCCATTTACCTGTGAATTAACCTATTAGAAACCTCCCGAAGCCATGACATCATGGCTTCAAAATTTCAAATTGCTCAAAGGCATAAAAATCTTAGTGTATGTAAACATAGAATCAAGAATTTTTCATTCTTATTGCACATTTTAATTAGAAAAAATTTTGGTAATCCCTGCTGAAGTACATCAGGAAATCTCACCCTCCCTGGAAAAGCTTACCCTAGGTCAGGGTTGCCCAAGTCCAGTCCTGGAGAGCTACTATCCCTCAGTTTTAAGATGCCCCCTTCTCCAACACCCCTCAGTTGATAGCTCTCGATGACTGAACAACCCGGACCTACGGTGTTGGAAAGGAGGCTCCTCTGAGGAGGCAGTGTGGCTTTCATCCTAGTCGTGGACAAAAAAAAGCAAGTAACTCAGTGTTATGTGGACGCTCTTTGGCATCTAAAGGAGTCAGTTAAGGTGGTTTGGACATTTCACCTGAATGTCTCCTGGGAACTTTCCTTTGAACGTTTTCTGGACAGTTTCCAACTGGAGGAGCCCCTGAGTCAAACCCAGAACTTGTTGGAGGGATCATTAGAATATAAAAAAAAACAATTGCTTTATCGGTCACTCATTTATCATAGAGATTCATTACACATAGAGTGAAATATGTCAAGCCTTCGCTGGGAAGAGAGATGTCTGGTTTTTCCTGCTGGACTTATAACCTTTGTGTCCAAATCTCAGATAAACAGAAGACCATGGATTAAGGAATGTTCAACAGAATGAGTTAGAGGAATGAAAGGTTTCCTGGAATCTGCTTGTTCGTTAAAACTTGAGGCCTTTCTCCAAAATTTAAAGCAGAGAAAGTTCTCCAAAAATCTGAAAACTTACAGTGACTCAAATCAGTGACAGTTAATTCACTTAGACTTAGTGTAAAACTAGATACAAACCTGTTATATTTCTATATTTAAGTACATTTTTATTATTTTATTCTTGTGCTCTTTCTTATATTTATTGTACAGCTGTTGTGTTGTTTTTAAGAGCTTTAGAAATAAAGTAGTATGGTAACTATTTAAAACCTTTAATGTCAAAATAAATGTAGCTTTTAAAGATACATAAGGTGAAGCAAAGATAAAGATTGAATTTCCTGTTTAAACTGTCAACATGTATCAACTGAGCTGCTTGTTTCTCTAATAATCAGGTAGCTGCCTGTTAAAATGTCAAAGTCTGAACATTCAGCACATAACAAAAGGCAGCTGTTTAAAACTTCTCTTTTCTGTCCGAATCAGAGTCCACACAGGAAATAGTTGTTCTTCATGCTACAGGACTGTGGCACAGCGGGCAGCAGTTGTATTTGCTGATCTCCTGTTCCACGGCGCAGTGTTTACACACACTGCACATCCAAAACTGGTATTCCTGGATGGGAAGACCCGTCACGATGCACGTGGGCAGTTTTCCCTCAGCTCTAATGAAAAAGGAAAAGCAGAACAGGTTGAAGGAATATCAGGAGATACCTTGAAAATTCACTAGAATGAAGATAAAGACCCTCTATGCTCTGATTAGTCATAAACGTACCGATACTCCCAAGAATGGTGTTGGTGTTCTATACAGAAAGTTTATTGCTTACAGTGTATTGTTTTGAGTCAATACTCTAACAATGAAAATGTCTATGGATATGTTCAGGGTGGTTCTCTCACCCCTCTAAGGAGCCGTCTGCCTGCAACACGCGGCCGTCCTTTGGAGGATGCCTGGTGAAAATCTGCAGGGCCAAATCCTCGTAGAGCTGCCTCTGCTCAGGGCTCAGGCTCTCCAGAGATTCCAGCTTGATGAAGGCCTTTGAGCAGGTGCCAAAAGCCCGGTTCGCTGCAGAACAAAGAGCCAACAGAGAGTAGATCTCGACTGCAGGGATGACGTCCTCGTACTCACGAAGATGAAGGGCTGTAAAGTAGAAAGAACGGCACAAAGTTTAACTTGCACTCAAGAGTGGATCTAGAAGCTGACACATTTCCACTGGACAGGTTCCCAACAGATTAATGTTTTAAACTAACTGGTTTTGTCTACAGCTGGAGAATGACGTAGAACAAGATAATATGTAAAAAATACAGAAAGCTCAGTCCAGTAAAAACCGTCATCTCAGCTGAGTTATAAACCAAGCTCTCTGGAGGCTTAGAAGTGTAAATCCATTTCTAAACCACCTAAAAGTGTTTTCCTGATTTTCCCCTGAGACATATTTCAAAAATCAGAGTGCAGTACATAATGTTAATGTATTCATATGCTCTGTAGAGTTTGAGAAGCTAAAAGATAAAATATTTTACATACACTACCGATCAAAGGTTTTAGACACACTTTTCTCATTTAGTGGTTCTCTTTATGTTTAACGTTATGTATGACTTATTTACATTGTACATAGATTCTCACTGAAGGCATCTGAACCACGAATGGGCACATATGGAACTCTGTAGCAAACGAAAAATTGTAAAAGAACTTCGAATATTTTATATTTTATATTCCTTAAAGTAGTCGCCCTTTGCTGTGATGACTGAAATATTAACCTCTGGCCGTCTCTCAATGAACCTCTGGGAAGTTCTTTCTAGACTTTCTGGAAAACCATTTCAGGTGACTGAAAGAATGCCGAGAGCAAAGCAGTCATCAAAGCAATGGGCGGCTATTTTGTAAAAATCTCAAATATTACAATGTTGAGAGGTATTTCACAGTTTTTGGTTACTACATAATTCCATGTGTGTTCATTCATAGTTTTGTTGCCTTTGGTGAGGATCTACAATGTAAATAGTCATGTAAATAAAGACCCCCATTAAGTGAGAAAGTTCATGTAAAACTTGTGACCGGTAGTGTATATATTATATGAATGTTTACATAGGTCCCTGACTGCCATCAAATCTGCATGTTTTTGACTGCTGTGTTACTGTAATGAACTGATTGTACCTGTACTCAGCTGTGATCCGCCCAGTTTGTTCACCTTACCTGCAGTCACCCCTATTGGTACCGTTTGCCTGGTTTGGTAAATTTACTTGGGTCCAGTTTTTTAAAGGTTTTTGTGGCACTAGTGGCCTTTATTTATTAGTAGCTAGACAGAAAGAAGGGCAGTAAACGGCCCGGGGCTGGGAACCGAACCAGGGACAACTGCGTTGAGGACTGTAGCCTCTGAATATGGTGCGCCTGCTCTACCACTGAGTCATGGGATGCCCAGGTTTAGTTTTTATAACTGATAGAAAATACGCCACAATGGAAGACTAAGGCCAGATGAATTATGATAGGGAAAAAAGGAAGACTTTCTCAATGAAACAATTAGAGGCAGAAGTGATTTTCTTATTGCAGTTTTTGAACACTGGGTGGCAGAAGACTCCTAGAATAAAACCACAGCTTGTGGGCCAGGCTGCAGTAGTTGTGCTCTTTTAAAGTGTGTAGAAAAAAAGAGCTGCAACTGAAATCAGAGAATGAGTTTTTTATCTCTAGAAATTAAAACAACTCTTTCTCAGCAATTTTTTTTCATAGCTAGTTGTAAAAACTTCCCCAGCCCTCCAAGTCATTATTCTGGTTAACTCTGGGAATTATTCTGCACCTGTCCGCATGGCGTTCTCTGTGTAGCCTGCATGGAGCTGCCTCTGGGCGAGCAGGAAGAAGTGATACGCTTCAGCTCCACGCCAAGCACAGTCAATGATGCGGTTGTCTGATGATGTTGCGTCTTCTTCAAGAAGACCAGCAAGTGCGAATGTTGCCTAATTAAACCCAATGATACACACAACAGTACACAATGTTGCCTTTAAACGCTCACAAATGGTCAAAAGGAATGTTAGACATTAAGCTTTATTGAAGAAAAACAGAAAACGAACTCTAACTACAGATGAAGTGCAGTAAATTACCTCTGACTTCTTTCCTTTGGCTTTGATCTGCTGTGATGTCTTCACCTGGTCATGGTAGTCCTCAACAAGCTGAGCAGCCAGAACGTAAAGCTTCTTCACCCTCAGAGGTCGGCTCATTTTCTTCCCCTCCTCATCCGCTATCTGCAAACAGAAGCCTCCATCACACCCCTCAATTCACTTTACAAAGGTTTTCACATTACGTCTTCGGCTCTATGTAGAAGCTCATGCCGCTGGTTGTTTGGTAGGTAGGTAGGTATAGATTACTACTGACAGATTGGAGGAATGTGAGGAGCCCGAGCCAATCAGAGACTTTAATCAGATCATTGTTCTTAAAGTTCATCCAAAGTTTGAAAATTTCTGATTCATCCTGCTTGAACAGACGGAAACGGAGCTTGGAGGGCTTCAAGCAGATCATGAATCTTTTTTGTGGTTTACGAAGTCAGTGTTAACTTTGGCCACATCCCACTCTGCCTGTGAGAGTTTTTATCCAAAGAGGATGTTTAATGCTGGGAAGCCAAATGTAGAAACCTAAAAAAATACTTTTTTTACAAGGATAAAAATAAAACTTTAAGCCTACCTTAAACATGAGTTTGGCTGCGTCGAGAAAGTGGTGAGCTTTCCGATAAAGTTCCACTGCCTCCAGAGTTTTATTTTCCTCTAGAAGATGAGAGGCATATTTGGAAAGAAGGGATTTTATCTCCTTCATGTTGTGGGCCCTTGCCAGTTCCACAGCTTTGTTCCACTGATGAAAAAGCAATCATTAAAGAGAAAGAACATCAGCTTTTGGTTTTATTTCAATACTGTAAGCACAAACATTACATTTAGGAAATAAACATTAAAATTCTCTTAAAGGCAACTTATTATTACAAGCATTTATTAAAGTTCAAAGCTCTAATCCCTCTTTAAAAAGCAGTAAAAGCAGGGCAGCAGGTTTGTTACTGGGAAAGAGTTTAGATCCTGTTTATGAAAACAAAAGCTCATCATTTTGTTACATTGTGTCAAACCATAAACCAACTGCAGCTAGGATAGAAGTTTGAAGGCAGGATTCACACTCCAGAGCTAAATATCTACGACCGGGCGGGCAGGAGTAGCCAGGTTGGCTGCTGTTCTTGTAGGATCCGTGCGTCACTCGGAAACCCCGGCGCCACAGTCTGTCTGCCTGTCTCACCTGGTTCAGATGGACGCATGTGTCCACAGCTGCTTTTGGCTGGTTGCACTTCAGGTAGGCCTTCACAGCCTGTTCACACATCCCCACGGTGACAAACATCTGTCCAATTTCCTACAAACAGATGGGCAGTAAAAAGGGATGCTGCATAAATGTACAATTTGTCCAAATGTCGTTACATTTCATGAAAAGAAAATGAGTGTTACTTTGGCGCACCGGTAACAGTTTGTGGTTTTCAGGGAGGTCCGCAGCTTGCTGCTCAAGGCCGTCATAATTCTCCAACCTGTAGTAACAATCTGCCAGCCTCTCTTGGTTACGGCCCTTAAGGTAGTATTGCACTGCGTTCACCCTATAAAGGAGGATGTTTAAAAGTGAGAACAATGATTCGCCTTCAATTTTTCCTGAGAAAAAAAAACATTGACATTCCGCCCATAAAACAAAGAAAACCTTTAAGCTCCTTCCTTTTGCAACTGTTTATTTTCAAAATCAACTCTTTTCCCCATTTCTTTCAGTTATCTTACGGTATCTTTCTTTAATATAATTACACAATGATCCACAGCGACTGTTAAACTGTAAAAAAAAAAAACTTTAAATGAAAGCAGTCTTCAGATAGTTTGTGGGGACACTACTTCAGCCTGTAATCCTTAAGTTGAAATAAATAAATTGGTATTTCTCCTGCTTAAGTTCTTTAAACTTATATGAAACAAAATGAGCCTTTTGAGATATGCACTGAAACCATAAACGGATGATGAAATAGTGTAAAGACAATCACTTATTTTTTGTTTTTAATTTTTGACAAAAATAGCTACTGTCTTATTATATATCCGTATTTTTAACTTATCTTCCATCACCAGACATATAGCATTAGTTGAAGTAACTTTTTAGCACCAAATGACATTTTGGGTAAACTAACTGCTGATTTACTCATAGAGTTTGAGTGGCCTGACAGATTGTGTATTTGCTATAATGTTTTTGGCAGCTACATCACTTAATTACGGTTATACGATCATGAGAAAAATATGGACTGATTATGTGAACAGTGAGAGTGACAAAATTGCTGTACAGCTCAGTAGTATAATGTAGGGTATTTTGGTGGAAAGTTAGTTGGAGAAATTGTAGTGCTGGAATCCGTGGACATCAGGGTAAAAATGCTGGTCAGAATCAGTGCAGACATTACATCTGTCTTAATGCTGCCAGAATTTCAGTGTTTCGAATTACAGTTTTAGCAACGAGAGTTCATCACCACTGTGTGAGTTACAGGTTACCTGGCCTGACCACAGAGAGCTTTTATATCCCTCCACTGGGTTATGGTTTGTTCCGCCTCCAGGCTACTGCTCTTAGACAACAGTTCTCCTGACTTACACCTCTTTAATGGATAAATAACTATATTCATCTTCAAATTTCAAAATTGGAGCAGCAGCTATCTTTATTTTCATCTGGGGTGATCACTAGATTCTACATTAAGCCCCAAGTTTGGAATTCTGTAAGTAATGTCATTACTGTTTGTCACATTGGGTTCACTTTTTTCTCTCCATATTTGTCAGTTTCAGACATGACAATCAATTTAATAACAACAACCCAGAACACAACTGAAAATAAAAATAAAAAAACTACTATGTATACATTCAATGGGTCAAATATGTTTAAATAATTAATTATAATAGTTTGGATATCGGATGCATATCAACTGTAGAAAGTATGTGGATATTGTTTCTATGCCACGTGTAAAAACACTCCCAGAGAAAATAGAAATGAAATACCACTTCTGTCTGTCAGCAAAGTAGTCTCCAATTCCATTATAGGCCTGCTCCAGCAGAGCATCATCAGCGTCCCCAGAGCCAGTTTTGAGTAGCTGCAGAACCTTGAACCAGTCTCCCAGCTTGATCCTTAGGTTGATGGCGAGGTCCCTTCAGAGACAGACACCATCACATTTAAACGACTGGTACAAAGACTGATTCAAACTCAAGAGAAGCTTGCATCATGTGAATCATTTGTCTTGTTGTACCTCCTGTCCATATGCAGATACATGCTTTCAGATTCCTCAAATCTGCCGAAGTAGGCTGCCACTTCGGCTTGTTTCATGGGCTCGCTCTGCAGGTTGCCCAGACGCTTGACAAACTGAATGCCCGGGTAGTCTTTGCAGCGGACAAAGGCCTCCTCGGCTGTCTTCAGATCCAGTTTTTGTAGGGCTGCCTCGGCCAGCAGATGCCTGTCAGATTCACAGTGAAAGATTTGGACAGACTATGTGAAATGACAAAGATTAGGGCTGCATGGCATCTAATGTATGCATTTATATTCAATTTGATTCACAACAAATGTCGTCTAGAGGCACTTAAGAGAAAAAAGAAAATCAAGCCAACCATACAGACAGATTCCAAGTCAATTGCATACATTTCAAGCTTTATAAAAGGATTCTTCAGTGGAAAAACCGACGAGCTGATGGCAAAGATTATTATTATTATTATTATTATTATTATTATTATTGCATTACAGATTGTGACTGATGGATGAGGAAGGCTGGTTTTGTTGTTAGATCCAGGTTTTGAGTGATCCTGCAAGAACTGACACCTAAGCCAGAGAACACACAAAAGCAACAGTGATCACATAAGGAGAAAGCTCTGATAGTCCTTCACTGTCATTCTATGCTAACATATCCCTGTTTATACTCATTTGGGAGCCAGAACTTTCTGTTGGCAGGGTAAAGAAAAGTTTAAATGCTGAACTGTATCAAAATTTTAAAAGGTGGACTTTTACTTTAGGACTTTACGATCTTTTCACTACATAAAGAACACATTCCAAATTCTGTTTTGTCTGCAGTGAAACAGAAAACAATACAGAGACTTATTATGATTTTTATTTGTATTCTGAGCTGCAAACCCTGGATCCATAAACTTCAACAAAACAAATCTGGAAAAATAATTCCAGCACTATGTTAACAAAAACTCACCAGAGCCTTGGGTGAGGATTGTCTTCAATGAATTGTGAAGCATCTTCAATGCCCACTTTCTCAATAAGTGCTCGGCTGTCTCTGAGGGAGCGGATTTCAAAGTTAATGAGGTTGTCTTTGTTTGGCCGCTCTGGATCCTGCAGAGAAACATACCGTGAACATGTAACACATGTGCATGGACTGGAACCTTTATGGGCCACATTCTGGTTATGTGAAGAGTCTATTTTTATAAGGAAAGTATGAATATAGTTGTTAAATGTCAGTTTACACATGTTACATTAAAAATGTGACCTCACCTTAGGTTTACAATATCTAAAATCAATATAAAAAAACGGAATCTTAAACTATTACAATGACTTATCATCCTAAAGGTTTACCTTCATAATTTCATCAAGCAAAACTGATTTGATCTCCAGATCCTCAAAGTTGCAGATGTATCCAGATGTTTGAATGGGTTCCTGTTTAGTACAGATTTAGAGTGCCAATATGCTTTATTTATGAATCAGGCAGCTGTATATTTGTTAATTATCTGGATCCCACTTGAAAACTCACTTCTGGGTCAAGGTTCCTGAACACGTACATCCTGGTCTTCTCCATCATGGCAAACAGATCAGGATTGTCATTTGCCCACTTCATGTCCCAGACATCTTTACGCTCAAACTTGGACGGATCTCCTGCAGTTGCCTGGTTTCTTGTCCCTTCGTCTGTGGCAGAATGAACGTCCAATTCCAACAAAGTCAGCAAGCCCGAGATGTCAATTATAGCCAGACGACTAAAGAGGATAATAAATCATGAGACTTTAAATCAGAAATGCAATGTTCTTCTGAGATTATCTCGTCTTATTCTGTAACACAGCGGATGTCAGCCAGTTGCTACCTGGAGTTGCAGTTTAGAGACAGATAATGGGCTCGACTGTTTGAGGAATACTTCTGGATGAGGCTCAGATTTGGAAGGCTGTATCTGTGGATGGCACCAGACTCACGACCCTGAAGCCACAAACAAAGATGTTTTCACAAACTTGTGACTTGTATTTAAAAGCCTTAGATCAGAGAGACAACAAGCCAACCAACATCTCAGGACAAGTTTATATGACCTGGATTTATTGGATTGATTTCCTGTTTCTCCCATTAATCAGAAAGGTACGTACCACCACCAGGGTTTTATCTGTTGCTGTGATGCAGCAGATAGGATCTCGAGTTGTCTGGGAAAAATTAAGCAAAACAAAACAATTAGAAGTCTCATTTGTCCTACCATACTAACTGCACATGTAGTATCTTGACATAGAAGAGAGACTGTTAGAAGAGCTTTTTGTGGAAGTGGGTACTTTATAAAACTGGGACTTTTGAATGTTTTTACTATACTGGAAAAAAAAAAAACATATCTTACTGCGAAGGCTTTTGAAAAATCTGGCCCATCATCATTGGTGCCAGATAGATTGCTGTCGATGTGATAGAACCTGCGGAGACAGGAAACTGGGCACATGAGAGTGAAAAAAAAGCACACAGAGAAGCAGCTGTCGTTCCATGGGTGTGATCTTTGGTCCGGGTGCATAACCAGTCCTTGCAGAGCATTAAAACACACCCATACTGTCTGGAACCTCAGTGGCATTTCATGAATGAATGAATCCCTTTCATTGCAGTCTCAGAGCCACACCTTTACACTGTAATGATGAGCCAATAAAGCAGAATCTAGCACCGTGGTGCTCCTACGTTTCAATAAGTGTTCAGTGATGCATTGTGTAAATCCAGAGGTGGGCTTTATGAAGACATCTTGTTTTGTTTGTAACATACATGTGCATTCCTTCTAAAATGTCTGTAAATGTTACAGGCATGTCTGGGCTCACCTCTCCCGGCCACCCTTCTTGGCTCTGGTCACCTGGTTGATCTCCAGGGCAGTCAGCTTCTTGGCCACTCTGTACTGCCACAGATAGAAAGCCTCTTTGGACGCAGCGATGACGTGTGTCCTCGTCATGGTAACAAACAGTGGCTCTAACCAGAAAGAGAACAAACTCAATACAGGGCGTGCAGCTTGAGAAGAAATTATTTTGTGCTAGTTCTTCCTCTTTTCTTATAGAGATTATGTGTGTAAATAGTTGCGGGACTTAAGTTACAAATAAAGAGAACAACACTCACACACGTTTTGTATCCTTCAACTGTTTTATTCATAATTTCTTAGTGAAATTATGAAAATATACGTGAATGCAAGGAGCCACAGTGCCTTGGAAAAGTATTCAAACCTGAACCACAAAATGTATTCAAAATATTTTGTGGGGATTTTATGTAGCACAAAGCAACACATAATTGTGAAACAGACAGAAATGATGGATTTTAAACCCTTTACAAATAAACGTTTTTAAAAAGTGTGCCAACCATATGTATTAACCCTCCTTTGCTCTGATACCCTCCATAGCAACCAACTCCCTTCAGAAGGCCACCTGTGTTTAATTTGTTCTCAGCATAAACACAGCTGATCTGTGAAGGCCTCTGAGGTTTGCTAGAAAACATTAATAAACAAACAGCATCATGAAGACCAAGGATCACGTCAGACAAGTCAGGGAGAAAGTTGTGGAGATGTAGAGAGGTTAGGTTATAAAAACAACATCTCAATCTCACGGCGCACTGTTCAGTCCATCATATAAAAATGGAAAGAGCGCACTCCCCAAATCTGACCTTTATGGGAAAGTGGCAAAAAGAAAGCCATTGTTGAAAGAGAATACGAGTCTTGTTTGCAGATATGTAGGGGACACAGCAAATACAACAGAGAAGGTGAGGAGGTTCACCTTCCATTAGGACAAGGACCTAAAACATACAGTCAATGCTAAAACGGAATAGCTTAAATCAAAGCATATTTATGTGTTAGAATGTCCCAGTTAAAGTCCAGACTGAAGTCCAGTTTAAATCTGTTGCAAGACTTCGAAATTAATAGTTAGATGTCCTCCATCCAGTCTGAGTGTGTTTAAATTATTCTCCAATGGAGAACGGGCAAACATTTCAGCCTCTTGATGTGATAAACTGAGACATAACCCCAAGAGACAGGCAGCTGTGACTGTTCTAGAACCTGTTTACTCAGGGGGGCAAGATATGGTATCAATTCCCACACTTTTCAGATTTTAATAGATTGTTTTTCTTCCACTTCACAAGCATGAGCTAGTCTGTGTCAGTCGAGTAAAAAGAAATCAAAGACGTTGAAGTCTGTGGTTGTAACATGACAAAATGTGAAAAAGGTCATGAGGTACCAATATATTCACAAAGCACTATATTCCGTAGTATGCAAATAATTTGACAAATGAACATTAAACTAACCGATATCAATGTATTTGGAGTCCAGAGGAGTACCAATGGAATTGCAGAGGATCAGGACATACTGAAAAATAAACAGAAAGTTAATATATGAACTGGATTACAAGACAGATTACGCTATTTTAAGGCACAAGGCATTAAAATGTAACGTTACCCTCGCAGGACTCCCAGGCTCTAACCGAACGTCTTCCTGTGAATCAGCAAATTAGAAAAACAAGATGGAAAAAATGTATTCTGTCCCAATTTCTTAACACTAATCAGGTCAGTGAGACTAAACAGCGATATTTTAAAAGCATTAGTAAAGCTGATGTCTTGTTTCTTTATTACCTGAGGTTGCATTTCATCTGCCTTGCTGGCCAGGATGCAGAAGTCTCCCGAGGTAGTTATAGACATCAAGCTCTTGACATATTTCACAAACTTCTCGTTGTTTTTGGTGTCCCAGAAAACTACACAGTACTCCTGCCGCTCTGGCTTCGTGTAGGCGTACACCACCGTGCTACAACAGTAGCCCCACTGGTGGGACACAAGAAGCCATGAGGATCATTTCTGTCCACAGACCATCCCTGGGAATTCTTAAAGCTCTGCTTCCCTTCTTCAGGATAAAACTTTTCTGAATACTTAAATCCTACAGTCTTTCTCTAAAACTGTGAATTTAAGTAGACCTTCTCTAGAAAGCATGAAACAAACTTATTGGGCAGACCATCAGGCTCCCATGAATTCTGCATTGTTTCTATCACTGTATCCAAAAGCATCTGACAGTATGGATGAAGAGTGTTAGTATTTACTTTGTAATCTGGTCTTATGTTGGCAAAGTAGATGTAAGAGTCCACAGCCAGGGCGATTCGCAGGCCTCCTCCCTCCCACGAGATCCCAGACATGTGCTTCCCGGGTACCTTCAGAGTTCTCAGATGCTGCATACAAGCAATCACCGGTGATAGTGTTAAAATAAACTTTTTTGAACCATTTCATAACATTTTTAAAGGCCAGGCTGGGGTTTATGTGTGAAATGATGATAACTATTTACTACAAGTTAAAGTTAGAATAAAAAACCTCTGACCCCTACCCTGTTAAAAAATAATAATAATAATGATATTGGTAATTACCGTCACTTCATATCTTTTCATATGTAATAACTTTAAAGATTCCACCTTTGGCTTTTTGAATTATAGAAATTATATTATCTACTCTCTAATACAGGCATGTGTAAAGCTTATTTTTAAAAATCTACATGCTCACCTCTCCAAAGGGTGTGTAGAACTGCACCACGTTAAATTCTTTCTCCGTATTTGAGGCTCTGAGGGAACCTGCCACTGCCAGCACGCTGCCACAGTGGTTCCACTGGATACTGATCACATTTATCAGAGTGTCAATATACACCGGGTCTGCAGAAAAATTAAGCCGTGTCAAATGGCTCTGCTGGAGAACGTTTATTTTGGATTCAAAACGAAGCAATGACGTAAGTGAAAAGGTTTTCGGTTGCTCACTCTCATCATTCTCACAGCGCATGATCTGACTCCTTCCATTGTCGAAACAGATGGCAAGGCACGGACAGTCCGGCTCAACGTAACCCCCAGCTCCTGCGTACCAGTGGATTCCAGCTATGCTGACAGCTCCAGTTGCCCCGGTGAGACAGCTGATGGCCATTTTCATCTGAAACGTAACGGCACGTAACAGGCTGACACATTTAGATAAATTTAAAGTCATCTGAAAGTCCACCATGAAATTATTATGCATTTTTCACAATGAAAAAGTATTAGAACAAACTGTGGTTTTAGGTGGAAATGTCACAATCCTTCTAATCTACAAGATCCATTTTAACCAAAACAATTTGTAATTCATGTTCTTTCATGACAACGTGAAAGACTGAAGGCTGTGATGTTCAACATGGCCTAATTTCACAACATATATACTCCAGTTGAGTTCACACACTCACTATGAAGTTCCCTTGATTGTCATAAATGTGTACTTCGCCGCTGGCCATGCCGAACAGCAGGATCTTACTGTCAGGAGACCAAGCAACATGAGCGAGCTGACTCCCCTTCAACTCCTTCCCCCAAATCCGGTTGCCTACAAACAGATTGGAGGAATCTTATTTAAAATGTCTGTATCCATTTATTCAAAACACAATAACTAAATTAATTCAAATAAAGGATCTCAAGAGAGTTTTTTCTGCTCTAATGCTATGTATTGTTTTCTCTTAAAGTAACAGCACCATCCACCGATCCGACGATGACAGCCCCATCTTCATACACAATGCAGATCTTCTGACCATCAGCGTTCCAGCTCATGCTCCTCACTACCGATTTGTTCCTGTTGTTAATCATCTCCTCGTACCATGCACCTGAGGACAGAACAAAGAAATACAACTAAACAACACAATTTTATTACAAAACAAATCAAGTCTCAGTTTGCCTGCTGTCCTCACCTTTGTACAGCATCCACACAATAATGAGTCCATTCTGGTCACTGGTTGTCAGTTTTTCATACTGTTCATTCCAGGTCACTACCTGCACTGCACCTGAGTGGGTTTAAGATTTTTATCCATGTGACTCATCTTACGGTTGTTACAACAGAAAGAAAATTAATTAAAAAATCCAAAAACCGAACAAAATTGAAGGAAAATAACTGGTACAAAATGCAGAGACAAATAAATTTATTCAATGCATGTGCTTTGATTGCACACCATTTGAAAATTCCCGACATGAAAAATGTAAAGTGTAATCAATTAAAATCCACGTTAATAAACAGACAGAAGAAACGACACATCAGTTACTGCTCAGCTTACAAAAATCAATCAGACAACGAAGCCCTGTCATTTAACACACACTAAGACAAAAAGCTGAAATATCAGTACAGCAAGTATGAAAACAACTTAAATGAACAAAGAGGTGTCCCTTTTATGGGAATATTTAAAGACTCCCTTTTTGCAGCACATCGTAGAAAGAAAGATTTCATTTCATTTCACAAAATACCCAACTATCGAGTCAGATGTAACTTTATATTTCATGCTAGGATGTTCATCAAATAGTCTATACTCAAAAAGTATGAAGAAGTACAGTATACCTGAAATATCACCCCATAAAAATGTATAAGGGAGGATCTGTTTTAGCTTGCAGATTCATTTCTTTCCGTTTTCTTGCAGGCACGCTCCTGCGATGACAATGCTATGCACAATACTCACCACTGTGTCCCTCTAAAGTCTGATTCATGGACAGGTTGCTAGGTGCAGCAAGACCTTTCAGCCTGGTGTCATCTGAAAGAGGTTTATGAGTTGATTCATTATTTATTGTGAGTTGCACAGTTTTAGGAAAACATATAATGTCATTGGTAAATAGAGCAGTGGTGCTACAACTTGCGATCCATAAATACCCTTTTGTCTCTCACTGCTCTCTTTCGTTTCTGTGATCACATTACTCAAAAATTGAATCTGTCAATTTTTAAGCATTTTCATTCAAATTAGGCGAGCACCTATCCGACTGTAAAGGTTTATACTGATCTAGTATTTGGAATGCAGAACAAATTGGGGATATAATTATCTGCAATTGAGTTCACTTGAATCAGTCCCTTGATTTATGGATGTTGTGCGTTTTAAAACAGCAGTTTTGATCAGTTCGCTAGTGCGTTTATCGTTTACACAACTGCAGGTCTGTCCCACCAATAGAGTGGTACCACCTCTGCTCATACTGACTGGACGCTGAGGGACCCTAGCTAAGCCTATTAGAGTTTCAGCAAATTTCTTTCTAACTGTAATGGCTATTGTTTTAGTCGCCTTTTAATCTCAGTCACACAAGTGTTACATAACATTTCAAACGGCAACAAATACACTCTGCCACATATAGAACTTTAATCCTTATAAACACTGCAGCAGGTATTTAACTGAAGGTTGACGATGTTCTAATGAAGCAAAACAAACTGATGACTATTATGTACTATTAAGTCGAGATAAAACATAGCCTGTTCACTTTGTTTTTTCTAAAAGTGATATACACAGGGCGTACAGATATTCATACATCTTCAACTTTTTGATTGTTTTTCTTTTTTAGTTATAATTTCATTAGCCCCATCAACTCTGAGCAGCTTCCCTCTCCCAGCTGAAGAAAAGCATCTTCACAACATGATGCTGCCACTACCGTTTTCACAGTGAGCAGGGTGTGTTCAAGTTGTTAGCTTTCTGCTGCACATAGCTTTTTGGATCTGGGCAAAAAAAATCTTTCTATTCTCATCTAACCTAAAGACCGTCTTTCAGGTGTTTGTTGTGTCTCCTACATGGCTTCTGTCAAACTGCAGAAGAAAAACTTGTTGGCTTTCTTTCAGCAGTTCAACAATCTTCCGCAGAGGTAAGATTTGTGGAGTGAATGACTAACAGTCGTCTATTCAAAAGATTCCTACCCGAGCTGGGGATCTCTGCAGCTCCTCAAAAGTTACCATAGGCCTTTTTCTACTTCTCTGATTACTGCTGTCCTTACCCTGCCATCTCTGGTGGAGTTGCAGTTGTGTCTTACTCTCAAAGCATCTCTAGAGGACTGGGCTTGGACATCCCTGCTCTAAGGCCTCCTTAGAACGTCTATCCTTCTACTAAAATACAAAATAAACACAGGTTGACTCTACTCAGCTTACCTGTCTGCGTTTCAAGCTTCAGCACCCTTAGCAGACCATCTTCTCCTCCACATGCAATGAACCCCTGTTGCTTGTTCCAGGAGAGGCATTTCAGATGGATGTTGTTGGGAATAGCGATCTACGGGACACGGAAAAATGACAGCCACGTTGTTTCCAGCATCAATTTAACTGACCTACTGATCAACAGTGTTACTGCTCACCTTCTTGCTGAGGTAAATGAACATGGCGGCTGTGGGATGATAGCGTATCCGACTTCAACATATAGATATGCAAACAACTTCTCAGTGAGGAAATTTTTCCGTTAAAACAAGCTAACGTTTGTCGCGTGGCCTCTGTTTTGAATGCGTCGTTTACTGTAGCCTACGCCGTTAGCTTAGCTTGGTTGGCCTTAATTACACACGCAAACAAAAGGAAACAAGTTTTCCCTTTTTTAACCGTACATTTTTAAAGCGAAACTGTTGTTACAATAAATAACGATGATTACAGCGTTTCGAAACGGGTCACAGACGAAGTTTGTCTGCTTCTGATGCTAGACTGGAACCCTCGATGGCTTTAGCTTCCAAACGTCTCCCATGGTAACCGTAAACCGGAAGCGCCAAGAGGATGATACCCCTGGTAGTTGTAGTTTTTATTGAAGAAATTCCAGCGACAAGCACATTTCGGTCTAGTTTCTAAAAAGAGTTGCTGATTTGCTTCTTCTTTCAAATGGGAGCTAGGTGGTACGATACCTTAGCTAATTATAATTAAAAAAAATGGAATTTGGTTGTCTATATTGTCCATATTATTTACTTACTGATTTAAAAACCAAAACCACTACTCAGTGATTCATCTATTTTGACAAATAAAAATCAAATGCAATTGGGAAGCAATATTCTGTTAAAATACACTGCCTAGCAAAAGCACTCATACCCTTTGAATTTTTTTTATAGTTGTTCATATAGCCACAAATTTCAACACAGAGTGGTGCATAGTGATGAAGTGAAAGGAAAATTAAACACGTTTTTCAAAATCTTTAAAACCAGTTTCATTTTGGCCTGCAAATGTGTTCAGTTTCTTTGAGGAAATGTAAATGCTTTGTAGAAACAAATCTCTTCCAGCTTTGCACAACTAGATATTGAACATTTTCCCCATTCGTTTTTGAAAAATAGCTCAAGCTTACTCAGACTTAATGGAGATTATCTGTGAACAGCAGTTTTCAATCGTGCCAAAGACTCTCACTTTGATTTAGGTCTGAACCATTCAACCACATGAATATACTGATCTAAACCACTGCATTATACATCTGGCTGTATGTTTAGGGTTGCTCTCCTGCTGGAAGGTAAACCTCACCCCAAACTCAAGTCTGCAGCCTCCAGCTGGTTTTCCTCTAGGATTGCCCCATATTTAACTCTTCCAATCTGACCAGCTTGCCTGTCCCTGCTGAAGAAAAGCACTCCCATGGTAAGATGCTGCCCCCAACATTTGTTATTAGTTGTTTGCTACACATAACAGAAGGCTAAAATGTAAAAATGTGGTCTCATCTCCCTGGAACACTGTCTTTCACATGTTTGCTATGTCCCCTACTTCACTTGTAGCAAACTACAAATGGGACTCTTTCAACTATGGCTTTCTTCTTGCCACCCTTCCATTATAAATGACTTGTGAAGTGCACAAATATTTCTTATCTTGTCATCAGATTGTACCACTTGAGCCAAAGATCTCTGCAGCTCCTCCAAAATAACCATGGACCTCTTGCTTCTCTGATTAATGCTTTCCTTGTCAGTTTAGGTAATCATGTGTTGGTAGGTTACACTTGTGTTATACTCTTTCCGTTTTCAGATGATGGACTGAACAGCTACCACATGTGATGTTTAAATTATTCAATACTGTTTATAACCTAACCCTGCTTCAAATAACTCTTTATCCCTAACCTTTCTGATTTGTTCTGATTTGTTTGGGATATTGTTTTAGGGGTATCAGAGAAAAACGGACTGAATACAAATGCATTTTGCACTTTTCAGCTTGTTAACTGTAATAAAAAAGCCAAGTATCATTTCCCTTTCACTTCACTGTTTTTCACTGCTTTGTGTTGGTCTATCAAGTTTGTAGTTACTTTTTTGTTTTTTGTAGTAACTACAAACTTATCTATATGCATAAGAGATATGAATATTTTGGCAAAGCAACATGACTGTCGAATAATTAAAATAATTATATTCAATTCAAAAATACTTTATTAATCCCAAAGGAAAATTCAATGTTGTTGTATATTATACAGGTAGATGCTGAAGGCTGTGGGCAGGAAGGATCTCCTGTAGCGGTTTGTCTTACAGCAGATCTGAAGAAGCCTCTGTCTGAAAACATTCTGTTGTTGTAGGACAGTCTCATGAAGAGGATGCTCAGGGTTCTCCATACTGTTCTTCATTTTTATGAAGAATCCTTCTTTGCACAATGATCTCCAGAGGTTCCAGAGGAGTCCCCAGAACAGAACCAGCCTTCTTTATCAGCTTGTTAAGCTTTTTTAAGTCCCTGGCTCTGATGCTGCCACCCCAGCAGATGATGGCAGAAGAGATCACACTCTCCACAACAGACTTATAGAAGTAATGCAGCATCTTGCTGGAAACACCGAAGGACCTAAGCTTCCTCAAGAAGTACAGTCTGCTCTGTCCCTTCTTGTAGACGGCTTCACAGTTGCATCTCGTCTCCAGTCTCTTGTCCAGGTGAGCACCGAGGTATTTATACTCCTCCACCATCTCCACTTCTTGTCCCATGATGGAAATAGTGTTTGACCTTTTCCTGTTTCCTTGCAGGGCTTCCTCAGCTTCCTGTGACCATCTTCTCACAGTTCTCTTTATTACATGTTGTCTCTGAACAAGGGGCTTATATTTCGAGCAGAGTAAAACAAGATAGTCATCTGATTTGCCTAGAGGAGGTTTTGCTGTAGAGATGTATGAGTTCTTGACATTTCTATAACACAAATCCAACATTTTGTTTTCTCTGGTAGAGAAGCTGACAAACTGTTGAAACGCTGGAAGTGTAGCAGAGAGTGAAGCATGGCTAAAATCACCAGATGCTGCCACAAACGCATTGGGGTGTTGTGTTTGTAGGTTAGCAACAACTGAGCTAATGACATCACATGCAGTGTCGGCAACAGCGGAAGGTGGAACATAAACTGTTGCCATAATAACACTGGTGAACTCTCTGGGTAAATAATATAGATGAAAACTTACTGCTAACTGTTCAATATCTGGACTGCAGAGACGACACTTCACAGTAACATGTCTTGGATGACACCATCTGCTGTTCACAAGTACTGCCAGTCCACCTCCTTTACGTTTGCCGCTCCTCTTTAAATCTCTGTCTGCTCGTATGGTTAGAAAGCCCGGCAGAGAGACGCTGGAGTCTCACATATGATCCTGGAGCCATGTCTCAGTGAAACACATAATATCACATTCCCGATACTCTGGTTGGGTCCTTTGTAGGGCTTGGAGTTCATCCAACTTGTTTCCCAACGATCTCATGATGCCCATCAGAATTGATGGAAGATGGTTTGAACTTCCTCCTTCTCTCTCTTCTCTTAGCTCCTGCTTTGCATCCATGGTGTCTCCTTTGCAACTCATCAGGGATTTGGTGGGGTTGTAGTTGAAGTATTATTTGAGCTTTTGAGATATTAATCAGCTGCTCGCAGTTGTAAGAAGCAACCCCGTTGCCATGGTGATGCATCATAACAAATGTCCAAAAGTAGAAAAGTATTAGGAAAAATCATTCCAGCTGCACAGCATCTGATACCGGAGAGGACAGTCATCCAAAAAAATCAATTATATCCGCTAAAAGAGAAATATGACTTCCCAAAAGAACCATTCAGAATGAAAAATAACAGAGCTACTCCAACCTGCTGCCACCTTGAGCGGCACAAATCTAGAATACCTATATATACCTATATATACCTATAATATATATATATATTATATATATATAATATATATATATAATATATATATTATATATATATATATATATATATATATATATATATATATATAAAATATATATAAAATAAAAATATACATATATATATACATATATATATAACCTGTCATAAAATTATTTATGAAAATATTCGAACTTTTGTTATGTCGTTACCTCTTATCACATAGTTACAATAAATACAAGCGATAATATAAAGACTATACAAGACTGAAGACAGATACGTAGAGAACATTGTTTCATTAAAGTTTATTTTTTGCAGCTGTTCCCATTAGAAAACATGCAAATAATTGATGTTATCTATTTCAAAAAGCACCAAAATACGGCATACAAATGTAGAAACACAAAGACAGAAAGGTAAATGCAATAAGAAAAGACTACACTCTTTAGCTTGAAATAATCTCTTATTAAAACCACCGCTGCAAAGAAAACTGGGCCAAATCTGAGTCACACGTGAACTCCCTGAACCATTTCATGACCAGGCTGAATTATATAACTTATAATTCGTTTATATGAGCAGATGTAAACACTTACAGTCCTGTTTAGGTGACTTTTTGATAACATGGGTAATAACTCCAGAGTTGATGTTAGTGCAAGTTTTTAGGAAAAACAGCACCAAAACAGCATTTTTATATTATTTTTGTATAAATTAAACACTCCGCAGATTTTCAAACAACATTATGGAATTCAAAATGACATCCTGGAACCCTAGTTGGAATAAAAGTGCTGACATTTTTCTTCTGGTGCCATCTTTGTTCTCATTGTTGGAATTCACCTTCAATGTTGCTTACTTTGTCTGAAAGTTCAGCAAGTGATCAAACAGTCAAGGAAATGCAAATGTTTACTGGAACAATGTGCTAATTTGATACAAAATATGGTATAATTATTACTGATTAAAGCAATTATTGTCTTTTTGAAATTAATTTAAATTGTAAAATGACATCTTAAATGGAGTCAAAAAAGGATATGTTTCCTGGTGAGCTCCTGAATGGCTGACTGCACTTTTTTCTGGAATACAAGCTGAGCTTCACACATGCAGGCATCTTCTGTTATTTCACTCCTCATTTCCTCTGAAACAATAAAAAACACATGTGGAGAGAGTCTGACAGGCCCAGAGGAAGTTTTTCATCTTCAAATGCAGGATACATGACAGAAGCAGGTAAAATATTTATATTGGAATCAGAGATTAATGTAAAATGAAAAAAATGTGTTACTTCACATAGTGTGGCTCAGATTACAGATGGCAGCCATGATTGGGATGATTTTGGATTTAGAGAGAGATTAGTACTTTTTTTTAACATTCAGGCCAATTAAGACCTAAACATGCTTACTTATTGAGGTCCACCTTCAATGGAATATTAAGACACATAACAATAATTAAATGAAGAGATATCCAGAGAAATATAACAACATTTCACAAAAAATTCCAACAAACTAACATTGTAAGAGTCTAAACCTTTTTCCTACAGAACCCTGGTCTTTAAACTGTGCAAAACTAGCAAAGGTACTGCTTGTCTTTGGACTTCAATGCCTTGGTTAGTATCAACTGCTGTGTTTCCAACAGCTGAAGGTTGCAAAAAAACAAAGGCATGATATGTGTGTTGTTGTAAACAAAACACACGTTATGATTTAAAGCTGCAGAAAAGGTTTAAGCACAAAGCAGTTTTGGAGCCGTTCCTGCAGATAAATAGTACAGCTCATGATTCTTTCGATGCTCAAGCAAATTTTTTTGTCTATGCAGATGGATTAAAAATAACTGAAATCAGGAGCATGAAGAAAGTATTTCTTGATAAACTCTGTTTGAAACTACAGTAAACTTTAAAGTTCCTGGTTGAATTTATGTCTTTCTGTAAAACCACTCTTAGCAATAGCTCTCTGGTCATTTTCTGTACGATTTTATAAGTTTCTTACATTGTTGTGGAGGAATTTGCACCACTCATCTTTCTAATATTTCTTCAGTTCACTTAAATTTGCAGACCATTGTTTATGCATAGCTCTCTTAAGGTCCAACTAATACATTTCTATCTGTTTAAAGTCTGGACTATAACTAAGCCATTGCAGCACCTTGCTTCTTTTCTTTTTTAGCCATTTTGTTGTAGGTTTGCTGCTGTGTTTTGGATCATTGTCCTGTTGGTGACCCTTTTTGGGCTAAATTTCAGCTATCCAAAAGTTAGACTCACTCTTAAACTCTAGAATACTTTGATACGCAGGGGTTCATGGTTGACTCAATGACTGTAATGTTTACTCGTCCTGTAGCTTCAAAACAAGCCTAAACAATCAGCCCTCTACCTTTGTGCTTTACAGCTTATTAACATCCCTACTTTGGTCTACGTCTTGCTAAAGGACATTTTTTTCAGAATTCTTGTGGTTCACTGAGATGCGACTTAAAACTAAGTCAGGCTGCCATATTCTTTTAACCTTTCTTCTGGCAACCATTCCAAAAAGCCGTGATAAAATTTAACATTATCATGCTGAGGCATGCCTACAGAATCTGAGATGAAGCTCTTAGGTTTTTTGTAATTTCTCTGAACATTGCACACTCTAACACTAGGAGTAAATTCATAGATACCCACTATTTTTGGCTTAGGTGTTTCCCACTTGTAAATCTTTCCCACCATCGATGGACAGTAAATTGTATAGAAACTGCCCTATAACCCTTCCCAGATAAATCAGAATCAGCTTTATTGCCAAGTTCGTACATACAAACATGGGAAGGAACAACTGATTATTGCTGATTTCTTTCTGTCTTGGCATTGTGTTAACACAGTCTTGTATTGACAGTTATGGAACTTCCAAACGTACATCTAAATAACTTTAGGGAAGCTTTATTTAGGAAATGTGGAGCTCGAAGCAGGCATACATTACCAACAACCTGAGGTGTGAGAACAGCGTGCCTAAACTGAAGTTAAAAATCCTTACGTGAACATGTTTTCTGGTCTGAATTTAGAATGTATCCTACTCGACACTTGCAGTTGTAAGAATCACCGTTGTTGATACAAACGTGCTGGCAGTCATGTCCCTGAGCACACGCATCTGAACCTGGACGAAGACACTGGGTCAGTTTATTCTGTCCACAAACATGTTTTGGTTATCAAATTAGTGTCCAATCTATAGTGTATTCTGTGGATATCTGAACCACGCAGTTTAAAAGAAATAGGTGGGAAAATTCCCAGATTGCCATCTTTGATAACATCAGACATTCAGGCTCTTGAATTTCTTTCAGTTGTTGGTAGTCTACACATGATTTTCAAGTTCTCTCACAAAGAAATTTTGGAAACCTAGAAGGTAATTTCTGTAAATTTTCTACCTTAAAACATGGAAAATGTAAACGTCTGTTAATTTTCTGTGAAAATCAGGCTGGATTTCAGGCAAAACAAAAACAAATAGCTGCTGGATCACTAATGGAGGTTCTGAAAGTAAATTTTCTTACGTGAGCATGTTTTTTGGTCCATGTTGAGCAAATATCCCAGCCGACACTTGCAGACATATGAGCTTCCACTGTTGACACAAATGTGCTGGCAGTCGTGTCCCTGAGCACAAGCATCTGAGCCTGAAAAGAGAAGCTCAAAGATCTGATATGCTAGAAACACTTTGTTTTGCAAATATTTTTGTGGTGCCTTAAAGAGCTGCACATGAAGCTGTGATGATTTACAATTGTGCATATTTTGATGCAGAGATGTTGAATGAGGATTCTGTTTGTGTTTTCCTGTCAGAAAAGGCTTTCACATCTGTGTGGCTCAGATAAGATGCAGTGAAGAACTGCTTGTCCAGAAAAGAAAAGTTTTAGGTGTGCCTGTTTTCATATCTGGATTAAACATATCCATCTTGACATTTGCAGTTGTATGAGCAATTAATGTTTACAAAAACATGCTGACAATCATGTTCATGAGAACATAGATCAGAGCCTGTAGCGATCACACATGATCTGACATCTCCAATAAACAGTGAGGTGGCTTTCCAACCGGATCCCTTTGACTTGGTATTGGACCGGTAACCACTAATAACATCCATTACAAAGTAAAGGCCATCACATTCTGTGAAGAAGTTCATATATGCTCATCATATGCATTAATGTTATTATAATTAGGGCCTTTTATTGATGTTTTAGAAATGTTAATTAGAAAACTTACAATTTTAATGACTTTTAAAAACAAGAAAGTTTAAATTAATTGGGGGTTTTCTTCCATTATTTTCTTGTGTGATCTTGTTTCATTCTCAAAGGGTTAAAATTGGCTCAAATATCTACATTTATCCCCAAAAATATTTGGTTAAATGTCCCTTAACAAGCCGCTCAACCTCCCACTTGTGTCCAGCCGGGTCTGTGAGCACCCTTAAATTTAGCCTTAAAACCCAAAACTAATATGATATTTAATTGCATAATTAGTCTTTTCAAAACAGTAAAAACTGTATCCTTACTTTATGTCAGACTTCAACGAGTACTTGTTATAATGACATTTTATTCAACCTCATTAATCAATGAGTTGCTACTGTGATCCAGAACAGTTCAGAAAAAATGCAGGACTTAAGGACCAGCTCAACAAAAGCATTATGAGGTTGGAACAATTTGCAAATGCAGAGCTAAGTCTCCTTAATTCAAACCCAGTCACTTCAGCTTTTGTTTCTGTGAAGCACACAGTATTAGTCTAATTTCACAAACCAAGGATGTAAGAATGCCTGAAGTTAGTGCCTTTTAAAAATCCAGATTTACCCTCTGGCAAACATTTCAATCACAATTTATTTCATATCTATAAAAAAAATACTTTAAATCCTACAAAACCGTAACAAAAAGAAAACTTTGATAAAGACTAATTTAAACCTTATGAGTCTGCAAACAGCAATTGGTAAAATGCAGATAAAAACCAAGTTCTTACATTTTCATGTTTTTTAGCCCCCCTGACACTAAATGTAAGAATCAACATTCATTGTAAAAATAACTTTTTAAGTCCCAGATATCATTGCTTTATCTTACGTAAGCATGTTTTCTGGTCTGTATTTAACATATATCCCACTCGACACCTGCAGACATATGATCCATCCCTGTTTTCACAAATGTGCTGGCAATCATGTCCATGGGCACATGGATCAGAACCTGAAAAGACACACATTATCGTGACAACATATCTAGTGGCACAATGCATTCTGGCTTTACAGACAAGGGGCTTAAAGCAAGTGATGCAAAGCTTTAATGCAACGATAATCAAACGAACCAAATTAAAAAGTTTACATTTTTGGTAATATTTGGGATCTGCTCAGTTTCTTTTAAAAATCCATAAACAAAACTTGACATAATTAAATTCTGCATGGCCCTATATCTCTCTAAAACCTCAGCATATCCACAGAAACAGACCAGAAACATACAAAAGATGTATGTATGTAAGCATGTTCTCTGGTCTGCATTCAACACATGTATACATTGGACATTTATGTTGACAGTCATGTCCAAGTGCACATTTATCTGAACCTGAAAAGCAGCTGAATCAATCATTCAACTTTTTTACATTGTGTTACATTACAACCATAAACCGTATTTTATCAGGATTGAATGTGATGGATCAACACAAGGTAGTGTATCGTCGGTAAGTGGAAATAAATAAAAATCTAAAAGGTGTGCTGTGTGTTTGTGTTCAGCTCCCTGAGTCAGTACTTTATAGAACCACCTTTTGTTGCAGTTGCAGCTGTTTTGGGGTTTGTCTAAACCAGCTTTGCTCATCTAGAATGTTTGCAAAAAAAACTCAAGCTCAGTTAGATGGGATACAGGGCATCTGTGAACATCAACTTTCAAGTCCATGGATTCCCGAAGGACATTAGGGTTGGACTTTGACTGGTTCATTCAAATAAACGCTGGAGGGTGAACCTCCTCCCCAATGTTAAGTCTTTTTCAGCTTCTAACAGGTTTCCTTCAGGATTGGCCTGTATTTATCTGTATTCCTCTTCCCAATAATTCTGACCAACTTCCCTGTCACTCTTAAAGACAAAGTATCCCCACGACATGATGCCACCACCACCATGGAGAGGGAGTGTTCATGGCGATGAGCTGTGTTAGCTTTCCTCCACACATTATATTATGATGTAATCTGATCAAAGAATATTTTTCTACTTTGATGTCCCCATATGTATTGTGGCAAACCGTAAGTAGGACCTAATATTATGTTTAAAAAATAGCGTTCTTCTTGTGAGACCATTGATTTCGCTTGTGTGTTACCTTGCATATGGGGTCTCAGTCACTTTTAGATTTTAGTCAAGTACAGACAGCAAAACCACAATAACTCGGTAATAGAAAAGACAAACATTTACTACTAAAAAATCCTGTTTTAGAGTGCAACACAACACCTGAGTGAGGGACCTTATTTTCGTATGCAATGTATTTAGGGATTTGACTTATTGAGCTTTCTTTTAAAGAAAAACTTAGAGGGTTTTGATGTTTTTAATTTATTTCCATTCCACTGCATCTGGAACATGGTCAACTTGAAGACCCCTGACTTCTGAGGCAAATTGGAACTTTGTAAACCTTTAGCTTCTTAATATGAAATCCAGACAAACTATCAGTCACAACAGCTGGAGCTTATGATCTATTGAGAGAAATAAATGTTCTTACGTGAGCATGTTTTCTTGTCGGCATTCAACACGTATCCATTTCTACACTGGCACATGTACGAGTCACCACTGTTGACACAAATGTGCTGGCAGTCATGTCCCTGGGTACAAGCATCTGCAACTATAAAATAGCCATCAACACATCAGGTTCACACGTTTTTCAATGGGAAGATTACTTGTAAGGATTTATAAAGTTAAACTAGAACTTCTCCATCTGGATCTCTATTTACAGACCTTAAACATGCATACAGTTTTATTCACACCAAGATTTAAACATGAGTTGCAAAACCAATTAGACAATATAGCAATGACAGCTTACAGTTCTTCTGCAATATTTGGTTTGTTTTTTCATGCAAATTCACAACAGTGTCATCTGCATACATCTGACAAGTAACATGAGGTGGACAAACCTTAGGAAAATCACTGATATACAAACTAAAAAGAAGAGGACTCAAGGTAGAACCTTGAAGCACACCAAAATTGCTGTCAACTATTTTAGAAAACTTGTCATTTATGACAGAACTTGTTTTCTATTACTTTTATTTTATACCATCTAAAAAAAAGTAACCTTGATAACTTGGAAATTATCTCATGGAAAACTGGGATTTTTACATAAATCATTTAACCATCTTTCCTTACGTAAGGCTTCTCTACACTACATGTTGAAAAAGATTAGGTTAAAAACAGCTGAATAGTGAAATACTGATGAGATTAAAAAAAAACTAAATCTTACGTGAGCATGTTTTCTTGTCGGAATTCAAAACGTAGCCTGAGCGACACTTGCAGCTGTACGAGTTCCCACTGTTGACACACATATGCTGACAGTTGTGTCCTTGAGCACATGGATCCAAACCTAGAAGAAAACACTTCAGTATCTGATTGGCTTATGCCTACTAAAATCTGAATAAAATCAGTTTGTCTTGTATTGTTTGGTTAGTTTGTGAGTAATTAGTTAATTTGCCACATGCAAGTAAGTTTGTAGGATTTCAACTCAAAAGATATTACATTGAGCTTATTTGATTTTAATTTTTATTATTTGTGCAGAAAGATGAATATTTAAATAGTTCAGTGCTTATAAATACTAGTTACGACCCATTCATAATAGAACTATGCAGTCAAATAAAAGGTGAATCTAATGGCAAAACTACTGAAGAATTTGTATTTCTGAACTTTTCCTCAGAAAGGAAACAGAAGTTATTCACACTGGAACACAGAGTTCACTCCATAGGTTCAATCAGATATTTAACAGCAAACTTTTCTGTTAGTATCAAACATGCAATGGGCAGTAGGCTTGATATTTGGGCTATTGCATGACTGGCGCCCGATAGTTTGGCTGGTTCAAGTTGGAATATGAGGCATAAATACTGTAATTTAATTTATTTAGATTATCGGTATTGTTTTCTCTGAAATACTTCTGCATCATCTCTCAATGTCACTTCTAAACAGTTTTCCATATACCTAAGCTGTTTGTACGGATCAACTTTCTAATCTTGTCTGGAGAAAGATAAACTGAACACTGTGTTTCTATTGAATTAATGAGATTTTTAAAATTAATCTACCAGCAATGTTAAGCCAGCTTTTCTCAAACAACAAACAGGAATTGAATGTATTTAGAGAACGCTGTATTTAGAGGGAAAGCAAACATTTTTTGGACACAAGAGTTGACATTTTGAGAATTTTGTTAATAGTGTTTTGTTAAATGTGAACCACCCTTTATAAATTTTGCTAATACCCTTATGTTAAGATAATATAATTATTTTAGAGTAGGCAAACATTTAAAAAACAACTTTAAGAGTAAGTTTCTTGTGTCACAAATTGGAGTCATGTTGTTTTTCTATACTGAACAGTAAACATTGCACGTTCTTACTTTTTTAGCCTGTGGTTAGCTTCAATATTGAATTTAATTGGTAACTAGTAAATTGTGAAGAGCCTGGTATGGATGTTCATTAACCTTCGTACAGAGGCTACTGCTATGCTTAGTTATTCAAGTGTATGACATAGTACTTGGTAGCGATGAGAACGTGCATCAAAGACAAAAACTATAAATAAATACATAATGTTTTAAGGACTTTTTAAAGCTCCTGTAGCAAAGCACTTGATTATTTTGACCCACTTTAACAAATAAACTGTGGCTACAACTGGTAAACTGTAAAAAAAGACTGTAAAGAGTTTTGCTAAAAGCTGCTAATAAGCCAAGCTAAGCAAGCATTAGCTGTCACAGAGTATGCTTAGGTTGCTTAGCTGAGATATGAGTGTGAAGTATATTTCCCATTCAAAACATGGTAAAGTAATAGAAATCACATGTTTTACGGCCTAATTTAAATCTTCTATATTAAAATGTTTGTCTATTGTCAGTCTCCTCTTTTAAACTACCAGCAATATTTGTTTTTGCAAAATACACATTACATTTTCAGCATTAAACGTTGAACATTGCATGGAAATAATGTTTATGTAACCTGTTGAGGTGGTGTTAATTTCCCATACTAAACAGTAAACGTTCAAGTTCTTAATTTTGGAGCTTTTCTTTGGTTATTTTTAACAACAATCTTTAATCATAACTACCTCACTTTAAAGGGGCTTGTTTCAAACTTTATTAACCTCATGCTGAGCTAGCCTAGCGGACATTGTTAAGCTGTTAGCTTTGAGGGAATCAGCTATTTGTCCTAATAAAAGCTGAAAAAACCAAAAATGTTGCCTTTTTTTAGCTTTTTTAAAAGCTCCTACAGCAGAATGGTTACTGACTGTGAGTCTGTGCTTTTAAATTTACAGCAATAAACAACTGCATGAAATATACTTCCCCATTTTTTGTCGTTTTTTTTAAAATAAAACTTTACATGTAGTATACTTTATAGGAGCTTTGACAGAGAAGGCTACTTGAGTCGCTTACCTACATTAGATATAAGAGAATGAAGGTAAATTCTTATTTAAAACAAAAAAAATAATATTTTCCGAAATGATTAATGTTTTTTTAAAGCTCTTAAAGCAAAGCTGTTGCCTTTTGTGAGTCCCTGGTTTCAACGGCTTTTCATTGGCTTGCAGCACAGCTTACAGCAGCAGCACATTTCTGTGAACAGAACAGACAACATCATATTAGGTTTCCAACATTTTAAAGAATGTGGCCAGAATTTGAATCTTCTCTTCTTTAAGTTGGTTAGTGTGGGATTTATTTTTCATGTTTAATGCTGACTGCATTAATACCACTCAGTTTTTTTTACAGTTGCTAATTATCTTTTTGGTAGGATATTCAGTTAGAACAAGTGGTAAATTAGTATTTATTTTGGGTTTGTACATAAAACTAAAGAAGAGGACCAATAGCTTTAGAATGAAGATCCCCTGTATGGTGCTGCCCATATGCTCACAGGTAAATAGGACCGATCTGACATACCGTTGTTCCCTTTATTGTCACGCTCAATTTTCATTCCATTATCGTCTTCCCTGCCATTTAGGCCTAGTCCGTTATCATCAATACCTGCACTCCCATTTTCATCATCCTTACCACACAAGGTTTCCCTAAATTTGGATGTGAGCTTCTCGATCACACCATAGGTCTCCACATAGAAGACATGGTCATCATGTGGTTGGCTGGCCATAAGCTGCAGAGAAGTCATATCAGCTCTGTCAACTCCAACTGCATAGATCTCTATCCCAGATGCTCTGGCTGCGGCTGACACCTCCTCCACCTTGTCCTGGGGCCTCCCATCAGTGACTATAATAGCCACCTTAGCAATGTTCATGGAAGCAGTTCGAGCCCCAGCCTCCTTGGTGAAGGCTTTTTCCATGGCAGTCTTGATGGCCATGCCCGTCATGGTGCCTGAAGCCAGGGGCACGACCTGGCCAAGCGCCTGCTTCATGGAGGATTTGTCAAAATAGGTGTTGAGGAGAAACTCAATCTTGACTGTGCTTGCATAATTAACAAGGCCGACACGGGTGGCATCTCTGCCTATGACCAAGCTGTCCACCATGTCCTGGAGGAACTCTTTGGCCTTTTCAAACTCAGCAGGGCGCACACTGCGGGAGCTGTCTATGATGAAAACCAGGTCAATCGGACGATTTTTGCAGTTAGTTCTTGTTGCTGTAAATGAAAAAAGTAAAGAAATTGTATTCAATTTATTTGCAGAAATTAGAGGCTCTTCATTTTAGAGAAAAATATTGTTACTATGAAAAATTAATCAAGTTATTTGGTCTCTGTGTTAAACTTTGTCTTGACTTTTGTGTTTCATGTTTCCTTGTTAATTTGATTGATTTTCTTCTTATAACATGACCTAATTACTAATTAACACACCTGCATTGCATCACTGCCATCAGTACTTGTTTTCTGATGATTCTTTGTTTTTCATCGCAATGTCCTAACATAAAACAGTTCAAATTGTCAAAAAAAAAACAAATCGTACTTACTGAATATAATATGTCAAAAAATAATGATAATGATAATGGTAATGGTGTTAGTGATGATGACAGTAATAATAATAATTGTTGTTGTTATTGTTATAATTATTATAATTATTATTTTTGCTGATGTTGTTGCTGCTAGTTTTGTGTTTTTTTTTTATTTCAAGGAAATAAGGATTGTTCTTGCTACTGTAATTGTATTTCAATAGATACTATATTGACAGGTATACTATTATTAAATGTGTGTATGTTACATTGGAATTAATTATACGTGTAAGATTATCTGGGTAATGTAAGAATAAATGGATAAGGAGTGAGAATAAATATAAGTTTGCACTCCCTTGAATATGTAAATCGTAAGAGTTTTCAATTATGTGCTGTAAATATTCTTGTACATATTCAAAAAAATAATAAAAGCTAAAATCCCAAACATGGATAATTAAATATCTGGCAGTAGGTTATCTTGTCCTTTTATGTAAACTAGTTCAGAGAACTAGCTTACTTTCTATCATAGTTTGTGTAAAAGTTAAATTTCAAGATTTAGCAAAATATTTAAAACATCAAGATTTTCAGTGAGGAGCACAGCAGTGGCCATTTTCTTATTTCTAGTGAGGACAACCAAGCAAAAGCACAATATTAGAAAAATACAAAGTCTTTTCATTTTTTTATGTTATTGAAAATATTAATACTAAGACCCTGAAAAAACGTGCTCCAGAAAAGCAAAGAACAAGGAACTAACGGAAAATTAAAAAAACAAAACAAATGGGAGCTAGAAAAAGTATCCAAATTCACAAAGTTCTGGTTTTAGTTCTGATGTTTAGTGAGGCCCGGTACCTGCGCTGCTTCTGATGGTTGCTGGAGAATCTCCAGCAGGCTGCAAGGAGCTAGATGGTGCAGCTTTGTGCTGAAAGGGCTTGGACCCAAACCAGGAGTTATTGGCACCATCTTTGCAGATTAAGAAGACGGAGAATGAGTGCAGGATGTGCATTGAAAGAAAATATTGTTGAGTTTTAATAATATTTCAAGTCTTAATAAATAAAGTAACAATGTTGACCGCAATCCTACATAAATAAAAGCTGATGTTCTATAAGTTCTAAGTAAAATGATGAGTAAGTTCCACCTGAACGCATGTGGACAGATGCGTCACCTCTCCGTCCCTCGCGCCTCAGGTAGGTATCGGCACCTGTGCGCGCGCCCCGCCGCAGCTCAACGCTTCTCTCGTCGCCCCGCCGGACCTCCTGAAAGCGTTCCGCTCTCTGCGTCTCTGAATACGTTTGCTCGACCGGTGCGAAGTCCTCAGAGCGGCCATAGCGCCATGGAGACACCCAGCCCTGAGATCCCACCGCCAGGATACCAAAGACCACCAGCTTCCACGTCAACGAAACCATGTTGCCTTCTTCCAGCTGGTTTACACCAGGGCCCACTCCTACTTATTTGCTGCACGACCACTGCCCACAAGGCGTGGAGAGCCACGGGTCCAATCAAGACCCTTTAAATCCTTAAGTAGTGGTTAATCAAAGTTTTTACAAAGATGCTCTGAATTAAAATTCCTTAATTATTCTTACTTTCTGAAATAATAGTTGGGGGGAATTTTATGAAGTACTTAGCTTTTGGATAAATTTTAGGTATTGGATACAGTGGCTTGCAAAAGTACCTAAACTGTTGGACATGTTATTGCATTACTGTAAAAGAAAAGTATGGTTTACATTTTTTTAAGTGGGGCATGCATTTGTATTTGGCACCCTTTATTCTGATATCTCAGAGTAAAATCAATTGCAACCAATTAACTTTAGAACTTACCTAAGTTAGTCCAACTGTGTGTAATTAGATTCCAGTCTAAAATCAGTACAAACTCGTAAGGTCTTCACAGAAGACCTCAGAGGTTTGTTACAGAATATTGGTAAACAAACAGCATGATGAGGACCAAGGAACATGCCTGATGGATCAGTTCACATTGATAAAAAAACCACAAAAAGCCCTGATTTAACACGTGGAAACAGGTGCTCAAGTCACATGATATCAAACTGGACCTTTTGGTCTTATTACCAAATTATGTGTGGAAGTAAACTAACACTGTACCTAATCCGGAATACACCCTCCACATAGGAAAAGCATGGTGGTGGCAGCATCATGCTGTTGGGATATTTCTTTTCACCAATTACAGTGAATTTATAGGAAGATGCAGGGCAATCCTAGAGAAAAGGGTGTTTAAAGCTGTGAAAAACTTGAGAATGTGGTGGAGGTTCAACTTCCAGCAGAACAAAACCCACAGCCAGAGCTACAATGAATGGTGCAAATCACAGCATACTCATATGTTAGAATGACCTAGGTGTTGAGCTCTAAATGTCCAGGGGGTTCGCAGATTCCCAGCTGGAGAGAATCACAAAGTTAAGAATCTAAATCTTGAGAGCAAAGTTTCCTTTTGTTGTTCGGATCAAGAAACATTCTTCCTCACTGTTAGTCCTGCTGTTCTTTTTCACATTTGAAAGGATTACATATTAAGTGCAATAAGCTCCAAACTGATCATCATAAATTAATTCAACCTGAAAAGACTCACAAATGAGAGAAACACAGAGATGGCAATTAGAGGAGTTTATTAGCTGATGCTTGTTTTGGCGCTCGGACCCTTGTGGAAGACGTGGATGCTGATAATGACATGAACTTGAATGAAAATCTTAGGGTTAGACTTAGAGAGGTTTCCCTCCGGGATCCTGATAATGGTGGTGGAGTGGAGGCCTGAGGAGATAAGGAAGTCGGAAGGAGCTTGAAGCCTGATGGTGGAGATTGGGTGGAGGAGGGTCGAAGCTCAGCTGAAGAGCAGGAGATTCTGCGCATGAAGGTCTTTTAAAGCGAAGCCTGGAGGGATGATTGGCTGAAGAGGAATGTGGATCAGGAGCTGATTGGTTGGAGCGGAGAACGTGGTGGAGAAGTCAGACGGAGCCGGAAGTGGAGGTGAGTCTTCCAAGTTAAATTTTGATCTAAACTCCTTTTGAGGGATATTTGTGAAAACTTTTTCATGGCTTCTTTATACAAACATATAACCAAACAGCAAATCGTTCTTAATTTTCACTCATACCAATGAGTCACAACATCATGAGCTCTCACAGTGAAGTTATGTTTCTCACAATGTTCTGCTGGATTCCATCACTGCAGGGCTCCAAAGACTTAAGAAATGCCTTTGCCTCATCCTGCCGGTTGAACTGCTGGGACTGATCAGGGCAGACAGAAGATTCTGTTTTATACCCATAAATTATGGCTAAAAATAACATCTGTTTATTCAAAACAACCTCAACAAAAAGGTTAATTTGAAGCATGCTGCCCTCTTGTGAACTTTAGTGTTAACTGCAGCATGGAGGTTTCAGAGGCCCCTTACCTCAAGGGAAAGCCAAAGACAAAAACCTTTATTGTTCAGACTGGTTTAACTGCCGAACTCCTGTGACGGTGACACGCAATCAGAAATTGTGAATGAATTCCTCTTTGTGAGGGATTCAAATCACCTGGCCATTTTCACGCCAGAATTTTATTCTGGGAATGTCAGTGGGATCAGTCTGGTAATGCAAATGATCCACATCTGCAGTAGGCAAACTTTATATGAAAGGAATTTTCCAATAACCAGCTCACACTGCATGGAGCTGAAAACCCAGCACACACATCTGATTAAACTGTGAGCACCATGTTTCTGTTGAAGTTACTTGTAACGATCATGAGTGTGTTTTACTCTAGCTCTGAAAAGAAATATTTGCATCAGTACCTTTCTGGGGACATTATGATTGGAGGTCTTTTTCCCATTCACCAACAAACCAAGAGGGTGAATGATTCTGGTCCGATCATCTGCAATAAGTAAGTGTGTCCTCAACAAAACAAATCCACTCACATAACTAGAAAATGTATTGTTTATTTTATGCCTTCTTTTGTAGCTATAGTATCCAAATGATCCTGCGCACCCAAGTGATGATCCACGCCATCCAAGAAATAAACCAACAATCGCCAAGACTGCTGCCCAACCTCACCCTTGGTTATGACATCTATGATACTTGTAATGATGTCAGTCTGGCCATCAGAGCAGTTCTGCAACTGCTGAGTAACCAGTCAGACCCTCAGATGTGTCCCATACCTACATCCATCGACTCTTCCTTGCCTGAGCCCAAGACCAAGGTGGTTATTGGGGAGAGGCGCTCGGAGGTATCCATTGCCATTGCAAGGATATTTGCTCTATCATCAGTCACCCAGGTTTGTCTCTTGCTATGTGTAATTTGTAATACAACTTGCCTAATTGTAAATATATCCATATTTTGTCACATACCAGATATAAAGAGTCAACACACCCTGAAACTTAAATCTTCTGATAACTTTTTCCACCTTTGACGTGTGATAAATCCTGTACAGTTAGACTGAAAAGCAAACCAATCTGTCAGGAGGGAAAATATAGAAAATAATAATATATCTGCAACAGTCTGGTGTTATAGGTGCACACATCCAAAACTTGGTTGAACCACCTTTTGATTAAATTGGCATCCCATGTCTGGATTTATGAATATTATCCACTCTGCCTTGAAAAAGTTCTCCAAAATTTTCAAATTGTGAGAACGTTTCTTGTTCAAATCGCTTTTTAGGTTATCACACAAATTTTCTGCAAGATTTAGTCCTGAATAAAAGCTTGGACATTCCAAAATTTAAGTTTGCTCCCGTAAATAAAAATCCCGAAAAATAAAATCCTTCTTTATCTATAGCTTTCTAGCAGTCACCTGAAGATTTTGGGGTTAAACTGACTGGTATACAAAACTGTTCACCATTTCATTCTCTTCCAAACAAAAACAGTTTTATGAAGGAAAGTCACCACCGTGTTTTACAGCGGGAAAGGTATTCTTTTGGTGAAGTTTGACTCTCTCTGTGTTGCATGGTATATTTACAGTGTTGTACCCTCTCCTCAAAGTACGGCTTTACCTAAAAGATCCAAATGACCAAATGTTATGAAAGTCTTACAAGGACACTTGAACTTTCTTTCAGGTTATTTAGATTTTTTGTAACTGATGGCAGAAATGTACCCACGAAGACTCAAATGGTGGTTCAACAAAGTATTTTTTAAGGCTGTGTACACTTACACAACCAGGCAATTGTTGCTATTTTATTCATTACATTTTACCCTCAAACTGATTTGCTTGCTTTTGTAGTTAAACTGTACAGGATATATTTTACATTAAATGTGGAAATGTTTTATGTGATAAATAATTTTAACATCACGAATACCTGGCATTTTTATAGGGGTGCGTATACTTTTTATATCCGCTATAATTTTGTTCCTGCTCCCCACAGATTAGTTATGGATCAACCAGTGAGCTGCTCAGCATAAAAGAAAAGTTTCCCACCTTCCTAAGGACTGTTTCCAGTGACAAATTTCAGACCAAAGCCATTTATGAGCTTGTGAAGTATTTTTTATGGCAATCAGTGGCCATTGTGGGAAGCAGTGATGAGTATGGGAAGTACGGCACCGATAGCCTCCAGAAGCTCTTCAGTGAGAATAATATTTGTGTTGACTTTATAGAGATTCTCCCTGATAACTTCAATAAACACCATTCACCAAGAGATCTGGTTAAAAAGTTTAGCAACTCTAAAGCTGAGGCCATCATCATGTTCACCAAAGACACCAATGTTCCTATCATCATTAAAGAAGTTATTGAACAAAATTTCAGCAGAACCTGGATAGCTGGTGACGCCTGGTCCACTTCTCCTGATGTCTTTAAGATAAAAGGCATCGAAAGGATCGGTCCCGTTTTTGGATTCACCAGTAAACAGAATGATGTGCCTGGCTTTCAAGATTACATCAACTCTAAGTTTGAAGGATCTAAAAATGCCATTTTGAATCATTATCAACTTTCTATAAATGAGTCCAAAGATGACGAGGATTGTAATTGCAAGAATAAGACTTCCAACTCAAACTGCTTGCAGCACTACATTGACCATGACGAATCCTACAGCATCTATCTGGCTGTCCGGGTCATTGCAATGGGCCTCAAAGCCTTACTAAAATGTGACAATCAAAGCTGTGAACGGACCACTTTTACCGCTTTTGAGGTATAGTAAAGAAATTTCTTTGTTGTTGATACAAGTCGTTATTTACAAATGTCTTTTTATGTGTTTGGTTGAGATTTTTGGCAGAACATAATTGGAAACATATCTTCAAACTTCTACAGATAAATCCTGTTTTTGTTTGACTAGACCATTTTAGCTGCTTCTGGTAGTAATTATTTTTGCAGATCAAACAACTGCAGAATAACATATTTTTCTTTGGTTGAAATAAATTGGTAAAAAAAAGGTAGTTGGCAGTTTACAGCTAACACTGTTTCCTTAAAGCTAACTCCCTGTTAGCAACAAAGTTTCCTAAATTTGGTGATAAACTGGATCTTATAGCAAGAAAAACACAAGTCAGTTTCAGGACTAGTTAATTAATTTCCCAAAACTTAGTCAGAGGATGGATGCTTCAGACTGCAGTTGTGACAATGATGGGAGTCACATTTTGCACATTAGACAGTCAAATTCTCCAATATTACGACATGCAGCGTGTTTAGATGTACCCGTATGGGAGCAGCTCCTTGCAACTCAAATTAAGTAGAGACCCATATCTGGTCTGCATTGGAATAAAAATAATAATGATAGCCTGTAAACACTCCTGCTGGTATTTACAGGTTTTTGTCAGTAAGTATATTTGAATTGCTGTTCCATAACAAATAAATACTGGTGTACAATTTGTCTCCACAGCTTTTCAATGCAATCCGCAATATCAACATCACTGTAAACAACACAACTATCTTCTTTGATGAAAATGGAGATCCCAGTGTGGGATACGACATACTGTTTTGGAACAAATCCAATACAGGCATTAACATAACAACAATCGGAGGATATTGGCCAAATATGAACATTTCATTTCACAAAAATCTCTCACAGCTGATACACTCTGGGAATGTAAGATGAAGATTTTTTAATCAGCAAAATACATGTCTGATGGCCATGTGCTAACTCTGTTGTATCTTTTAAAGGTGTCTGTTTTTAACTGCTCCAAAGTATGTCAACCAGGACAACGGCTGAGATTAAATAATGGAAAGTGCTGCTATGACTGCGTTGACTGTTCATCTGAAGAGTATTCATTTGGAAATAGTAAGTGTTTTTTTGTTAATATTTATGCTTACAACGCACTATTTTGTCTTTACCTACTTTACTTGTGTGAGAGGCTGCTGTTTTATTTCATATCAGTGCATATAGAACTGTAGTATTAATTACTATAAGTACTTTTCCTTTTACAGATTTCTTCTGTTTTAGCTTTTTTTGCACACATTTAATCAATAAGGGAAAAGGTATCCAAACCACCCTAGCCCTATTTGAAGCACAGATGAAAAACTAAGCCTTTGACATCTATTAGTCTGAGGGTTGAAAAATTATTTTTAAGGTCGAAGAACACATTAAACTACTGTGAGACCCATTTTCCTCAAATGGAGAAAACATAGAACAGTGGTGAACGTTCCTAGATTTCCTACCCAAATTACTCCAAAAGGCCTCGCTTGACATCCATGGAGGAGTTCCGACCCGCTGCTGACAAAAAAACACAACATTTTATCAATATTGAGTAAAATGTTAAAAGGTTTCATATAAATTAAATTGATGTCTGTTTTTAGAATTTTTTTTTTTTTGCTGGTTAATAAATGCAGTTATAACAAAAATGCCCTTTAATTTGTTTTTCACATCCTACCTCACAGGCATACACATTATCCTATCAGGTTTCAGCAGTAAAAGTAACTATTTCAATTTTTATTATGTTTTTGTTAAGTGGTAATTCTTTGGAAAGGTAGGCAGAAAAAGCAGCAAGCTTTACATAAAATGAAAAGTATATAATTTGCATGCATTAAATATAGAGTGTCACATTCTTGAGGCCATGGGAAATAAATATGATGTGTGAACGCTCAGCGTATTCAAACTGTGAGTCAAATATAGATGTTTTCATGCTCCTTGCAATAGTCTAATCTGAAGCCTTTCTCATAATATTGAAATTCTTCAATGCTTTACTTACAATACAGTTCAAAAAGGAACAGTGTGCACAGGAAAAGAAATTTAGCAGAACGAGTGAAACGTAGCTAATAATGTTTCATCTTGATTATATAACTAGAGAGTTAGTGCTCCCTGAGGTTTTCACTTTTTAGATGGCGTTTGAGGTTAAATAAGTTATTTAAATTAGGGGAATTCTCGCGTGCCATGCTGGACCTGGACAACTTGGCGTAGCTGATGCAACCAGGATTTCTGCTCTTTAGCAGAAACCTCTGAAGGTGAAGGTCCAACATCAGTTTGTGACCTTATGTTTGGAAGCAAACAATGATCCAAAGCACAGCAGCATGTCTTTCTCTGAATGGCTAACAAAATGAAAAAAAAAAAGCTTTACCCTAGTCAAAGTCTGGACTAAAACCCTACCGAAAAGCAGTGGCATGATGTTAAATAGGTCATTCATGCCTCTAAAACAGCTTTTTGTATTTGCTCAGATTATATTAAAATTTGTTTGATGATCTAAAACATGGAAATGTGACAAAGAAACAAAAACAGAAGAAATCCACACAGGGACAAAAACTGAGCTTTCCTGGTGCTCAATGCATTCAGTACCTTTAGGAAGATTTTCCTTGATTACAATAAATACATCAAACATTTACATTTTTTTCTTCCAGTCTTGCGGGAAAATACAGTGAATGTTTTGATTTTTTCTTATTCAATTTTTGTTTCTATATTCCCTCTGTCTTTCTTTCCCTCTGCAGATGTGACTTGTATGGCATGTAATAAGACACAGTACTCACCAGCAAACCGAAGGGATACTTGTTTGGATAAAACTGAAGAGTTTCTTGAGTGGAGAGATCCCTTCGCCATTGTTCTGAGCACAATAGCTGTCATTGCAATAATTGTTACTGTTGTGACTGCTATCATCATTGGCATCAACTGTGGAACTCCCATTGTTAAGGCAATCGGAGGTTGCTTGTGTTTCGTGGAGTTAGCCTCCTTGCTCTTTGGCTTCTGCATAACCTTCACCTTTATGGGAAAACCCACAACACATTCATGTTCAGGCATTCATTTCTTTGGCATTGGTTTCTCCCTCTGTATCTCCTGTATTCTGGCCAACTTAATTCAGATCCTGCAGGGCTTTAGCTTTGACCCGAGGGTCTGCTCTAGGATTAAGAGGTTTAATCATCCAGTACCTCTGATTGTCATCATCTCTGGTGTGCAGATTGGCATATCCTTGGCCTGGCAACTTGTACGACCAGTTCATCCTATACAGGTCAAGAAATCTACATCCATATTGCATCAGTGTGACACGTCCATGGACACGTTTTTTGTGGCCACAATAGTCTACAACTCTTTCTGGGGCTTTGTGTGTTTTATCTTTGCTTTCAAAGGTAGACAGCTACCCGACATTTACAAAAATGCCTCGTTAATCACTGTGAGCATGGTGCTGTTTTTAATCATATGGATTGTTTGCCTCCCAATTATTTTAACTCTCCAGGAAAAGTACATACCAGTTGTAAGCTGCATGACCATTCTTATTTCTTTCTACGGCATCCTTGGCTGTCACTTGGTCCCCAAGTGTTACATTATGCTGTTCAGGAAAGAGCTGAATAATCAGAAAGCTATCAGCGAGTATATTAGAAAACACTATGAGAGGAAGGACTTGCCTGTGATACCACCATGATCATTTCTGCCAGTCCAAATTTGTCCTTATTATTGATGAGCTGTACAATAATACAATTGAAGACAGATACTGTACACAAAGTCACATAAACTTTATTTCTTACTGTCTGAAATTAAATCAGACCGTATTTTTCCTGTTTTAGTATAAATCTACTTAATATATTAAAGACTGACATGGACTGTTCTGACATGGACTGAAAAGCCACACAGATAGTATGAATTACTCTGAAAGCCAAATAAAAAACCAAATTACAGTTTGCACATGCTCTTAAGGATACGGCACTTCACCTTTGGAGACGGGTCCTGTGTTCTGATGGAACTAAAAATTAAAGTGTTTAACCATTAAGATCGTTTTTACATTTGAAGGAAAAAGGGGACACTTGCAAGTCTGAGAATACCATCCCAACTTTTAGGCACAGGGTTAGCAGCATCATGTTGCTGGTGTATTTCACAAAACAGAGGGAATCCAGAGGAAAGAACATTATGTGGAAATACTGAACCGACATCTCAAAACATCAGCTAGAAAGGTAAAGGTTGGGCAGAAATGGGTCTTCCAAGTGGACAATAACCCAAATCATCCCACCACATTAGTTAGAGGGGCTAAAATACAACAAGGTCAGTTTAAAAGAGTTAAAATGTAATTTATCTGCATGAACTTTTGGTTTATAACATTTTATACCATTGATATCATTTGTTCTTATTTGCTAATGCTATGAGCGCAGTAAAACAGAAAAATGAAAGATCCTCAATAAATGAGCTTGTTCTTTTTTAAAATAAGGGTTAAATTATCTGCTGAACAAATTCTATTTTTTGCAGGACGTTATTATGACAGATGTACAAAAAGGTTAACTTTGAACCAAAAAAGTTTATTTTATATTAAATTATCATTTCTTCTTAAATTTTTGCCAACTTTAATTACCGTATATTTACTCATCAAAATACACTTTGTTTGTTGTCAAATTAAAATCATTGCTGGGAAAAGTCACTTCACCAATGTGGGTTCTGAAATTATGTTAGTCTTTGTTGTTAGAGCAGTTTATATACTTGTTATTAATGTCTCAAACTAAATATATTAATTTCCAGGATGCTTCCTGCCAAAGGTACATACATGGGAGTTGCTGACAGCACCGGGCCGGTGAAACCAGTCAGCTCTAAATCGATCAGCTTGTTGGTTAAACTTAGCTCTTTATAACAAGGACTCATCCAAGCTGAAGGAGATTGGCATTTGTTGCATGTTGGCTAAGCAGCTTCAGTACAGTTGGGGATGGCTGCCAGCTTCCTCTTTCTGTAGAGTAGTGTTTGTTTTGTCTGTTCACAAAGCTAGTATTTGACTATCTGGGTCACAATATGTAGTAGCACATTAAAAGGGGAACCATTCCAAAAAAAAACATAATATACTCCTCTCATGGGAGATATTCCTGTCTGTCAGGGTTTAGGTCAATATTCACAGGTGTTGTAAATGATGTTCTGTAAATGTCTGTTAAATTATATTTTCACCTACAAACAAAACTATAATGAACTAATTTTTACACAATCATTTGTTTTGTTGTTGCTTGTGCTTTCAAATGTTTCTATTATTGGGAATAAGGGCACGTATCTACCTATACTTCCTGTGTAACATGCTAATAAGGAGGCTTCTTATATTATATATATACAGGGGTTGGACAATGAAACTGAAACACCCGGTTTTAGACCACAATTATTTATTACTATGGTGTAGGGCCTCCTTTTGCGGCCAATACAGCGTCACTTCGTCTTGGGAATGACATATACAAGTCCTGCACAGTGGTCAGAGGGATTTTAAGCCATTCTTCTTGCAGGATAGTGGCCAGGTCACTACGTGATACTGGTGGAGGAAAACGTTTCCTGACTCGCTCCTCCAAAACACACCAAAGTGGGTCAATAATATTTAGATCTGGTGACTGTGCAGGCCATGGGAGATGTTCAACTTCACTTTCATGTTCATCAAACCAATCTTTCACCAGTCTTGCTGTTTTGTTATTGGTGCATTGTCATCCTGAAAAAACGGCACCGCTTCAGGATACAATGTTTGGGAACCACCCGGATGCACATGGTCCTCAAGAATGGTTCGGTAGTCCTTGGCAGTGACGCGCCCATCTAGCACAAGTATTGGGCCAAAGGAATGCCATGATATGGCAGCCCCAAACCATCACTGATCCAAAACCCCCTGGGTTCACTCTGGGGCATGCAACAGTCTGGGTGGTATGCTTCTTTGGGGCTTCTCCACACCGTAACTTTCCTGGATGTGGGGAAAACAGTAAAGGTGGACTCATCAGAGAAAAATACATGTTTCACATTGTCCACAGCCCAAGATTTGCGCTCCTTGCACCATTGAAACCGACGTTTGGCATTGGAATTAGTGACCAAAGGTTTGCCTATAGCAGCCCGACCGTGTATATTGACCCTGTGGAGCTCCTGACGGACAGTTCTGGTGGAAACAGGAGAGTTGAGGTGCACATTTAATTCTGCCGTGATTTGGGCAGCCGTGGTTTTATGTTTTTTGGATACAATCCGGGTTAGCACCCGAACATCCCTTTCAGACAGCTTCCTCTGCGTCCACAGTTAATCCTGTTGGATTTTGGTTCGTCCTTCTTGGTGGTATGCTGACATTACCCTGGATACCGTGGCTCTTGATACATCACAAAGACTTGCTGTCTTGGTCACAGATGCGCCAGCAAGATGTGCACCAACAATTTGTCCTCTTTTCAACTCTGGTATGTCACCCATAATGTTGTGTGCATTTCAATATTTTAAGCAAAACTGTGCTCTTACCCTGCTAATTGAACCTTCACACTCTGCTCTTACTGGTGCAATGTGCAATCAATGAAGACTGGCTACCAGGCTTGTCCAATTTAGCCATGAAACCTCCCACACTAAAATGACAGGTGTTTCAGTTTCATTGTCCAACCCCTATATATATATATATATATATACACAAATGCAATTATCTAACAGTTGTACATTTTTATTGTTTTGTCCTCCTCTATTTCTCTTCATCTGTTTAGTAACTGATGCAGCACTCCTCATCGGAGCTGCCAGCCTTGTACCCGATGCATGTCCAGATTTCACAAAGAAAAATGTAAAAGAACCAGCAAGACAAGAAAGACATAAATTATAATGCAGAAGCACCTTTTGTAAAGTTGCAAATGATTTTACAAGATCAGCTATTGGAAGTAAAATTAAGTCCCTCTGCTATATGTACTGTATTTATACTAAATAGTTTTAATTAACTTTAAACGTAACCTTTTTAAAAAAAAGGTATGAATTAGAAAGCAAATATTTTAGTACACTGATACTTAATCAGTAATTATATACACTAATACAGCAATATATACTCACCAAGCCCTTGTATGACATGATAAATTTAGCTAATTATGAACTGTACTCATGCTCCACCTTGAGGCCCATAATTATACTAGTTTTCAATAACTAAAAAAACCCATTTGCTTCAGTAATGGTATTATCTAAACATTAGATATATATAAATAGATTATTTTTTTGGGTTCCTTGCAATTAGTTATATTCTGAAAAAGAGATTGATTTTTTTATATATATAAAATATACTTTATGTATATACATATACACACATATATACACCTCCCATTCCTAAATCTAAATGCATAGCATTTAGATTTTCTAGGTACTCAAAATTTCTTTAAACATTTTTTTAAAAACCAGAGAAAAAAAATGTATGCAAAATATAACCACTAGATGGAGCTCTTGTGGGAAGTTGTTGAATAGTGCTGGTTTGGTTAAAATCTGAATTTTGACATAAGCACAAAACACCCATTGTTTGGTTCAGCACCTAATTTATTAAAAAAAAAAAATACAAAACTTCAAAAAGTTTCCATAGGAAAGCGATACGAATGTGCAATCCCGTTTCTTTCATATCCAGTTTACATGCATGATCAAATTTGCCGTCTGGCTAATATTATGGACAAATTATATAATTCTGCAAGTTAAAACAAAAAAAAAAAAAAGAAACCGAAAGGAGAGGGTTGCCATCTGCTTTTTGAGTCCCTGTGTTTTAAGTGTTAATCTTAAAGATTTTTCTCTTATTTTCCAGAATCATTAGTTACACCCAAAACCAGTCATGTCATCATCATTTTCTGATCAAAGACTTTTGTTCCAGATCTCAAAGTAAAAAAAAAAAAAAAAAAACCGTGAGGCTTTGAAAGATCTTTAAGATTAACACTACCTTGGTTCTGTTCAGAAGTGGCAATCATGGAAAATATAATTATAGCAGCCATATAAGGATCTGAATTCCACCTCTCACCAATGCTTTGTGGGTCATCAGAGATGCGTCTTCAGTTGTTAGAATAATACACTAACCTCATGATACTGCAGGTCAAAACAGCATAGATAAGGCCATCTGAATTTCTGTTTATGACCATAAAACCAACAACTGCCCCAACTCTACTTTCACAGCTGTACTACTTTTTCCAGTTCTACAAATAGGCTTATCGTGAAATACCCCCATGCTAATGCTACAAATCAGCAGCATTTAATTTTAATACAGAGCTGCTTGTTAAACTGTGTCTGGTACCCACAGAGATGGCCTGAGTGTGAATCAGCCTCATTCAAGGGTTGATTCCCAGCTTCTGTACAAGACATGGAAATGTGTGCAACATGTCCCCCTCATTCTCCTGTCAAGCAACTGGCCTTGTCAAACATGTATAGAACTTGGAGTACTTCATCCACTTAATAAAGATTCTAACTAAGGAACATGGGTTCTTTCTGTTGCCAGTTTCAGATCACCGGGGTGTGGCAAGGCTTGGTGGGCATGTCCAAGCTGCTCTCTCGGCCGCAGCATTCTGGAACGTCAGACAGGGAGGACTCCTCTGCAGGAGCTGGAAGCCCATGGGAGCAGATCTGCTGCACATAGTGCCTGGAAACAAAAAAGCATAAGTCACAAATTAAAACAATTAGAATAAACTTTGCTGAATTTCTTCATAAGCAAGTTTCTGTAACAAAGCCTCACCAGGCAGGACGGGACATGACGTAGTAAATGTCAGGTCTTTGGAAGCCATTGAAGGTAGAGGACGCAGCTACAGTGTAGGCACCCATGTTGTCAAAAACCAGCCAGTCGCCCACCTGGAGGTCCGGCAGGGTACACAGTTCGACGATCCGGTCTAGACCGTCACATGTTGGGCCCCATATACTGCAGGGGTACAGCGCCTCATCTGGCTTTGGTTTCTATAAGTGACAATTGAAAGAAACTCAGTAAAAACAGATCAGTACTTTTCTTACACTTTGTCCCCATCCCAATGACAACCTTTGAATCTCACTGACCTTATGTAACATTGGCAAACAGTGAGCATGGTCATAGAGGATGCAGTTGAAGGATCCATACACCCCATCGTTGACATAGTACATCAGAGTTCTGCGACTGGTCACATCATCTTCCTCTGCAGGAAAAAAAAAAAGTTCACAACTTCTTTAAAAATGGTCATACGACTAATAGGCAACCCCATATGCCAGTTTTCTGCTCAACCAAAGCCGTTACCATCAGAAGATGACTCGTCATCCATGATGACCTTCTTAGCAATGATGTTCACAACCAACGTGTAGGCAGATGCCACGTAGAAGCGTCCCGGCTCAGCGATGACCCTGATCCCAGAGTCAACAGGAAAGTACTTGTCAAGGGCAGCGTTGATTACTACTGTAATCTAAAAATGGAAAGGAGTACACATGTAAGTCAACTAGAATGTTACTTTTTAAAACTCTGGCTAAAAAAACATTTCCAAATACCTCTTCAAATTTCAGTTCAGCATCATCTGAACCAGGAAAACCTCCACCAATGTCCAGGAGATCCATGTTGAAGCCAAGCTCTTCCTGCACAATAAAGGTTTAAGTTTAGGCTTCTTTGCAGAGATGAAACAATCATAAATTGTGAAGGTGGATTTTAGGAGCAACTCACCCCCATGTCAAAGACACAGCGAGCATCTGCAATAGCTTTGGTGTAGGTCTCTGCGTCCGTGCAGCCGCTGCCAACATGAAAGCTGACACCGATCACATCCAGCCCCAGTTCCTTGGCCCGCTCCAGGAGACCACGACAAGCTTTAAGAGGAGCCCCAAACTTCACACTTAAGCGACACTTTGCCTTCGAGTCATCTGTGGCAATACGCAACACCAACCTGAATGAGAACAGGAACAGTATTAACAAAGACTAAAAACTAAAAACAAACTTTTACTTAAAAAGTAAAAACTCTTACTTGGCATTATCATGACAACGAGCCACTTTCATGAGCTCCACTTCACTATCAAAGGTCATCATTTGGACTCCGTGTGCAGATGCATACTTTATCTGTGAAACCTGCTTGCAGGGGTTGGCGTAGATGATTCTGCTTGGATCTACTCCCAGAGACTGAACAAGCTGGATCTCAGTCTGTGAGACGACAATGCTAACAGTCAGCAAATAAGAGATGCCAGTGTAGTTTTAGCTAACAATCAACAGAGCTTTGAATTAGTTTATTGTAGCAGCAACAATGGAAAGCACCCAAAGCACACCTTGCTTGCACAGTCGAAGCCAGTTCCCAGTGATGCCAGAGTCATAACTACGGCCTGGCTGTCGTTGCACTTAACGGCATAGAAAGGAGTGACGCGAGGCAATGCTCTTGCCCAGCGGAGGTGTTTTCGTAAAACATCTCCTAGGTCACAGACATAGAATGCATCCTTGTCATCCTGGAATAGATGAACAAAAAGTACGGTAATATTTTACCTTTCACAAACATTAGACGAATCACATTACATTAGTACTGCTTATTATAGGCAAATCAAAGTTCTAAAAGTGAATCACTGAGATAAAACTATGCAACACTTGAAGCTTGTATGCAAGTGTCGGTTTTCAGTGTACATCCTGTTGACAAAGCAAATTAGCCCATCTGTCTATTACATAAACCCCACAGGATGCTTACTGTCAAGGATGACTCATTGATCTTCTGCTCAACAATGTCCCGAGCAGAGAAACCCTCCTCAAGAAAGGAAAATTCTAATTTATTGAGTGCGGTGGTGTTCATCCTTAAAAGTATTTCTGATCCGTCACACAAACTGAAAGAATCAAAACAGAGTACTCAGACAACAGCATCTTTTGCCTAATTGATTATTCAACTTTAGACTCTGTAGTCATAAAGAAAGAGTCCAGGATGACTGGGAAGATGAGCAACTCCAAAAGGGAGATTTGGGAAAGACATGACTCTTACCTGGATATGAAAGAGTTGGAATTCGGACCTGCTGTTTCTCAGGTGCAGAGAAGCCAAGGTGGCTCACCGGTGAAGTTAAACCCCTTAAGATACAACTCAAGGCCTGGGCCTGTTGAGCAGCTGGAGTGTGCGTTCCTGGAGTGAGGATTCTGGGAAGGAAGGAAAGTTGATCATTATTTATCATTATAGTGATGTGTACTCATCCAGCCGCATAAATTTATAACTTCATGCTTTATGTACTCGGACGAAAAGTGACAACCGAATCGAGAAATTCACGTGGTTTTCTGGTTTTATAAACGCCTGAAAACTTGACACCAGGGCAGAAGTCATTGAAAGATAAGAGCCTCTAAACCACACCCAATCTAACGCTTTAGCCAATCAGAGAAGAACCTCCTTCCACTTGAAAAGAACTAACCAATGAGCAACCAGTGACGGACTTATGCCGGCTCCGTTCAGCGCCTAACGCCATGAGGCGACATCGCCTTTTCAATACATTATGAAACTCAATCATAAAAACAGAAAAAGACTTAAATTATTGAAATGTGATTTTAAAAAAATCCTATTTGTCGCTACACCAAAACCAACGACACGGAGTAAAATAATCTTTGCTTCTCTGTAACGGCAACAAAGAAAACGTTTTGCTAGCTTAACTATTGTCACACCGGCCACGTCATAGATTTTTAAACTTACAGAGCAATTTAACGCCGAACTAAACCAACTCATCAGGTACGGAAAGCCAACAAATGGTCAATCCTTACCTTAAAAAGCATTTACAAAGAGTTTGTCCATTAGACCAGAGAGCTGGGGTCAAAAAAAGCAGGTCCCTTCCTTATGAAGCGTGTAGCTTGACTGACTGGAAGCGGATGAACACTGGAGTATTTATAGAGCGGCCGTTTCCACGGCAACGCAGCCAGCTGAAACCGGCTTCCCATCCACGTAGGAACCGGTTTAGGCTTGTCATCTCATCCACATGGTGGATATAAAGAGACCTCCGCTGCAGGGACCACACACCAGGTTTATGGAGGTGCTCCAGCCCGCTCAGACCAAATTTATTTATTTCTAAAGCCTAATCTTGTGTCTACACTGATATTAAGACTTTAGATAAACGTAAATACAGGCACAAATTTCCCAAGTACAGTTCACTCTGATCAGTCCAAAGATCGCTTTCATAGCCATTTGGTTTACACGCAGACATTACCAAATGGAGGAAAATGAAAAATTTTAGTTATTGTGACCCAACACATGTGGAAATGCTGCACAGGCTTAAGATCTAAAATGCTAAGAGGATGTTTTTGGGCTTCTTACAGACCACATATCTGTGGGCTTGATGTTTTTTCCAGGTCTTCAAACCACAATAAAGATTGCAGTGCACTTCAGAGTTTCCGCTCTGCAATGTCTTTAAATGAAGTCATTCTTACCAGAAGATTAATTCTTAAAAACCAAGAAACTGTCTGTTTCTGTGGTGGTAAAAGTTTAAATGAGGTTGACAGGCAAATTTCAATGCTGACATAATATGCAGTTATTTTCATGCAGAGCAGAAATCCTTAAAGTCCTAATTTCTATGTAAAGCATGCAGGAAGCAGGCAAACACTTGAGGGCAAATTCATTGGCATATTTAAAATCACAAGATCATAAAACACTAAAACAAATGTCACAGTGAATTGTTCAACATCATTCCAGACATTTATTTTCTGTCCTGTTTTTGCTTCCGTGCAGTTAGTATGCTACCCTCTCCTTCACCCCTCTTGTAACGTTTATCTCCGTCTTTGTGTACAGTTTCTGTTATCTTAACTGTGGACCATTGTGGTCCAGTGCCCACATTCGCAAGATCCCACCACCAGACAAGGATCATATTTGTTATTGGGCGCCCACCAAGATACAGTGCAGGGTTTGAGTCCTTGACTGTGGTGTTGCATGTTGCTGTTATTTTTCTTTAATAGCTTCTATTTATACAATAGAATGCTGACCAGTAACTAACCAGTAACTGATTTTGCAGATTCAAAGAATAAAATAAAGTTAGTGTATGTCCAGATGACATAACTGTAGAGTGAGATGTCTTGAGGAGAGGGCTGTGCACAACAGAGAGATAAAGTTGATGATCCATGCCCTGAAGAGTTTGGAACAACTTGTTAAATAAAAATTAAAGGGGTAGTTCATTTTTAAAGTGAGGTTCTGGTTTAAGGTTACGATCATCTAACAAATTTTAAAATCCGACAGATCCTGTATGACAACATGAAGTAGGCTAAATGATCTTAAAGAATTCTGTGAACCGATGAAACAAAAGTGACACTTTTTAGAAGGTGTCCATCTTGTGACATCTGCTGTAAAACTAAGCTCTAAATGATGTATGGTTTTAAAGCAGGAGAACCAACAAAAAGACAGAAACTGGAACTGCAGATGTTTTGACTGGAAGTGACTAATGTAAACCTGATTGGAAGATTATAGAAAAGATATGTTTTTCAATAACTCATTTCAAAAAGTAAAACTATATTTATTGCCCTGTCATATATTTTAACCATTTATCTATTTAAAAAAATAAAATAATAATGAAAACCTAAAATCAAGCTTCTCCGAAATTTTGATTTTTACATAAGCAATCAATAAAAATGAACTTTTGGAAGAGAAATCTTTTGGTTTGCCCAACACAATCAAGGAACAGAACGCTGATTTGACAGTTGTCCAGCAGACAGTCATTGACTGGACAAGCAGGATTAGCCGCAAAAGTGGAAGTAAAAAGTGTTGCATATAAATTAAGTTTTTGATGATATACTTTGTTGAGATTGACCTGCATATCAGAGGGACAGCTTATGTTGAGTGGTTTGGAGATAAATTTGGGATGGTGGATATTTTGGACAAAAGATGTTAAATAGGGAGAAGGGAAAGAGGAAGACCACAGTAAAGCTTTATAGATGTAGTGATGGTGGATAAGCAGTGGGTTGGTGAGACAGCAGAAAATGTTGGACATAGGGTGAGACATGGAAGGTGATGTACAAGTAAAGGAAGCAACTGAAGGATGATAAAGAAGGGTTTAAAAAATGCTTCTAAAAGTCTCCCAGCAGTCAGCTCACATTAACAAACTGGTTTCTACTCGTTACTTTGCATCAAGCTTCTGCCAGAACCTGATTCATCCATTCGTTTAAGCTGATTCACTCTGTGAAACCGATAGGTAGGTGTTGTGTCAGAGGTTGGGGATTACAGGTGTTAGGAGGTAAACAAGCAAAATCCATGAAGGCTTGACCTCCATTAGATGAACATTTCTGGCTGACCCAGACAGAGACTGATAATAGTGGAAACCTCAGTGTCTCAACACTTGGCTTTACAGATGAACAGATGGTACAGGAGCTCAACAATCTGGCAGCTTTTAGATAAAACCTCATTACCGATCACCAAGAACAGTCAGACTGCAACCTGCAAAATAGCTATATACAAAGCTGTGAAAAATAATTATTTACTTGTTTCCAGATTTCTTCTGCTTTTTTATTTTTTGTCACATTTACAAGTTTCAGATCATGAAACAAATTTTTGTATCAGATAAAGAAAACTTGTGTGATTAACCACATTTGATGGTTCAATTTCACCAACCAAACATGGAACTGACTAATGCCGTACCTGTAGAATGAAGAAATCTCTTAAAAATAACCTGTCTGACATCATGAAGCAAAACATCATCCAGAAAAATTGAAGGAAAGGCATTGACCTTTATCAGCCTGGAAAAGGTTACAGAGTCATTTCTAATTTTGAGACTGGTTGGTTTTGGGACTCCAGCGAACCAACTTGAAAACCATAACCCACAAATACAGTACACATGGAACAGTGGTGAACCTTCCCAGGAGAGGCCAGGCTAACAAAGTTACTCTAAGAGCACATCAATGACTCAGTCAAGAGGTCACAAAATAACCCAGAATAACATCGGAAGCACTGCAGGCCTCATTCAGTTAAGATCAGTGTTCATGACTCAACAAGAGAAAAGGGGCTGGACAAAAATTATATTCATGGAAGAGGTACAACGTGGAAACCACAGACTAAGAAGATCTGATTCTCATTTCAGCCGTTCACACTCAGTAGCGAACCACTCCAGTGCATGCTGGAGGTCACGACCTGAAGAAACCAACAGAACCACATCTTCTGCGAAAAACAAAGATTAGATGCTGAGGTTTCCAAAACCAGGCACCCTCCTCTCCAAGACCACGTCTTGAAATGCTATCCATGAACACCACAAACACAATCGGTGACAAGGGACGGCCCTGGCGGAGTTCAACGCGCACTGGAAACACGTGCAACTTTGTGCAGAGAATGCGGATACGGTTCTTGCTCTACCACGTTAATGGGGTGATTCAATGGGAGTTAAAACAGGCCACGGAAGACTCTCCAATGTGGCAGAATTAAACCAATTCTGCAAAGAAAAGTGGGTAAAAAATCCCCCACAGTAATGTAAAAGACTCACAGCCAGATATTAGAAATGCTTGATGGCAGCTGTTGCAGTTATCAGGTTTAGATACTATTTTACATATATGGCCAGGTTGGTTTGAATAGTTCTTTCCTTAATAAATAAATAAAATCATCATTTGAAGGCTGAGTTTTGTATTCAGTCAAATTTTCTACATCTGATATTAAAATTTGCTTATCTGAAATGTGTAAGTATGACAAAAGAAGCAAAAACAGTTCACAACACTGTACCGAAATTCAAACTTTATGATCGCTGTTCTTCTGTTCCCCGCTTCAAGACTCTTTTCAGACAATGAGACTGTTCAGTGACAAAGACAGTCCAAGGAAACATAATGCTCCACGTTTTCACTGAATCTGAAGACAGTGACTTGTAATTTAGGTTTGGCTGTGCTGTCAGGCATGTTACCACAATACCCTTATTAAAAAAGAGTAAGTTAAAGGTTCCCTTTTGTCGTTGACTCATCCAAGGCTGGTTTCTACACAAGGCTGACATCATCTGACTGCTACCGATTAGATGAATTGTATAATTTTCTATCCTCACGCTTTACTTAGCTCATACAAAAAAATTGCAGCGCGAAGCCATTATTTTACTGTATGTAAATCTGTTCACCAAACATGCCTTGCAGCATGAAGCTATATTATGATGTTCTACTTCTTAACCTCTGTATGTGAAGCCCAGCAACTAAACGGCAACTAAAGGGATTTATTGCATTGTTGCAACAATTAATTTGTAGATTGTAGAAATTTAAATGTAAATAATCAGTCAGTACAGAGAGACAATATTTCGGCCTGCTTGGCAGCAGAGTTGAGGTGCAGATCTCTCTTTACAAGTTGGATAAATGTTTATGTTCCACTTTGTTTTTATTTTCAATGTTCTTAATCTGCAAAATTATAAAGTGGATTTTTTGTAGCTTTTGTCTCTGAAGAAAAGCATTGCTTTGCAAAGTAAAAATCTTAAATTGATTGAAATGTGTTGGTAAGTATTACTAAACTTTTAGTACACAAGACTACTTTAGTAGCAGCTGGTTTCCAATGAGCAAATGTCTAATTTTAATTTCTCTGTCGTGCCGAAACACCTAAAATAAGACTTGGCATTTTTTGCTCTTCATGTAACATGTTCTAATGAAAAATACAGCCGTTTGTGCAAAGTTAAAGGGTCATTCTTGCTTTGTATATGTATGGTGTTTCTTCTAAAGTAGCCACAGAAAGGAGATGAATATGCAAAGAAGCATAAGTCTTTAACAATCTGAACCACATGACCCGGCATCAATGTTTTAGTTAAAAACAAATCCACAAACTGCTGATCATCAACATGTTATGATGATAAAGAAGCTCTTTAACACGTCTTCATAATATATCACCAGAAATTGTTTGACAACCATTTAAGGTTGAAGGTTGCTCCAACCTTTAATTGGATTTTTGTAGCTCATTTATGTTCCTATTGTTAGACTGACTTTCTGCTGACTCATCATATCTCCTTCTTTCAGTGCAGAGTTCCAACAGTTAGTGCTGCCGGCTGAGTGGAGATGGGGAGGTGGAGATGTTGGCCTGAAGCTCAGTGAAAAGGCCGCGTCAGCACATTTTACTCCTTTGATCCTTTTGCAGGAGACAGAAAAACAAACTCACCGGTTTACACTTTCAGGTGTCAGAGTTCTGCTTTGTACTTACAAAGTTGCAGCAGGTCGACATGTAAAACACTGAGACATTTGCGAACATAATGTTAACCCTGCTAAAAAACTCACTTTATGCTTGTTTCAAGGCAGAGCAGGTTTGCAGTTTGATGCTATGTTCAACTAAATGAATGTGAAGTGCAGAAGTAGTAACACTGAGCTTTTTCACTTTTTGTTGCATTACTAGCACAAACTTTGATGTGTTTTATTGGGATTTTATGTGATACACCAACACAAACTAGTGCATATTTGTGGAATGAAAGGAAACACAAAAATCTGACGGGTGTTGAGTGCATTTGTATTTACCACCCCTGAGTCAATACTTCATAGGACCCCATTTCACTGCAAGTCTGTAGGGTTGGGATTTACAAACTTTGCATATCTAGAAACTGATTTTCTCAGCCATTCTCTCATTACAAAACATCTTAAGCTTTGTGAGATTGGATGGAGTGCATGAACATTGCTAGTCAAGTCTTACAGGCTCTCAGGTTCATTTAGGTCTGGACTTTGACTAGGTCATCCCATCACATGAATATGCTTTGATGCAAATAAGGCATCTGTAATCTGTAGCTACACACCCGTATGTGACTCTGCAGGGGCTCCCATTGTTTGTCTAAAAATTATATAGACTTAGAAGGGCTTTTATATATAAAGGAAATAATAAAGTGTTCCTGGCATATCTGCAAAAATAATTAAGAAAAATAATAAGCTAATGGAACAAGGAATATTGCTTTTGTTGTTCAGCTTTGTTTAATGTCAGTCTACAAGTTTTTTTATTTTTTTGTAAATAAGGAACAATTCATTCAAGAAAATGTTTTATTCTCTAATTTTAAAAGTTTGATGTTTTTAAAACCTGAAAAAAAATAGCTGTGAAATTTCTTAACTTTACCATCAAGAACATGTAATATTCTAGGTGTTTATTTATTTAGTTTTCAATCAAGAAAAAATGACTACTTGCTAGAAATGAGTGCAATTCTCTATTCTCTTTGGCCAGAATAGGTCGGTGACCCCTGATCAGAACCAATCAATGTAGTTCTGGCTGCATGTTTAGGGTCACTGTTGTCTTCGAAGGTGATCCATACCAGTCTCACGCCTTTTCAGCATCTACCTGTTTTTTCTTCAAGGATTGCCCGGTATTTAGCTCCATCCATCTTCCTATCAATTCTGACCAGCTTCACTGTCCCTGCTGCAGAAAAATATCCCGATATGATGCTGCCACCACGTTTCACCAAGAGGATGATGTTTCAGGATGAGTGTTCCCACAAATATAACATCTTGCATGTTGGGTGAAATATTTAGTTTGGTCTCATCTTGTTCCTCATGTTTGTTGTTCCCCCTGCACCAAGGACATTTTGTGGGCACTACTCCATTAAGGCCAGATTTGCGGACTGATGGTAAGAGGGTGAATCTGCTGACAGCTGTTCTGTCAATTTTTGGTGCATATTTTATTTACATGTAAACAGACATTATAACAGTATCTGGAAGTCATGTCGATAAGAAGTTGAAAAAAGATTCAGCAAAGACCTGAAACAGGACCAGAGATGCATCATCGTCAAGTATTTCTGAAACATCTACGCCAGTGGTCCTAAATGGCGCATTGTGTTATTTGTTCAGATTCTGTTTTACTTTAGTTTACAGTGACCTACTTCTTCTCTTCTAATTGCCGGTTGCCATGGTGAAGCCACAACTTTGTGGAAGAAAAAGGGGACGAGGCGCCGCCTGCAAGGACAGTGATGTTGATGTGTTACACAGAGAAACAGCGTGACTGATGTGCCAACACAAAGGAGGAAACGAGGCTGCAGGTAAGTCATCAAGACCCATTTACACCCTGCGCCGATGACAAAAACACGATTTTATGCAACTGCTTTTTCTGTGTTTACAAAACAGGGTGACTGGAATCAGATAAAAGGGAAGGTGATGATGAAAGGTAGAAAATGTCACACATTCAGAAAGAAAACATCAAACTGCTCATTAAAATGTCGCAATGTTTTTAGTAAAAATCTTGTGATATTAAAAAATACTGAGGTATTACATTGCTGAAAGTCTAGGTTTAAATATAAGTAGATAAAAGGCAAATTAAGAAAATTAAACATGCAAAACCTGACAGATGAGTCACATGGGAAACATTAAAATAACATCAAATGAGTTTTAATGAGCCTGAAGGCCATGATCTCCCTTATATTCTAAATGTATCAAGCATTCAGCATTATGGAAGATTAGCCAGTTTTTTAAATAAAAAAAAAAACAAGATTTAGGATTGAAAGTCTTGGCAGGGACACATATTTTGTTTACCTTGGCATCTCCAACTGTGAGTTTCTTATTTTTAAGAGGAATGACCAATTTTCCTACTTGTGAAATGCTTTTATTTGGAAAAGCATAAAATTTAAGAGTCAAGAGCCATAGCAACAATATTTGAATAATGAGGAAAAAATAGATGTTTCAGTAACTCAAGTCATATCAGATGGTTAAAGCTATGGGCAGGATCTCCTGTGGCAGTCTGTGTTCCACCAGATCAGAAGAAGCCGTCGACTGGATACACTCTTTATGTGAAGAGGATGATGAAAGTATTCCATTACATTAACATCCTCCTTCCAGGCGGTTGTGTTGTAGAGGCAGCCACGATCTCTTCTGGTATTTGTAACAGAATAAACCAGGTTGGTCTCTGGTAAACGCACTGGAGAAGCAGATACATTACATCTAGAACTCTTAACTCTATGACGAGCAAACTGCTGCAGATCTTAAAGGCGCTTGTTTTAATACTCATGTGGGCCATTAAAAACTCCCTCCAGTACTTACTTGCAATCATAACTGAGTGTAGAAACTTCACATTGGACCTCAAGTGACCTGGATGAAGTGCCTCTCCACTCTTTCTCCCAACTCTGGGCCCCTGGTTTCCAAATGAAATGCAATGATTACTTTTATCTGAAAACCAGTTGGACCAGTTGAAGCCCATGTCCTGGAGTCGTTTCTATGTGGTGGCTCTTGAAGACATTTTTTACTTCCACTAAACTTCATTCCCACTGTAAACTCTTTCCTTTGGTACAAGTGTGCACAGAAAGCAGTGATTTCAAGCACATTTTCCGCTCAGTGAGGTTGAGGCCTCTTAACCAGGAGCCCTTTCACACACCTTTAACTGTGCTTCTGATGCAACGGTGTTGATATGAGGGTAGATGACAATTTTGTTGAGAAATACGGGTAAAGCTTTTTCTGCAAAGAATTAAAATGCACCCAATTACATTGCACAAACAACAATATGAACTGACACCACAAAATCTGAAGCCACAAGATTACCAAAATCATTCACTGTATTCAAAACGTTGGGTTCATTTTTAACAGTAAAAAACAATGCACAAAGGTAAATCTTTCTACAGATATATTTTAAAAGTCAATTCGAGCCATCATACATTAACAGCTTTATGAATTAGCAATATACAATATTAAACAGTATTAAAGTAATACATTTCTTCCTCTCCTGGTTTGAAACTAGCTTTTTGAGGAGCTTCCTGTGAAATCTCAACAAACTGATGATCTATCTGCAGACAGGACTCAGAAATACCATCTTGCTTTAGCATTAATACAGGCACTGACAGAGGTAATCTGTTTTTAATATGCACGGAGTTCAGACCACCCAGCAGCCAGACAAATCTACCACTACTTCCGCACTAGACTTTTTTCCAGTCTTGCGGGCTGATTTAATTTCTCCAACCACTGACAGGAGGCGTAGATGGAAAAAAGGTCAAAGAAACATTTGATCATTTTGGTGGCATCTCTTCTCAGTAGCGGGCTCTTCCTCTTCCTCTTCCTCTCCCCCAACCTCTCCCACGAGTGCTGCTCAGGTGTCCGGCGGAGCGTCTCAGCTTCTTCCTCTCCTCGTGGTGTTCCTTCTCCGCCTGTTGCTGCTTCCGTTGCTGCTCCGACTGCACACAGGATATAAATGCGGATGCTCAACTTTCTCTGCATGAGGAAGTAGCTTCACATTCTGGTTGTCTAGATCCCTTCTGGTTCACTTTCCTACTCATTGTTTTAAATTGTTGATCTTTTTATATGTTCAATATTACAACAGCTTATTTTTGAATCAAAAAACATTATTTAGCCGAGAAAATCCTTCAATCCATCTAAACCTTAAACTGAAATTTGATGACAAATTCTCTATAATGACCGTCAACCAAGCAGTTGTCAGGGAGGCATGCCAGAAAACAAGCCTTTTCTGTCCATCAATGTGTTGAGTTTGCTAAACACGTTTGGGAAAATGTTTGTTCTGTTCAGATGAATTTGAGCTTTCCAGCAACAAGAACTCCAAGTGGGTGTGATGTGAAACAATGGCTGAAAATGTGGAAAAACAGCACACTCCCACCAGTATAGACGGTAGAGGATCTGTGATGATGTGGGCCTGGTTTTTTTTCAAAGGCTTTTTTTTTTACTGCAGCCAAAATATGTAAAATAGTAAAGAAAACAGATTTTTCTCCCACTATGCCAAATGTTTTCCTGCTGATCAACATAAAGACCTTCTCAACTCACTGCCCTTCACCTTAAGCCGCTCTGAGTTGCTTCATTTACATTTATTTTTGTGCCACTCTGATGAAGCGGAACGGTGTGAAACATTCAGAGGAGAAACATAAGTACCTTTTTAAGAGAGAAGGTCAGCTGTTTGCTGCCCACTGCTGTGTCCACTGTGTTGCTGATTCCTGAGTTTTCCTCCAGCTTTAGCCGCTCCTCCAGAGATGCCCTAAAACAAACCAACAATTAGCAAACAGAGCGATTAGGATGGGACAAATCTGAACTGTTCTCTGTAAGCCAGACGTACTTCTGCAGTTTCTGCTTGCGGGTCACGTCTCCAAAACTCCTGAACTCCTCTCCGGCTTTGATCTGATAAAACTGCAGCTGAGTCTTCTTCTTGCTCTCGGTTTTCTCTCCATCGCCCTGTTCCCGCTCCAGCAGGACGGTGTTCCGGTCGGCCTCCCTCCTCTCCTGCCGCCGGCGGTCTCTGTCCTCCTGATGCAGTAGCCTTCGCTGCTCTCTCACCTCCTCCACCCAGCTCTTGTCATCGTCGGAGCTCTCCTCCTCGGAGCTGGCTCGCCCTTCTGGCTCCTCTTCTTCATCAGCCGCCTAAACAGAGAAAACACACAACATGAGATAATATACAAGATAATGTTAAGGTATCATCCATTTATAGACAGCCGTAGACATTTAAACATCTCATTTGTGGTGTAGCCACAGTAAAGCCAAAGTAACAAAAAAAGTCCAGCTGTTTTTTCAGGATGGATCTCAGATCGTTTTTAAGCTTCGAAAACAGCCTAATGCAGGTCAAATGTTTGTATTAGATAATGTTGATTCGTTTCAAATTTAACCGAATAAATCTATATTTCCATGACTCAAAAACATCCTTATAAAAAAAGGCTGACTATAAAAACCCAAGGTTTCTGGGAAGAGTGGAATAAGAGTCTTATAATATAAACTGTGGTCTTTAAATGGGTTGCTTTTTACTGCTTACTCTTCCATTTATTTCTCTGACGTTTCATTTTGTCTTTTTTTACCCATCTGGCTCAAAGTGTATGTGATAAAGATAAATAATATAATACAAGCTCCTATTTTAATACATTTTAATACTTTTTTAACGTCCTGCTTTACTAAGATGATCAGCGCATCTAGAACCTTTTAATTGGTAATCCATGACCTTGTTCCGAAGTTAAAGAGTTCCAGAGCTTTCAAGAACCCTGAAAGCGTGGAAATAGAGATGGATTTCTCCTAGCCATTCTTTAAAAATGAGAAAGACAGGACAACATGCCATTCGTAAGGAAAATGTTTGTTGATCTTCCCGAGTCAGGAAATAGCTGCACGAAAATAGCTACTGTCCAAGGATTCCCCATATCTACGGTCAAAACAATAAGAAGCATTAGTCCCCACCTACATGACAACAAGTTGTTGGGGAGGAATACCAGGAAAAAGCCTTTCCGTTTCTGTTCTACCATCACTGTCTGGCTTAGGCAGATGAGAAAAGAGTGAGACTTTGGCAGAAAACACTCTAGGGGGGTTCCATGTAAAACAAATGATGAATATGTAGTAAAAACATTTCATTCCCACTGTAAAGTACAGTGAAGGATCTGTGATGCTTTGGGCCTGTTTCTGTGTTGAAGGCCCTGGGAACCTTGTTAGCATTCACATCCTAAACACAAATACAAGGACATTTTAAATAAAAATCGGTTTAGACTGGGTCACGATTGGGTCTTGTGGGCAGGATAACGATCCAAAACAAAACGGCCAAATCAACATCAGACAGTTCTTTGTGTGAACACACCTTTAGGACTGTTTTTACCTGAATCAACAAGCATTCATGGTAGTGTTCTGAGAAGCAGTAAACAGTAAATATCCTACCGCAGCATTAAATGTTACCTGTTGGGCAGCGGCCTCCTGTTGAGCCAGCAGGCGCAGCTTCTTCTTCCTCTTCTGTCCCACCTTGGAGACGATGGGGTTGAGCAGCCGGAACTCCTCGCTCTGCTCGTCCACCTGGAAGTCGGGGTTCTCGAACATCACCGTGAAACGGTCGTCCCCCAGAATGCTGGGGAGAGCCTGCCGATGTCACAAAGAGAACATGCATGGGTTAAAGGGTCGATAAATCATTTTTATTTCATGTCTTTAGGTCTTATGTGAACCTGTTGAAGGAGACCGTTTAGGCCTGTAAAATATGTCGGGCTACGACGTAAAATCAGTTTGGAACATTTTGTTAGTTTCAATAAGACCCGACGTTGCCAGTGAACCAATAACAAAGCCGTCATTTCTGAGTAGAGACAGGGTGTGGCCACTCTGGTGTTTGTCGTCATGTTTTCCTACCTTGCCCTTCTTCTTCCTAGAAGCCAGCTCTGCTTCTTCATCGCCCTCCTCCATCAGCTTGAGAGCCAACTCCTTGTTCACCTTGGGCAGCTTCTGTCTCGTCATAACAAAGTGTACGCTTGATTACACACCGACACAAACTCTGCTGCTCACATCCTCAAATTATATTTCCAGGTCTAGTGTTTCCTAGAGCTCATAATGTGTTTCCACATTCGTAACTAGTCAAGACAGGATGAGAGCACACAGAAAAATGTGATGTGGTTGAACAACAGCTCAGCTCGTTGAAACCAGAGAAACCCTGTTTGAAATGAGCAGCTGCCTCTATGAAATGCTCTTAAATGGGTTTCATATAAGAAAAAATTAACCAAAAACAGAAAAAGTTTAGCATTTTGCAAGCGTTCCTCACCTGAACCTGGACTCTCTGCGTTCGGGACTCCTCGATCTTCTGCCGGATCTTATCCTTGCGGTATTCTTCGTATGCAAAAGGATTAGCCATGGTTTTCACCTGAAGCCGAACCAAATGTTACAACTGTGATATTCGACCCTTTTAGCAGCTTTTAGTGTGAATCAACCTGATACAGTAACAAACATCCCACCTTGTGATACAGCCTTATGTCCATGAAATAGCCGTGCATGTAGGCTCTCAGGAGAGAAGATCCCACCAGGTGAGACAAACCTGGAAAAAAAACCCAACAGAAACACAATAATGGGTTTAATACATTTATTGCACCTTAGAGATGAACCTCTGTGATTCTGTCTTTGATTCTATGGGGCAAAAACATGATCTTATTCGAAGGTTTCCTATGCATTTTTCACAGCTTCAGGTTTTCTGAGTTTTCAATTTTTTTGGGACAAATTTTTAAGTATGAACAACACAGTTTACAATTAATGTATGGCTTTAAATATGGAACATGCAAATATTACAGACTGTAAGGATAGAAGGAAGGCAAAAGAAAGGACCGGTGGTCGAATAGATGCTTAATGGAGAGACAGATGAATGGAAAGAAAAAGGAACAGACACATGAACGGGTGGATGACTGCATGGATGGATGGCTGAATGGACGACAGACAATCCGCTTTCCCCCCATAATCATCCATACTTGGAAAACACTTCCATTTCATCCTCTTTCAGACTGCATAGGAACACTGGTTTAACTTATTATCATAATATTACGACCACTAAATAGAAAACCCAAAAGGGAACTGTAAGTACACCTTTTCACTATTATCTCTGCGTATCTGGTGTCTACGGTACCCAGAGCATGAACCATACAGAACATTTTTAGTGACATTACAACACTGGCAATAATCAGAGCACAACCTGCTTCTACGTGTGGAAGAAAACAGAAATATGAACACGAATTTCTCTCAGAATCCTGATTCCTCCTGATATTTAGACCTCTTTAATATATCACAACACCTAATCTATGGTTAGAATTACTTTTAGATGTGGGATTGTGCAGCAATGTAGGAAAAAATTGAAATTAAAGATGGAAACAAAGAAAACCCAAACATTTTTTTTGTTTGTAATAAAAACAGATTCATTGCATCTCATCTGTATGAACAAACGTATGACACATAATTCCAATGTGCGTCACTTCAGTCGATTAACCAGCGAGGTGTGTGGTTGGGAGCAGCAGGAAACTGGATTAATCCCAGCCTGCAGCCACAGGAGCACTCAGAATGCGGGGAAACCTGCTTTTCCCGGGAATGTCAGTCAGTAAATACAGTAGACCCCTGCATGGTTATGTAAGAGCCTGTAAATCAACCCCGCTGTCTCTGAGGACTCCCCCACCCAACCACTGTCCTGCTTTTCTGTCATTTGATCTCTTTACTGCTGAGCCTGCATTCCAGTGTTCATTCAACCCCTCCAGAGTCCTCTGCCTACATACCTAAAGCCTCTCAATCAATCCCCAGGCCCCTGCTCAGATAGTCTGGCCATCCTCACTGCCCTCCAGGCAACACAGAGGCTTCCTTTGACTCTCAGTTCTTGGGATTATCTTATGTCTCATCTATTAAGCATTTCACAGCAGCGACGTCTCACCCAGATTCTCCAGGTCCTTTCTGGTGACGAACTTGTAGTCGTCGTACACGGCACACTCAGGGCTCTCCTCCAGCTCCTCCGTCAGGCTGTCCAGGAACGAGCACCAGCGAGGAGCGGGGCCCAGAGCCTGAACACAAGAGCAGCACCCGTTAAAACACAGGGTCAGATTTAGGCTTCTTAGAGAAATCTGTCGTGTATTTGCTGAAACAGAAATAGACCAACTGCTCCTGCTCCATTCTGGTCAGAAGCGAATGACGAATGTCTTTATAGAGACTCAAGGTGAAGTTGTATTCACTTGTGATACAACTTGAGATAAATCTATACTCACTTCAAAAGGATGAGCAATACTTTTTGGAGTTATGTACACACTGAAAAAGCAAGTTTGCCTCCTGCGAACCAAACATTTGTCCCTCCTGTGAATGTTATATATTCACACTCATGTTCAGAAATGTTTTCGGTGAATAAGTTTCTGCTTCGCTGCTGTAAACGGAACAGGATTTTTATTGCTCCCTACTTTTCTCCACCTGATTGATCTCTTATTAGAAATACTCCACAGATATTGAGATTTAACTCAAGGGATCCTATGCATGTTTCATGTCAAAATCGCACATTTTTCCAAAATCAAATGTTTAGAGTTTAGCAGATTTTGTTTTATATATTAATACAAAGGTTTTCCAGCAATTTCTGGCAGGAAAAGATAAAATGGTGAACGGACAAGGATGGATGGACAGATGGAAAAATAGATTGGATGGATGGATGAACGGACAGATGATCAGATGGATGGGTCCATGGAGGAACCGACACATTGATGGATGGACGGGTACCATCTACTCTAGACCTGCACCTATTTAAACTTATTTTTAAATATTATCGCATCTAATTATTAGAATTATTCTTATAATCTGTGAGATTATTTTACAACATTTAAAACCAGACAATGAATTACAGGAGAGAAACATTCCTTCGTCATCATTTGTCAAGAGATGCGCTTCTCAACATTGTTACATTTAGAGTTTCTCATATAAATAAACAAGAACTACAAAAATGTTTTCTTAGGAGAAAGAGGCATATTTTGTGACATTTAAACACATCCTGACGTGTTTGGTCAGGATGTGTTTATTTCCAGCACATTTCCGGTTTTATTTCCAGGGAGTTTTAAGGTTCCAGGCTACAAGCCCGAGCACATTTTAAGATCTTTTTGGAACGTTCCCTTTCCAACTCAGTAATAACACACGACAGGAACCAGTTGAAGCAGGTAAGGGCTGATCTCAGGGCAGAACCGCGCTTCTCAGAAAAACCTATCAAACCCTGAGGATCAGAGTTGAGAAAGAACATCGTGTGCTCCAATGAATCAACAGGTTCTAACCCAGAAGCCCCGTTACCTCAGAACAACTGACAGAGCTGAAGTAAAACGGAATGTGCCTCCATCATAAAAAGATAATTTCATCTCCTTTCCTCACCTTTGTTCAACAATTTACTGCCACAGAAATCTGTTCAACAGTTGAAAAAAAAGTTCTGCTGATTTGATCGAAGACATTTTATCATTTCTATCCGAGTTGTAACAAGTTCTCTGTTTTCATCTCACACTCGCTAACCACAGCCGTAAATACATTTAGTTACAAAGAGTCATCTTTAATCCAGCTCCGACAGCACAACCACAAACCTACTAATGACGGAAAGTCTCGCCGAGTTTTATTCCATAAACAGAGATGATGATGCTTCTGGGCCGACAAGGTTCACGAAGAAGTTTTTATGTGCAGGTTCTGATTGGGTCGAACTGTTCAACCGCCTGAGTGAAAACGACTGGATTAAAATCTGAATATGACTCCACTGTTCTGAGATATACACTAACTGGACCGGAACGGACAGCATGTAACTGGATTTAGATCACTCAGATATGACTACTGTGTGGCTTTAAAAATCAAAATAATATACAACTAAATACTAAATATTTGGCAAACTTGAAAAGCTTGTAATGAAAATTTCAACATCATAAAGTTTTCAGGGAATGTGGTGAAGATGGAAGGTTTATTCAGCCAGGAATGTCCTCATTTACACAAAGCAGAGATGAGTTTAAAGTACGCACACACACACACACACACACACACACACACACACGCAGTTATCAGATCTGAGTCACAGGACACGTCGCTCACTCAGAAACCAAAAACAAACTACCTTCTCTTCTTTTGTCGTTTGCTTCTGCAGTGCTGGTCAGACGTTTAAATTCAGCCATGTTAGACATGAAGTGCCTTTAATGTTGGACTTTTAATGATGCATTCTAACCCGTTTAGCAGAATGGACTGATTATTCAATTAACATTGAGATTCAGTGAATTTTAAACAGAAGAATGGTGTACACTCGTTTAAACCTAAAGTGGGTTTTCTAAAATATCCTTAAAGCCTCTTAGAAAGTTGCAGAAAAACTCGACATTCAGCAACGTTCTGGCTGCATATTTGAACCCGTTCTTTAGCAGGACTGGTTCAGCTCTGTTTAATTGCTTGGTTTCCTGGTTCTGACTTGATTCTTGTCTCATAGACCATACAGCTTCAGTAAGGCTAAAGGGTGGAATAGGGAAGGATTTTATAGACCTAAAGACACATTATCATATAAAGAATTGTATTTTTTAAACTGCAGACAGTGTAGTAGCAGGCTAATATTAGGCTTCTGGAATAACCTTGAACTCAACCCTGGTGAAAACTGTGGACCATATTTAAAAGTCAAGAAACCAACCACTTAAGAATGGCTCTACCATTTATGTTAGGAGCGTGTTAATGGATAGAAAAAGTGTGCATCTTCTCTGCACCTTGCTAAAGAACATTTATCCAAATATTACTGGAGGTGTGTGTGTGCAATAGGCCTCTGTGGATTAATAGAGTCTAACACATAATTCTTTTTTTCTAATTTGAAAACAGGAAAGTTTCAAATGCATAATTAAAAGCCTAAAATGAATCAGAGTTTTACAATAAATTTGTCGTTAAACTGAGTCCACATCTGAACATTCACACAGTCTGCGTCCACCATACAGGTGATGAGCACGGGGTCAGCATGACCACCGTCATGTGTTCCTGTACTCACCGGGATGTAGAACGTGTTCATTTTGGGGTCTTCATTGGCCGTGAAGAGCATTCCTGTTCATGAGACACAACATTGGGATGGAAGTAAGACAAAGCCAGGAAACACTAACTTTGAGCAGAAGGATAAGGGTAATTTTAATTTTTATAATCATATCATCTCATAAATATCCTTTCTTCCATTTCCATTTGCTGAACTAGTTGGAATGAACAGAGCTCGTAGCAAATGAGCAGCTAGAAAATGTTACAAAATTGCACCACCAAGAGGTCAACTACAAAAACCCCTGTTGAAATAAATCCATGAATTCAACGTTTTAACAATTTCTCAGTTTTGCTGTGCCAGTCAAAACATGAGGAAGTGGCTCCAGTAGCCACAGCAGGCAAAACTGCATACTTCTCCAACGTTTCAAGAATATGAAACAACCATGAAAGTGTCAAAAGATCTTCCCACCTGAATTAGGGTACATGCAGACATCATTGATGTCAGTCTGAGGCTGTATGGAGGAGAACAGCTTCCCCTGCGATGCAGAAAAAAAAGACAAATCTAAATTACAGACATTACAACCCATCTCCATTTGGATTTCCTTTCAACCTTTTAAACTCTTCCACACTGACTTTCTCTCCGACTCATTTCATACATACACTGCTGATAAAAAACCCAAAAACGAACAAATAGCTGACTAGTGACCTTGCCTGCTCTTGCTTACCGAGTCTTTGCTCCAGATCTTTATTATCTTGGAGTCAGCAGACACGATGAGGTCCAGCTGGTCGTGGAAGATCAGAGACTTGATCGGCAGGTTGTAGAAGTGATCTTTCACCAGCAGCGGTTGGCTGGAACGCAGGTCATACAGCAGCACCTGGAGGACAAAGAAAGAGGAATTGAAGAGAAGGCATTAATCATTTGGACAACACTATCAATATGGATACAAAAAAAACTTTTTTTCCTGGTCTGATTTCAGGTCAGCACATCTGCAGCTATTGACTTTTACATTCAGGCATTAAAATCCCCATTAAGCCAATATGTCCGATCACATCGTTTAAATAAAGCTGCACAATCTTGAGAAAACAAGCAACTGTGACATTACTGGTGCAAATTGTGATGCTGTATTTAATTTTCTTATATTTTCCACAATCTCCTCTTTCCCTCCATCATCATCATCACCATCATGGTGGAACCACAACTAGTCCTTTCAGCTTTATGATCTTGGCTTTAAGAAATTATATTAAAGTTTAATTCTGTGAATATTTTTTTCACACGTCTCATTTGGCTCAAGGTGCAAAGATTTCACGAAGCTTTGCCTGTTTAACAAAAATCACTGATTATACACTTATTGGCCCCCATGCTGCTTGTAATTTCTTGTATAACCCCTTTAGCCAACAGGAGTGCACTTTTGTGTCTGGTGAGCAATTTCGGTGTGGATTTGCCATGGTTTGATTCATTATCCAGTTTAAAAGCACAGTTAGAATCAATTTAACATTTACGGCCCATTTTTTTATGTAAATTCCTCTTGTTCGAAAAAAGTAATGCACTTAGGTTCCCATGGTCTTTGAAAGAGAAGCAGGCCCACAGCATCACAGATCCTCTGACGTGCTTAACAGTAGGTAAATGGTGCTTTTTCACCCAATTGTTCTGTTTTATGCCAAACCCATTTGAAGTATGATAAGATTTTTTTTTATGCGTGTCGAATAAATCTAATAGCACAAACTCTACTCAAAAAGAAGATTTTGTGTAAACAGATGTTGTAGTTATTTTTTCAATGATCAGAAGGTAAAGCTGAGGCTTTATTATCCAACTTACTTGTCCGGTGCTGGTGCCTACTGCCATGGTGAGGGAGCCGTTAAACTTCAACGCACTGATGGAAGGTAAACCCTGAACCCTGTCAGCAATCAGAAAGTCGCAGCGATCACAACAAAGGTACAGAGCAAAGACAAAACTCCAAGAGAGACATAATGTCTGACACAAACAGGAGCTGGAAGCTAACTCTGACTCAAACAAGAGTCTGGTATTTCTGCAGCGAGCCATCATTTTCACAGCTTGCTGCCTGCTTTTCCAGGAAGAAAAGCACCATGTGGCTACATATGCATCAGCACGCTGAGATCAGCCGAGAGGGCGTGACAATCTCAGCGTGGCAGCTTGGTGCTTACACTGTATCCTCAGTCAGGCTGCTCAGGGCGCAGTCCAGCATGCCCACCCGGTTCCGGACACGGGGGTCCCAACATTCGACCCTTCCCTGGTCAACAGACAGAGGAAATCACAGAAAGTAGTAGGATTAAATTATTCTTTGCTGCATAAGCAGTAGAGTCTCTTCTTCACACTGAGAACAGCTGTGAGTGCTGGCCTTAAGCTTTTGCCTCCTTTTTTCAGAAATCACTAAAGAATCAAATAAATCGATGACTGGTGACATCACAGCAGGAAAAACAGCAGGAAGATGTTAAGAATAGATAAATTATTGATTCCTGAACAACAGGCTCTTTACTGAAGTCAAATGTTCTAGAATTTCATTCTGGAGTTTATAACTTTTGGCAGAAATACAACAAAAGAGCCAAGTTTTTCCAGCAGTTGGCATAACACAAACATTTATATACAACTACTTCAACCACATTAGACACATAAAGTGGAAGACAAATATTCAGTCATGGTAAAATAATAATAAATAATATATAATATAATAATAATAAAGCACACCCTATTAAGACAGGGATTTTAATGAGAGGAACATAAAAATGATCTGGTTTTAAAATGATTTAAATCTAAAGCTGTCAGACACTTGGCCTCACATTTCGCTCAAGAATACGGAGGAGCTCCTGGTCTCCTGAAGGACTGGATCATCACTCATCCACTACCGTGCTTGACAGTTGGTTTAAGGGCTTTGTGCTGACATGCTGTGCTTGGGTTTCTCTACAACATGCGGCTGTGTACGATGAACACGACGGCTTTGGTGTCATCAGCTGGTTCATTCAGATGCCATTTTCATTTTAAAGAGTTCAGTCTTTTCTTTTTTCAGTTCAGTCTTTTCACATATGCTAGTGAGCAGTTAATCTGAAGCTTTAATTAGCACCATCAGGCAACTACTTTCCCTCATAAATCCTACAGAAAAAGCAAGGTTGCACTGATTTCCCCACAGCTTTTCCATTTAGGCTTCATCTCTGTTTAATCATCAATAACTGTGTGAAATCTGATTTTACCATGACAGGATATGTGCTACATTTCAAATACACCATTTATTTAAATGGGATTTTTCTAATGCTGTGAACACCCACCAGCTGATGATTTTTCTATGTAAAAAGCATCTTTGTTTATCACAATCAGGAATATCTTTCAAGCATCCATCCATTAGATTTTCTCATTAACGCATAACATCTGTTGCCAAAACAACAACAGAAGTGTTTTTTTCAGGAGCAATGATGCTTGAATAGGGTAGGATATTGTTGAGAGGTGATAGGAGGATCTGCTGTCATAGGTGTGGGCGGTTTCAACAGAAAATTACAAACACCTTATTTGTGTGTCTTTTGTCCTTAATACTCTGAAGTTACATTTTTACAGAAAGCAGAGAAGTTTTACAAGAGTTTACTTTCATTTCAGCTCAGAATTAAAGCAAGCAAAATTTAAAAGTCAGAATCTGTGTGTTTTATGAAAGCAGAGTGAAGCTAGCAATGAAACGGCACAAAACAACTGCTACCTGTAGCAGGAGTGTGTGCTTATTTGCATTGCCTGAAAGGTTTTTTTAATAGCAGGTTGACTAACATTCTGTTTGCTGCTCTGGTAGACGAGCAGAACCGAGCGATAACTAGACATCGCTAGAGCAAATTAAGTTTCTGAGCTGTTGCAATCTGTGGCAATCAAAGACAATGAGACGATGAAAATTTTAAGAGGCCATTATCACACATAGTGTTGGGTAAACGAGGAAGTATGAAGACGGTTGTCATAAAGCAGGAAGGGATGATCCACATGACACACTTCCTCATCTTCTCATATCATACCATACCAGGTAAGTCTCCATTACGGATACTGTCATATTTCCTAAGTAATGGTTTTATGTTTTTTTTGTTGTAATGTTTCATGTATGGAATATTTGGCAGCCTATATGTGTCTACATATGCTATTAGACATCTGCTGTGAGGCTATCCCATCAATTAAAATTTTAATTTCCTTGAAAACTATTATATCTTCTTTTTAATTAATTTTTTTAACATTGCTGCAAGTGTCGCCTCGGTTACACTTGTTAACCGAGCGGGATTGTAATGGAGGGACAACTTTTGGCCATTTGGCAAACTAAGTGAGTCTACTTTGAGTTCAGGGTGGAGCCAACAAAGCCAGAAAGCGGATGTGCTTTAAAAACATGGTGCTTACCTCCGAGGTTCCTGTTGCGAACAAATTATGGACGCCGTTGATATCACAAACGTTATTTTCCCTGGACGATGACAAAATGAAGACCCATAACAAATCAAGAGGATCACAGGATGACGATACTAGCTCTGAGGTAAGCAGATCATACAGCAGCACGTAAACAGTGTGTACGTACACAGCGTCTGTCTGAAGGGAGTTCAGGAAGCGACCCTGTTCCAGGTTCAGTCTGTACACCTCCGAACTAAGAGTTAAAACATACATTATTAATTCTGCATCAGAAGTTTCACTCAGCAGCTAAAATGCTCTAGTTTTACCTCATCCCCACGAAGTAGAGGTCACAGGAGGGATAGTGGTAGGAAAAGTCCCGTCCAAACTTTGGAATACGAGTCTTGTAGTAGTGACCATGTTGGGCGTGGAACTCCACGTGACGATCGCAGTTCAGAAAGACCAGCTGCAAGAAAACACACAGAGATTATCTGTCCGCTGAAACGTAGAGGCAGGGAAAAACATGTAACATCATAAACGATTCAGATTTCGCTTAACCTTCATCTCTGTTTGCGCTGTTCTTGCAACAGAAATATGAATCAAGTGCTATCCAGAGTGTTGGCTTTATGGAGAGAAATAGTGCAAGCCAGCCCAGATCATGGAGGTCACCAAAGGTGTCAACTGTGCAGAAGCATCACCAGGTGAGAAAATGTGGTGTTTTACTGTGGGGATTTTCTTTGTCTCCTGAGAGAGTGCAAAACCTCTGGGGACCATAGATCAGTTTATTAAATAAACCAGTTACACCTGTCTGAATATCAGTATTTAGCTTCTCCCATCCACCACATGTGTAGATTAAAGTAAATCAGAAAATAAAAAAAGTGTAGATAAAATATCCCATTTTTTCTGCAAAAGCAGCTGACTGCATCAGAATTCAATCTCTCACCTTAGAATAATCATCTGACAGGATTTCAAAAGCCACAACTGTAAGGAGAGAAAAAACAGAAAACTGTAAAACAATTTTCTAGGAGAAAAACTAAACAAAGAAAAATCAACACTCACACACCACTTCATTAGGTACACCAACTGCTCGTTAACTTTCTTATCAGCCAATCACATGGCTGCAACTCAATGCATTTAGGCATGTAGACATGGTCAAGACGATCTGCTGCAGTTCAAACCAAGCATCAGAATGGGGAAGAAAGGTGATTTAAGTGACTTTGAACGTGGAATGGTTGTTGGTGCCAGACGGGCTGGTCTGATTATTTCAGAAACTACTGATCTACTGGGATTTTCATGCACTACCATCTCTAGGGTTCACAGAGAATGGTCCGAAAAAGACAAAATATCCACTGAGCGGCAGTTCTGTGGGCGTAAATACCTTGTTGATGCCAGAGGTCAGAGGAGAATGGCCAGACTGGTTCGAGTTGATAGAAAGGCAACAGTAACTCAAATAACCTTGAGGCGGATGGGCTACAGCAGCAGAAGACCACACCGGGTGCCACTCCTGTCAGCTAAGAACAGGAAACTGAGGCTAAACGTTGCCTGGTCTGATGAGTCTCGATTTCTGCTGCAACATTCGGATGGTAGGGGTATAGCTTGTGTCAACAACATGAAAGCATGGATCCATCCTGCCTTGTATAAATGGTTCAGGCTGGTGGTGGTGGTGTAATGTTGTGGGGGATATTTTCTTGGCACACTTTGGGCCCCTTAGTACCTATTGAGCATCATGTCAACACCACAGCCTACCTGAGTATTGTTGCTAATGTTGTCCATCCCTTTATGACCACAGTGTACCCATCTTCTGATGGTTACTTCCAGCAGGATAACGCGCCATGTCATAAAGCAGGAATCATCTCAGACTGGTTTCTTGAACATGTCAATGAGTTCACTGTACTCAAATGGCCTCCACAGTCACCAGATCTCAATCCAATAGAGCACCTTTGGGATGTGGTGGAACAGGAGATTTGCATCATAGATGTTCAGCCAATAAATCTGCAGCATCTGTGTGATGCTATCATGTCAATATGGACAAACTCTCTGAGGAATGTTTCCAGTACCTTGTTGAATCTATGCCACAAAGGATTAAGGCAGTTCTGAAGGCAAAAGGGGGTCAAACCCGGTACTAGCAAGGTGAACCTAATAAAGTCCGGCCACTTTATTTATGAGTGTATAAACCTACCATCTGAATCCAGACATCGCTCAAATTTAAGAGACAGTTGATATGTGTCATAACAGCGAACTCTGGGTTTGTATGTTCCTGAAGGAAGGAAAAAACACAGAGCATTTATTCTTTATCTTTCTGAAGTGATAAACTACAAGAGGGTTTTTTCAGGCCAAAAGCCGGTCTTACCTGCTGCCAGGATAAACTGACCATCTCGGGACACTTTGATGGAACTGCACACTGTTGGCATCTCAAAATCCTGGATGAGCTCAATCCGCCGCTGGATGTCTGAAAAACAAAAAAACAGAAGGGAAGGGATACGTAAAACGCTAGGAGGAAATTAACTTGTCTGCATTGATCACCCCGAAGCTATCTACTCACCGACATCTTTTTTTTGCAGCTGTCTTTTCTTTCGATCTGACAACCACTGCAACAAGAAAGAGAATTTCAAGGGGAAAACACACACACATCCTGGCTAACTGGGCTAGCATTAACAGTCAACCCGCTACAGTCACGTGTTTACCTCTGGGAGAGACTTCCCATAACTAAGGTTATAAATTTTCACATCGTTTATATTGGAGATCTGCATTTTAGGGGTTCACCTACTCCTCTTCATCCACGTTGTGATACCACCGGAAAAAGGAGAGTCTCCATAAAAGTATCCGAGTCGAAACAATATCCGCTTACATATTTTCGCAATAAAGTTTTTAAAACGCTAAAAGATAGTTTAGCCTAGCCTCTTTATATTACGCATTTTAATACCAAATTAAAAAATATCACAGTTTTACAATTATTTTGAACCATTCATCCATTGTCTTATTTTTTGAATGAAAACGCTTGGGATAAGATGAACCGTTCAAATCATATTAAAACCACTAATGCCGTGCAATAAAAAAGTACATATCGTGCAGCAACAATAAGCTAATAGAGTGTCACAGATGTGGTTTAGTGCAATATTATTGTGCAGAATTCTGTACTCTGACAGCTTGTGGATAATAACTGTCTTTAAGTCTGATTGAATATTTTTTTATCCAAGGTCGATTTCAAAATAAAACTCAATAAATCTCAAAAACGGGTCTAGTGTTTGTTTCATTTTTTCACGGTTTGGAAACTATCCCACAAAGTATTGCGAGATAACGCAAGACTATTGCGTAAGAACGCAAAAAGTATTGCGAGCAAACGCAAAAGTATTGTGTGGGGACGCAAAACAAAAAAAATCCAATGTCCTTTCACGGGCTCCGTAGATTCCAACGTGATTCCAGACTAACAGAAAATATGGGGGGAGGAGGGGAAGGGGGAGGGGGGTGTCCCAATTCAGGGGCTGTATCCTTCGAAGGACCCGGTATACTTGGGATGGGTCCTTCGTCCACCACTAAAACCACGAAGGCCGGAAATGAACTGCTGCGAATTGGGACGGTCTAGCCTCACCGCTGGGAAGGCTGGAGAGGCAAACTCCTAACATGTCAGAGCATGTTTGAAATTAAGCGATGTCTTGATAAATCAAACAGATATTTCACGTCTACACAGTTGTATTTCTGAACTTAAAACATTGTAGAAGTTAATTTGTGTCACAGAAAGTGTAATGTTTCACAATTTACTCTCAGCTTTTGCCGCTGTGGTCCACCATGCCTGTCCCTGCTTGACCAATCCGCTTTGACCCGCAATGAATGATGGACCGCGAAGGATACTCACGACCCATCCTTCAAATCGGGCAAAAGAAGGACACATATGTCGGCCGCATTTGAAGGAGTCTCAGAAGGATTCATAAATTGGGACAGCCTTTGTCGCCGCTGTCCTTCGAAGGATCCAGCCCCTGAATTGGGACACACCTGGTCCTACATACCCTTGTTGTGGTTTGTGGTCTCCTTCCAGTGGTAGGTGTCCAGAAAACCTTCAAAGTGTGCAGCATGAAAGGCATCCAGATTAGATGCCAGAGTCACTTCAACTAACACCTTTCAATGTGGAGGAGCAGCAGGTTTACATCAAGCTCTACATGAATGATGGAGCCCATCACCTAACCAGACTGATTCAACCTCCACTTGCTTGCATCTTGAATTTTATTTAGCATTTGTCGATGTCTCATTAGCATGATGTAGACGGCTTTTAGGCTCATCTCTTTCCAAGACAGACTGGAAGAATGCCAGTACAGCAGAAGACGAGGCTCCAATTCACATGTCCTCCATCTTACTATTATTATTACGGAGGTGACTGAGATGTCTTTCTTGTCAGAAGGGAACAATGGAGGTTGATAACCTAGGGAGACTTCAAAGGGAGTGATCATACTCGACCCATGTAAGCAACTGGCTCCAAACCAGATGCGAGACTGACCCTAGCATTGAGTGCAGTGCAGAACTGTTTCCAGACACGGGAGATTAATGGTGGACCACGGTCAGACAGGATTTCTTGCGGTAAACCATGGAGACGGAAGACAAGTTTAATGAGAAGTTGTGTGGTCTAAAAAGATGTAGACAGTTTCCTGAGAGGGACAAGGTCACATGCTGTGGAAAAGTGGTCGATGATGGTGAAGATGGTGGTTATACCTTTGGATATGGGTAGTACGGTGACGAAATCGATGGCTATGTGAGACCAAGAGCAAAAGGGTATGGCGAGGGGATGGAGGCCAACGAGGTTTTTTTCTGGTCTTGTTCCTAGCACAGGTGGGACAGGCGAGCATGTAGTTCTTGAAGTCTCTGTGCATACTGGGCCACCAAAATTTACGTTGGAGAAGGGAGATGGTTCAGCTGTTACCAGGACGACAGGAGAATTTGGCTGTGTGGATCCAGTGAATGAGTTTAGATCTGACAGATGATGGGACGTAGATGCGGTTAAGTGGTCCAGTACCAGGGTCAGGTTTAGTCAGTTGGGCTCGTTTATAAGAATCGCCCATGAAAGGGATTCAACAATACATTCGAGTGGAAGAATGGATGCTGGAGTCTCATCTTCGTCATCAGGGAAAAAACTGGCGAGATAGTCAGGCGTTACGTTGTTGGAACCTGGGTGGTAAGAGAGGGAGAGGTTAAAGTGAGAGAAAAACAGGGACCAGCGGGAGCCTGAAGACCTTCCAGCCTGCAGATAGGACAGGTTCTTGTGATTGGTCCACAACAGCACAGGATGTTCTGAATCCTCGAAGCAGTGCCGCCATTCTTCGAAGGCCAGTTTTATGGCTAGGAGTTGTTGATCCCCACGTTGTAGTTCCGCTCTGTGGGGGACTAGTGGCGAGAGAAAAATGCACAGGGATGAAGTTTAGCATCAATATCTGAACGCTGTGAGAGTACAGCTCACGCCCCAGAATCAAAGGTGTCCACTTCTAGGATGAACTGTTTCTTGGGGTCAGGTTGGATCAGAATAGGTGTGTGAGCTTTGACGAAGCATGCCACTGCCTGCCAGAAGACAGCATGCCGGAGCTGCTGCCACCAGTGGCGCAGCATGCCGGAGGGAGCCAGGGGATTGCGCAAGGAATCCCCTGGTGCCAGACCGGCCGTAAAAGTCTGCCACGGCGGTTGCCGGTGTTTTTGTGGAAGCCAATGCTGATTATCGGCAAACGGGATGTCATTATTGTTATAGCCTGTTACTTTTAAATGATGATGTCTTTATTGGTTTTTATTTAATAAACAGCGTTAGACCCATAACGTAAGGTGGCTGTATTTACTTGAGATGGGAAATAAATAGCACTGTGTGTGTGTGTGACCTGCTGAAAGGATGACGAAGACTTATTGCACAAACAGCTTCCACAAAAACAGCGGCAACCGCCCTGGTCTGGCACCTTCTGGCATCCTGGCAGAATCCACTGGCTCCCTCTGGCATGCTGTCTTCTGGCAGGCAGCGGCATGCTTCTGCCGGCCTCAGCCACGAACTGAGCTCAGCCTGCTGTCCCAGCGCTGCCCCGCAGATAAAACTCCACCTCCTCATTTGAATATAAGAACATGAAATAAAAAGAGCTTAAAATAAAAAAACAGGTTATAAGGAAAAGTCACTGAATACGTAATAGTAGCTTTACAAAATAAAAGTGTCACAAAATAAAACTGCATTGTGAAATAAATAAATAAATCTGTAAGTAAATAAAATAAATAAATCTTGAAATTAATTAAATAAAACAAGATAAAAATTTCTTTTAACGTAATTATTTTGTTTCATTTCATGGGGATATTTATTTATTTCATGGAATATTTATTAATAATTTATCAATAGCAGTATTTATTTCTTTACTTTATTTTGAATGAAATGGGTCTCCATATCTGGGGGTTTGTGTTCTGTGTTGTCGCTATCTTTTGGAGTCCCTTGGTTGTACACTGGAGGGCGCACTTCCGTCTGTGGGTGTAAGCGTTGGAGGCCTGAGTGCTACAGGTGTGCTGCTGCACACCTGTTAGGAATCAAGCTCTTTTGAAGGAGTATATGAGAAGCTGGGTGCTTTGTCGCTTGACTGTTAACCCACAGTGGTAACCCATCATCTACAGCTACCAGTAAGCCTGCATTAGTCTCCTTCCTTAATTATTTGATCATTTTGCTCCCGCTTACATCTCAGCTCTTCCCTAGCGTCGCTGCAGTCCATTTTGAATGAAACGGCTCTCCATAGCCAGATTCCTGACAGTTTCAGATAGAGCAAGAGATTTTTTAATTTCACAGACAAACTAAAGCGAAGTGAAAAAAGGATGAAACTAAATTTATTTCATTTTATAATTTTCCTCTTCTCTAAATGTGTTTAGGTAAAGAACTAAGTTTAAAAAGTAGGTTAATGGTGGTAAATTATTGAAAAAATAAAGATTACATTAAAGACTAATCAGAAAAAATTGTCGGTGGAGTTTTATCCGAAATAGTACAGTGAATGCTAAAAACCTGAAAACTAGGGAATTGCTTGAACGTCTTTGGAGAGACGTGTGGTGTGCAGTAACTAACATATATTACACTGTGCTGCACTCACTAGAGGACAACGGTATGCTTGACCTTTCTAACATTTTACACATCTTCTGTTGACTATGTATTTGTCCCAAGACTACAAGCAAGTCTTGACGTCTTCAGCAGTGGCTGGGATAACCATTCACTCAGAACTGAGGGTAATCTAACACCCAATAAGTTATGGGAGATGGGAAGCATCCGGCATGCTGTGGTAGAACCAGAAATCACAGAGGTTAAGGGTTTTTCTTGTGCTTGCTATTATAAAGCTTTTCATATTGGTGTGTATATTTCAAACCAGAAAGGAATTTTATCTGACTATTCAAATACAACAAAACGTCAAATACTAGGGATAATAATAGGGATGGTGTTTAAACTGGTTTCCTTGAAAAGCATCTATTATGGTCCTTCAACATAACAATTTGATTTTGCTAAAACTTTCCAAAAACTGCTTCAAGTGAGAATATATCTCAACCCTTTTTAGACCAGTGGTTTACCATCCTGGTCCTGGTGACCTACTGCCCTGCATATTTTTGGTGTTTTCCTGCCTCTACACACTTAAATAAATTGGTGATGAAGAGGCATCTGCAGCCCTTGATGGCTGCTGAGAAGGTAATGCAATCTTTTGATTCAGGTGTGAAGGAGCAGAGACACATCTAAAATATGTAGGACAGTGGGTTATGAAGACATGGATGGAAAACCACTGGTTTAGACCATACCTATCTTTTAGGTACACAGTTTGTTACTGAACAGATATCTTCATCAAAAAAAAAACATATACAGTGGCTTGCAAAAGTATTCATACCCCTTGAACGTTTAGACATATTGTCACATTACAACCACAAACAAAAATATATATTATTGGGATTTTATGTGAAAGACCAACACAAAGTGGTATACAGTTGTGAAGTGGAAAGAAAATCAGACATGATTTAAGACATTTTTTACAAATAAAAAACTGAAAAGTGCGGTGTGCAAAAGTATTCAGCCCCCTTTACTCTGAGTGCAACCAATTGCCTTCAGAAGTTGCCTGTAATTGCAAATGACTAAAGAGAGTCTGTCTGTAATCTAATTTCAGTACAAATAAAGCTGCTCTGTGACGGCATCCGAAGTTGGTTAAGAGAATAATGGGGAGCAATAAGCATAATGAAGTCCAAGGAACACACTAGACAAGTCAGGGATAAGTTGTGGAGAAGTTTAAAGCAGGCTTAGGCTATGAAAAGATTTCCCAAGCTTTAAACATCTCACCAAGCACTGTTCAATCCATCATCTGGAAATGGAAAGAGTATGGCACAACTGGACACCTACCAAGACAAGGCCGTCCACCTAAACTTACAGACTGAACAAGGAGAGCACTGATCAGAGATGTAGCCAAGACGCCCACGGTGACTCTGGATGAACTGCAGAGATCCACAGCTCAGGTGGGGCAATCTGTCCACAGGACAACTATTAGTCGTGCACTGCACAAAAGCCATTGTTCAAAGAAAACCACAAGAAGTTCTATTTGCAGTTTGTCCAAAGCCATGTTGGAACACAGCAAACATGTGGAAGAAGGTGCTTTGGTCAGACGAGACCAAAATAGAACTTTTTGGCCAAAATACAAAACGTTATGTGTGAGAACTAACACTGCACATCACTCTGAACACACCATCCCCACTGTCAAATATGGTGGTGGCAGCATCATGCTCTGGGGGAGCTTCTCTTCAGCAGGGACAGGAAAGGTGGTCAGAGTTGATGGGAAGATGGATGGAGCCAAGTACAGGGCAGTCTTGGAAGAAAACCTGTTGGGAGTCTGCAAAAGACTTGAGACTGGGGCAGAGGTTCACCTTCCAGCAGGACAACGACACTAAACATACAGCCAGGGGTACAACGGAACGGTTTAAAATAAAACATATGTGTTAGAATGGCCTAGTCAAAGTCCAGACCTAAATGCAACAGAGAATCTGTAGCAAGATCTGAAAACTGCTGTTCACAAATGCTCTCCATCTAATCTGACTGAGCTTGAACTGCTTTGCAAAAAAGGGTCAAAAATTTCAGTCACTAGATGTGCAAAGCTGGTAGAGACATACCCTAAAAGACTTGCAGCTGTACTTGCAGCAAAAAGTGGTTTCACAAAGTATTGACTCAGCGGAGCTGAATACTTGCATGTCGCACTTTTCAGTTTTTTATTTGTGAATAAAAAAAAGAAATGTATAATTTTCTTTCTACTTCACAATTGTATACCACTTTGCTTTGGTCTTTCACATAAAATTCCTATAAAATACATTCATTTATAGCTGTAATGTGACTATATGTGGAAAAGTTCAAGGGGTATAAACACTTTTGCAAGCCACTGTATAGTCTGTAACTTAAGTCAGGTTGGTGAGTCTATTTTTTTCACTCCTTAGCTCAATGCTTTAAAAATATGAGAAATACTATGGATTACAATTAAAGTATGTTCAGTAAGTTATAGCAACAAAAGTATGGATCTTTTTTATACTCTACATAACAGGACTATAAAAAAACTAATTTCTACATGTAAGACAGGCAGGAAGTTTAGAACAAAGTACAACCTGGCCTTTTTAAAACCTCCGTGTTCACACTACACAGCTTCACTAAGAGCTATGAACAACATTCTGCAACAGTTGCTGGTCAAAACGGTTAATATTGGGAACTAAAACGGTTAATAGGGTTACATGTTGAGATACTTTGTTAAACAAGCCCAAATCCTGTGTCATGTGTGTTTACAGATGCCATCAAGTATTTCTTGAATTTTTCCAAGTCTTGGTAGTGTGATGGAAGTCGGAGTGTCCCAAAGGATGTTGATGACCTGGGTAGACTACCATTGCTAATTTCCACAGTAAGGGTTTGTGTAGGAGCCTCCCATCCAACCCAGAACTTTATGAGGGCCTTCAGTTCATCAGTTGATGCTGCAACACAGATATGTGTTATGGTCATGTAAAGGATAATACTCAGCTAAAAAAAACCCACAAAAAACAGGAATTGCTAAGATGAAGACCAACAACCTTTTCCAGAAAATTACTGCCTATGTGGTCAATGCCAGCTCTGGTTTTTATCATGGCCAAACCATTTTGATTAGCAGTTTGGCACACATAACCTCATTTTTACTTTAAAGAAATGAAGGAGTTACAAAGGTGGTGGGATATAATCTAGATCTGCTGTGGTATGCTTCACTTGTAACATTCACATTTGTGTCAGAAAACCTCAATTATTTCTTAGTGGAAGTGAGTATTATAACATTTTGAATGAACTGACAAAGATACCCTGTGACACGGCTGTTATCTTCCACACTGCAATCATCATCATAATCTTCATCGTCGTCAGTCATGGTAGGCCAGCTGATGCGGTCCAGAATGCTCTAAACAAACAAACAAACAAACCTTAGCCTCTTTTTGCCAGCTTTAAGCAGAGAAGATTATCATTTCTGTTTTCTGCTACTTCATTACATTTCAGCACATTTTCTGCAGTCACCTTCAGCTTGTTTCTGCAAACATTCAGATAAGGAATTCAGCTTACAGCATTCACACTAAAATTTCACAGGAAATGCAATTTTTTTCTAGTTTTTTATCAGAACTACCTGTAATTACCTCTGGGGTCAACACAGCACTTGACTCGCGTGGGAAAATAATTTGAGCCAGATCCGGACATTCACTGATCAGGGTCCACAGCATGGTGTCTTTGAGTCCCTTTCTTATTTGCTTTATTTGCCTCATGACCCGTCCAATTACCTAGTGAGAAAGAGAAAGCTAATTTTTACTCAGGCAGTGGTTAAAAGAGGAATGTTATATAGTTTCAAGAATATTGCTTTACTGCATAATGCAGAAGCCTTTCAAAAAGCCATCTTCTATTGTCACGTGTCATCAGAGGGAGATCCCATGAAAGACACAGGAAGTCAACTTTCTCCTTTTCATCAGCTGAGAGTTCAGAGCTCCCTTCAAGTTTAAGGACACAATCTACATAGTTAGAAAAAAAGTCTTAAATATATGTTAAAATGTTAATGATGTTCTGTTTGCTGTAAATATATACCAATGTAATTTTCTCCCTCAGATCAATGTCTGGACAGTCATTGATCTCAACGATTGCAGTTTCCGGTGTCCCTCCACACAAAATGTGAACAATAGCAGGACTAAGCCCTGTCAGCGGAGGACCGCCATGCAAAAAGCAATGGCCAATCATTCTGCCTGCCATTACAAATAGGTCACTCTCAACCAGAAATGCAGATGAGGAAGGCACAAGGTGGTCTGGTTCTCCATCAAACAGCCTTGTTACACAAGCATTTCCTGTGTAGACATAAATTTTGTTTCTCAGATCCTGTACACAAACATTTAGCAATTCTTTGGTTGTGTAGCAGGTATAGTTATATCTTAAATATATTTTCAAAAAAGGGATTATAAATAGTATTGAGGTGATTAAAATGTATCCACAGTTGATAAAAAGCCATTGATGACAGCTTACCAAAATTCATGTTGAAACCATCTTTCAGCTTCTGGATGACTCTGAATACCAAGAAGCGGTTCACAGCCTCCCCTGTCACAATCTGTCTGTATTACTCTGTGTGATCTTCCTGTCTTCCCAGAGAGGCTTTGCTGATGGGCGTGGTGTGCAGACTGCTTCTGCACACCTGTATCCAATCTTCGGCTGGAACGTTTTTAAGGTGCTGCAGGACAAGCATTCTTCGCCTGATGCTCCACGATGAGTGGTAACTCAAGCCTCCGAGAACCAAGCTCCCTAGTTTTTGGCTGAATCTTTGTAATTCCTGTGCTAACATTGAATTAACCAAGCTCGTGTTTTTGCTGCTCTCAGGTCGTATGGATCACAACCCTGGATTCTCAACCATCACCTTCGGACAGAAACTCACGACCTCATCTACCGGCTGCTTCTGTAGGCTTCTACCGAATCCTCCAGCCTGCCCGCTCTCCAACAACTACTGGGATTACACCTCCAGACTCTCCGGACCTCTGGCCCACAGATTGTGCCCAAGACCCCCCCCGAGATCTTAGCCACCAGGAGACCGCAAACCTGAGAACGAAGACCCGACGACCAGAGACAGTTATTCTTTGAGATAATTAAACTTTTTTAACTTACCAGTGTCCTTGAGTGATTCTGCATGTCGGTCAGGAAACTCTGGATTTGCCCACTCAACACTGGATGCTTTGTAAAATGTAACAAAAGCAATGTCTTGTTCTGAGATGGTGGTTCTGTGGTCAATATGCAAATACGGTGGCTTCCCTGATGTGTGAATGCTAAGCACTGTCTCTCTGTACATCCAAGCAGCCCCGGCCAGGTCTGGTATGATCTTCCAATCTGTAGAAAAAAAAAAAGATTTAAAGCAGTGAAGCCAAACCAAAGAGGCAATAAACAGAAAAATTAAACTATTTAAACAAAAACTAAAAATATGTTCAACCAAATAAACATCCAACGCTCTGTTTTGTTGCCAGTATCAGAAGATCCTGCATAACTTGCTGGCTGATTTTGAAAACATGTAGTCTGTGAGGATGGGCCTGGTAGTGCTTCTAATCATGCAACATCCACTGTTGTTCTGTCAAATGAAGCCACTTCCACAGCTGATGGCCTCCAAAAAAAAACAAAATAAATTGTACACACAAAATCTGGAATGCAATCAACATTCTTATATCAAAGTATGGTTCGCACAGTATCTGGACCTGCTAAATTGTAAATGTGTACCAACTGAGATGCCTGCAGAGTGGGAAAACCATTAAAACATCTCCTGTAAATTTTCTCAAAGTCCCAATTAATCTGTCAACATTAAAAGTAGAGAATGCACGCTAATTTGTAAGCAGCTCTTATTGACTGATATAGTCCCTCAATAATCTTGCTGATTTAAAGTATTCTTATTTTGAGTACACACAAAGTGAGAAGGCAATAGTTGTGAGAGCATATACAATTAAAAACACTAATTTCAATTAGCAAAACCTCTTGTCTCCAGGTTGGCTGAAATAAAAAATTAAGTATAGTGTAATGCTGTTTGCAATTTGTAAAAGCTCCAGTTAAACCAACAAATTTCCGCCCAAAAACCAGAGATGTAATACAATAACAAGACAACAAAATCTGAATAATTAGAAATTGCGTGGTCACAACTTTGTGGTAGCCAGGAAATAAAACAAGGACGAACATAATTCAGTGCATTTGGATGGAAAAACAGAACAATAAGCATAATACTAATAATCTGTTTGTTTTAAGATCAACCAATCCAACTGACAATATCGATTATTTTTACACTGATCAAAAGAGCATAAAAATGTTTAATTTCTAAAAGCGCATACTTACATTTGTTGTTATGAATGCCGTAAACAAAAGACACTTCCTGATCCTCCTGGCCATCTCTTGGTTCAGCAACCTCGTCTGTTTCCTGTGTTAAAAAAAAGAAGAAACTTTTCAAAAGAAATAATTCAATCATTGTAAGATAATAGTTCAATTAGCACTCTCGGAATTTGAAAAGATATTAAGAAAAAGACAGTTGGATCACTGGATATAGTGCATAAAAAACCTACTTCTTCACCGTCTTCCATAGCTTTGGTACAGGACTCAATATGCACAGCATATACCCTTGTAAGGGTAACATTTCTCTGCAGGTTTTGCATTGCGATTTTGGCATTTTGCTGAACTCTGGGGCATTAGCAGGTAGTGGCTCTGTGTTGATTTCATCTTGAAGTGGAATGATGAAAATCATGTGTCTTCCATTATTGGATTCAGTTTTTAGAAGTTTTGTAGTATAGCCTTCAGACTCGGGTGGGATAACAGTAAGTTTTCTCTGGCCACTTCCTCCTTCAATATTTTGAAAAACAGGAAAGTGATTTTAATTTTACACAGCAATTTGCAGAAGTAATAATGATGGCCGGCACTCTTGCAACATGAAAGTAAAAATAATACCTTTTACAGATGTGTTATACAGTGCCAAATAATGCTAAATCTGCTTACCTGCTGCCTTGTAAAACATCCATCCACCAGCCAAGGTCTCCAGTTTAGGGTATTCAGCCAGAAGGGCTGTGGAAATCTTTTTTCAATATACAAAAAAATACAACACACCAATAGCTTCTAAATAAAAAATGATTACAATTGAAATTACATATAGCAATCAGTGTTACAGTCATCAACTGCTTTTATAGATCAAAAAGTCTGGGACAGAATTGTTTTTGTACAAATGTTGTTCCAATTAGAACTGCAAGTAATTAACGGCAAGTGAGACGAACTCACTCGTGCTCGAAGTGACAACACCCTTGTCCCAACAGGTCGTTGTCACACGGTGGCCCAACAGACCTGGTTATGGGTCTGAAAGTCAAGTCCAACAAAATTATCTTAAAAGTTCATTAAACCAGTATAACTCAGTTCCACTTTAATTAATTATTGTCAGATTTGATCGGCTAATTTATAACACTTGATCATATAAAGTAATTTATGTAAAAATCCATAATTTGCCTATTGTATTGACGATCTTCATTTTGGATTTTTTTCTTTTGGATAAAGCTTGAAATAATTCTGTTATAACATTCATCCACTTATAGAGATCAATTTGTCCCACATGACTGTGATCACTACAAGCAGTTTCCACTGTGCTATTAATGATTCCTTTATAGCATAATTTCAGAAATGTTTACCTCTGCATGGCTGCTGTGCTCAGCCAATGATATCAGGCGTTTACCTAAGCCTGCCATTAACACCCTGAGCTCCTGGGACCCTTCTGGAGTTCTGGTCATGGGTCTTGGAAGTAAAAAAAAATGGAGATTTGTGGTCTTTGTGGGGACTGATGAACTATTTTTGAGTGGTGCAGGAAATCTCTGTTTTCCACTGATCCTTTCTCTTCTGAAAAGACCAGGAAAAGACCTGCGAAGAAAATCGTTAAATATAGCATACAAAACCCAAACGACCCACAAACAGATAAACATGGTAGTCACAATACTAAATAAAGTCATAATTTCTCAACTTTGTCATCTCTTGCTGGACATTAGCCCGTCTCAGTCTTAGTTCCTGACTTGGAGATGGACCCTGAATTTCAAGCTGAGCTTGCTGATTCTGGCCTGGATTCTGAACTGTTGCTGTTACAAGTGATAACAAGTTCCTTGCAGCAGACTCAATTTGAGCATACTCCGGCCTCTGGAAACACATGCATACAAAAACAATAAAGACAAGTTATTTCCCTACTTCCTGATGCTTCTTTCCCTGTCCATTTTCATAGAATCAATATCAACTCATTACAATTATTTTAAATTCCTTAAGAATCCATTTTGCACAGAAGCATACATGCATTTTGTCTGCTTAGTAACCAACCTAAGTTTGGCTGACTGGACGAATAAAAGTGTTATTAGTTTAAGTCATCTTCGACAGTTTTAGGATAAATGACCAAATCCAAACAATGACTTAATTTTACACCAATAATAACAACAGACAGTTATTGTAAAAACAAAAAAAGACAAACAACAACAACAAAAAAACCCTTTATGATATGTTAACAATGCATTTATCCACTCTGGGACTATTTATGACATACCAGGGACCAATAGGGGTTTAGCATGGTGTTCAACCTACGGCTAGCTTTCACGTTATTTGCTCTGAAAAGTAATACGGTCCCTTACCGTAGCATTGCAGTGCCAATAAACTGAAATCGTATATGCTCTGCATAATTATGACATAGTTAGCTATACATTTTTCACCGGGAAAGTGTTGAAACTCACCTGTGGGGTGCTCATCGTGTTAGCTGTGAAATCACATCAGTCTTCCTCAGCCCACTCCCCTACTAATCCTCCCGGCGCGTTTCAGTTGTCTCGATTGCGCCCCCTGCTGTCGCGAAGTCAGAACGACGATTCTTAATGTATCACGTGACTTTTGGCAGAAATTTGCCGCGGGCTGTAGAATTGAGTCGTATGCGAGGAGAGGCCATGTTGTACTCGGAGACAGTTTATAAAATTATTTTGAGTGCAACGTTTGAGGACAGATTTTAAAATAAGTTTTATTTGTGCGCAACATGTTTATTTGTGTGCAACCTTTTGGCAGGAAACAGGATGCACTTAGTTTTTTCCCACCTCTGCATAAATGATCATGGAAACGTCTTTATTTCATGACTGTATTAGAAGTTGGGTTTCTAGAGGTTACTCTGGATCCAAAGGTCATTTGGAAGGAATCATGATTTTAAAATTGAATTTGCAAAAACTCAAAACAATCCTATAATGATCTGGATAGTGATATAAAATATTGTTTAAATATTACTCAACTGAATGAGACCACATGAGACTTTTTAAACTGTTATCCAAGGCGGATAGTATTGTTTGCAAGGTATTTATATATTTTGAGTTTTATTTGTTGGTAAATTCTCATGCAGTTTGGTTATTTCTACAGTTTCTTCTCTGTACACTTTCTTTTGTCATGGATGTTGTATGATGTTGTTAATGCTATTCTCTTAATGTTTATTTGCTCAGGTCACCTGAGAGATGAGAGCCTCCCGTAACAGGACAGAATCGGATGGCTGTCAGACGGCGCTCTTCAGACATCAGTCCGTCTCAGGTGGAGCTGCTGCTCAGACTCAAACACTCACAGAGGTGTCATCACAGGAGGATCATGAAGGTAACCTGAAGGTATTGGGCTGCTTTAACAGCCAAATTCTGGGTTGTATTTTCATCTTATTAGGGAAACATTGAAATAAAAAAAAACATAGTTACTTTTAGTTTGAAAATTGAAATATATATTTGTGTTTCCAGGAAAACGTCTGATCTGTTTTATGCCAAACCAGTTCTGGTGTGGTGGATTTATGATTGATGTTCTCTATGTGAAGCACGAGGAGTCATGGCAGAGTTTTGGTTGATTTCTGTCCCGCTGGACAAGACCAGTTTAACCAGCGTGGAGAAACTGAAGCGGACCATCACCAAAACCCACTTAGCCTCATCCTGGAAGTTCTCCATCCCAGATCTGAAGGTGAGGGTGTGAGTAAGCCATGTTCAACCAAAGAGCCAGAAGAAAATTTTACTGAATACACTATGGAAGGGAGGCTTGTGTTGAGCGGTACAGTAGAGTGTGAGCGAGGACGCTGATGGTGTTTGGTGTCCTTCTCTGGTGCAGGGATCGAGGCTCAGGTTGCTCCCTACAGTTTGAGGCAACATTTCCATCTGACCCGTTTCACTCAGCATGATCAGTGTCCTGCCTGGCTGCCAGGAAGCAGCTCTTTCACCACAGCTGCTAACATCTATCGTTTTAAACTACTTGAAGCTTTAAAGCTCTCATTCAGATCCAGATGTTACTGTAGAAAGCTGGGTTGTATTTAGAGATTATGAGCTTTAATGTAGAATAATTGACTTAAAACATGACTAATGAGTACTTAAAGAAAACTATAAAGGCTTAGATTTTCTCTCATGAAGTACTAATTGATCGGTTGGCGTCAAACAGAAAGTACCACACTACAAGTCTCTTACAGAGACTGTGTGAAATACAAACAGTACTGGATGTAAAAATTGATACACAAGAATTTGAACATAGCGACTTAACCTGATTTAGACATGATTAAATTTGCACATTAAAAAACATTTTAAAATCGCAAACAAACAAAGGAAGGCATAGGGAAGCTCCAATATTTTTATATTTTAACAAAAATGACCCATAGTTGATCGGCCAGACTGAGATCCTGGGACATGTGGCTGAAATAAGCCTCCTTTGTGAGGTGGCTTGGCTCAGCTTTAGATATAGGGTGAAGAGGTCCCTCATCTGAATTGGACTCAGAGTAGAGTTGCTTCTCCTCCACATTAAAAGGAATCAGCCGAGGTGGTTCTGGTGTCAGATCATAATACTCCCAGGGTGTCTCCCCTTAGAGGTTTTTGTAGATCCTTGGGCTTACTCAGAAATCACTGGATAGACTATACATCCCTTCTGGGCTGGAAACAGCTCAGGATCCCCCAGATCAAGCTGTGCCTCTAGGGAAAGCAATGTCTGGTTTTCCTGAATAGATCCTATCCTTGGAAAACAGTGAATTAAACTATTGCTTGCTTTTAAATATGAAAAGGTTTAGTCTCATCTTAGTTATGTGATTTCCTAAGTGTCCATATCTAACTCTCTGTTCAAACAGCTAGTTTCTTCCTGGATGTTCAAATTTACTGTTGTTTCACTTTATAATAGTGGCTGTAACTATTTATTTTGACCTTCATATTTGCCGGTTTATTATTTAAAATCTTGCACCATCAGCCTGCCATGAGCTCCCTGTATGAGTAAATCTTTCTCTCTCATTACTTTATCAGTCTGGTCTATGTGAGTTAACACATTTTTAGACCCATGTTGTTTCAGAACTTTAATACCAAGATACTTCCAGTAAAGACTGTTAGTGTCGCTTATATGAGGGAACAGCTGTTTTAATGCCTAACCTCTTAATTTCGCACAGTTTGGGAGAAGAACGATTCACAGAATGTTGCGAGTTGAAGCCTCATCGCAAGTAATCTGAAAAAGAGCTGGGTAAAAACATTGATTTTGGTTTATTTTTAAAATCTGAGAGGAGTCGATTATATAATAATTTTCACTGGATTATATAACAATTTTCAGTAGTGAAAGAAAGATTTATGCAATATGATGTCAGAAAGACTACAATAAGTTTCTGTTAATTTAGATACTTGATTAAACATCTACAAACAACTTCACAAATTTAACATGATTTGTACCTGAAAATGTTCACATCATCGAGTCCTGAGTCAAGACTTGATGATGTTGGGGGGCGTAACTGTAACAATATAGAAGCATATTTTGGTTGTTAATCGTGGGCTATTGGTGTTTATTGCTCACAGTCTAGTATGTCTGTCTGTCTGACCAATGATCAGCGTGTTTGCATAAATACAGCTAGCTCTCGGGACTGACTGAACATGCAAGAGTCATTTGGAGCACTAACCTCTTCAGGTATTAACTGTACTATTGTATATAAATAAAGGAATAACAACAAGAAAAGAGAGGTGGGAGATAAATCCTAAAGTTTACAGGCTTCTAAACTAATTATGTTATCAGATCTGTCGTGAGCTTTCAATGATGATGGATGTTGCATCACTCACGGCAACATTATCGCTTGTGTTTCTGCTGAGGCTGCAGGTGGGGATTCTGGACAGTCTGGTTAGAGTGTCAGACGACCTGTCAAAGCTCGACACGCTGACTGAAAGGTAAAAACAAACATACAATGAACAAGAGATGAATAAATTCTGTTGATCATTTTCAGCCTGCGGTGAAACTTTGTCCTTCATTGAAACCAGCAGCTCTGAGCATGTGTTTGGTCTGCATCATGAATGATTAATGGTTAGGGCCAGGTGACGTTTAGTTTTTCCTCCTGATTTTAAATTCCTTGTTGGTCTATCTGAGCTGGTGCTGCGTAAGTGATGAAGTCAGGAGCTCCCCACAGTTCCAGGAAGAAGAAAAACAAATAATAGATTTACATTTGTATCCTAGAACAGACGTCTTAATGCAACGCAGTGAGGGTGGAATATGCTGTGCCTTGCAAAATCATACTCTTTGAACTTTTCAGATAAGAGCTCAGGTGAGTCAATACTTTTTAGAGCCAACTGCATGTTATGGCAATTACAGCTGCAAGCTTCACCTAGAGACTGAAATTCTTACTCCTTATTTGCAAAATAGGTTTCTTTTTTTTTTTTTAAAAAAAAGCAATCCCACAGCATGATGCTGCCACCCTTATGGTTTACTGTGGGAATTGGGTTTTCAGGGTGATGTGCCATGTTAATTTTCCACCAGACATAGGGTTTTGCATTTGGGCGAAAAGGTTTTGTGTGGTGTGCATTTGTATTCAGCCTCTTCTTACTCTTATATCCTTAAATAAAATCCAGTAGAACCAAATGCTGAGTAAACAGAGTCCACCTGTGTGGGGGAATCTGGTGACCTGCCTTTACACAAGAGTTAAAAGAGCAAAGCCATTGTTATAGGAAAGCAATTGGAAGCCCTGTTTGCAGTTTGCCGCAAGCCCTGCAGGGGACAGCAAACATGTGGAAGTAGGAGCTCTGATCAGACAACACCAAATGAAATAATTGTTTTGCCCCACATGCAATATCCCATGTGTGGTGGAGAAAAACATGCTCAGAGTGAACAGACTATCCCTTTGTTGAAAGATGGTGGTGACAGCATCATGCTGTGGGGATGCTGTTCCTCAGCAAAGACAGGGGTGCAAGCTGTTTTGTGAAGAAGTACGGGCAGAAATTTGAGTCTCTAGATGTGCAAAGATGGTAGAGACATATCCCAAAAGACCCCTTGTAATTGCTGCCATCAGTGATTCTACAAAGTATTGACTCAACTGAATACATGTGCATGTTAACCTTTCAGAATGTTATCTGTAATAACCGTTGGAAAAGTTATGTTGTCTTTTCTATAACATAAAATCTCAAAGAAGTAAATTGAAGATGTGTATCCAATGTGAAAACGTGAAAAAGTTCAAAAGTAATGAATACTAAAAAAAAAAGGAAAAAGGTGATAGAAGTATAAGTGAATTAAATATGCTGATTTAATGTAATTTCTGTTGCCTGATCAGCGTGATCAAAAAAACCTGCCAGTGCTTGAAGGAGGTGATGGAGCCTCCTGGCGACAAAGTTCAAGAATACGCCTTAGCCAACGGAGGTGATTCATACAAACACACCAAAACAATCAGATGAAATCAAATCTAGCTAATAAAACATTTAATATGTGTTTGTGTGTGTGTGTGTGTGTGTGTGTGTGTGTGTGTGTGTGTGTGTGTGTGTGTGTGTGTGAAAGGCACGTGCATACTACAGCTCACACTGATGTTTACCAAAACAAACCAGACTAACCTGATTCTGACCTCTCAGACCACAGGATGAATCAGAGGAGCGCAGCTCCGTCACCACTGAAGACTTACCTCACGTCTCTAAGAGGTATTAAATTATTTCTGCTGATAGCTTTGACCTCAGCTAATGTTGTTTGTGTTTGCAGAGCTTTTGAACAATTTGTGGTCTGGTGTTCTTTGTTTTGTTCTCAGTGGACCTGATTAACTACGTCACCAAGTTTCAGTGGGACAAAGCCAAGTATCCCACAGCTCTGCCTCTCTCCACCTTGACAGACCTCATCAACAAGGTATAACGTTTTGAAGGTGCACTTGGGACCAAATTGTGTCCTTTCAAGTATCTGAACAACTTTGTAATCTTTGAAGTGGTCTTGATCAATAGATATTCAAACTTTCAAATGGTATTTCAATGTTTTCTTAACACTGGCAGCTTTCTGCACATTTTAGTCTATTTTGTTTTCTTTGTTAAACCACTTAATTCTGATTTATAAATTATCAAAGTGATTCTCAAACCACTCTATGATGATTCTCAAACCACTCACATTATAATCTACAAACATGGTATACAATAAATATGTTTGTCATTGCCAACCTTTGATGGATCATTTTCTGTTTGGCTATTTTCTGTCAGTATATACCGTGCAACATGCTGTCATGGTGTACGTAGCAGAGCCGGATCAAGATTATATGGGGCCCTGGGTAGAATCTGATTTAGGACCCCAATCCATTTTCACAATATTTATTAAATACACTACAGTGGAAAAGTATTTGCCCCTGTGCGGATGTCTTGTTATTGTAATTAAATACTTAAATCTCTCAGATAGTCAGACAAACAACATTCTGACAAAGATAAGCAGAGTAAAATGTTTTTTTTCTGATGATTATTGAATATATTAAGGATAAAAGCCACCCAAATCGACCATCCTATGAAAAAACACACTTAGCTGCAACAACTGCCATAAAATGTTTGCAATAATTGGCAAAAAGTGTTTTCCATTGTTGTGGAGGAATGTGGTCCACCCTGCTTTGAAGAATCGTTTTAATTCAGCCACATTGGAAGGTGTTTGGACATCAACAGCCTGTTTAAGGTCATGTCTCTGCATCCCAACAGGATTTGAGCCCAGGTTTTTTTAGGCCACTCTAAAACTTGTATATTTTCCTTTTTGAACCATTAAAAGGTGGACTAGCTGGTGTGCTTTTGATCATTGTCCCGCCGTATAACTCAACTGTGCCTGAGCTTAAGACCATCACACTACCTTTTCCATGTTAGACTGTTTTTCTGAAATAGCTACAGGGGTTAGACAATGAAACTGAAACACCTGTCATTTTAGTGTGGGAGGTTTCATGGCTAAATTGGACCAGCCTGGTAGCCAGTCTTCATTGATTGCACATTGCACCAGTAAGAGCAGAGTGTGAAGGTTCAATTAGCAGGGTAAGAGCACAGTTTTGCTCAAAATATTGAAATGCACACAACATTATGGGTGACATACCAGAGTTCAAAAGAGGACAAATTGTTGGTGCACGTCTTGCTGGCGCATCTGTGACCAAGACAGCAAGTCTTTTGTGATGTATCAAGAGCCACGGTATCCAGGGTAATGTCAGCATACCACCAAAGAAGGACAAACCACATCCAACAGGATTAACTTTTGGACGCAAGAGGAAGCTGTCTGAAAGGGATGTTCGGGTGCTAACCCGGATTGTATCCAAAAAACCATAAAACCACGGCTGCCCAAATCACGGCAGAATTAAATGTGCACCTCAACTCTCCTGTTTCCACCAGAACTGTCCATCGGAGCTCCACAGGTCATATACACGGCCGGGCTGCTATAGCCAAACCTTCGGTCACTCATGCCAGTGCCAAACGTCGCTTTCAATGGTGGAAGGAGCGCAAATATTGGGCTGTGGACAATGTGAAACATGTATTGTTCTCTGATGAGTCCACCTTTACTGTTTTTCCCCCATATCCGGGAGAGTTACGGTGTGGAGAAGCCCCAAAGAAGCGTAACCCCCCAGACTGTTGCATGCCCAGAGTGAAGCATGGGGGTGGATCAGTGATGGTTTTGGCTGCCATATCATGGCATTCCCTTGGCCCAATACTTGTGCTAGATGGGCGCGTCACTGCCAAGGACTATCGAACCATTCTTGAGGACCATGTGCATCCAGTGGTTTAAATATTGTATCCTGAAGGCGGTGCCGTGTATCAGGATGACAATGCACCAATACACACAGCAAGACTGGTGAAAAGATTGGTTTGATGAACATGAAAGTTCAACATCTTCCATGGCCTGCACAGTCACCAGATCTAAATATTATTGAGCCACTTTGGGGTGTTTGGAGGAGCGAGTCAGGAAACGTTTTCCACCACCAGTATCACGTAGTGACCTGGCCACTATCCTGCAAGAAGAATGGCTTAAAATCCCTCTGACCACTGTGCAGGACTTGTATATGTCATTCCCAAGACGAATTGATGCTGTATTGGCCGCAAAAGGAGGCCCTACACCATACTAATAAATTATTGTGGTCTAAAACCAGGTGTTTCAGTTTCATTGTCCAACCCCTGTAGTTTTACACCAGATGTAATGGGACACACACCTATACAAAAAGATCCATGTCTCATCAGTCGCCAGCATATTTTCCAAAAGGTCTTGTTTTTGTCAATAGTGTTTTTTGCCGTGGAACTTTCCCATGCATTTTTTGCCTGGTCTCCTTCTAAATATTGAAATATGACCTCTTACTTTAACTGAGGCAAGTCAGGCATGCAGTTCTTTAGATCTTGTTCTGGTTTCTTTGTGACCTCCTGGATGAGTTGTTGATTGTCACTCTCCTGAAGGTTCACCACTGTTCCATGTTTTTTTCCCTTTGTGCATAATGGCTGGTTCAGTGGAGTCCCAGACCCTATGATCTCTTTCTTACATATTATTGGATTTCTTTGGATCATGACATAGTTTGCTGCTTTAGTAGATCATTTAGCCTACTTCATGTTGTCAAACATGATCTATTTGAGTGAACTGTTTTATTCTGCAGGTCAGGCAGTGATTATACCTGGGGTTTAAAATTGAAATATGTTTAATCGAAGGTAATTCTTAAATGGATTGGGTTCGGAGTTAGTCTTTTTTGTTTTATACTTATTCAGGTTGTCTTTCTCTGATCTTAAAATTTGTTTGAAGATCTGAAACAAAAAAGCAAAAACAGAAGAAATCTGTAAGGGAAAACTCTAAAGCACTGTAAACAGCAGAAATTAAATTCAGGAAACAAAGTACCTCCCTGGTCTGGAAGTTGTGTCCAGATTACAGTTTTTCAATCCAGACTCAGTTGAGTCAGGGAGGAAGTAACAGTTGCTATTCATTTATTAGTAAACTGTCTTTGAAATGTTACTCCAGCGCAGACAAATGCAGCCAAGAAATTTTTAAACCAGCAGAATTAATGTATGACTGCTAACGTGACTGTTTAGCTATTAATATTGTTCTCTGTATAATTCTGAAATATTAAATCAATTTCAGGTGTTTGACATTGGTCCTCTAGCATCAGTTGAAGGAGTTTAGTCAAAATCTGAGCTCTAAGAATGCTACAGTTTTTACCTTCATTCACATCAGAAAATAAGGCTTTCTCATTCAAAAGAAGTAATCAGAAGTGTCTATGCCACTAATGCTGATAATTACATGAGGAACTGTGGAGGATAGATGGAGGAATGTCTGAGCAAAGGTAAACTTGATGCTGAATATTCTACAGGAAATATCACAGGTGGAGACTGAGTTAAGATCCAGAGCCACAGCCTACAACAGCCTGAAAGCCACCTTACAACGCCTTGAACACAATCTGAAGTGAGTGACATGCATGTTATACGTATATACTTATATGGGCAGGATAATTTACTGAAGCATATGTTGGGTGTTTTCAGTGGAAATCTGCAAACTCGCAGTCTGAATGATATTGTGAGGAAAGAAGACCTGGTGGTCTCTGAGTATCTAACAACTCTGTTGGTGGTGGTAGGCAGGTCGGTACTAAAACATCTTTCCTTGTTTGTTTTCGTCCTGGAATGTTCTGCAAATGTAAAAGCGTTTCTTCCTGTGTTATCCATCCCAGAGAAAAATACCTGCAGTGGGAAAAAAGCTACGAATTCCTGTCGGAGTTTGTGGTTCCACGGTCGAGCCGGTGAGTTTTAGTGCAAGTGCAACAACAAGGCTCCAAAACTCCTGTTCTCAGACTCCAGGAGGTCAAACTGGGAGCAGGTTTTCAGTTACCCGCAGAAAGTAAGAGTCTGTGAGGCTTGGATCAGCAGCAGGGAAGGACTATCTGTATTCCGAGCACAGAATGGTGCCAGATGAAGCTCTTAATAATTAAACACTTTATATCAAACCAAAACACAAAGCATCAGCAGAGTTTCCAGTTTTAACGAATTGAACAAGAAGTTAAAGTACAGACCCTAAACTTTTCACGCTGTAGGAAAACACTGAAAGTTAGAATAAACTTGAAAAAGCAAAAACATTTAAAACCTGAAGCACATAAATCAATGTTTAACACCCATATATATGGGTCATATTGGCAGTTGCCCAGGGCAGCATTAGAAAGCGCATGCAGATGAGCACGAAACTAAAAAAGATATAACTTATCTGTCAGTTGCACCCTGACAAGGTTTTCTGTTGCATTTATGCAAATGTAGACAGTGGGGAAGTTGGCGTCTCCATGTGTTGAGTGACCCAGAAACATTATCTCTTTTTGATTGGTTGGAGAGTGGTAGGAGGGGCTCTCCCAGGGTGCCATTCATGCAAGAACCACCAATGCTCACATATATTTCAATGCTGGTCTCATAAATAGTTATCTCGTTAGTTTTTATGTCTTCATTAAAGTTAGCTTTGTCCAACAGATTACTAAAATTCAAGCTGCTACAGAGCTTTGCAAAAGTATTCCTACCCCTTGAACTTTTGTCTTTGAACACCGATTTTCCAATTATTGCCAAAGATCTTTAATTACATTCAGGTCTTAACTTTGACTAGGTCATTCTAATACATACACATGCTTTGATCTCCATTCCTATGTGGCTCTGGCTGTATGTTTATGGTTATTGCCCTGCTAGAAGGTTAATTGTCTCCCCAAATCTTTTGCAGCTTCCAACAGGTTTTTTTCCATGATTGTGCCGTGTTTAGCCCCATCCATTTTCCATCAATCATGACCAACTTCCCTCTCTTCCCTGTACTTTTGCACACTTGCACAAAAGTACCCCCACAGCATGATGCTGCTACCACTATATTTCACCAAAGGGACTGTGTGTTCTCTTATGATCAAATGCAAGCTTTTCACTTTTCAAGTTTTTTATCTCAAAAATCTAATGGAAATGATCTCAAGTTGTCCTTCTCTCACAATCACGCCCTACTTTCTGTTGGTTTATTGCAAAAAAAATCCCAAATAAAAACACTGAATTATGTGGTTATTACACAAAAAAACAGAGAAAAGGTTTCTGGGATATAAATACTTTTGCAACAGGATTGGTTGAATCTTTTGATCATAAATAATTTAAAGCTGGCACCTAATGTCTTGAAAAAATATTTTCCCCCTTGTCATTTTCTACCACATCCCCACATGTTTCCTTCTGACATTCAGGAAGATTTTTGAGGATGGAGACGGGGGGATCTTCTCGGTGACGCTGTTCAAGCGAGCTGTGTGTGAATTCAAAGCCAAAGCTCAGGAGAGCAAGTAAGCAGGAGAAATTTCCAGGGAAATCCCCGGTGGGAGAATCATCCATGGTATCTGTGTCAATTACCATAATGTAGCCTGTGATCCACGCAGGTTCATTGTGCGGGAGTACAGCTTTGATGTGGAGGAGAGGAAGCACCAGGAGATCATGAAGCTCACCGTTCATAAAAAGGAGCAGTATGTGAGTCAGGTGTTGGGTTTTACCTATAGATTCCTAAGATGATGACTTTTTTTTCACACACACTTGCTGCTTTCTCCACAGGGAATCTTTGTGCGTTGGCTGAAGGTGAATTTCCCTCAGGTGTTCTTCGCCTGGATTCACTTGAAAGCATTAAGAGTTTTTGTGGAATCAGTCCTCAGGTGAGTCTGAATACTGTTAACTATTCTATTTCTTTACCGATGAACAACTGATGGATTTTAATGGGCCTTCTGGTGATTTCTTCTGGCAGGTATGGACTTCCTGTGAACTATCAGGCTTTTCTCCTGGAGACAGACAGGAAACGCTCAAAGAAGCTGAAGGAAGAGCTTTCCTCACTGTTTGTGCATTTGGACCCCACTGCCAGCATGAAGGAGGTAAGAAAACTGACCCTTCTGTTCAATATTTTATTCTAATCTCACACTTGTTCCAATCAGCATGCATAGTTTTAGATTTCACCTCAGGAAAACTGCTTTCAGTGATTTTCTTAAATAGTTTTTTCATTTCCGCTCTTTGTCAATGAATCAGTTAAACTTCATTTATACATTGTTATACAGTTACAGCACAAATCCACATGTGCTAAGCAAAAATATGCACAAACAGTAGGTAAAATAACCGACTGATGATTCTAATGATGATTGATGGTACCAAAAACTAAGCAAATGCTCAATTATTAAATCCTAACTGTATCAAAACAAAGATAAATTACAATAAGAGCAAAGCAAAGTTAAAAACTTTAATTAAATTTAAACAATTTGAACTTTCAGTCTATATGCTACATTTTATGAATAAATAAACAAATAAAAAAATATTTCAAAACAAAATAGGAGACGAAATAAAAGTGAAATAAAACACAAGTAAGATAAAAAAAAATTTAATAAAGTAAAATATGATTTTAAATAAAAATTAAAATGGAAGAATATCAAGCAAGTTAAAATATAAAATAAAATGAACGGTTATTTGAAACATGCTGTTCACACTATATGTAAAGTTGTCAAAACTCCAAAGCTATGTATTCGATCATTGATTAATTTAATGGCTTAATGGCTGACCAGCTTTTTGTCATGTTTCCACCGGTATTTTATGAGCTATTTTTAGTGATGAGCTCCAAGTCTCATTGCCATGACCCTAATCTTTAGCTCCCTTCACACATTTTCTGTTAGCCAGTTAAGTCAAGTCAGAAAATTTTAACCATTTCATTAAGGCGTGTGAGACGAGATGCATCTAAACGTTCCAGGATAGTAGATATCGAGGACTGGATTTGGGCAACTCTGACCTAGATTTATCACAACTGGAATATTTAGTCCTAAGGGTTATATTAATGTCATTGAGAAGCAGTCAAGAATATGACAAAACACTGGCTGGAAGAAGTGGCATGATAGCCACATGATTCAAGCTGATCAGCACGCAGGTGAATGTGGAGTTGAGGCACATGATTAAAGCAAAAAGTAACAAGAACCAGATTACAAACTAGCAATGGAATAAGATTTGTGGTTTTGGCAGAATCTTGAGTTGATAAACTCCAGATAGAAATTCCTAATGGAAATTAAATTCAGGTGAAGAAGTAGTAGGAACTGTTGATGTTGCCTTCTTTATCCACCATTTACATGGTGTGAAGGACTTTCATCGCATTTACATTTGGGCATAATTGAACCCGTAAATTAAAATTTGCATGTCATACAAACACTCCGGCGGTACAAAGATCAATTTCACGGTTGAATCAAAAGAGTCTGTGATGGTTTTCTGTCTTATCTCCCAAACAGGTGAGCTGTGACATCCCAGGGCTCTGCCAGCAGGAGTACTCCTCCTATATCTGCTTCCACATCAGCACCAACCTGCTGGAGATCAGCGAGCCGTCAGCAACGTGACCGACTGGAAGAGAGCAGCTCATTGACCTCAGGCAGTCTGGGCCAGAAATACATTAACATTATTATGAAAAGTTACCTGTCACAGAACAACGTCTTGCATATAATAATGGCCTTTGTATATAAATCTCACCTTTTTCGGGATAAAGAAGTGTAAATATTCTGTCCATGGGATGGATGTGTATCCTTGTCACAAGAATGCTAAACTCTGTAAATATTTGAAAGTTTTCTAGCGATCTAAAGGTCCAGACTGGCACCTCTGGTAAAGCTGTTAAAAAAGCCTTAAAATAAAATTTTGTTTCATATTGCAGTAGCTTAAACTCCCCCTGAAAATGTAGAAAAATCCTAATTTTAATTTGAGTTTAAGTTTGTTCATTGGGGAAAAATCCCTCTTTCAAAAATGATAGTTTTTTACATAACCCCTGATTCCACTATTATTGTCACCCCTGCTGTCAATGCTTTGTAAGACTCTGAGTGGTCTGAGTGCTCTTACCATTAGTAGAGCACTCAGACACCGCATCACAGCCCTCCACCGTACTTAACAGTGGACCTGTAATGCTTTTCCATACATTCAACCTTTGTTTTTGGCCACACACGTTTGTTGCCAAGCGCTCAACCTTAGTTTCCTTTGACTATGACTGACTTGTGAAAATCCACACACAACCACTTTAATAGAATGACATGTTCTCGTGTCTTTTCCATTTGGAGAGTGACCCTATGGCATTGCCCTCTATGTCATGTCATATTTTAAGCTTAGCTAAAAATCATGGATTCCTAAAGATAGTTTTATCATTTAAAAAAAAGTAAAGTAAAGCTTCATGTACACAAATAGGAATTGCTGGGGTGGCTATAAGTATGGCATCTTTGATTTTGTTAAAGAAATGTATTATTTTGCATTGGATCTTTCCTGCAACTTAAAATTGAAGTTATTTTTACATTTCCAGAGCCCTTTTGCTACTGCAATAAAACACAAATTGATTATTCACACATTACCGATTGTTCCAGTGGGTGCTGTATTTCACTATTCTATGCTGTAAATGTTGATATTGCTCAGCTTGAGATAATTAAAGAGATCATGTCCTTCCAACATCTTTTTAAGCTGTCAAGCAAATAAAGTCGATTCTGCATATTTTAAAAGAAAGATATTTGTTAAGTTGTGGATTATCTGATGACGCAACACTGGTCCGTCCCTTCAGTTTATTATTATTATTAAGTGAATGATTTGTAGGTCAGCAGCTGTTTAACAAATGTCATTGCTTTAAATCTGCAAGCACTGCACTGAAAATCTATGAACAAGTAGTGAAATTAAATGGAAAATCTTTGGAGACCTTCAGAAAACCTATAAAAAAAGTTAACACCACTTTAACTAATCAGTCTTGGTAACAGTTATCAAGACTGTCTGGGTGTGTGGGATGAGGAAAAAATACAGTGCATTGCAAATAAACCCTGCACTGTTCAATCCATCCTCTGAAAACAGAAAGAGGATGGCACAACTGCAAACCTACCAAGACATGAACATCCACGTAAACCGACAGGCTGGGCAAGGACAGCATTAATCAGAGAAGATGGCATGATAACTTTGGAGTAACTAGAGACACCTGAGAAAATCGGGTTACAGAACAACACGCAAAATATATGGCCTCTATATGTGTTAGAATAGCCAGTCAAAGTCCAAATCTAAATCCAACTTAGACTGTTTGGCAAAATTTGCAAATTGATTTTCACAGCCTCTCCATTCAATTTTGCTGAGCTTGAATTATGCTGTAAAGAAAAAAAAGACAAAAACGTGAGTCTCTAGATATGCAAAGCTGGTAGAGACATACTCTAAAAGGCTTGTAGCTGTAAAAGCATTAACCAAGGAGAGCGAATATAAATGCACACTTTTTTAGATTTTAATGAGCAGAGAATTGAAAACTATGAATCACTTTCCTTCCACTTTGGTATTATGCACTAATTGGACTTCATCAATCACATAAAACCAAAATAAATGCAACAAACTTTTGTGGTTGTAACATAAGAACATATTGAAACGTTCAAGCCCGGATTGATGCTTTTGCAAGGTACAGCAAATTTATGAAATGATTGCTGTACAGTTCCCGGTCACCAGAGTGCACTCTCTCTGCTGTGTAAAGCAGCCAGTTTCTCTAATATCTGATCCATCTGTGTGTTAAAACGAAAACAATATCTCTTTTTAAGAAAGAACGATTTCACTTATTCCGCTCTCCTGTTCAGCACAATAAAGCGTATTTTCTTCGGAGTGACTTTGAGATGCACAAGGCTCTGATTATCCAGTGCATAAAATATGGAACAGTTTCTTGCTTACTGACTGGAAACAAAGTCGTTGGTTTCATTTGCGTCTGAATGCAATCAGACTGCAAATAGGAAAATTTGGCTGCAAGTGGATATTGTGATTGTTTCCTCCTGGTATCTGTGTGCGCGCGCGCGTGCACGCGGGTGTTTAATATGAGAGAGAAAGAGAGAGAGACAGAGAGGTGCTAAGAAGAGCTTGCCACTCAAGCTGTGCCATCTAGGACACGAAACAGTCTGAAAGACTCCAATTTTACGCGTCAAGAATATGGGCATCAGTTATAGTCAGTCCGCTGTTCTTCTGCATTTTTAGGTTAAACACTTACTCTCCTAATTAAAATGTGGACAGTTCCGAAACCGAAATACAAAAATGCTTTGAGCGAGGAGGGGGACATCACTGTGAACATCGGCGGGGTGAGAGTGGTGCTTTTCGGGGACGATCTGCAGCGCTACCCGGAGAGCAGGCTGGCGGAGCTGTCCAGCTGCTCAGCCCAGAACCCAGAACTTATCTCCACTCTCTGTGATGACTTTGACCCCGGCAGGAAAGAGTTTTACTTTGATCGGGATCCGGATTCCTTCAAGTGCATCATAGATGTGTATTACTTCGATGAAATCCACATAAAAACTGGGATTTGCCCCATATGCTTTATCAAGGAGATGGAGTTCTGGAAGATAGACCAGAGTGTTTTGGATGAGTGCTGTAAAAGTTACCTGAGCGAGAAGGAGGAAGAGCTGAAAGAGATTGCAAACAAAGTAAAAGCGATTTTAGAGGACCTGGATGTGGATCAGTGCATCACCCGCACGCAGAGGTGCCAGAGGTTCCTGTGGAGACTGATGGAGAAGCCGGATTCCTCCCTGCCAGCGCGCATCATCGCCATCGCGTCCTTTCTCTCCATCCTGGTGTCAGCCGTGGTCATGTGTGTAAGCACTATCCCGGAGCTGCAGGTGATGAACGCGGAGGGGAAACTGGTGGAACACCCGGCCATGGAGGGGATTGAGACGGTGTGCATGCTGTGGTTCACGGTGGAGTTCGTGCTGCGCCTCGCCTCGTCTCCGAGCAAAGTGCGCTTTGCGCTCTCCATTATGAACATCATAGACTTCATGGCCATCATGCCTTTTTACGTGGTCCTGTCCCTCACTTTGCTCGGCACCACGTCCATGATGGAGCTGGTGAACGTCCAACAGGCTGTTCAGACGCTTCGCATCATGCGCATCGCGCGTATTTTCAAGCTGGCACGCCACTCCTCCGGCCTGCAGACCCTGACCTATGCGCTGAAGCGGAGCCTCAAGGAGCTGGGGCTGCTCCTCATGTACATGGGCGTGGGGATCTTCGTGTTCTCCGCGCTGGCCTACACCATGGAGCAAAGCCACCCGGAGACGCTCTTCAGGAGCATCCCCCAGTCTTTCTGGTGGGCCATCATCACCATGACCACGGTGGGCTACGGGGACATCTACCCAAAAACCACCCTGGGCAAGTGCAACGCGGCGGTCAGCTTCCTGTGCGGGGTGATCGCCATCGCTCTACCCATCCACCCGATCATCAATAACTTTGTTGTGTTCTACAACAAGCAGAAAGTGCTGGAGACCGCGGCGAAGCACGAAGTAGAGCTCATGGAGCTGAAGTCCGGCGGACAGGCGCGCAAAAAAAGTCAAGAATGAAAACCAGTAGGACCAGTGACAACCTGGTGACTGTCATCAGAGGGGTAAAATCACTATAGCAAGGCTAAAAAAGACGTTTAAGCTCCTGCTGATGTTGGTGAAAACTGTACATAGCGCCGTCGTTGATGCCTTTCCGTTGCATATTTTGTTTTCTATGGGCGACATGTAATGCGTTGCTTTTGTAGAGTGCGAAGGCATAAATAAAAAAGATTTCAGACTTCCCTCTAAAGGCAAAATAAAGACACGAATCTCCTCTTTTCTTTTCGAAGAGTTTAAAATAAACGAATAAGCAGATCTTTTACAGTTTATTAACCCAAACTGTATTAAAACGATAAAAAAAACAACTGAGCTTAATACATTTTTCTTACTCATGCAAGATGTCTTAACAAATTATCATTCTGTCAGTTTGCTTTGTGGTGAATTACAGAGAAATAATTAGTCAGGCAAAGTTGAGTCATTGATCCCATGTGCAGTGATGGTATTATGTCTCTGATGTGATGATTTCACAGGGTCACAATGTGAAAGTGCAATCCATTGTTACACTGCCGAAGATGTCATAGTTAAGCCTTTAAAGTACCTCATAATATCATTAATTAACCCATGAAACAATCACTACTAAGAATAATCCGATAAAAAGACAAAAAAATAAGCTGTTAAAAGTCAGATTTACAATGTGTTGGAACATTTTGTCTCTCTCTTTTTGAATTGTAAATTTAAATCTAGACACATGTCAGTAAGGGTTAAAGAGGCATCATCATCTGTAGAAGAACAATACTTTTTTCTAAAAATTAAATAAATAAACAAACAAATAATGGAGCACATAAGTATGAGTGTATGTGAGCTAGTTGTTTAAACTGTGTGTCACGGTGGTGCGCTGTGATGGACTAATGACCTTTCCATGGCTATTATTAAAATAACAAATAATATTATAAATAAAGAAATATCAGAACTGAGGCAAAAATTAACAACATCATGGAGTCTGCAGGGGAAAAAGGCCTTCACTGAAATTGTTTGAACATGTAAACAAAATAACATGACTGCAACATTCAAATTAAAGTCCGGTTATTTTCCCGCAGTCAAACAGTTAGGGATTTATATTTTTTTATCTGCAACATGGGATTAGTACTCATTTATAATGTCAATTCCATACTTTCAGTGTTAAATATTTGAGAGGTCTCTGCTCTTTGTAGACAGTTTTAAATGAATTAACACAAAAGTTGGATGGATAAATGTACGGACGTACGGACGGACAGGTGGAACACAAAGTCTGGAAATGCAAATTTCCAGACTCTTTTGTTATATTTTTTATTTTAAACTTAACAAGACGTTGAAAAAAAAGACCTCTATATTTTAAAGAATTAACAGGGAATTAAGTTTCCATTACTTAACTTCATAGTCTGCATATTAAAAGCAAGGATCATGCCACAAGTTGAGATTAAAGGCTTATCAAAGAGAATAGACTGATGTACAGCATAAGAAGTGGGTAAAGATGAAAAGGAGGGATGAGATAGGTATTGATAAAGGGTGAGAAGAAGAAGGGACAGGTCAGAGAGAATGTGACAAACTCCAAAAAGCATGTGAGCTGGGTACAGATGCTGGAGCTGTGGGTGGTCGAGAATCCCAGTTAACACAATAAGTTGAAACAATTATACAGTAAGAACTCATAGTCATAGTGTGAACGTGCAACCATGCCTTTCTATTCAATTCACTTACAAAAATATTCATACCCCTTGACCTTTTCCAAATTTTGTAGCAACCACAAACTTCAGTGTATTGCTTTTAGATTTTATTTGTTAAGCCAGCACAAAGTACTGAGGTGAAAACAAAAGGCTACATGTTTTTCAGTTTTTTTACAAATAAAAATCTGAAAAGTAGGACGTGCATCTGCATTCAGACCCACTGAGTCACACTTTATAGCAGTACCTTTCCCTACAATTACATCTGGAACTCCTTTTGGGACATGTTTCGACCAGCTTTTGCACGTCTAGGGGGAAAAAAACCCCATCCCTATTCAGCTTTTAAAAAGCAGGTCAAGCTCAGTCAGACTGGAAAGAGAGGATCTGTGAACTTTTCAAGTCTCAATTGGACTGAGGTCTGGACTTTAACAGGGCCAGTCTATTGTAACTCTTGCTGCATGTTTAGGGTCTTTGTCCTGCTGAATGGTGAACAGTTTCGAGTCATTTGAAGCCTCAAACAGGTTTTCTTCCATTATCTCCTAGTTTAGCTACATCTTAAAATAAACTCTGGATATCATCCTACTTCTTGTTCATGAAAAGCATTCCCACAGCATGATACTGCCACCACCATGTTGCACTGGGGGGTATGTTCTGCCATACACACGTAGGTCAAAAAGTTCTTTATTTGTCTCGTTTGACCAGAGCACATTCTTCAACATGTTTGCTGTGGACTATTTATCAAATAAACTAAAACCAATAAAACTGCTGACTAGCTTAGTAAATGCTTTACATTCATCTTAGGAGCTTGGGACACAAACAGAGAACAGTTAAGCCAAATGTCTTGAAGGAGTTAAATAAGTGTGCTATAATTTACTGTGAAGTAAAGCTTCAAAGCAAGCTTTCAAAAAGATTCTTCAAACATCTCTTTCTTTTTACCAACATTTGCTTATTTAACTTTTTGCAAACCACACAGGCTGTGTGCAGGTTTAACAGTGGGTCATTATTTGTCTCGGTGGATATGTTTTTAGCTCGGGAGGGCTGGCAATAAAAGCCTGTTTGGTCAGACAGAAATACAGACACTAGGTGAGTCATGCACAGGCAAGGGTCAGCCTTTCCTAGATGAACTGCAGCGTGTTTGATGCGTCCACATCTTTTTTCTCTCTCTCTGTCTCTGTCTTTCTTTGCTTTTCTGTGATTTTCTCTGCATCTAACTCGATTCCAGGCAGGGGTCTGCGAGAAACTGCCGTCCCCAGCAGGAAAACACTTCAAAGTATGGCGAAGTACGCCCACACAGACTCTGAAGACTGAAAAACACACCACTCCACCCGTTGTTTCTCTCCTTATCACTCCTTCATCCAGCCTCCACCTCCTCATCCTCCATCTCAGATGATGATCTGTCAGCTTCGCTGGCTGAGAGAGACAGATCAGACGCTGCGATATGTAAAGTGTTCTTGCTGTCATATTTTCCAGGAGCGCAGTTTCAGCTCCAAAAAATCAGAAAAATGTGTTTTGTGCTCTGAAGGTCGTAATGGAAGGAGTGAATGCTTGGCAGCCCATCGACATCCAAGCGTGAAACATTTGAAGAAGTTTAAACGGAAACTGAGATAATTTGGATGATGCTGACTTCAGCCAAATATAGCACTTCATATGTTATGCATCAGTAATCAATCCAGATATGACTCAACGTTTCTGCCACTAAAGGATCACACACGTAGAGATTAGAAACGGTTTCCAGACTCTGTAATGATCTTTAAAAAGAGTTGAGCATCTCAATCAGATTTAAGTCCGGACTTTATGTAGGCCGCTCCACAACCTTCAATTTTGTTTAGATTTTTAACTCGTGGACTTGCTTGCTTTGGATACGTCCTACTGAATAGTAATATTGATTAACAATAGTCTGCTTGAGCGTATGGCCAAAAGCTGATGGTTGGATATTCTCCTTCAGGACTTTGTGCTTGAGAGCAGAATTCATGTTTTGGGTAATAACAGCATGTTGGTCAGGTCCCAAAACAGCAAAGCAGCCCCAGACCATCACACTACCACCACCATGTTTAACTATAGGTATCATATTCTTTTTGTAAAACACTGTGTTTTTTTTTTTTTTAAGCTGAAATAGTATTTAGCTTAAGTGAAAAAAAGACTGCTTCCTTTTCTGGCTTCATCACAGAAATAAATTGCTTTTAGCTTCAGAATAAATAAAAATCTTGTCTGCCTTACTTACATAATAATTGCAAGCTAAAAAAACATTTTGTAAAGAGCAAATACATTGGGGTTTGGGACACCAGCATAATGTGTGATGCACAACAGAAAGCAAACTGGAGGATCACAGTGTGAAAGAGGTTTGGATCCTGCTTTAGGTACCTTCTCAACTCTAAGACCCTAATCACAAACCAGTTCACATAGTTTCTTTTTAGTGACAACAAACCAGATGAGCAAAATGATCTTCATAAAAAGTTAGAATTTAACAAATTTAGTTGATGATGGTCATTTTAAACATATTGCTATTTTACTTTTTTTAATAATTCACACATTTTCTCATTATAGAAACTGTCCAGGTAAAATATTGGTAAGCTGATACAAAAAAACCGTATTGGTTAAACAGTTCATTTATCGAAGTTATATAGTGTAGCATTCTTTCTGCTTGTTTGTGGCAATGAAGACAAAACAGATTGATTTAAAAAGGGAAAAATGTCACAGGACTGTGAGAACCTCTCAACAATGGACTGCCCTATCCTACTGAACGGAGTCCATATCTGACAGATGGAGGCCTAGAGCAGAATAACCAAAGCTGGAGTTAAAAATCAGGAACGTTGTGAAAGTTATGGGTTGAAACAAATTTCATACAGATGTCAAAACATCTTTACATAGTGCACAAAAACTTAAACTATATAAGATAAAGTCAAGTATAGTTCCTCCCTTCATTTAAATGACAAGTGGCCTGTTCCATGTGTACTAATGCCTCTTCCTATAAGAGCATTCTTGTTTATAGATTGACTTATTTCCACTCTCTTTGTGGTTTAATGTTTTGTGGTTCTGTTGATGGGCTGCACGGTGGCGCATTTGGTAGCACTGTTGCCTTGCAAGAAGGTCCTTGGTTCGACTCCCGGCCAAGAGTCTTTCTACATGGAGTTTGCCAGTTCTCCCTATGCATGCGAGGGTTCTCTCCGGCCTGCGATGGACTGGCGACCTGGCCAGGGTGTACCCCGCCTCTCGCCCATAGACTGCTGGAGATATGCACCAGCTTCCCCGCGACCCACTATGGAAGAAGCGGTAGAAAATGACTGGTTCTGTTGATCTTGGTTTAAGCCATAACTCTTGTTTCTTGCATTCTTGTAGCCTGTTACATGATTTGTTTCAGTCTTGTTTTCTGCTCCTCCATCACATCTAGCCCTGGGTTTGGCCCATTATGCCTGCAGTCTTTCAGTTCATATCTTTCTCTGTTTATATGCTCCGTAGTTTCCTTGTCATACCCTTTTGTGATGTTTTCTCACTGGTTTTTCCCTGGCTGTCCCTTGCTATAGGAATCTGGCCCTGACATATGGTCGGAAAACAATTACATGTGTAGCCGGAGATAAATAGTTTGGATCAGATTTGCTGGATGCCCGCTAATATTGGATATCAACATCCACATTATATCACATTACAAACACGAACCTAAATGTACTTAACTGTGTTTTTGTGATAGATCTAATCAAAGTACTGCATGATAGTGAAGTGGAAACCAAATAAAATATGGTTTTACTATTTTTGTTCAAGCAAAATTTGAAAAATACATTATGTGCAAAGCTGGTACCATAAAATACTTGCACAGAATGTCCACACCACATTTTTCAAGGTTTTATTTGTAAAAAAATAAATGACCATGTTAAAAATGTAAAAAACATGTAATATTTTCCTCCCACCTCACAAATATGAACTTCTTTATTTTATTTATCTTTGTTAAAATACAGACACATTTGTAGCTCTATAATGTCAATATGGTAAATGAAGGAAATAACTTTTCATCACTGAGCCTCTCAGCTGATCTTTAATAACACATTACTGCAACACAACAACCTTTGCAATTGGGCAAATATGGTAGATTTATACATAAATTGCAAAAAATATACGTTCTCCAAACATTCTCCATCCAGGTTCACAGTATTTGTTCTTAACGCAGCAAGAGCCTTGAGTGGCTGTCATGTGAAACATCAAAACTTCAGATTCGTTTCCCCTGTAGAAAGCACACCTAATTTCCTTCTCTGGCGGTGGTCCTCTGTTGTCATGGCTTCCTTGCAGGCTTTAAATAACAGTCTGGCACTCATTATTCTGGCTGAACGAAGCCCCTTTGCTTTTAGTCCTGACTCCCACATTGAAAACACTCTGCAGCTCATTGTAACTGATTTATTAGAACAAGGTGGTGTTTTTTTTTCAGGAGAATGAGTCATTACAGATATTTTGAGGGTTTGCTGAGTTGGTCATGAAAGTAAGAAAGGGGTTAAATCACTTGAGACATGAAATATATTCATGTGTTGCAGTTCAGATAGGAACTGTGCGCTTATTTGCATTTCGATTCCCTTATTTTAATTTTGAGGTTGCTTTTATTACCTGTTTGATTTATAAGTGACTTTATAACATAATGTAGTTGGGTGTCAGATTTTCTTCCAGCCACACTGGAATAGCACATCAGTTAGCATGCTTTTGAAATGTTTACAGATTTATCTGTCTGGTAAAATACTATTTCATTAATTTAAATGAGATGAACTTGTTTGTTGCGAAACATTTGCATCAACTCCAGAACATAAGTAAAATACCTTGTGAAGATGCTGTCTGAGAGGGTATTAGCACTGAAAAGAGTCATTTGACAACATGGGCTGAAAGGCCACTCAGCAAAGAATACGCCATTATATCAGAAGCAACAAAAATAACAGCTTACAGTTTGCAAAGGTAATCTGGGACAAATGCCTTCATTTCGGGGGACATGTCCTCTGATCTGATGGAAATAAAATTGAGGAGTTTGGCCACAATGACCATCAGCACATTTGAAGAAAGAAGGGGAAGCCTGCACGCCTGAGAACACCATCTCAACTGGGAAGTACAGGGGTGGCAGCATCATGTTGTGTGGGAGTTTTACTGCAGGATGGACTGGTGCACTTCACAAAATAGATAGATAGATAAAAGGTAATTCTACCAAATACCTGAGGAAAGGTATCTAAATTTCTAAATGTAAGAAAGTAAAAAAAGATAACCTATCAGGGCTTTCCCAAATTGCTCAAAGGCACAGTAATCATGGTGTATGTAAACATCTGGCTTTGCAAAAAGAAATAAAAATGTATATTTCTCATGATTTTGGTATTTAACCAACAGAAATAACTGAGCTAAAAGAATAAAAGTTCATTGTTTCTTTATATTTTCCTCCCAAGCAGACAGACGTTCTTGTTTTCCTAAAATGGTTCTGATTATCAGCTCTCTGGGTTGTCTGGAGCTCCTCCCAAGCTTTTCTTTGGACTCTGGCTGCTTTTTTAAGACTGAGAGTTAAAAACTATAACCCCAAAGCTCTCCCTCCCTTTTTTTGCAGTTCTTGTTATTGATTGTACTGACTCATACTGGCTCTAGTTCACCATCACTCCTCTCAGCTTTCTCAGCCTGTGTTGGGAGAAAAGACACTATAAGGATGACCTTCAGAGCTGTTGAGTTTAACAGAGGGGAACTTAAAGGCAGACTGAAACACTTTCAGTTTTACCCAGCAACTACATCACTGATGTTTAAAATTAATGTGCAAAAGCAGCAGGATGATGACCTTTTCCATTTTTTCAGGTGCATGAGCTTTCAAGCCTTGTCCACTCAATAAATGCTTTGTACTTCTGGTCGGTCCCCCTCCATTCTCACAGCTGGTCATCCACTTATTAGGCAGGCCCAGTCTTTCACACAATCTATCTTCAAGTCTGGACCCAGGAGACCCCTTTAGACCTCTCATTTTTCGTTTTTGCAAAGAGTTTCTCAGTCAATATAGCCAGCTCTCTGTGAAAGGCCACCATTGGCAGGCGGGAGGGGTGGGTGGGGGGGTGGGGTGTATGTGTGGGGGGGTGGGGGTGTTGGGGGGGTGGGGGGGGGGGGGGGGTGGGGGGGTTGAGAGGTTCATTGTTCAATGTGTTAGAGTGACCTGACCTATGTGTATGATTCTAATCTGGGAGCTGCAAAAGGTGCTTTTCAAACCAAAGCTCTGGTCAGCTCTTCAACTGTTTTAGTGTAGTGGGGTAAAATGTGAAGGAAAGGTTTAACTTTACTTGATTAGAATTTAATTGTTGCATTGCGCCTTTATTATCCTTCTGAATACAGATCTGATGTTTTTGTGAATGCTTCCCAGTTACTAATAAGTTTTTTGGCTTCTCTTGGATGCAGCATGTTGGGAAGAACCTGAATAAGTTGAAAGTGATGAGATCTTTTGTTCACTGTCTTTTAATCTATGGAGTGTGCATGTACACTCTCACTAGAAAGTATTCACACCCTTTACTTATTCCACATTATATGACAAAGACTTTAAAGAAGTTAATTTAAGTATTATTTCTCTCACAGATCCACACACAGTGCCTCATGATAATAAGGTAAAACTGTTTTTTTTATACCAAAAGCCTTTTAATCTAATGTTTCATAAATATTCACACCCTTGTCTTAATATTTTGCTGAGGCTCTTTTGGCAGCATTGTTTTAAGTACTCTTTGTCATATCTCTTCTAGCTTGGGATGCCTGTTTTGGTGTATTTTCACCCATTCTTCTCTGCAGACCATTTTAAGCTCAGTCATGTTTAAAGATAATTCATACTGGTCTTCATCTCAAGATCTCCTGAGGCCACATTTCCAAAGTCTTGTCCTTGTGTCTGTCTTGGACATGGTGTACTATTGTGCTTAAGTTATTTTAAAATGTATATTTCATCATATTTCTGTGCCAGAAAACCTTAAAATCTTGACAGTGAGCTGAAATAAACCACAATTGGCCTTTTTATTGTTTCCAAAGCAGAAAGGTAACATTGAAATGCCCTTTTCTGATGCGATGAGAGTATTTATAAAATGAAATCTGAATGACCAGACTTGGAGTCATGACAAATTGTGAATTAAAGAAAGTCAAGAACAAATGAGAAACAAAGTCATTGGCATCTGTCAGTCTGGAAATAGTTACAAAGCATTTTCTAAGGAACTGGGGCTCCAGCAAACTAGATTGAGCCATTATTTACAAACAGAGAAAACATGGAAAAGTGGCTGATCTACCAAAATTCCTCCAAGAGTGCATCGACAACTCTTCCAGGAGGTCACAAAAGAACCCAGGACAACATCTAAAATACTGCAATCCTTACCTGTCTGAATTAATGTCAGAGTTAATGATTCAACTATGAGAATGAGACTGGACACAACAAACAAAACTTCTCCATAATTCCAACTGATGGGATATAGTGGTCATTGATGGAAGGTGTATATTCCATTACACCTGTAGTGAAACTAATACAGCTTATAAAAAAGTGTGTCATACAGTCAAACATGGTGGTGGTCGGGGGTCATTTTGTTGCTTCAGAACGTGAATTATGTGTCATAATTGATGGAACCATGAATTCTGCTCTCTAGAAGAAAACGCTGAAGGGGTACCTTGTCTGGTACATTTGGGAAATGCAACAAGACAATGACCAGAAGCACACCAGCAGCTCCACCTCTGCATGGCTCAAAGAAACCATAATGAAGGCTTTGGAGTGACCTTGACAAAGTCTTCACTGACATTACGTCTAATAGACCTTATGCTTGAAAACGGTACAAGGTGACTGAATTAAAGGAATTCTCCAAAGAAGAGAGGGCCAAAATTCCTCCATACAATGTGAAAGAGATATTTCTGCCAAATGCCTGGGTGCTGTTGTTACTGCAAAGGTTGTCGTCTTTTAAAGTATTATTGATCAATACACATATTGATCAGGAGAAGGAACTAAACATGAGTGCAAAAGCAGAAACACTTTAATATTGCAGAGGATTGAATATGACAGTGGAATGTTGAGTGAGAAGAGAGGGAAGTACTGTTCAACACCTAAAAGATGTTGGGATAAAAAAGCATCATGAATGTCATCTATTAGACAAATAAAACTAAAATAAAATCAAAACACAGGCAATAGTTACAGACCTCATACAATATTTAATAAATGCTTAGAAAAGTTACCACTTAGTAATATTCTCAGTATAGTCTGTACTGGTATTATAAATTATGCTTTAGTACTTTTTAGTTAAAAGCACATGAGAATATCTCTCGGTTCTGTTTATTCTCCCCCTCAGCAGTTCTAATTTAATGTCTCCCTGTTTTTGTTTCCTTTCTAATGAATATTTCTTTGATTGATAATCCTCAGGTAAATAAAGCTGTTCAGAGGTAGTGGAGCCTTCACACTTTTTGGTAATATAAAAGAAGTATTCCCTCAGCTGTGGCAAACACAACATCTTAAGTATACCCAACAGGAGATAATGGGTTTTCATAGCTCAAATGTTCTTGTTTGTGCACTTTTTAAAATATCATCAAGGACATGAGGGAAACTCAATCACATGGTTGAGCTGCTGTCTTATTCCCATCCATTTCCGACATAGTGCTCCCTAAAATGTCACAGCTGCAAAGCTGGTGCAAGAATGCAAAGCTGTTTTCTCCAGGGGGAAATGGGAATATTTTAGTCCACTTCATGCTTTCGGGTAAATGTACAAAGCTGAATTTTTCCAGCACTCTGAACACCTGGGGGACAAATGAAAGTAAAACTGGTTCAGAAGAAACTTGGTCTTTACCAGGAGGTAGATGAAGTTTTTATTTTTTATATGAGAAATAACAGCTCTGTATGCATATTCTATAATTCCTCATCCCAATGTGCATTGCTGAGAAATATCTGAAGCAGAACAAGCACAGAAAGCGCATCTCTGAAATGTTCCTTGATTCATGTTGTTCTCTTGTTGAAATGTTGGGTTAAGATGAATTTCTATATGTTCCTGGAGGTTCACATTTTGGAGGTTCACATTTTGATTACTGAGGAAAATAGCTTACTCAAAAAAAACACTTCAAAAATAAATCTTTAGCTTCTGTTGATATTTGTCTAAACCAGTGTTCTGACTACCAGTCTTAACCAGTGTGGTTGCACTGACAAAACTCTTTTTTAGTAGTTTTACTATATGATGTGTGGCAGCATGCTAACAGGACAGAACTGATTACTGATGAAAAAAACAACTTTTGTGTCCAGGTGCATGTATTTGAGACTGTAAATATAATGTCAAAGTAGGTGAGATAAAGCCATTTTTAAAACAATAGTCCCAGTAGTTGATGGGAAAACTAAATATTGTCTTTATTCATGGTTACATGGAAGCTGTACAGCACCCATCACCAGTTAGAGGGTACAAAAAAATACACACTTGTAATTGATCTCAGACAAAACTACAACTTTGTCATGCAGCAGTGCCATAATCTTTTAGGGTGTGGTTTACTAATACCTCTATTCTCTCAATGAGCTGCAGATGATCAAATAATATACCCTCAGGATAAATAAACCCACAATTCTCTCTGTGCTAAAGCCATGAGTGCACCTTTCATCTCTGAAGAAGCAGTAGAGCTGATTCTTTTTCCAGATCTTTTATCTTTTATATTTATGTAAAGGAATACAGCCAATAGCATGATGCATCATTTTTACGCAAAGACACCCCCAGAAATAACCCCATGACAATACAACAACGAGGAGAGGATGACTGCACACAATCTATGAAACAAATCATGCTGGAGACAAGAAGTTTGGAGGACTTTAAAAATATGAACACAATGGGAGATGCAGGGTTGGGTTCACTCTGGTTAATCCAGCTTCCCCTCACAGTCCAAACACATGCATGTTAGGTAGATTCCTCTTAGGTATGGGTGTGTATACGTCTCCTGTACGTCTCTGTGTTGTCCTGTGATAGACTGGCGACCGGTCTGCGTTGTACCCTCTCACCTCACTGCTGGAGATGAATGAAAGAAATGAGCTGGACCTACAGAATGATTACACTGTAATGTGACTTTCTAACTATAAAAAGTAATGTCTCGTTGATTCTTATGTCAAAATAAATTTGGCATTTAATAAAACTGCCTTATTTTAGACCCTAAGTAAGGGTGGGTTAACATTGACACATACAGAGAAGCACCGTATAGGATGTGAAGACAACACAAGGGTTATCACCACCCATGCAGTTGTAGAGATTTTCCTCTTATGTTTTGCATGTCTATTAACAATGTAATTACTGATCAGATGTTTCTTTCTAAGTCAAACTAGGCAGAGCAGCTTGGTCTTGTGAACAAACATTTTTTAAATCTCCTCAAAACATATAACCAGGCAAACTCCAAAATTGTGAGTTTTAAGTAAAGCAATCTTTTCCTCTAAGCCTAACCAGGGATGTTTGGTAATTCAACCACAGGTGTAACCACCATTATGAACTGTTTGTGTTGGGAGTTTTTTCAGCCCTCATTTACTAAACATAGACAGCTTTTTAGCATTTAACCAAAAAATAATAATTTCTATGAGGTTGGGAGAGAATGCCACAGATAGGGATTGGATTACAGTCTATGGTTCTTTTATTGTCATCATGTTTTCTATACAAAATCCTTAATTGAGTGATTATATTTTGTTTTCTAAACCACACTAGTGGCTTTCTGAGCTTTCCCACCATCTCCCACACGCTGAGTATTCAGACAACAGTTTAGTAAAAATAATTTGCCTTATATTTAAAGTGTTAAACAGATTTTCAGGAGAGAAAACTGCCCACATGCGATGTTATGGTTTAGCAATATGAAGTCCTGTTTTTCTTTTTAATAGAATTGTTCATTTAAATTTGCTGTGGTTGAAGGGAGATAGAAAAAACATTTTGTTTTTTCAACAATTTGCATGCACACATGAGATGCATCTCATACATCTTTTTTGTAGATTTTTTGCTGAAGACAGCAGAAGTCTATACTCTATATAATGATACTAATAATACATATTTATCAACACTGCATTTCTATCTTCTTTCTTTGATCTTTATGTTTAAAAGCTTTACAGCAAATAATCAATTAGGTTTATGCATTGTAATACTTTTTACAAAAAAGCAGAAAATTGTATTATTCGAGGCTTTCAATAAAGTCATTGAGACAGTGCTCCCATGCTGCTTTGGATTTAGGAGCGATAGCAGCAGCCAATCAAATGCATGTTAACAAATCATCAGCAGGTGTAACCACCTCTTTAAAAGAAGGAGTTCTGACAGTTTGCTGACCTGAAGCACACAGGTGTGTATGTTAATACAATGTTAGAGTGGAAAGATATCAGCAATCACCTTAAAAAAACAATTGTTGCTTGCTCAATGTGGAAAGGGTTGCAAGATAATTTCCAAACATTTTGAAGTCGATCATTCTCCAGTGAGAGTGGACTCTCAAACAAATTCACTCCAAGGTCAGACCACAAAATTAGAGAAATGTTGACAAACTACATATTTATCAGTCTGAGACCACCTTGTGAGGTACACCTGTGTTTGGCCCCTTTTTTTCCAGAAATGTCTTAATTCTTCGTGGAGTGTTACAAACATTCCTCAGAGATCTTCATATGGACATGCATTTGTATCACACAGTTGCTGCAAATAATCTTATGTTTCCACAGATCCCAAAAAGTGCTCTTTTGGATTGAGATCTGGTAACCGTGGAGGCCACTGTAGTACAGTAATCCCATTGTCATGTTTAAGAAACCAGTTTGAAATCATCTGAGCTTTGTGTTTCGGTGCATTATCCTACTGGAAATAGCCATGAGAAGATAAGTATACTCTGGTCATTAAGGGATGTTAAGGGCCAGCAACAATACTCGGGTAAGCTCTGGTGTTTAAATGATGCGTAGTAGGTACTCAGGGGGACAAAGTGTGCCAAGAAAATAACCCCCGATACAATTACACGTCCCCCACCAGGCTAAACTGCTGACACAGGCCAACTGGATCCCTGCTTTTGCTTTGTTTAGGCCAAATGCTGACCCTACAATCTGAATTTAGCAGCTAAAATACAGACCAGCTGCATTTTCTAATCTGTTCTTGACAAATTTTTGGTGATCCTTTCCATACTAAACCCTCAGGTTCCTGTTCTAACCTAATGGGAGAAACATCTGTTTGATCTTCTGCTGATGAAGTTTATCTGCTTCAAAATTTGACCCATTGTCTGTATTCTGGTTTTCTTGGTTGAAAGTAGATATATGAGCTGCTGTTGCTCTTCTGTCACCTTAATTCACTCTGCCCACACTTCAGTGACCTCTGACAATAACAAGACATTTTTACCACGACAATCCTGCTGACTGGATATTTCCACTTTTTTGGACCAGACTCTGTAAAGCCCAGGGATGGTTGTGTGTAAAATTCCCAGAAGATACGCAGTTTTTGAAATACTTAAAACCAGTCTGTCTGGCACCAACAACCATGCCCAGTTCAAAATCACTTAAATTCCAGCGAGTGTGTATAGTCTTTTGATCTAAACCTAACTACACAGACTGAAGACAAAAGAAACTGATGAGAACCTAATTTTTAAATTAGTTATAAGTTAATGATGGTAAAGGTTTCTGCTGAGACACAGCTTTGCTCAGATGGTTTAACGCTGTGTGCTTTTTAGATATTTATTTTAAAAAGAAATGTTAGGTTTTCACGATTTTTTCCAGTGCCACTTGAGGTGATGAAGATGCACGCAGGCTCACTGTAGCATAAGATAGCAGCATGAAACTTAATGAATGGCTGACTGTTAACTTGCTTTGATAACTTTTATTGCAGAGCAGCATTTTTTAGCTAAAGATATTTTTAGCTAGATATTTAAAGAATACTGACGTATCTGCAGTCAAAGCAGTTCTAATGTTCTTTCAACTTAGTGTTTAAAGCAGAACGTCTCGAAACAAATGTCAAAAGGTGCTTCCCTCATCAGCCACAAGCTGAACTGCAGGTTTGGTGCTCTTCGGTGAGATTTATATTCCTCCTACATACACGACAATTTCCTCCTTTATTTAAAATTTAATAACTGTAAACAACAGTACATTCATAGGAAAACAACATTTTTTTTTATTTAGTTTAGGAGAGGAGGAAGGTGCAGGACAATAAGTGGGTTTGTGTCCAAATGGAGTTCAGAGATGAAGAAGGAGGACAAACCTAAATTATTCACATGCTGACTACCTTTTCATTAATCCAGGAGAACCAGAAAGTGCTTCACCTCTGCAAAGGTTAATAATAGCTCCAGTAAAAAACAGCTCAAAGATGGGAGACAGTTCAAACTGCAAGGACACTCTGATGTTAAAATTCATATCTCGACGTTTTGTTTCAACAAACCAAAAACCACTGCGACTATAGATGACTAAAATATCACTGAGCTATAAATCTTCTGTATTTATAGGATATCCGAGTCATAACAAGATGATTTACTATTATCTTTCTATCCTTAGTTCAGATTTTGATGTTTTATAAATTGCATATGAAATAAATAATATGTTGTCTCAACATTAGTTTGTGTTGCAGGCAGAAAGCATCTGCGGAAAGCCATAAAGCATGATGTCGACAACAGTTATGGTTTTCTAAGGCTTTTTATGATACATAAATAAATCCAAGAAAGTAATGTTTGCAACTCTTTAAAGCCCCCAACCAGCAAAAAAACAAGAAAAACATAAACATAAAATCATAAAAAATGCTGAAGGAACTTATGTAGAATAAGAAGAAATCCAAGTTTAATGACCATAAATCTTAAATGCAAGATTGCATTATTTCTGCGCTGCCTGGGAAAGCGGGTGCTTTCATTATAAAATCAATAGATGAAATAAATTTGCATAATTAGGAAGATCCAGTTTCACAGACCACTCTTATCTGGGAGTTGTTTTGCTGTTCTCTTGCTCTCATTTCTGAACTTTTTTGTGTTCCAGCTTTCTCTTGAGGCTAACACCCACTCTGGGAGAGAACTGATAAAAATGCCTCGAGGATTAACTACAGAGAAACACTCCCTGGGCTGAGAATCTCTAAGTCTCTAAGTTAAAGAGTGAAGTCAACAGAGAATAGCAAGATTTACCCATATAAACAGGTTGTGTTGGGTGTTGAATATTTTTTTTTATCACTTATTGATCATATGCAGAAGACTTTCCTTTGAGTGAATTAAGTTGAGTGCTGTTAATCCCCTTAAAAAAATCATTTTACAATCTCTCCATGTCATGTTTGGTGGGTATTTGCATTTTTGGTTCTTACTTGGTTTTTGTATTTGTATTAATTTGGCTTGTTGACTATTGTCATTAATGGTGTTCCATATACAGGGGTTGGACAATGAAACTGAAACACCTGTCATTTTAGTGTGGGAGGTTTCATGGCTAAATTGGACCAGCCTGGTAGCCAGTCTTCAGTGATTGCACATTGCACCAGTAAGAGCAGAGGTTGAAGGTTCAATTAGCAGGGTAAGAGCACAGTTTTGCTCAAGATATTGAAATGCACACAACATTATGGGTGACATACCAGAGTTCAAAAGAGGACAAATTGTTGGTGCACGTCTTGCTGGCGCATCTGTGACCAAGACAGCAAGTCTTTGTGATGTATCAAGAGCCACGGTATCCAGGGTAATGTCAACATACCACCAAGAAGGGCGAACCACATCCAACAGGATTAACTGTGGACGCAAGAGGAAGCTGTCTGAAAGGGATGTTCGGGTGCTAACCCGGATTGTATCCAAAAAACATAAAACCTCGGCTGCCCAAATCACAGCAGAATTAAATGTGCACCTCAACTCTCCTGTTTCCACCAGAACTGTCCGTCGGGAGCTCCACAGGGTCAATATACACGGCTGGGCTGCTATAGCCAAACCTTTGGTCACTCATGCCAATGCCAAACGTCGGTTTCAGTGGTGCAAGGAGCACAAATCTTGGGCTGTGGACAATGTGAAACATGTATTGTTCTCTGATGAGTCCACCTTTACTGTTTTCCCCACATCCGGGAGAGTTACGGTGTGGCGAAGCCCCAAAGAAGCGTACCAACCAGACTGTTGCATGCCCAGAGTGAAGCATGGGGGTGGATCAGTGATGGTTTGGGCTGCCATATCATGGCATTCCTTTGGCCCAATACTTGTGCTAGATGGGTGCGTCACTGCCAAGGACTACCGAACCATTCTTGAGGACCATGTGCATCCAATGGTTCAAACATTGTATCCTGAAGGCGGTGCCGTGTATCAGGATGACAATGCACCAATACCCACAGCAAGACTGGTGAAAGATTGGTTTGATGATCATGAAAGTGAAGTTGAACATCTCCCATGGCCTGCACAGTCACCAGATCTAAATATTATTGAGCCACTTTGGGGTGTTTTGGAGGAGCGATTCAGGAAACGTTTTCCTCCACCAGTATCACGTAGTGACCTGGCCACTATCCTACAAGAAGAATGGCTTAAAATCCCTCTGACGACTGTGCAGGACTTGTATATGTCATTCCCAAGACGAATTGACGCTGTATTGGCCAAAAAACGAGGCCCTACATCATACTAATAAATTATTGTGGTCTAAAACCAGGTGTTTCAGTTTCATTGTCCAACCCCTGTAGTTTACTTCTTTGTGTTGAGATTATGTTCTTTCTTGTAGCTACCTGTTGAGTGTAGCTATCCGTTAAGTCCTCCAAAGGTTCAGAAAAAAAGGTTGGTAGTGAGCTTTTTTATCATCAACACTATGGACCAGCCTATACCTCTGGATATTATGTGGGCATGCCAACTATGATTCAAATTAAAAACCTGTTTAAACCTAAGGCTACTATTTTCTGTCTGCACTTGGGTCCAACTCAACTACAATATTTGACACATCATAGTAAATATTCAGGTCACGTTGAATGGCTGTAATGGCAATCATTCAAATTTTAAAAATGAGTGCAGATTATTTTAAATCTACACAGGGTGAAATGCAAATGCATTCAAATAAATGAAAAAAACATCTTGCTGATGAGTTGAGGTGAAGTTGGAAGTGGTAGGAAGTCCTTTATTATTCCAGCTATCCTGCACAATCCACTGGCAGGGAAACAGCCCACAGTATAATGCTTCCAGCACCATGCTTGACAGTTTACACAGTGTTCTGACTGCTCACAAAGCCTGACTCCAGTTGCTTTGCTGTTTTCTGTTCAGTCCTGTCTTGTCTTGCGTTTAAAAGCTTGACTTCTCCAAACAAACTACTTGCCAATGATGCAAAATACTTTCATCTATTTCTTGTCTAACCATAAAACGTTTCTCCAGCAGGCATTTGGTTTGTCCAAATGGGCAGCTGTAAATTTCTGTTAAGCTTGAAGGTGTGCATTTAGGAACAAGCACTTCTCAGTCCAATGGTAAACTGATATATCTGTTGACGATGACAGTGACTGTTGTTTCTTCAGTTTCCAGTTTATGATAGGCTTGAGCCTCGGTTAGTTTTTGAGTGTGGTTATCCTAACTTCAGCTCAGCGTGGTTCAGATGGATGAAATTTCAAAACAACTGGGTTCCAAACACACATCCAAACTGCTTTTGGAGTAGATAAATCAGGCCAAAATAAAATTTTAGGCATTTCAAAGAAATGCAAAAGTCATTGAAGTTGGTTGTTGTACATTTAATCCAGATTGGAAAAAGCATAGTTGACAAACAGTTACATCCAACCACAAAAGCTTCTCTTCAAGAAGCCAATACGTCATCACTGATCATTAGTTTTAATGTGAAGAAAATGTAAAAAGATTTTTGATATAATGTATTATATATTGCATCTACAATGCAAAAAAAAAAACATAAAAAAAGATTATTTGCATGACTGTTACAGTCCACTGTCTATCACTTCTGCTTGAGAGTTGTGCGACACTGTTTTTTACTACTTTGGACTCAAAGTACACTTGACTGTATATAAAAATCCAAAAATACTCCTAAAATCTTTTTTTGATCTTAAACCAACACAACCACTGTGAAATTACAGTCCCTTTAAATTATACATACCCACTGTATATTGTTCAAAGAGTTCAAAAACAACCCTTTCAATACTTTAGAAAACTCTGTGGGCATGTAAAGGACGTTGATTTGACAGTGACATGGCGCCATTAGTCAGCCAAACAGATGCAATGTCAAAAACATCAGATTGTCTTATTCATCATCCATCTTGACATCTTGGTTGTCATGTTTTTGTCCCTTGTTCTCTGCTGATGGCAGTCAAACGGGACTAAACTTTGACGCTTTAACAATTGGCTCCAATAATCTTCCAGAGAATATTTTTCTTCATTAAAATTGATGGAGATCTCTTAGAGTGTGAGTCTGTTCTTTCTGTAGCCATTGCACAAAGTTTACCAAAGATAACTGTAAAGAAAGACAGATATGAAAAGCTCTCTTTGCTGTAATGTGCTTTTGAACTGTGCAGAAAAGAATATGAAAGTAGAATATAAGCTTGCATTTAAAAACCACATTTAATTGCTGTGCTGCTCATAACACCCAACTGGATGGAGCCAGTTGGACCTGACTCAGTGAAAGGGCTCTTTACCTCCATTAAAAGCCCAGAAACAAAGCTGCTTTTAGAGTAATTATGCTTCTTGATAATGCTTGAAAGAACAAGCATAGTCCTGTCATCGTTTTTCATCAAGAGTTTCCTTTTACACCAGCTAAATAACTCCTTCTCCCGATTCAGAGTGATGCATGCATTAATCCTACAATGCTGCCAGGATCTGATTAGTGACAAACAGAACAGGAAAACGTTGAACTTCCTCCACTGTATAGGCAGAAAATGTGGATGCATCCCAAATGGCACAACAAATGCTGATGACTAATGGCTGATCAGCCTCTTAGACCTGCACCACCTGCTTACCGAGGCAGGCGCGCTGATGCCTCGATGAGCTGCCTTGCTTGAGGGCAGAAATGATTTAACTGGCTCCCTGAGGCTATTCAGGAGAGTTCCACCTGATCTGCAGATGACGAAACATCATCTGTGATTTTTGGCTCATTAAAAAGAAAAAGCTTCAACAGCAACAAAAACAAGAATAAAACAATTATACAGTGCACACACACAAATCTTGGGTTTGACTTTCCATTTATACGAGCTGTTTTTGTCCAGGTCCCTTTGAAATATTCTAGACTTCTGGCCAAAATAGCCTCTTTTTCCACACAGATGGTTTCCTGGAATTTCCAAAATATGCCTGTTTTTTTGACCTCAACCATTGTTATTCTCAAAAACTGTTCTGTTTAATGCCCGTCAGAGTGTTTATATCAAAGTTATTTCCATACATGATTGTTCTTATTTTGCTAATTTAGAAATTCTGAAATGATTAAAATCATCCATATAAACCTTGAATGTGAACCATTCAGAATGGTTGCGTGTTTAAAAGGTTTAATGTGAAAACAGCCCAACTCATAAGATAGTTAATATGATAATAATAATAAATTGTTGACATTTTTGGAACTTAGTAAGGTGAAATAACTATTTTTTTTGTTATTTTCTCCTCTTGAAAAATATAAAAAAATTCTCTCTTCCAGCAGAGTATGCACAGGCCTTAAGAAGAAACCTCTCTCCATCTACCTCCTACAGACCAGCGTCTGTCCAACATCATGTGATAACTTTCTTTACGGTTCAACCCTGTTTTGTTCTTGGGGTCCTCGGACTAGATAAAGCGCTATACAAGTGCAGGCTATTTACCATTTTGCCATTTCCCTTTGGGCCTGTAGTAGTAGTAGTGGAGTAGAATTAGCATTAGTATCTGTTCTTCCTTTGCTTGCATTAGTTTATTTTAACTGAATCATTAGTAAATAGTTCTTAGTTTGATAAATACTGATTCTTGAAAAAGTCTTGAATACATTGTTAGTTCCTGTTGCTTTCTCATGTAATCAGTAATTGAAGAGAGCATTTTAGTATTGATCCTCAATAGATACTGATGCTGAGAGATCAGTCATCTCAATGGTAGTCATTTAAAAAACACAAAGTTTCCTTTGTTTGATTTGAATTAATGTCTAGTAAGTTTTGAAGATTATAGGCTGAATGTATCTTACTTTGGTGTTGGACATTAACGTTGCTATTTTAAGCTACAAAGGGGACTTGTTAATAGCAAAAGAGCTGTAAAGATATTCAGCTTTTCTTTCAACAAGATTTAATATTTACTAGTAGATCTAATTGTTGTTAGGGGCTTTTGAGAACTGTGAAATTATTGTTTGTTGTGTAATTAGAAAAACAGACATTAGTAGGATTTAAAAGCAAAAGACAAGATATTTCCCACAGGACTAGGAGTAGAGAGGAAATATCACACATTTAGTTACTTCAGGTTGTATTTAGCGCCTCATGCTTTTTGCACATTGGGTCTCTGTCAGCGCACAATCAATACTTCATAATAAGAAAGACAAAATGGACTTGTTCACTATTCATTCACTGACAGCAGAGCTCGCTCATCTTGTACCACTTCAGACTAAAACTCTGATTGTCCTGTCCTATGAATTATTCGTGTCATGATCCTTAATTGTTTGGGTTTTGGTTTTCTTTAATGTTTTTTATTTTGACAATTTGCTTGTTTTGTTCTATAGGTCTTGCCCTTTTCAGTGTATTTCTGTATTGATTTCTGCTAGTAAGGTGTTGCCAGACTTGTGTTTAGTTTCCATGTTTATTCTTGTGTCCTGTTCTTTTGTTCTATTCTTTTAGGTCTCTGTTTGTCTTTGCCCCATGTTTTGCAGTTTCTTTCTATCTCTGTCCAGCTCAGTTTACGGTAATTAGTCTCCTACTTCTGCCACAGCCACTTTGCAATCAAGTAGATTCTGCTCACCTATACCACCTAATTTACACCATAGCGTGCACCTGTTCACCCATATTAGCTCACTGTTATTTTCCTCTAGAGTCTTCTGTTTCTGTTCTATTTGGTTGCCTGTTACCATGTCTATTTCTTTCATGTTGTTCTGCTTGTTGCTTTGTTGCATGCTCTACGTCCTGATCTCCTTGTGCAGTGCTTAAATTTTTTTGCCTTTTGTTTTCAATAACCAGTATGCAAAATCACTATGCCAGTCCCCAGATCCTGTCTGCGCTTTGGTCCAGCTATAAAAACCACACCCTTTGGCATGTCTTGCGTTTAGTGCAGACGTCTGCAACACAATTTGCTCAACGGTCAGAATTTGTCTCAGACGGTGCAAGGACCCATGTATAATTAGCCACCTTTCTGGGAACTATATGGCCTGTCTACTTATTTCAGCTTCTGTTAAAGTATTTGTTGAGGTATTTGCCTTTTTTTATTACTCAATGGGAAAGTGATAAAAAGGTACCAAGATAAATAGTATGTAAAAATCTCTTATAACATGCAACACTTTCCTTGCACCTTCTGTTTATTTAGTTGACTTTTCAGTGCAGGAGCTCAACTGTCTGTAAGACGGCCCCATCGAGGCACAAACATAGACATTTCTACAAACTGATGCCGACCGGATTAATAATTTAACATTTGGACGGGATGTTTTGGATATTTGATGATAGCTGATCCAGAACTTTTAGGGTCAGTTTATTATATCTAAGCAATACAGTTCTAGTTATGTAAGATGAAAGTTAAACTTTCTGCAAAGTCAGGAAAACTTAGCAGAAAATCTTAAATGTTTAAGGCCATCAAAACATTATGACCAGTCTGGTGGATATTTCTGCTTAGTTTCTCCTCAACACCTATTAATGGATAAGGGCACTTCACTCTATGTATATATATATTATAGATATGACATATATAATATATAATATTATATACTTAGCGCTACTATAATAAATATATATATATCATATATTATAGATCTAGTCAGTCCAGTCATTTCTACCGCTTAATTCCATAGTGGGTCGCGGGGAAGCATGGTGCCTATCTCCAGCAGTCTATGGGCGAGAGCAGGGTACACCACTGGACAGGTCGCCAGTCCATCGCAGGGCAACCACACAAAACAACCATGCACATCACTTATTACCACATGTACACTAGCAGCGATCAAGCTCGCACAGCCCCTAAGGGGCAATTTTAGAGTGACCAATTAACCTAAAGCGCATGTCTCTTAGGACTGTGGGAGGAAGCCGGGAGTATATTATAGATATATATAATATTATATATATATATATATATATAGATATATATGATATATATAAAAATATATATATATGTACATAGAGTGAGTGCACATGGGCCGGGTCTACCACAGGAATTGTAGCCAAATTCAAAAGTGTGGACTATAGCTAGAGTCCTTCAACAGTTGATAAGAAAGGAAGGAAGGAAGGAAGGAAGGAAGTAAGGAAGGAAGGTGGGAGTCGAACGGCATCAGCATGCCATACCTTGGTTTTCAAAAGTTCTCTAAATATATCACATTGTTGGGACATCTGTTGTTCACAGCCGCCTTCAGGTGTGTTAGGTTGACTGCCTTTCAGCGGGTGGAGTAAGTGAGCAGCTAAAAACGGAAAGTGATGCAAACGGGCACCTTAAATACAGTTTTCACTAACTGGCTAACACGACTGAAACTCTCCCAGGGATGTACCTTTTAATATATGTACATAAAGCTAACTAAAATCCTCCATAAACCATAATCAGAACCATAAACCATATAAAAACCTAATCTATATACATAAACCCTAAAACCTACAACAAAGATAAATACTAACCCCATAAACCAATAACCAACTAGATCTGGCTCCCATTTACCCTTCCCCGCCTTTGTTCAGCCCGGAACCTTATTAAGGGCCCTTGTTCTGCGCAGGACTCCTTTAGTTGACGGACCTGGACATAGTGTAAACACACTGAAACACCCTACACTTTAAGATACCATAAAACTAGTGATGGCGAGATGAAGCCTCTTAAATCATTGAGACTCCAATTGCTCGACTCATGAGCCAAGGCATCAACGTGCTTCATTTGCTCTACTGCGTCTTCAAGGGGACAATAAATGTAAAATAGGCAGAATGATTATAATGGGCGAATTTCTGGTGTAAAGCTTTAAATTGACTCAATAAAAGAATGGTGTTTGTGATGCCAATAAATTCTGAATATGGTGTCGATATGATCTTAATCTGTCTTTATGATACAATGACTGGATCAAAAGGAAACGTGGAAACAAATATGGGAGAGGGGTGTGATGTGAGTTTGCTTATGTTACTTATACCTATAATGCTTATAATAACACTCTTTAACTAGATGAAGCCTCCTTGAGATTAAAACTTTTTTCCAAGATAGGGAATCGAACCTAGATAACATAGGTACAAGAGCCAATTCTAACAACTAGTTTACCAACAACTGCAAATGATCCTGGAGAGCAATTTAACCAACCGCAAATGTATACAAGTTGAAATATTGCACAAACTATGTTTGAGGTCTATTTTATGTCTCCCTTCTTCTCCAGGGCCCAACCACTCTCAGTTGAAGTGCTGCAGTGCCACTGGCTCCAAAACAGGAAAAAAGGAAAGATTATTATTTCCTCATATGTGCAAATATGCTAGTTAAAGTGCTTAAGTGAAAAGGCGAAGTTGCTTGTGTCTACTTATGAGTAACAACCGCACTGTTTGTTACAAGGTGATTCAGGTGACTTATACAGGTGACTCTGTCTCTGTCCAAAACACAAATGTTCTTTTACTGATGCTGATACATGCTTGGACTTGCTGTGATTTTAGACCAAAACTGACTGGGTTTTTAAGCAGTTCATACTTTCATCAACCTTGACAAGAAAGCTATTTTCATGTGAAGATCATCACAAGGGCATGACGTTGCCACCGCCGTGTTTCTCAGTAGTTATGGGTTTATTTTGGTGCCGTGCCGTGTTGCTTCAGTGCCAAACATGCTGTTTGGAAGTGTTATCCATATTTTCAACAGTTATTGATGACAGTCTTTAATGAGCCATGGTCTACATATAATTGCTGTCAAATGTTTTGTACTTCTAAGTTGTAACTTTGTACAATGAGATGTTTTCAGTCAGTCGCAACCTCTCTGCAAACTATGGCTTTATAAAGGATGCAGATTTTTTGGTTTTTCAGTTAAAATGTACAGGAAATGCAGTATGTCAAATTAAGGATGGAAAATGTTTTCACATAATTTTTGACGATCTCATTTTTTTTGTATCACAAAAATCTAGCATTTTTATTATACATGTTAGACATGTATTTATAGAAAAATTAAATTTTAAGGTTTTAAATGCTTATGATGTTTTTTGTATTTACCCAAGTGACTGTAGACATTAATGCTCTTAATCGTTCAGTTATGCGGCCCTGAACATAACAGTCCTTAGAAATTAGCTGTAAGAGTGTGGCAACACATGGTGCTGGCCATATGCAAATTTATGTTCCCTCTTTTGCAATAGTAAATCACTCCCACACAGAACAGGAGAGAGTGTGCTGCAGGACGAGAGTGGGAAGCAAGCCTATGATTTAAGGAATCACTTCTACGAGCTGCACTGGTTTTAAATACCCCTGCTTAATTGCTGTGTCATGACAGGATAATTACCACCGACGGTACAACCACAGAGGGTGGTACCAGCAGGCAGGCGTGCAGAAATCCACCGCTTTTTCACAGTTTGCACAGCTCTGCAGGGATATATGTTGGCAGGTTGGCAGGAGGATGACGGTGGGATATAATGGACATAGAGCTGAAGAGTGGAGAGAAAAAGGAAGATGTGGAGCTCTTCTATTGTCATCTTTGATTGACACCTGGTCTAATGAGTTCAACAAGATCTGTGTGGTTCATATTCAGGATGGATGTGGGTGCATTCAGATCATAACGCTCCTGCAGACGTGAAGAAGGGACATTTTGAATTTAAAACTGAATGTGTGATTGTTATAGAATAATAATTAACTGTATTATTTAGATTTATGCTCTCTCTAATAAATGCACTGATGTAGTTGCCACATGGCTTTGTATCCAACCTCCGCCACATTAATTCATGCACTGTGTTAAACCTGCATCTGAAACACTAATGCTGACATTCTGCTTTAGCAGCTGTGACTGTCTCAGTCCTGCTCACACACAGCTGGCAGCTCTAACAGTTAGAAAGGCAACTTTAAAAGAGTAAATCTGAAAAAGTTGTAAAGGAAGAAAAAATAAACAGGGAAAACAGCAAGAGTTCACATTTCTGATTGGGAAATATGTATTTTAATTCAGAGTAACCTCACTAAGATGGAGATAAAGACAAAAAAAAATAGAATATAGAAAACCCAAAGTGGAAAAGGGCAACAAAAATTTGGGGGATTTGAAGTTTTGTGAGTATCAGAATTATGAAGCCACAAAAACTGAAGCTCCAGTGCCTCAATATTAGAGGTAAATGTAATTAGCTGCTTCTACCCAACTGGGACTGTTCCAACCTAGGTAATGGACCTAATTATAAAGTACAGACTAAACACAGATTATAATAAAAAGGTGGATTTCTTTTAATTAAAGGCTACCAAAGTTAAAATGAAATGCTTGCTCAAGAGAGAGGAAAAAAACATGAACATGTCACCTGCAGCAGCAAATGTAGAGAAATTCCCCTGTAAACCTCACCAGGCTGGTATTATATTGACACCCACCTGAGACAAATGATAAAACAATGAAATCTGTGGACCAACCAAGGATTTCTGCATTGCCACAACATCCAAAAAAAAACCCTGACTCAAACACACCAAACACTGTCTCAGCTTATTACCCTAAAGAAGAAACTGGCCGCCTGGCCCATGTAGTCCAAAGATGCATAACTGCAGATACTGATGCAGACCAGACTCTAGAGCCTATTACAGCACACAAAATAGTGATAAACAGGAAAACACAAACCTGAACTTTCAGTGACCAGACAAATTAATAAAGGGAAAAATCTCACAAAGAGCAGCTGAAAACCGTTGATTATCAATGCTGAGGGAGTTGGACAACTGAACACGAAGCAGGTTTAGAAAATTAGGCAGCGGTGCTCTGGTGAAAAGCAACAAACCAAAGAAATAAAACAAAAACATTAATGACCTCAACAAAACTTAGTCTACACCAGCTGGTGGTGAAGCAGATTATCCTGCACCATCCCACACATAAACTGTTTCTGTCCATACCACCATCAGGCAGGAGGAGGAGCAATGAAGCCAAAACTATAACCATGAACCTTCTCTGTGTCTTCCTAACAGCTCCATAGTCAACATCCTCTGTCCAATATGTCCACTGACCCTCCTCTGCCCATGTCCAAACCGTCTGAGCTTTTCTTCCAACTTTGTTTCTAAAATGCCCAACCTTAGCTGTCCTTTCAAAATGTTCGTTTTCATCCTGTTCACTTTAATAAGGGCATAATAAATACAATAGATAATACAACACATACTTTCCCAAAACTTCCAGGGTACTCTAAGAGCAGAAAATGCTACCCTGAACGTAAAGGACACTTTCGGAAAATACAGGGTACCTTCACCTTAATTTACAGGCTACTTTCTATAACCTACACACTGTTTACCTGGACTCGCAGTGTATTTCCTCAGACCTTGCAGGATACTTTCCTTGGAAACAAACTTTACCTTGGAGAACTGGACTGGACTCGAAGTCATGTCAAGTCATGTTTTAAATGTCAGTTCAGTGTAATGTTGCCGGTCTGAAGCAGTCTAAAAAACAAGAACAATATCAAGTATCAAGTATCAGTTTTATTCATCTTTGTTCAAAAAAATCTGAGCAACTTACTCGATCTTGTCTTTTTCTGCATATTAAATTTAGGCACATTTTCTATTGTTTCAGGTGTTAGTTAAACAAACGATCCCAAGGTGTAAATGGGACTCATAAAATCTGCATTAACAAGATTTTTTTTCCCTCCGTGTTCATTTTGTAATAAAAGCGATGTTGGAAAATGTCTTGAGGCAAAGTGCATAAAAAAATCCAAGTCCAAACAGTGGAGCTAAGTATCAACCATAACCACAGGTTTCTGAAACCGGTTCTTGGGAAACACATATTGCTTTCACATTTCATTTACAGGAAATTATGTTTACATAAATAGAGACTCTGATTATCTGTTTGAGGTTGCCTTTTTAGAAGATTTTTTCCCTTAGATCACTGCATATTTCAGACTTTTTACCGATTTTGGACTCTGTAAGAGAAGCAGATGGCTGAACAACAATATTTTCAGTCCTTGCTGCAGTTCATTTATGCAAATAGGTCTGATTAACAACAACAACATAAACATTCTAGAGAAAGGTAACCAATGTGTTTACAGGGTTGATCTTAGCAGGCATTCAGACAGATATACACCACAGACGAACAACTTTAGAGTATAAGTAGGGAGTCTTGATTTGAATACAATACACCTCATCAGAAACCACGAGTCTGGTTGTTTTTCTGATTATGGCTCTGGGAGGTGGTCATTACTGGCTATGTAGAGAATCAGGTTAGTATTTTTTAAAGGACAAATACTGACAAAAAAAACAAAAACATTTCTATTGTTGCGCTTGCCAATAAGAGTCTGTTCTTGTTATTTTGCAAGATGAAAATGTATCTTCATTCTTACTTCTGCTGGGTTTTTTTTCCACCAATATATTTTTATTTTAATTTAAACAGGAATGACCAATTCATATTTAAAACCTTACCAGGGTGTACTGGCCAGGATGACAGCATCTCAACACAATACTAAAATACAACACCTATTTTAAAAAAAATGTTCACATAAAACATCAGAGATCACTAAAATACAAGCAAAACTAAAGCAGGCCCCAGATTTCATTTTTCTTTAGTATGTATGAGTAAAGCTAAAGCTCCTTCAGATGATTAAACTGAGTAAACATATTTTTATTTTTTATTTTTTTTATTTTTATTTATTATTATTATTAATATTATACCATTAAGTAGAATAGAAAATGTGAAGTCCCCAGAAGAGGAAAAATTTGTTTAGATAACAACTCCCTCTAGTGGCCAAAAGACAAATGGTTTCTCAACAGAATTGTTTCTCATTCAGATGCGATGCTTGAATCGACTGTCAGATAATGTTTTAATCTATTAGTAAATTCATTAAATGCATGTTAAAATACCAAACAAAGTGTGTGTATAATGTGTAGTTGCTTAAAAAGTTTAAGGGATTTTTGTGTGATTCTTAAACAGTATAGAAAATTGTTTTAGTCAACAGATGCTCTTACCTGTGAGTATATACAGGGGTTGGACAATGAAACTGAAACACCTGGTTTTAGACCACAATAATTTATTAGTATGGTGTACGCGCGCACACCCTTTTGCGGCCGAATACAGCGTCAATTCGTCTGGGAAGGACATATACAAGTCCTGCACAGCGGTCAGAGGGATTTAAGCCATTCCTTTTGCAGGATTAGTGGCCAGGTCACTACGTGATACTGGTGGAGGAAAAGTTTCCGACTCCCGCTCCTCCAAAACACCCAAAGTGGCCTCAATAATATTCAGATCTGGTGACTGTGCAGGCCTATGAGATGTTCAACTTCCACTTTAGTTCATCAAACCAATCTTCACCAGTGTGTGTGGTTTAATGGCATTGTCATCCTGATGACACGGGCACCGCCTTTCAGGGATACAAGTTTGAACCATTGGATGCACATGAGTCCTCAAGAGGGTTCGGTAGTTCCTTGGCGTGATGCGCCCATCTGCACAAGTATGGCCAAGGGAAGCCATGGAAATGGCAGGCCAAACCATCACCTGAATCCACCACCATGTTTCACTGTCTGGGCATGCAACAGTCTGGGTGGTACGCTTCATTAGGGCTTCTCAACACAGTAACTCTCCCGGATGTGGGGAAAACAGTAAAGCGTGGACTCATCACTTTCCACCGGAACAATACATGGTTCACATTGTCCACAGCCCCAAGATTTGTGCTCCTTGCAAAACTGAAACCGACGTTGGCCATTGCATGAGTGACCAAAGTTTGGCTTATAGCAGCACCGGCGTGTATATGAACTGTGGAGCTCTCGACGGACAGTTCCTGGTGGATACAGGAGAGTTGAGGTGCACATTTAATTTTGCTGTGAATTTGGGCAGCCGAGGCTTCTGATTGTTTTTTGGATACAATCGGGTTAGCACCCGAACTTCCCGTTCAGACAGCTTCCTCTTGGTCACAGTATCTTGTTGGATGTGGTTCGTCCTTCTTGGTGGTATGCTGACAATTACCCTGGATACCGTGGCTCTTGATTACATCACAAAGATAAACCCTGCTGTCTGGTCACAGATGCGACCAGCAAGATGTGCACCAACAATTTGTACCTCTTGGTGAACTCTGGTATGTCAACCCACATAATGTTGTGTGCATTTCAAATAGCTTGAGCAAAACACACTGTGCTCTTACCCTTGCCTAATTCGAGTATCCTTAACACTCTGCTCACTTTCATGGTGCAATAGTGCAATCACACAATGGAAGACTGGTACAAGGCTGGTACCAAATTAGGAAGCAACCACATGAAACCCTCCCCCCACATACATAATAACAGTGTTTCAGTTTCATTGTCTAACCCCTGTACATGTGTTGAGTGTATGTATGCTGTTGCTTGAACTTATCACAAATTGGCTGAAAAACAATTTAACTTGATATACTTAACCAAGTTGATAAAAGATGAGATACAACCTAGGAGGGGTCAGATAATCATTTGAAGAGAAAAATAAATAAAAATAGATAAAATGTTTGGAAAATATCCTTTCTCCATGCAAAAAGTGTTTCATACAGTTCTGGTGAGATGTTTGCATGCAATTATCATGCATGCAATGTCATATTAATTGCAATGTCATATTAATTTTAGAGGGAATTTTAGAGCCTTCAACTTCAGCCACTAAAACAAAAAACGAACCACATTTATTGTTCAATTTAAATGGAATATATAATAAACAAGGAGGACTAACTACAAATTCTGTAACTTTGTCATATCAAAAAGCTAGCTTGTGAAAACTTAATAATAAACTCATAATTTTGTGTTCTAACAAGACAATGATCCCAAACATATTATTACAAATTTTAGAAGATAAAACGCAGGCTGACATGAAGCTGTCGGATGGCCTTCTTAAAGCCCTGACCTCAAGCTCCTTAAAACGTATATACTATGCTTAAAAGCTGGGTCAGGGGTCAAATATCCTGCCAGAATTTAACCTAAAGCTTGTTCATGGCTGCAAGGCTAGCATGAAACAGACTAAAATGAATATGACAAAGGAAAGAAAAGAATATGACAGCTAAACCTTTTGTTGTAAATGGGTCTAGAAGCAAGTCTGATTAGGTACTCCTAGATCATTTTTGTTTATTAAAAGTAAAAGAGGAAGGTTCAAAGCTGTCTAACTTCTTTTTTGTATCAGAGTAGGTAGGTCTAATTGTTTTATTAGAATTTAAACGCACATTCTCTCAATACAAATGACGATGATTTTTCCCTCTAAGACATTATGTAAAAAAATCTTTGCAGGGAGCAGAGTTCAATAAGAGCAACAGGTCATGACTCAGTCCCTTTAAATGCATAGTGCGAAAGAGGATTTTATGGAAAAAATTGAATTCACTTACCATTACAATGAGTTTTACATAAAAAGCTAAATAAAAATTTTATTTGTGTCCAAAAAACAATATTCCAAAGCATTTTAGTTAGTGGTGCACAGTTTAAATACATTTTTGCTGTTTTAGTTGTTGTTTCATGATTTGAGACCAAACGTTTACTTTTATTTGCTTAGTAGCAGCTATTTTTAAGTAAATAAATATTTTGACCCTAATTTTGCTTTATACAAATACCACCCGTGAAACTTCTACCACAGATTAATCTAACCCACTTCAAATATGAGGGGCACTCTGAACTGCATTACCCAACATGCACTGGGAATTGTGTCCGTTGATGTGATTGGCTGAGGAGTGTCCGCCCCTGACAGTCCCCGCTGCTCTTCGGGTGAACTGACATGTCTCTGGCCGAGAATAGCTCACTCCTAGCGGGTCTCCGAGCTGTCAGAAAACCACAATATCATGGCTGCTGGAACCTTTATCTGCTGCAGTTTGAGAAGTGCCAGAAGACTCTTCGCTCGGTGCCACAACAGGGGGGTCCAGCGGATGTTTTCCAGCGCTACGCACCAGGAAAATGAGATTGAACTCCGAGATCCCACATTGACTGCTGCAAACTTCCAGAACAGAACCAGACTGGTAAGACTGGTGCTGGAATACAGGCTGGAGGTTAAAGCTGGACCTGGTGGTCCTCAGGTTCCGGGTCCTGGAGTTTCTCAGCTCGGGCTAAAGAGGGTTTGGTGACAAAGTTGTGACAGTTGGTGACGAAGCTGCAGCCTCAGTTCACTTTGAGGCCTGAATCAGACCACCTTGTAGGGGTTAAATATTAACCAGCAGCATGCTGAGCAGAAATACAAAACCTCCCAGCTCAGGCTTTGCTTAAGGTCTGCATGCTAAATGACCAAGATTCTGCAGCAACATTCATGTTGTGGCATAGACACTGACTGATTTAATACATTACCTTAAACAAAGTCTATCTTATTCAGATGATGTTAAGATGATTTTTGTCTGACAACTTTCTGGCATAACTGCTTCCCACTGCTGTCAGTCAAAAGCCCAAAGATCATTTGGAAACATGTATGCTGCAGGTTTTTAGAAGCATATGAGTTTTTTTTATTTATTAATTTTGCAAATGTGTAAAGAGTGCCTCAAAGACACATTTCTTCTGTTAGTGTCTTTTTCCCTGCTTTTTCCCTCCAGGAGAGGTTAACAGATGAGAACGTCGTTCCATTTTCTGCCTTCTTGACCGACAGCTTTGGCCGCAGACATAACTACCTGCGCATCTCCCTGACTGAGAAATGCAACCTTCGCTGTGAGTAAAGTAGGGCTGGGGTGAGACTCAAGCAAAGCAGACAAAAAGCTGGTAAAATAATATAGCAGGATTATTACATTTGTAAAAATACTATATATAAAACCCTCATTTATTATTGATTATAATTTTGATGCTTAAACTTAAACAAAAATTATTCGACAATAAAAATCTGCAGGCATATTTTGTACTCATGAGACTGTCCATTAGAATTGAGGAGATGATGAGTTTTCAAACTTGTTGTTCTGAATAAAACGTGTTTAACTTTGATAATTCCTGTTTTGTTTGTTCCAAGGCCTCTTCTAGGGTTTAAACTTATCTTTATCAACACGTTTTTTTAGTTATTAAGCATTTAGAGACATCGTGTTTCAACATGATCTCTCGATGATGTTGGCTTATTTTAATTAGTTTTTTAAAAAGGATGTTCCTAACCTTATTGCTTTAAATTCTAGCGACCAAGCTGAGGTGAAATAGTGCTACTGTTTAAGTAGTTATTGACTGTGCAGAAAAATGGATTAGTTGGATAAACAAGCAAATCCCTATAGTTTAGGAATGGATTTTTAGAATAATTGTTAGTTTTATTTGTGTTTTTTTTGGTCAAAACTTTAAAGTCTTAATGTACAGCTGTACTTACAGTATGTCCTTTTAAATAAATAAATCCTTTTGATTATGTAGTTTGCACGATTTAGATTTTTGAGTCATCTTCCCATTACAATAGACTGAACAATGAATGATGTTACGAAATTTTCACTTAATAACGACCATTCCTTATATTTGTTTCTCTTTTCCTCCTACATTTGTGTCTGTAATTATGTGTTTTAATTCAGCTGACATGTTGGACGTCTCTGTCTCTCAGGTCAGTATTGCATGCCAGAGGAGGGCGTGAAGCTCACGCCGCGGGGCCAGCTGCTCTCCACCTCAGAGGTTCTGACCCTGGCTCGGCTCTTTGTCCGAGAGGGAGTGGATAAAATCCGCCTCACTGGAGGGGAGCCCCTCATCAGACCTGATGTTCTGGATGTTATTGGTAAGAAACAATGTTACGTTGATATGGGGTTTATTGTGTCTTACAAAAATATTCATGGACCTTGAACTTTTTCGCATTTTTTCTTGATAAACCACAAACTTCAACGTGTTTTATGTAATAGACTAACAACATTTACCTCATAACTGTGAAGTGAAAGAATGTTTGAAAAGTGTGGGGCACATTTGTAATCACCTACTTTTATGCAGACACTCCTTAAATACAAACCAATTGCTTGCAAAACAATAACACTGCACATAAGCATGCAAACAGGCCTCAGACTTAATGGGAAGATGTGTGAAGCTAAATATAAGCCAATACTGCAATAAAACCAGTTAGAGGTTGCAAATGACCTGAGACCTGACAGTGACCCTAAACATACACCCATAGCTACAAATATTCATGGGTAGAATGGCCCAGTCAAAGTTCAGACCTCAATACACCTCACAGTCTGTTGCAAAAAGGCTGCAGCTCAGAGAAGCTCCCCATCCAACCTAACTGAGTTGGGGTTATGTTGAAACTTTCAGATTTATTTTCCAGAGTTTAAGTTTTGCAGCTGTAACTGTAGTGAAAGGTGGTTCCTTTAAATGGGGTTGACGTCGGAGGGCACACCACACATTTCAGATATTAATTTGTGAAAAACAGATATCTTGAATTCGTGTAACATTCGTCTTCCCCTTCACAATCGAGCACTACTTTTTGGTTGGTCTGTCACATGTAATCCTAACAAAATAAATGGAAACCTTTGGTTGTAATGTGTCAAAATGTGTAAAAAGTCAAGGGGTCTGAATGCTTTTATACTGTAGACACAATACAAAGATGGAGGTTAAGGATGTCCAAGCTATCAGCAAAAATGAACAGAAGACTTCACTGTGTAACTGCTTGCTGCTTAGATTTATTAATAATAAACAGTGTTTATCAAACCAAGATCGTTTTCAGATCAACAGGATGAATAAAAGTCAAACACTCAAGGTTGGAGCTCAAGGTGGAGCAGCATGCAGATTAAAAAATAAAGAATACAAGATGTTATTCTTATCCCAGATGCCCTGAAGTTGTTTAGATTAGTTTGAACTTATTTAAGGGATCTTGATGAATGATTTCTATCTGTTCAAGTAGTTCAGATTACTTTGAAGAGTGTTTATTTAGTATTCTATTACATTAATGCAGTGAAAGCTCTGAACACAGGCCTGTTTAAGTAGTTTCCTGAATGATCAGACGGACCCTCTCTGATGGGGGACTCATGTGCAGAAGCAGCTGACTGGACCAGAACTAAACAGCTTTTTGCTGCGTTCCTTTAGGTAAAAACAACAGTTTTATGGAAGTGAGGACGATTTGTCACACCATGGCTGTGTGTTCAGTTTAATGACTGATTATCATTGTTTTCATTTTACAGCCTCGTCTGTAAATTAACCTTTTAACCTCTGCTCTGTGAGCTGGCCCCCTGCTGTTAACAACACGTGACTTAAAGAGGACTAAAGGCTGCAGCGTAAAGATAAACACTTATTGCAAAGTCATGAGTCAGGTGACCATGGTGACGTCAGACGACTCCTCTAAAGCTTTAATCCAGTGGAAAAAATTAACATTAAGTGGAAAGAGTACCCAGACCTTTTCATCCACTGCTTTCTCTCCAACACAAGATTTTTTGTGTTTAAACTTCTTCTCTTTAACCCAGGGCTGTTCAAAGTGTGGCCCGGGTGCCGTCTGCAGTAGTTCTGTACGGCCCCTGCAGTTATGCAATTTCAGCCCTCCAGCTGACACTTTTTAGAGATTATTAGGGTGACATTTTCTGTGACAAACTAAAATCCTTTAAAATGGAAAATGTTAGGCACAACACAAATGTCATTAACCATGTTTTTTGTTCACTTTAATTTCACATTAAATAGGACAACAAACATCCAAACATCAACGGCAGACTTGGCTTAACGTTCATTAAACTTGGCTAAACTGTGTTTCTGAAGAAAGAGGGAGCCATATCCTGTGTTTGTTCAACAACAAGGGGACATTTTATGCTTTTCTTTTAGCAAGGCATACATATGAGACCCTTTTTTCTGTTTTGGATCATATAGACACAAAATATTTCTCCAAAATTTACACTACTTTGTCCTTTTCAGTACAATGTTTAAGTTTAGTTTATTTAAGAGCTATTTAAAAGTTTAAAAAATTGTAAAAAAATTATTTTGTTGCCGTTTTTAATTAAAGAAGAATACTTTTTTTTTGACGATTTTGGCCCAGATGCCAAAACGTTTGGACACCACTGCTCTAAGCTGAGAGCTGGTTTAAAAATGATGAGCACAGATTGTAAAATGCAATAAGAAGGAGACACTGTATCACTACACAATCGGCTTGGGACTGTTTCACAGAGACTTTTGTCATATTTCTCTGCCATTTTTGGTTCTTTTTTGCTGCTTTCAAAGAAAATTTTGGATGTATTTATGTTTGAACCAGCGGTCATTCTGGAATCAGTTGTCATCCAAATCCACCTTGTTTCGAAGCATAAGTTTAAGCGTAAAACAAGTTGACCGTTCTTACTTTATTATCTAAACATCAGCGGTGACAGCTGTGACAGCGATAAGGTAGTTTTATTTTTGTTTACTGAAGCCATTTTATTTTAATAAAGTATTTTTTAACATCATATTTTATAAAAATATGATGTTGCAATGTTATTGTTGCATTTTGATATGATATTAATTGTGATTAACCCACATGTTCCTCCTCATTCTCTCTCTCGCCCATCGTTACACTCTTCTCATCCCTCTCATTGACATATAGCATCTAGTTCACCAAGCTCTACATCAGGTTCGGACAGTGAAAATTTGTCCAATAGGCCAAATATTTTAATGGCAAGCAAAGTTTGAAGGCATAAAACATGAAATATGGTAGTCCTTTGTGATAGTACACATAATAATTTTGCGATATTTTGTGCAGCTCGAATGTTTCACCGTTTTTCTTTTTTATTCTTTATCCATGAGCTCATTTATTCATGCCATGTTTTGTGTAAAACTATAACTGGATATTTTGTAGCCTTTTAGGAAATGTCAGCCACAAATGCTGAAATTTGTACTTTAGTTACAGTTTGTATTTAATTACAGTTTTAGTTTAAATCCTCTACGTTTTCCAAGAGGTATTAAAGATCTGATAAATATTTATGGGATGAAATAAAACCCTCACATTGTAAAATATATGTTTCTTCAGCCGTTTTGTTTCCCTGTTCTTTGTTCTGCAGCTGAACTGAAGAAGCTGGAGGGCTTGAAAACTGTTGCAGTTACAACTAACGGCATGAACCTGTCCAAACTTCTGCCAAAGCTGAGAGAAGCCGGTCTGGACCTGATTAACATCAGCCTCGACTCGTTGGTTCCAGCTAAATTTGAGTTTATAGTCAGACGAAAAGGTGAGGAAAAAGATTTAACCTGTAATGACTGTAAGGATGCGTACAGACAGATATATTTATTGGAACCCCAACAAAGATGTGGTAAAATATTTTCTTTATTTGCAGAAGCATATTGTTTAATTATTGGTACCACTGCTATTAATACTTTGTACACTTATGATTCTCCTGTAACACTTAACAAGATTAGAGCAAACAGGGAAAGGTTCTTTGGTCATTCATCTTTACACTCTTTCTCCAGATCAGTGGTTCTCAAAGTTGGGATTGGGACCCTATATGGGGTCACAAATCATCTGGTTCATAAAGTAAATTAAAAAACAAAATTTACTTGTAAGGCATATTTATAGCACATATATGTAACAATATATGTAATTGTTAGAGATAAAAACAGCAGTGGCAAATGGATAAAAGCAATAAATTGGCTGTTGATAGCATTTGTGTTATTATTATACCCCTGTTTAATTCACTTAGCTGAAATGCTTGTATGCTCAACTAATGGCAGGCGTCACAAGTCTCCAGTTTCTGTTATAATAATAATAACAATAAATATTATTATCATGTAGGATAGAGAACGGGAAAGTATAGATCTAGATCTTCTATAATCCTGAGTCCCCAATTCTCTGATTTTACGTCTGATCAAGAATTTCTATGTAGATTATATTTTGGATCATTATCCTGCTGAGAGACCCAGTGATGACCAGTTTTCACTGTTCTACCAGATTTTTATTTAAAAAAATTGGCACAGATTCAGGCCCACAGCATCACAGACCCTCCACCATACTTAACAGTTGGCTTGAAGCACTTTTCTACAATCAACCAGTTGGCATTTTGAAAGCATGAAATGGTTGTTATAGAGACTTGGGGACCCCAAGGTGCCACTTTTTTGTATGCTGGAGACGTTTTTTTACTTCCCTTACTATCTGGCTTACTGTGTCTGATGATTCTATACGTTTGGGAACTCATTCAGGTTAGAGGCCATGGACCTCTCTGTCACTTCATATGTTTGCCTCAGGGATCACATGATGTCATACATTTTTAATTTGAAGTCCCTGGAAACTCTGATTGACTTTAAAAAGTAGAGTATAAATAAAATTTATTTTAAATTGTTGTGTCAATGATTGTGACATCTTTTCTCTCTGCTGATTTAAATGTACTAAAATATTTTTTAACATGAGCCAATAAAGGATAAACTTATTTTGAGGCTTTTATCTCATCTTTTTCAGGGGTGCCAACAAATTTGTCCACATCTGTACTTGACGGATACTTAAATGAACATAGTTTAGTTTTGTCTAATTATATCAGACCAGTGCATCTTTGGTCATCCCTAAAAAGGGAACATGTTCAAACCAGATCCTGATGAATTCATTTCAGTTCCAATTTAATCCCTTTAAATAAATCTGTGAGGCTTTTGTTACTTTCCAGTAAACTGCTTGCTTTGCCTTGGAGTTGGTATAAAAGATTTCTCGGAGGAGCTGGTTTCAGATCTTTGCTACCCTGAGCTAAAAACTGCTAAGACCCAGAATCCGTGCCCTTTTTTTGTTGCTACGGTTGTTGATAAAGCCCAGCAGGTTACAGAAGGAGGCTGTAAGCCTCGAGCACTCAGCCTGGAGGTAACAGGAGGCTGGAGCTCTGGGTGGCTGGCTTCAGGAAAGCAGGAACAGATGGACGGACTGAGATTAGGAAACGAAGGGGTGAAAAAAAGACCAGAACATGGAAACAGCGCTGTTTAAAAAATTTTTGAGATTAGTTGCTGAAGGTGTAGACTGAAAGTAATTTTAGCATTTAGGATTAGTCGGACAACAAATGTGAGATTTAATTGTCAGTATGGAAATTCTAGCTCAATTGACCCACCTCCTACAGAAGAGATTACCTGCAGCTGCCTGGATTTGTTGGTTATCTGCTCATTGAAACAAATGATCCTGATCTCTATAGTTAGCTGTTAAAAAGCTCAGACTGCTGCAGACTGATTAGTTCGGATGTTTTTACACTTGCAGCTTGCTGATGTGAACAAAGAAAGCAAACTTGTTGATTGAAAAGCCTTTAAATCTGAAGTGAAACATGTTTTAGAAAATAGAACTGATGAATTATTTCTGTGTTTTGGTCAATATGGTTTTTATTAATAATCTCCTTAACTTGTTATTTCGGCATTTTGTTTCTGCTCCAACTTTCTTCTTTTTCCTCAGGTTTTCATAAAGTTGTGGAGAGCATTGATAAGGCAGTTGAATTGGGCTACAATCCAGTCAAGGTGTGTTTCAACATTTATGAATTATATAATCACACATTATTCATAATAATAGGGTTCTTTAAATCACTTTCTTGTGTTGGGCAGCTTTGCTGTACTTTTCACAATTATTTGCACTTCTGGTAAATATGTGTAAAAAGCTTCAGAAAATTAAATTGCACTTTAAATGCAAACTGACACTGAAAAATTCAAGCTTTAATAAGCGTAAATATATGTAGTAAGGAGAGGAATCTCATAGTAAGAACTTTTTTTCAACATCACTGCTGCTACAATTATTGGTACTGATGACAGTTTGTGTAAAATAAAGTAACTGAAGCATTTTTATCATTTATACTTCATCAGAGCGTCAAAGAACCTTCAGCTTGTAAACCAAGGCCCTCTGTTTCCCTGGGGAATAAATATGACGTGACACAAAGAGCCACGTTTTGGGTGTCATTGTGTCATGTCATATTTGTGAAAAAAACAAGGGAGCATAACTTTTTGCACACGGCAGATGAGTGTTGACCCTTATATGTCAGCTCTTCCAACACAGAAAAGGTTCACCAGACTCAAAATCAACCTTCTTCCATGGCCGTCTCAGTCCCCACTTCTAAATAGTAGAAAACACAAAGGGGGAAATGAGGAGAGGAGCCAGGACTCTTAAAGATCTATATTTGTGGTCTCTCTCTGTATGCTGCTGTCCTGTTGGCAGAAAAGCATTGTATAAAGCATGGGTGACCAAAGTGTCGCCTGAGGCCTTTTCCGGGGAAAACTTGCAAAACCCTTTTAAACTTATGACTTACACATCCCTTTCCTGCAAGACATCTTACTACTTTATTTCTTTATTTCACATATTACATGCTTAGTTTATTGTTGAGCAGATAAAAAAATGACAATTCAATTTCTTGTGATTTTACCAAAAAAAAAGAAAAAATGTAATTTTTTGGCACGTGAATACTTTTGACTTGACGATTTTGGCCATAATGACAAAAAGTTTGGACACCCCTGGTAGAAAGTATTTACAGTAGGGATGCCAATATTTCTTGTGCATGGGTTCTATTACATAATAAAACCAAAGAGTTCTGAAGGCTTCCCAGACTTTAATCATCCTACAGACTAAATCTGGTAAATCTGAGTGACATCTGCTGGCTGATCTGTGAGCTGCAGTTACATAAAATCCCCAAACATATACGTGTAGTAAGCATGTTCAACAGTTCAATACAGACTTTTCAGACTCCTGTTACCTCACTTATAAAATGTCTTCCCTCTGTGAGACCTTGTATTTAACATTTTCATTGTTATAAACATTGTTCTATTGTTGTGTGCTGCCCTCTGCAGATCAACTGTGTGGTGATGAGGGGCCTGAACGAGGATGAGCTGTTAGATTTTGTGCAGTTCACAGAAAAAAAGCCTGTGGAGGTGCGCTTCATTGAATACATGCCCTTCGATGGTGAGTACGACTCTGTTCAGGTCAGGGAGGCAGGTATCTTCATGTAAAAGAAGTTTCTGGTGTCGATTGTTTTTAAGCTTCTCCCTCTTTAAAGAATCCCGACCTCTTCTCATCCCTGCAGGAAACAAGTGGAACTTTAAGAAGATGGTGAGTTACCAGGAGATGCTGGACCAGATCAGGCAACAGTGGCCCAATCTGGAAAGGCTTGAGGCTGGACCTGCTGACACCGCCAAGGTCAGGTTCTCCAAATCTGCAGCATTACTCACTGATTGATTTACTGGTAAACACCCTGAGAAGACTAAAAGAAGCGCGCAATTCTTTTATGTTGGAAAAGTTTTCACACTCCTTAACGTTTTTAAAAGATTGTGATAAAACATCTACAAACTTCAAAGTATATTGTTGAGATTTTATGTGCCGGTCCAACACAAAGTATTGTATAATTGTAAAGTGGAGGGTAAATGATACATGGCCTTCAAGATTCATTCATTTATCTTCTATACGGCTTGCTCCATAGTGGGTCACGGGGGAGCTGGTGCCTATCTCCAGCAGTCTATGGGCAAGAGGCGGGGTACACCCTGGACAGGTCGCCAGTCCATCGCATGGTTTGTCACAGGACAAACAAATCATGCACAGACTCATTCACAGCTAAGGGCAAAGAGAAACTGATTTACCTAACAGTCATGTTTTTTGGACTGTGGGAGGAAGCCTGAGTACCCGGTGAGAACATGCAAACTCCATGCAGAAATAGCCCCAGCCAGGAGTCGAACCCAGGACCTTCGTGCTGCAAGGCAACAGTGCTAACAACTGCGCCACCGTGCAGCCCTTTCAAGATCTTTATACAAATAAAAAACTGAGAAACCTGGGGTGCATTTGCATTCAATTCCCTCTACACTACCGGTCAAAAGTTTAGGACGCTTTTCTCGTCTAATGAGTTTCTTTATGTTTATGACTATTTAGATTGCATGGAGATTCTCATTGAAGGCATAAAAACTGTGAATGAACACATATGCAGTTATGTAGCAAACCAAAAATTGTAAAATAAATTTAAATATGTTTTATATTTTAGATTCCCTAAAGTAGCCGCCCTTTGCTGTAATGACTGAAATATTAACCTTTGGCCATCTCTCAATAAACGTCTGGGAAGTTCTTTCAAGACTCTTCAGGTGACCACCTCATGAAGCTCTTGGAGAGAATGCCAAAAGAGCAAAGCAGTCAGTTATTTCACACTTTTTGTTTACTACATAATTCAGTGTGCGTTCATTCTCAGGTTTGTTGTCTTTGGTGAGAATTTACAATTTAAATAGTCATGAAAATGAAGTGACCCATTAAGTAAAAAAGGCGTTCTAAAACGTTTGACCGGTAGTGTATTTCATGACGTCCCGATTCAAGGGCTATAAATACACTGAACAAAAATATAAATTCCCCAAGTAAAACATTGTTGCCATGTGGAGTTAACAACTGTAAATGAGCATTTGTTGACATTTTATTGCACAAAAGTAATATTTCTCTTGATTTGTGTATAATTTTTAATCCAGCCTACTGTCAGTGAGCATTACTCAGTGAGTTGTTTTTTACTCAGTGCATGGGTGGGGCATGTCCAGTGGGTGATAAGACAAAATGAGCAACAGCTCGACAATCCTTGGACTGGGGACAATAAAGGGCCACCCCTCAGATGCCTCAGATGTCGCAAGTTATGCAGGAGTGTGCCGTTGGCATGTTGGAAGCAGGCATCTCCACCAGAGCAGCAGCTGCACGGCTCAATGTCCATTATCGAACCATATGCCGTTTAAGAGTTTGTTTCCAACAGACCAGCACTACTGCAAATCGACCTCATCCTCGTCGGCCACGTGTGACCAGTCCAGCACAAGATCGCCACATCCGACTCGTCCATCTGCGGGATCGGCTAAGACCAGCGACACACACAGCTGATGAGACTATTGGTCTGCACAACAGACGCATCACCCCTCAGACTGTCTGTAACCGCCTACGAGAAGCCAACTTGCATGCTCGGCGCCCTCACCATGGTCTGGGTCTCACTGCTGTCCGGGGTAGGAACCGACTTGCATGGGCGAATGCACATGTCCGATGGCCCTTGGCACGCTGGAGAAGAGTGATGTTCACGGATGAATCCAGGTTCCAGTTGTATCGTGCGGATGGAAGACGGCGTGTCTGGCAAGGCGTGGGTGAACGGTTTGCAGATGAAAATGTTATGCCCAGGGTTGCCCATGGAGGTGGTGGCATTATGGTGTGGTCAGGCATCACATACGGGCAAAGGACACCATTGCCCTTCATTGAAGGGAACCTTAATGCACAAAGATATCGGGAGAAGATTCTCATCCCATTTGTTGTGCCGTTTGTCGGCCAGCATGACATCATCTTTCAACATGACAATGCCCGACCTCGTGTTGCCCACATCTGCATAGAATTCCTTCAAACAGAGGACATTGAAGTTCTGGACTGGCCCGCTTATTCGCCAAACATGTCCCCAATAGAGCATCTTTGGTATGTTCTGGATAGGCGTGTCCGGGACCGTGTTCCAGTTCCAGGCAATGTGGGTCAGCTCCATGTGGCACTCCAGGAGGAATGGAATAATATTCCACAGGCCACCATAGACAATCTGATCAACTCCATGCGAAGAAGATGTGTTGCTCTGAGAGACGCAGCTGGTGGACACACAAGATACTGAAAAATCAGATTCCTCATGCTGAGCCCTATCATGTTCAGAGGACTGTCAATCCACTACAAATGACCATACCACGATGTTATCAATGCCGATATGAAGATCAGTAATTGCTGAAAATATATTTTGAGTTTCTCTATATATTGCGTAACCCAAATGTTAATAAAACTCTTATATTTGACATAGGCGTTTATATTTTTGTTCAGTGTAGTTTGCCAAGGCAGTGTTATCCTGTTTCATTTGCTCGTGCAAATGAAACTGAGAGGTTCCATATTGTTTAGCCTATTGATCACTCACAGGACTCCTAAATTTGTAATTTACAAATTACAAATTAGAGACAGATCTGAGAAAAAAGTACACAAACTGTCCATTTGAACTGCATCAGTGTGTTTGGTAATCACTGAATTTGTTTCCTAAAATCTTTTCCTTGCTGGTTTCTGCTTCCAGACTTTTAAAGTTCCAGGTTTCAAAGGTCAGATGGGCTTCATCACCTCCATGTCCGACCATTTCTGCGGCTCCTGTAACCGTTTGCGGATCACTGCAGATGGAAATCTCAAGGTAAAGGTTGACTTAATCAAATGACCTCAAACAAAATAACCTGCCTTTTTATGAAGTTTTTATACCTAAAGCCAGAAGTGGTGGCTAAGATTGAAACCCTGCATGTTCTTCTTATTGACTCTCTCTCCTTTTTGTCTCTCAGGTGTGTTTGTTCGGTAACTCTGAAGTTTCCCTCAGAGACGTGCTCCGTTCTGGAGCATCTGATGAGGAGCTGCTGCAAATTATTGGAGCTGCTGTGGGCAGGAAGAAGAAACAACATGCAGGTCAAAATGCACCCAGCATCATATGGTGAGGATAGTTCCAGGTAAATCAGATTCATATTGGAAGTAATCAGTTTGTTGCTTTTCTCAGGGATGTTCAGTATCTCTCAGATGAAGAACAGACCTATGATCCTTATTGGTGGGTGACTCAGCTGTACGTAATCTCCCGCACTCAATTCTGTCCCTCTTTGTTCATAGAGTGTTCTGTTATAACTAGTCTTGAATACTGTTTTTGTCTTTGGTGTAACAGACATGTCTGGGGTGTGTCGCTCAAGGCCAAAAAACCAACGGAGGGCTTCATTCATCGTCACTGAGCTAAAAAGTGGCCCGTTCCTTTCTCTGACTGCGTCTCCTGATGCGCATTTTTCTAGCATCTGGAGATTCCTGAACAGACAGGAGGTTCTGTGCCTTCCAGGCTGCACTGCTTCAACACAGACAGCCTTTAGTTGCTGCTTTAGGACCTCAGCGAGTGGCGGTTCACTCATTAAGACCCATAACGGCAAAGAAAAGTGCCACGATGTGACACCGCTTCACTCCTCGGACTTGGATTATGATCTGATTTTCACCAGCTGTCACACTAAGACTGCAAGTTTTCAAAAACGCACAAATATGAACTTCATAAATGAAGACTGCCTCAGGTACTTGCAAGCAAGTGTTCCTAATAACCCGAGGAGCCAGTTCCTTTCTGCTTTTTGCACACTCAACACCAAACTGAATCAGAAAGATCAAAGTGTCAGGACTTTTCACAGTCAAAGTTCTGTTGAAGACCACACACATCAGACCCCATCAGCATTAGACAGCCCCAGTAACGCTAAAGCCCAGCTGACGCACATAGACGCCCAGGGCCAAGCCACCATGGTGGACGTTGGGGGAAAACTTCCCACGCCTAGAACAGCCACAGCCGGTGCCACCATCATCCTGGGCACCGTCGCTTTCCGCCTTCTTCGGGACAACCAGCTGGCAAAAGGTGACGCCTTAACTGTGGCTCAGCTTGCTGGCATCATGGCATCGAAGCAGACCTCGTCCCTCATTCCCCTCTGCCACCCGCTCCCGCTGGACCACACCTCCCTCACCTTTCAGCTGGACGAGCCCCACTGCTCAGTTATTATCACTGCGACCTGCCGCTCTACGGGAAGGACGGGGGTGGAGATGGAGGCGTTGACGGCCGCCTCCGTGGCGGCGCTCACAGTCTACGACATGTGCAAGGCCGTGAGCCATGACATTGTTATCTCAGATGTGAAACTGCTAATCAAGACTGGTGGGAAGAGAGACTTTCACCGTCAATAAACACAGGAAACTGAACTGGAAGCAAGATGAAGGAGGTCCTTTTCTGCAAACCCAAATGTGTGCCATTAAGCAGGGTTCCTACACATTTCCATTACAAAATCCCATACTTTTCAGGAATCAGATTTCTAGATTTCTCTGTATTGTTTTAGAAGATTCTGGATATTTATTTACAAAGTGTTAACTCTAACGTGCTTGAGTAGTAGTTGGGTCTTACGATCTTTAGGCTGGAACTAGCTTCAGATGTTTAAGTATGTTATCGGGCCAATATCCTATATGACTTGTTGGCATCCACCCCCTCAGATCAGCTCTATTTCAAAATCAGTAGCTCTTTTGCCAAGAACTAAATGGAAAATCTAAGACTAAATATGGATTCTTGATAGCACAGTTGGTGAACTTTGGTACCTTTTGGTTAAGTTACTAAAAAAACATAGTTTTGTGTTTTGTTTGGAATTTTAAATCAACTTTAAGAACCTCATGTTCAGTTGGAGCCGAAACAAGTAGCAAAAATGCTCTTTTTTTATTCACGAACGGAAGAACCAAAGTGTTGCAAATAAACACAGAAGAATTTCGACCAGATCAATGTAAAACCACTCCCTTGCTGATTATTATTAGACTTTTGTCTTGTAGAAATTATAGAAAGAATGTCTGGAAAATCAAATGTTTTTCGTTACTCAGTTATCTTTTTTCTATACTTATCCTGGAAAGTGATTAAAAGACTTTTCCAAACTGTGTAGGAACCCTGATTAAGGCTCTCTAAAAGTTCCCACAATCATGTAATTTAATTTGATTGTAGTCTGACCTTTACTATGCTTGAAGATTAATTTGTTATTCAAATCATTTGAAGAAAACTGTGTTAATTCTGCCTTTAGTTCATGTTTTGTAAAAACTGTCAGTGGCTCATTGTTTTCTGTTGGTCTGTAGATGGTACAATCGTATTAAAATGTGTTTCTCATTTAAAAACAAACTGGACGTTACTGATGTTTGCGTTCTGAATGTATTTCATTATCTTAAATTAACTTTGAAGGTGTGCCTGTCTCATGTTTCACACCCCCATCGCCTTTTTATATAAAGTATTTAGTTAAATTTCAATCTAGGCCCTTTTTCCTAAAAAGGGGTTGATTCATTTTTTTAGGTTTTTTTTGCTTTTTTTACTTAAAAATGATGTCCCTTTAGGTTTTACTTTGAATATTATATGAATCCTACACTACACAATGATAATCCTCACTGCTAAAATGGTCTGAGCGTTTCTTTTGTCATGGTAAATAGTCGTATTCAGTCGGATTCCTTATAGTTTTTACATTTAAAAAAATAATTTTTCAGACCATGAGTTACTGGTAAGTTGTTTGGAATTTACAGCAGACTATTTTAGTTTTAAAGAAAAAAAAAATTAAAATTTTTTCTACAGATTTTTTTTATGAAATGTTCCCTTTTGGTTTACTGAATAAAGATTTCCTGAATTTTGGTTTAGAACCTGTTTTTATGTGAAAAACAAAAAAAAACTGGGGCAGCTGGAATGGAAATTTTTATTTTTTTTTATGTTTTCTTTCAGATGAAAGCAAAAAAGGTTTTTTTTACAAAATTTAAATTTGCCCCAGTTTCTATAAAAAAAAACCATCATCTGCCCCTAATGAAAAGTGTTAACATGGGCAAATTGTGGGAATTTAATATTGGTACAGTATAGTATAGTTTTGACGCCTAAATGTGCTTTACTTGATGTTACCAACAAATCTATTCTCCAATTTCCTCTCGACCATTTTTAAAAAATCTTAACACCTTAACATTGGGCACTTTTAGGTACACGTCTTGTTTAGCTCCACATGCATTTTATTTATCCTTGATTGTTTTGGGCTGCACGGTGGCGCAGTTGGTAGCACTGTTGCCTTGCAGCAAGAAGTTCCTGGGTTCGATTCCCGGCCAGGGGTCTTTCTGCATGGAGTTTGCAGAGTCTGCATGCGTGGGTTCTCACCGGGTACTCCGGCTTCCTCCCACAGTCCAAAGACATGCCTGTTAGGTTAGGTTAATTGGTCCCTCTAAATTGCCCTTAGGTGTATGAATGAGTGTGTGCATGGTTGTTTGTGTGTTGGGCCCTGTGAGGACGGGCGAAAACTGTCCAGGGTGTACCCCGCCTCTCGCCCATAGACTGCTGGAGATATGCACCAGCTCCCCCGTGACCGACTATGGAATAAGCGGTAGAAATGACTGACTGACTGACTTGATTGTTTTAATGTACCTGTAGAAATTACCCAGTCAGTTTGGATTAGTCAGTCAAGCCAAGACAACTTTTTTTCTAAAGCACATTAAAAACAGCAGCCACTGATCAAAGTGCTGAACAAAAAAAGAAATCTGTGAAACATTAGAATTTAAAACAAAATGATGATTCAGCTTGTTTCAGATCACGTTTTTTCCATTTTTGCATCCTAAAGTCACAAACCCCTGGCACAAAACAGGGAAATAAAGATCAGACCAACTTTTATTTGATCCGCAAGAGAAGGAAATTCCGAAGAACCAAGTGATGGATTTGGATATTGTTGAAAACGGTGCAGGGGTTGTGTCCTTTTTGTAGATGTGGGGTCACCGGCATTTGAATTGGCTGAGCGATGACTGTGGAGCTGAGCTGGTTGGTGTTTCTCACTGGGCTGTTGTTGCAGTGGTGGTGATGTGGTGTGTTTGTGTGGTTGCAGGGGCATGGTGGGGGCTGCTGGCCCCGGGTGCGTGCCGCCAGCCTGGGACGTCTTGACGGGTGAGTTTGTCCCGTCTTGGTGTGGGGTCAGGGGAACCGTTCTGAGCATGGTGCTCTGTGGTGTCTGTTGGGCTTGTGGGATGAGGCTGGTATGGCATTGCGCAGGGCATTTGCCTTGCCGTTGCAGCATGCTATGTGGTGGAGGACAGGATGTGGGGCTGTGGTTGGAGCTTGCGGTCTGTTGGCTTTTCAGGGGTGGAGCTCATCTGTAGGGGTGTGGCCCTGTGGGGAGGGAATTCATGGCGTTTGGGTTCGGGGACATGTGTTGATATCTGTGTCCTGGTTGGGGTGTGCACTGTGGGAAGAGTCATGTTGGGGTTCATCGGGGTTGGGGGGCTCATTGGGTTGAGATCAGAATTTATAAGGGGGTTGGGACTGTTTCATCCTGGGATGGCTCTGGTTAGCGGGCTCGTCTGGACCAGGTAGACCCCTCTTTTGTTCATGGCCCCCTCAGGATGGGGACAGGGGTTGCTGGGAGCTGGGGTGTGGGCCGGGGTCGTTCAGGTTGGGGCGGTGCTGTGGCTAGTTTGGGCTAGTACTGGGGCGGTCTGTCTGTCTCCACCCCGGAAGAAAAGGGACCACCTACTGGGTCCGGGGACTAGTTTCCCATCTGGGTTATCTGTACCACCTGGACCTGGGAGTATAGAGTATGTACAGGGGTTGGACAATGAAACTGAAACACCTGTCATTTTAGTGTGGGAGGTTTCATGGCTAAATTGGACCAGCCTGGTAGCCAGTCTCATGATTGCACAGTGCCCACCAGTAGAAGCAGAGTGTGAAGGTTAATTAGCAGGGTCAAGAGCAGGTTTTGATCAAAATATTGAAAATGCACACAAACATTATGGGACATACCAGAGTTCAAAAGAGGACAAATTGTGGTGCACGTCTTGCTGGCGCATCTGTGACCAAGACAGCAAGTCTTTGTGATGTATCAAGAGCCACCGGTATCCAGGGTAATGTCAGCATACCACCAAGAAAGACGAACCACCATCCAACAGGATTAACTGTGGACGAAAGAGAAGCTGTCTGGAAAAGGGATGTGTGGGTGCTAACCCGGTTGTATCCAAAACACTAAAACCACGGCTGCCCAAATCACGGCACAGAATTAAAATGTGCAACCTCAAACTCTCCTGTTCCACCAGAACTGTCCGTCGGGAGCTCCACAGGGTCAATATACACGGCCGCGGCTGCTATAGCCAAGCCTTTGTCACTCATGCCCCCCCCCCAATGCCAAACGTCGGGTTTCAATGATGCAAGGAGCTGAGATCTTGGGGCTGTGGACAATGTGAAACTTGTATGTTCTCTGATGAGTCCACCTTTACTGTTTTCCCCACATCCGGAGGAGTTACGGTGTGGAGAAGCCCCAAAGAAGCGTACACCCAGACTGTTGACACGCAAGAGTGAAGCATGGGGGTGGATCAGTGATGGTATGGGCTGCCATAATCATGGCATTCCCTTGCCCAATACTTGTGCTAGATGGCGACGTCACTGCAAGGACACCGAACCATTCTGAGGACCATGTGCATCCAATGGTTCAAACATTGTATCCTGAAGCGGTGCTGTGTATCAGGATGGACAATGCACCAATACACCACAGCAAGACTGGTGGAAAGATTGGTTTATGAACATGGAAAGTGAAGTTGAAAATCTTCCCATGGCCTGCGCACCAGTCACCAGATCTAAATATTATTGAGCCACTTTGGGGTGTTGTTTTGGAGGAGAGAGTCAGAAAAGTTTCCCAACCAGTATGCACGTAGTGACCTGGCACTATCCTGAAAGAAGAATGGCTTAAAATTCCCTCTGGACCACTGTGCAGGACTGTATCTGTCATTCCCCAAGACGAATTGACGCTGTATTGGCTGGCGCAAAAAAAGGAGGCCCTACACCATACTAATAAATTATTGTGGTCTAAAACCAGGTGTTTCAGTTTCATTGTCCAACCCCTGTATGTGGAGTGTGAGTGAGTGTATGACGTCCATTGTGTCTTTACGTTGGGTGTGAGTGTTTTTATGTGTACGCATGAGGGTGGGAATGTGTGAATGTGACTGTGTGTGCCTCTGTTTGTGTCAGGTTGAGTCTGGGCTGCTCCCTCTCCTGATCAGTTTTTGCCCCACGTAAAATGTGGGGCCTATTTAATCCCCGGCACACTCGCCGGTGGCTGATGTGTTGCTGCCCACTGGTGTATTGGTAGTTCTCATTGTCCGGGGCTGGGTGCTTTGGTGTGTGCCGGCTCACTGCCGCAGGCTGCTTGCCAGAGATAGGGCCCTCTGGCTCTGTCAGGCCTTTGCTTAGGGAGTGATGTGACCCGTGGTCTCGGGTCTCTGGGTCCATGGCTGGATCTGTTCCGGGAGACGGCTGCCGGCGGGGCCTGGGGGCTCATCGCTGGAGCTCTCTGGGGCTTCTGCACTGTGGCTGCTGGGTTGTTCCCCTGGGGCTCTCCTCTGGGGGGATTGCAGTAGTTTCGGCAGTGGTCCTCCTGGGGTTCCCGTGCTCTGGGGGCCAGATCTGTGGCTCCTCACATTCGCTATTACATATTTTTATTAAGAAACCTTATATACACAAGCATGCTCACACTTACACCCACAGGTGTATTTACTTGCCCATAAATCCAAGCTCAAAAATAACTATAAACAAGTATTTTTAGCAGCAGCAGGAAAAACAGGAAAAAATAATAAGGCCATGTAATACATTTTTAGCTTAGCTTGCAAATACTTGCTTTGGATGTTCATAAAGCATCCAAAGCGAGTCATCTGTTTACTGTTAAGTTTGTAAGCTATTTTCATCAGAGAGAATGTAACTTATTAATGCCTGAGTTTATAGGAGTTAAAATTGCAGTTTAACTGAAAACATTTTAAATAATTTTGTAAACTGTGGAGATGTTAAACACTTTCAAATGATACATTTGTTTTTGCTTGTACTTTGTGTTGATCAGATTTTTATTATGTTTGTAGTGATTTAATAAACTGTGATGAAACTGCATTTATTACATGAATACAGAGGTTAAAAGTTTTATTCTATATCAAAGGTAAACCAGAATTACTAATACAATATTATTTTAACATTTACCAATACTGTTTTAGTTGTATATTTCGGTATATTAAAGCTAATCAATCAAGAGTAAAAATGCTTATGTATTACCATAAATATGTCTAAAGATAAAATACGTTTATTAAAATAATTAACCTTTTCTTGAACTTTTGACCTGTCCAGGGTGACTGACTGACTGAAACTTTTGTCTTGGGCGGTTTACTGCCCTCTAGTGGTTGTAAGGATGAGCTACAGTACAAACAAGCAGACGGCTGCAACAGGCCTTATTTAATACTGTGATAATAATGCATATCTTCCAGTTTTCTTATGGAAGAGGAGAGTTGCTGTTTTGCTAAGTGTTATCATTATTGTTGACTGAATATAATGCATCAGTTAGGTTTGTATGATTCATAGTAAATTTGACAAAAGTAAAAAAACCTCATGATCATCCTCAAATTTATTTTACCTTTGTATTTACAATAATGTTTATATTTATTTCGAACGTCAAAGAAAGAAGAAACAACTGTACCTGACTGTACCTTACCTTACCTTAAAATTCATACCAAGGGTTGCATACATGTGAAAGGTATCCAATCTGAGGCCTAAAGATCAAGATAAGACTTTAAAAGGCATCATCCAGATTACCTCATGCAACCCTTTTATCAACTTATCAGGTCTGGACATAATGAGTAAATAATAAATAATTTATGAAATCACTTCTGTGAAGCGTAGGTGACCTGTCCAGGGTTCACCCCACTTTTTTCCCAATGAGCTCTGGAGCAACCCTGCACCAACAAGTGGGTGGAGACAATGGATGGAGGAATAGATGAATTTCCTGATTTTTACCTTAGTGTAACATTGCTATAAAATATCTTTCGAGATCAAAATGCTGCTGTCTCAAGTTTTGATTCCTTTCTAAATGAGAGATCAACACTAACTGGTTAGTTTTTCAAAATGCAAATTTTATAGAAGTACAGACATAAAGGTAATTTGGAATCTGTCTGGTTTCTGTTCCCCAGTACCAAAATATAAAAGAACAGTAGGAAACAAAATAAATAAATTCAGTGTAATGAAGCTCAGGAGGCACAAAATAATATAGCTTTCCTTCTGGAGCTTCTTAAGTACTTTCTCAGAACCTTCATAGAACTTACAAGTTACCATCAATAAGCTTATCAAGTTCCTTCCTGGAACCTACTGGTTACTTTCTAGGAACTTGGCAGTTACTTTCATAGGACTTAGGTTGTTTTTATGGAACACAGAGATTATTTTTTGGAACTTACCAGGCACTATTTCAAAACTTTCATTAGACAGGTTAATTTCCAGGTACTCACAAGGTAACTTAATGGAACTTGGAGGCTATTTCCATGGAACATAGAGGCTACGTTCTGGGGTGGATGTACCAGTCAGTCTGCTTGACCTGTCATAGAACGTTTTGGGTTACTTTTGGAATCTTTCTTGGGGCTTTATGGAACTTTAGATTACTTAGGAAATGTATCTTAGAAGTTGCTTACCAGATGCTTTCATGATACTTTCATGAAACTAACTGGTTTGTTTCCCAGAAGTTACCAGGTACTTTTCAGAAACAACCAGTTACTTTCATAGAACTAACTTTACATTTCTGGAACTTAACTGGTAAGTTACAGGAACGTACTGGGTAGTTTACTGGAGCTGTAAAGTTACTCTTCTGGAACCTCTGGAAAGGCAGTGTATGGGTTTTAAATAGTAAGCGATTGCCCACCAGAATGACCAGTGATGCTAGAGTATCCAGTGTCACTTCAGAGATTATGCTTATTAAACATTATTTTCAACACTTGTTGTGAGCCCACATTTTTTCCTGCCCATGAGTTTTATTCATTTAGCTTTTTTACAAAACACAAAGCAAACAAAAATAACACAAAAATATCCTTGAACTTTGATATCTTGTATAAGCCCCAATTTTATCGTACTGCAGTAGTTCAGTGGGCTGTAACGTAAAAAGAAGACTAAACACATATGATCCTAAATGCATCAAGTTGTAAAGTACATAGATCCAGGTGATGAAGCCAAATGAGAAAAAGGCTCTTGCACTATGACTAATATTAGTGAAGTGGAGTGAGGTACATTTTCTTTCTCAAAAAAAAGACAAACTGAAACTTTCTTTGACGTCAGCCATGGCTAGATTTTTTTGTAGCTGATCTGATCACAGTTGATTGCATAATGTGTCCATAAAATGTAAAAAATTTGTTGTCATTCCGCTCTAAAGCTGAACGTTTCCAAAGCAAACTGCAGATCATAACACCTGCATCACCAGATGCCATCTTGATCCTTATCTTTGTCCTCGGTTGACCATTTTGGCTTTATTTGGAATATTTTAGGGATAATGTCTATTTAAGGAATAACTTGTTTTATTTTCATATTAATAAAAAAATTGATAGAACATCTGGTTAATAAATCATTATTCATTTTCAAAGAAACATTTGGTCAGACAGATATTACCATTCATAAAACAGAACACTTCTGGCATAAAATGCCTCATCCAAGCTAGTACCAAAGATTCAAACCTTTTAAATAAACCACATCTTTAAGAAACAAAGAACTGTAAAAGCTGAGATGACTGCAGGTGTTAATAGTCACCAGTCTGTGTTGACAAACCACATTCAGCTGTGATTCAACAGATAAAGACAATTGGATTACTAGCTGTCATGTGTCCTATTTTTGGTATTTAGTCAGATTAAAAGTTGCAACTAACAGGTTGGACACAGTTGCTGTTCAAAAGATGTCATACTGGAAACTTCTGTGAGCCAGGACAGGAAAGAAAGAGACGGTCGGTTCTGTTGACCAGTATTTTGAAACTTTAGGAACACGTTTGCACCTTTAGTCAGGTAGGTAAAAATAATCTAATAAATGTTCCAGCGCTATTGGCATCTTAGTTATTTAATTACAAACATCTTCCCATGACCATTAAAAGTACATCCCAAGTAATTAGAATGTCATGAGAAAGGTAACCTTTTTTGTCTCTCTCATTTTTAGAGGTGAAATTCATGTATTATTTAGATTCATTACACATAAAGTGAAATATTTCTTTTCTATGATTATTCCTTAGAAAATGAAACCCCAAAATTCTGTGTCACAGAATATTTAAATTTTACACAACATAAATAAAAAAAAGGACACTTAAAAAATAAATTTCAGGCTTCTGAAGGTTCACTTGAAGCTTAGTTGAGCTTTCTTTTGCATGAATTACTGCATCAATGCAGCGTTGCATGGAGGTGATCAGCCAGTGGTTCTGCTGTGGTGTAATGGAAGCCGAACTTGCTTTGATTGCAGCCTTCAGGCCATCTGCATTGTTGTGTCTGGTGTCTCATCTTCCTCTTGATGATACCCCACAGAGCCTCTGTGGGGTTCAGGTCAGGCCGGTTTGCTGGCTAATCAAGCACAGTACCATCATGGTCATTGAACCAGCTTTTGGTATCTTTGGCAGAGTGGGCAGCTGCCAAGTCAGTATCTCCATAAAGTTTGCCAGCAGAAGGAAGCATAAAATGTTCCAAAATTTCCTGGTAGATAGCTGGTTTGACTGTGGACTTCAGAAAATACAGTGGACCAACACCAGCAGATGGCATGGCACCCAAATCATCACTTACTGTGGAAACTTTACACTGGACTTTTGGACTTTAAATATATGCCTCCACTCTTCCTCCAGACTCCGGGACCTTGGTATCCAAATGAAATGCAACACAAAAATACGCTTTTGACTTTGTCTCTGGTTCAGGAGTGGCTTGACAGGAGGAATGTGAGTTTGTGGCCCATGTGTAGGATTCGTCTGTGGTGGCTCCCCTAAATTCTTAAATTGATCTTACGTGACAATCCTCTTCAGTTATCCCTGTTGCTGGTGCACTTTGTTTTTCCACTCAATTTTCTATGAATATGCTATAACTTTTCAACATGTTAACTTTTACTGAGACACTGAATTTTAGATTTTCATGAACTATAGCCATAATAGCCATAATCATCAATCATTACAAGAAATAAAGGCTTGAATTTTTTAACTCTATCAAATTTTATGTGTCATGAATCTATTTCATATATGAGTTTCACTTTCTGTAAGGAGTGACAAAAATATTGAACTTTTTCACAATAATCTGAGCTGTACTTGTAGATCTCCTCAAGTTGAATCCCATATTCAATTACATCATTATGACCCTTATCGTCTTCAGGTAACCTTTGTTCTAATGTTTAGCTTTTTTTTTCAAATGTGATTTATTAATATAGTTTCAGGAACTATAAAATGCAGCTGAACTGCTTTGCACAAAATGTAGATAAAAGCATGTTAGTTAAAAGTTTGCAGATTAATCAGCAGATATAGCATCCTGATTTAAAGGTTACTAAGAGCAAAAATGCCCAAAGCAGATAAACAACCTGACATGCATCAAACTTATTTTCTGATATTTTCTACATATTTTCATATTTAGGCTTGTTAGGGTACCAATCTTAACTACACCAGATGAGAAGAAACTAAGGTTCTCCTGGTGAGTCCGTTACAAATAACACAGAAACCCAAACCCATAACCCCATCTGAGTCACAAAAATACAGTAAAGGGAAAAATTAAGTTTATACATTTTTTCAATGCTTCGAAGAACCACCTATAGGAGCAATAACTTGAATTTGTAATTTTCTTTAAGGACAGTCTTTCATGTCATTGTAGATTAATTTTGCTCGACTCATCTTCACAACATTTCTTCAGATTAATGAGATTTGTTTATGCACAGCTCTCCTACGTTTAAACCACACCATTTTAATCAGACTGATGTTTGGACTGTGCCTGGGTGATTGCACCTGTGGAAATCTTTTATTTCTCAGCCATTCTGTTATATGTCATTATTCTGTTGATGACCCAGTTTGGGCCATGCTTTATCTGTCTTTGCCTCGCTTTGATTGCTTCACATTTAATTTTAGCATACTTTGGTAAACAGAGGAGTTCATAGCAAGCTCAATATGGTCCTGTGGCTGCAAAACAAGCCCAAATCAACACCCCTCCACCATCGTTCTTGACAGTTAGGACGAGGTGTTGCCTTGTTGTAACTTGGTTGCTGTCTCCACACAGCAGCATGCATTCTGACCAAACCTCTTTACTTTAGATTCATCTGTTCTAAGGACACTGTTCCAGAAATCTCTTGGTTCATTCAGATTTAACTTTTCAAGACCTAAATCATGCTGCCATATTTCATAGGAAGGGGTTTACCTCAGACAACCCTACCAAACAATCCATAGTAAAGTAATAGTAGTAGTGATAGAAGAACGTTACTGATTTTACTCTCTAAAACTTTGCAATATCACATTTGTATACAAGCTTGCACATTCTGTTTGAATTTGCTGGGACATCAACTTCTGGGAAGATTGTAAGCACTTTGCACTTGGAAATAATCTTACTCACTTTACAATTATCATCTTACAATTAGTAAATAATGTCCTATAAACCTTCTCAGATTGATGGGCAGTAACATATTTTTCTCTAAGGTCATTGCTGATGCCTTTCAGCATTGGCTTTGTGTAAACATACACCTTTCTGCTCCAGACCAGCAAAATGACAAAACTCCTGCTTATATAGTAGTGATCAATTTGATGCTGATCAAATAATCAAGTACAAGTTTGTTTTGTTACAATGGAAATAACAAAGGTGTTCTTAGTTTTTTTCATGACTGTCAACACACTCATGAAAAAAAATTAAGTACACTGTGGGAAGTTTCTTTTTCCCATGAATGTAGTTAATACATTTGGATAACTTATGTTAATCTGAGGTTTTGTTAAAAAAGAGATTTGACAAAAAAAATGTGCATGCTGCATTTCATCCAAAACAACAAATAAGGATTTTTTTCCTTCTTAAACATTGTCAGAGTATAGTTGAACTCTAAATCATCCTGTGTGTTTTCTCTTTAAACCAGGTCTTAAGAACTAAGAACCTAAGTCTCCTAAGATTCCTCTTATCTACCTTCAGCCACCTCCTGCAAGACTTTTCCAACTTGCTTCGGACCCCAGAGAAATAACGTCCAGAACGCAAAAGGGGAGCCTTAAAGTGGACAACACAAAAACGCAGTTGGATGTCCAAATTACTTGTGCCGTTTTATCTGCAGTTCTAACAGTCGTCCTAGGTTTATGGATTTCGTTTGCAGCTGATCTAGTTTTGATATCTTTAGTCAGTGTGTTCCTCAATGACAGGTCCTCCGGTAGCACAGGTTTGGTCTTCAGCCCGCTGTTTGGAGCGCTCATCCTGAGGGTGGTGGGCCATCTTGCAGTAATGTTTGTATTTTGGGCTGGAGAAGTGGTGTTTAGTTTTGTTCCAATACCTGAAATAGTAAAAATCCCATCTCAAGTGTGCCTTTCTTTTACAACAACCTTTGTAACTTTGAGTGTATCTGATTACCCTGCTTAAGGTGGATGGTGAGTTTTAAAATATTAGACAGAACATCTAAATGTAGTTGAATATATTTACTTATACATTTTAATATTTGATAAGTGTGTGACATCTAGGCATAAATTCAATTCAGTTTATTATTTATACAGCACCATCTCCCAACAGATGTCAAAGCAAGGTACTTTACAAGACAGATAGATCTGATTCATAAATAAAACTGTATGATACAATCAATCAGTCATACTTTAACACATATTTCAACCTAGAAAGAAACACAGAAATGGCAATTAAAGGAGTTTATTAGCTGATGTCTGTTTTCTTTTGGCGCTAGACCCCGGTGGAAGACATGGATGCTCACAATGATATGAGCTTGAATGAACATCTTAGGGTTAGAATTAGAGAAGTCTACCCCGCCCCCCTGGGATCTTGAGTGGTGGTGGAGTGGAGTGGAGGCCTGAGGAGATAAGGGAGTCAGAAGGAGCTTGAAGCCTGATGGTGGAGATGGGGTGGAGGAGGGTCGAAGCTCAGCTGAAGAGTAGGAGATTCTGCGTATGAAGCGAAGCCTGGAGGGATGATTGGCTGAAGAGGAATGTAGGTCAGGAGCTGATTGGTTGGAGCAGAGAACATGGTGGAGTAGTTAGATGGAGCCGGAAGTGGAGGTGAGTCTTCCAAGTTGAATTTTCGTCAAAACTCCATATTCCAGTTTTATTCTAATTATAATACAATGCCTTCAAATTCAGCCTATACTGTTAATATGTAAAACGGTTTTTTTCTAAGGGAATCCCAGCTGATTGCATAGAATGACTTTGCAGCAATGCTTCATCCTGACAAAGCATGTGGCAACAGTGGAAATGACTCCATTTGAACAGAAAGGATCCTCCAGCAAAACCAGAACCAGACAGGATATCTTTCGTGGTCGACTAAGAAACAGAGACAACAGATTGGATAAGAAAAACACAGAAGCACATCTCCTGGAGAACTTTCTATTTTGACGAAAAAGCAAACATTCCTCCAAACCTCAGATACTAAGTGATGTTTATAATAATAGTCCAACTACACTGCTGACTGAAAGGGTTTTTTTTCTTATCATGGAAACATTTTTTTCTTTTTATGTCGATTAAGTTGTTGGCATATTTGAAAGGATATAATAAATTTAGATGGAAGTGACTTTATGTGAAGTAATGAAATCAGTTTAATTTATTTAAGCCCGGAGCTAATGTAAAACAACACAAAATGGATAGTAGAGATCCGGTCTTTGTCTTCAGCAAAATAAACTACTTATTTAATAAAAGTATAATAATAATAAATAGAAATGCTTACAGTTTTGCCGTCATACACATTTCAGGCAGACACATTAGGTGTACATGTTCAAGTTTTCATCTTTGCTATATGGATAGACATATACATATGTGAATATGTATTTTATGTAGTTTTGAGTTTTGCATCTATAGACTCTGGTCCCATCACTCCATGATCAACGGAAATGGAAGAGAAGCAGCTCATTTATGCAGACATGCAGAGTGACGCAGCTCTAGGTTGCTCCAGGTAAAGCCTAAGTTAAGAAAAATGGTAATGTGTTTTGTTCTTAAAACCAATGTTTAGTGCTTGTTGCACACATGAAATGATTTGATGTTATTTGTCAGTAAAATGCAAAAGTACAGTTAAAATTGATAAAATATAAGTTTCAAATTATGGGAATAAGTGTGGTTTTATCTGTCTGTTTCAACCAGATAAATAACAAACCCACACAGCTTCAGGACAGTAATGAACAAGTACTTCACAATTCCATTGATTATGGGCAGGACCCTTTTTCTTGCCTATAATATGAAAGGTCTCCATCAGTGGGCCGTTTTAATCTACATCAAATAATTTTTACATTCGATTTGATTATTCATCCACCCATTGTCTTTCATTTATCCAAAGTAGGGTTCTGGGGTTAATAGGTCCAAAACCCAGATATCTCTCTCTAGTGACACTTTCCAGCTCATTCTTGGGGATCCTGCGGCACTACAAGAGAGAAGATATAAATAGTTCTTGAACAGTCATCAGTCACCCAGAAGACAGCCTGATCAAATAGCCGAACCATGTCAACCGACTCCCCTGATGTTTTTAGTTACAACCTCTGGAATTTACAAAACTTTAAATGACAATGATTATTTTTTAGGAGAAATACATTACCTTATTCCAAAAATTATATTTTAGTAATCAGTTGATAAAAACAACCCTTTTTTAAGATTTACGTTTTACCAATCGTTGGTAAGTTTAACATATGTAGAAGAAAATTGTCAAGCACTAAATCAATGTTATCTCTGTTAAAAAAAAAATAACTTGACTTACATTTACATTTTAAATAATAAGTAAAAACAAAAAGGCAACATAAACTCAAGTTAATGTTACAAAAATTAAATGCTGACAGACCCTCATGTCCATTATGTATTTTTCACAGTACTATATATTTTGATAAAGTCTAGACTTGAGTATATATATTGGGACTAAATGCTGGATACGTACTATATATTCCTTTGATATGTGTTCATCCTGAGCGTTCAGGGATGCTGCATTTATACCAAATTATGACACTCACCTGTTTCCAATTAACCCGGTCACCTGAGGAATTGAGGAAACAGGTGTTTTTGAGCATTCCTCAACTTTCCCAGTCTTATGTTGCCCCTGTCCCAGCTTTCTGGAATGTTTTGCAAGCAGCAAATTCAGATGAGTGAATATTTGCAAAACAATAAAGTTTATCAGTTTGAACATTAAATATCTTGTCTTTGTATTGTATTGAATTCCATGTAGGTCGAACAGGATTTGCAAGTCATTGTATTCTGTTTTTATTTACGCTTTACACAACTTTCCAATTTCATTGGAATTCGGATTGTACATCGGAGTTGAGAGAAAGCAGGTATTAGTTGTCCACTCCATAAATCGGGCCTTTGATGAGGAGTGGCAAGAAGAAAGTCATCAGCTCCAGTTTAATGTTTGCTATGTAGGAGACACAGCAAACATTTAAAGGAATGTGCTCCACCTCAACTAAAGGGCAGCAATAATCAGAGCAGCAGCCAAGAGGCCCATGGGAGTTCTGGAGGAGATGCAGAGATCCACAGCTCAGCTGGGGAATCAGTTGACAGGACAACTATTAGTCGTGCACTCCACAAATTTGCTCTTTATGTAGGAAAGCCGTCTATACAAGGGTGGTTCTTTTATCAATGCTGCCCTGGGTGAGCACATCCTTCTGCACTGAAATTATGTGCAAACAAATATTAACTTAACAAGTGAATCCCATTTAAAACCTGCAGAACAAAACCAACAAAATAATAGGCTGAACTCAGTTGTTCTAGAGATCCAGATCCAAAATAGGAATCGGCAGGTCAGACCTTGGAAACTGATTCTGACAAGGAAAATCACCTGATTGGTGAATGTAACTTTTACCTCCAGCTGAACATAACACATAAACAATTTGATCAATCTGAAAAGCAAAACTGCATTTGTTCTTAATAGTTGTAATTTAGATTCATGCAATTAGTTAAAAATTGTTTTATTTTTGTGTATTTTTTACTATATATTTAGTCTTACATGAATTGGTCAGTAAAGATTTAAAAATATAATTATTGTGAATATGAAATGTCCAAAAAAACAATACTGAAAAATATGCATTGTGTTAGATGTCTTCACATTTATCAAACATTGCAATTTTTAAATGATCCAGCACTACAAAGTGTACCACGGGTGTTCCACAAGGATGAGCAATAGGCCCCTTTTATGTTTGGTCTTTGGTATCAATGAACTTGCTGAACACTGTCTTGTTACAAATCTACAAATTTAGCCACAAGACACTGTTGTACATGAGCTAAATCAGCTGAAGCTGATGGAAGGTTTTTCCGATCGTTCCCACCAATGTATTTCAGCTGGCTGTAGCCACAAACGACATTTGCTTACTGTTATGATTCTGGCACGTCTGCTCTACTCTGTCTCCCTGGCTGCAATCAGCAGATGAGATGCACCTGGTGACTGCTGCAGTGCAGTGCAATCTGTGGCATTCCAAGCAAACCTGTGTCTTTCCCCTTTTATATATACTGAGTCTGACAAACAGACGGTGGCCCAGATTTTTTTAAAGCCATCGGTGTAAGTAGATATCCAGGGGTTCCTTTTCCTGACTGATCGTTTTTTTGACCTTGCCTTGCCTTTTTTGATTTTGCCTCCCGCCGCCCCTTGTCGGACTGTTTGGATTTTTGGGTTTGGACCCTGTTTTTTCCTGCATCTGATTTATGCCTCTGCCTGCCCCTTGCCTGACGTCTCTTGTTCCGATCATTGAAAAACCCCCTTTTTTGGTCCCTGGATTAATTGAATCAGCCTAGCCCTTGGATTTTTTCGCCAAAAAGTCACCTGTCTCTCTCACCTGCGCTGTGGAGATCCCTGCCTTTCCCACCACGAGGTTTTCCCCCCTGGGATTCAAGTTTAACCCAAACAAGAACAGGTTAGTGACTTTTTTGATCCTTGCAAGATTTGGGAAAAAACTACAAGTCACTAATCCTTCTTTCTGCTTCAGTGATTCCCCTGGAAGCTGTGTGGAGTTTAACCTGAGTGACGTTTTCCTGTGGCTGAATAAACTTTTTTTTTTTCCCTTTTACCAGTTCTGTGTCTGGCTGAATCTGGGGTCCGCCTTTTTCTAATTCGTAATAGAAAAATCTGGCCAAAAAATGGACCCATCGCCAGCACAGGCAGGGGGCGCATCCCCGTTGAAGGGGACCCTTTCCTGGCTGGGTTCGGCATGGAGGAAATAATTTCCACATTTAAGTTTTGGCAATCCTGTCTCCAAGCCGCCACCGTCACAAATTAAACCACGCCCAAGTGACACAGACAACAGCAGAGGTTAAAGGGAGCCACGCCCCCCCCTGAGATGTTTCCCGGGAGGACCCAGACCAGTGTCGGGGAGCTGTACCCCTTGGGTGTTTTTAAAATCATTTTTGGAGCTTCAGCCGTCAAAAATCCTTTTTCCCCTGGCCACTCCAAGGTGGCTTTTTTTATATCTCTGCTGGCAGGAAGGGCGAAGCAGTGGGGGACTGCTGAATGGGGCATAACAAAAGTTTTGCATCTTGAAACTTCTTTGAAACTTTTTCCAAGGGGAACTCATTTGGGGGGGGTTTTTTACCCCGTTTTTTCCAAGTCGTGAAGCCGCAAGAGGGTTTTCGTCCCCCCAACAGGATGATCAGCCTGTCTCATCCTATATAATTGACTTTCATTTGCTTGGGCCCGCACATAGCCGTTGGAAAATTGAGGCAGCACAAATGGACTTTTTTTGCAAGGACTGAACGCAGACATCAAGGATGAGTTAGCGCCCCGTGACTACCCCTCCTCCCTGAAACAGCTCGAGGATCTTGCTGCTCGCATAGATGTTCGGGTGGCCGGGAGAGAGAAGGGGGGAGAAGCGACATGAGGTGGGGTCGTCCCTCATTTCAGGTCCCCGGCACAAACCTGCGTGAAAGAAGGAGCCCGGTCACCTCCACTGAGGAAAACGATTTATTGTGAGCCCATGCAGTTGGGCAAAAACCAAGATTACCCCCCTGAGGGGAAAAAATGTCGGAGGAAGTTCAAGCACTGTTTTTTTATATTGTAGAAAGAAAGGGACATTTTAGCACTCAGATGTCTATTAAAAGGAAAAGGGCTCAGCAGAGGAAGGGAGGTCCCCTTACTGAGCAAAGCCAGCTAACTGCCTCCTCCTTCTTGTTTCCGCTTGTTTTCAAAAAACCTCTTCCCCATGTCTCTCCAGGGGGGCCCGTGTTTTTGGGTTCAGGACAAGACACTGAAATCATGGACGAAACATTCGCAAATAAGAAACAGCATAAAACTCATTCCGTCAGCTGACACACGAAACGTGCTAGCATTGGATGGTCACAGCATGAACAATTCACACCTCCCAACGGTGGAAAATTACCTTAACAGTTGGAGGTAATCATCAAGAAAAAAGTAACTTTCATGATCATTAAATCACCTGAACTTTCCTGTAGTCTTAGGGGCCTCCTGGTTTTGCAGAAACACAACCCTCACATTGACTGGAAAAAAAAGAAAGAGATTCTGGGTTGGGTCTGAGTCATTTCCCCGTGCCTGCCTTTTGTCTGCTGCTATGGGGGGTCAGCGTGGAGAATGAGGTCGAGGAAACAAAACCCGGATTTATCCAAGGTAAACCCCCAAGAATACCATGACTTAAAAAAAAATGGTTTTTAATTTAAACAAGGGGCCAATTTGCTTTTGCCACCCAACCCGGGCCATCAAAAGATTTTTGCCATTGAAATTTGGCCCTTCCCCGGCACTTACCCCCCCAAAAGGGGCCCTTTAACCCCGTCTGGCCCCCTAAAAAAACAATATGGTTTAGGAGGCATTATAAAGGCAGGAAAAATTTCAAACTTTTTTCCTTTTCCTCAGGTGGGTGGTTCTTTTTTGTTGGGGGAAAAAGGAAAGGGTTTGTTTAGAAACCCTTGCATTTATTTTTAAGGCCTTAAAGAAAATAAAAGTTTAAAAAAAGTAAAACCCCCAAACCCCTCAAAGGGAAAAACAGTTTTGATCAGGGCCCGGGAGCCAAAGATTTTCCTTTCCCAAGCCCGGGGCCCTCTAAAGGGACCTGGTTCCCTTTCAAACCCCGGGGCCGAATCAGAGAAGGGTAGAGTGGAAGAAAGGGTTTTTTTAAAAAGCCGGGGGCCAACTATGTACCCAAGGGTCAGGCCCCGGGACTTATAACTTTCCGGGAAAAACCTTTCCCGTTTTTTCAGTAAATTTTTCAATGACGTTTTAAAGACCAAAGGGGGGGTCAAATTTTTTTGTGTTTGAACTTCCTTGATGGAAAAAATTTTTAATTCTTATTCCTTTAAGATCTGGATACCCCCCAGGAAACATGTCCGAGCTGTTCTCCTTTTGTTTCTGCAAAAAAACCCCTTTTTTTGTTAAAAGGCCCGAAAATGTGGTTTTTCCCCCCCAAACTTACTAAATCCTTTTTTGTGCTTCATCAATTTTTCCCCAGGGGAAGTGGGGTTTTGTTTTTGGTTGGCCCCCAAAACCCTGTTAAAGGGGGGGTTTCCCGGGGGCCCTCTTTTTGGGGTGGACCGGGGGGTTTTGGGGGGAACCCCTTTAGCCCTTTAGGGGGGAATTTTGGGGGGGAAACCCCCCGCCCTAAATGCGGGGCAAAAGGGGGCTTTTTTCAGAAATGTTTTTCCGGGGGTTAGGGGGTTACCCTTTTCCCCTGGGAACCCCCCTCTTCCCCTCTTTTAAGAAAGTTTTTTTGCCCAAAGGGGGGGCCAAAAAAAAGGGCCAAAAAGCTCCTCGAACGCACCAAGAGGGATTCGGGGGACTACTAAGGGGGGCCCATTTTTAGGGAAAAACCCCGGATAAGAAAAGGGGAAACCCAAAAGGGTAAAATAATCGAAAAAGGGGTGAGGGGGGGCTCATAAATCCCCCAGGGGGGGAGGGGGCCCTTTTCCACCAAACCGAGAATGTTCAAAAGCCATTCCTGGTCCTTCCCCCAAGGGGGCTCCCAAAACACGGGGGGACCGTGTTAAACCCGGATAAAATTTTTACCCCCGGAAAAGGACACAACCGGCATTCACGAGAGTTGCTGTCTTACAGGCCAGGGAGCAAAAATGGCAAACCTGACGCCCTATTCCGGATTCAAGAGCAGAGGTAAGGGAGCCACGCCTATCTCCGCCTGAGATGTTCAGGGGAGACCCAGACCAGTGTCGAGCTTCTGTAATTCCGCTGATGCCGTCCTGAATCTCTGTGCAGCCTCAGCCGTCTGCTCTGCCTGCATCTGTACCTGGCAGACTATGATTCAGTGTAACATCTGGCTCAACCTTTTTTCTTTCCGGACGATCCAAAGAAGGGGATGCTGGGAAGCCTCATCAGCCCAGATGCCCTGTTCAGTCCTCACTTCAAATTGATGCTGATGAAGATGCAGAAGACAGCCGAGGAGTCAGAGACTCTTCGTCACCTGGTGCAGCCTCGCTCTGACTCCCGCACCCCTCGTTTATCGGTTGCTCCACGGCTGTGGGAATCTCCTACTGTGCTCCGCCATCAGGCTCTTCTTCCCAGCACCAGCAGTCTTTCCCGGTGCTGCAACCGGCAGCTCAGAAATTCCCCAGAAACCGTCAGCAGGCGCCATCCTGGACCAACCAGCAGCAGCGGGCAGAGAGGAGACAGTCCAAGAAATGACTTCTTGGGGTGAGTGTGTGTGTCCATGTATCCGTTGAACGTTTTGAAATAAAACAAAAACCTCTTTCTGAGAGCAAACTTCCAGTAGATTCCAGCCTGACTGTAAGATCGGCTGATCTTAAAGCAACTTTGCACTCATTCTCCACACTAAGTGAGCGGGTGATGTCTAAACTTTCGTTTGAGAGGCTCCATTATCTCACAGGTAGTAACAGCTGTCTGTTACTACCTGATTGCTGGGAACGATGTCAGTGACTCATATAGTTGTTCCGCTGGGTCTGCTTCATATGAGACACCTTCAGAGATGGTTCACCCGCTTGCGCATAGATCCTGTGCACCAGAAAAGGTGGATGATTTCAGTTCCTCATTCAGTGGGGCCCGACCTCACCCACTGGGGAAATCCCCACATTCTGTCAGAGGGAGCTCCCCTCAGTAGCTGCGTCACAGCTCTCAGTGTTCACAGACGCATCCCTGTCTGGATGGGGAGGAACGTGTCAGTCTCAGGCGGTGGGAGTACAGTGGTCAGACCACATGTTTCTCCACATTAATGTGCTGGAGCTTCTCACAGTGTGAAAGTGACACAGCACTTCGCTCGTCTGCTGCGGGATCAGCATGTTTTGATCCACACAGACAACAGAGTGGCAGCAGCCTTCATAAATCGCCAGGGAGGTGTGCGTTCAGCTCACTGTGGCGTCATTCCTCCAGCAGTTGATGAACAGGAATTTAGCTTTCAGCACCATTAAAACGTATGCTGCAGCTATTACCTCCTGTCATGAGGATTTTGGTGACAGAACAGTCTTTAACCTGATGAAGTGGTTTCTGCAGGGTGTATGTAGACACAGACCCGTGTCATGCCCTCTACTCCCTCAGTGGGATTTAGCGCTGGTTCTGCGTGCACTAGTTAGAGCTCCGTTTGAGCCTTTAGATCAGGTTCTGCTAAAATTTCTGTATTTTAAAACAGCCCTGCTGTTAGCTTTGACATCTGCGAAGAGAGTGAGCAATTTATCTGCGCTCTCTGTCGCTCCTTCACGTCACAGAATACGAGCCGATGGCAGCTCAGCTGTGCTGCGTCCTAACCCTGCTTTTACACCTAAAAGCATCATGAGCTCGTTCAGATCGAGAGTGATAACTGTGGATGGTTTTTATCCTCCACCTCATAACGCTGAAGAGGAGACCACCTCTCATCTCCTCAGTCCTGTGCGCCAGCTTTGGTGTTACGTAGAGCGCACGGCTTCACTGCGCCGCTTCCAGCTTCTGTTCGTGCATATCTCCGCTGGACGTCCTCTATCTGTCCAGCGCCTTTCACACTGGCTGTGTGAGACTATTTCACAGGCTTATATTTCCTCTGGACTGGATCCTCCAGAGGATCTCAGAGCTCATTCAACAAGAGGGATTTCATCCTCAGCGGCTCTGCATGGATGACAATGTAGGACATTTGCACGGCAGCTTTCTGATCATCACCGTGAACGTTTGCTTTAACCTGCGTGATGTGTCAGGTTTCTCCATGACTCATTTTGTTCTCAGGGTTCTGACAGAATGATTATTATTTCACTGCATTTTATTGAATCACCCTTTCCTTCATGCAGACGCAGGGTGCTATAATGTTTATTTATCAGCCACAGTTCGTGACATCTGCTGTTATTGTCACTGCGGCTGTTTTTTATTAAGCCTCTTTGTGACCAGATGTTATACTCCTCTGCTGTGTTGCTTGGGACACAAGGGGATAGTTATGCTGCATCATTACGCATGATCCAGTTGCTGATCTGTTCCATGTTTCTCCTGAGGAGTTCTTGACCTGCTCTGCTCATCGTTACAGTTCATAACCTTTGTTTTCCTATTCAGAGCAGCAGGAATGTTATCTCAGCCTTTTCCTGACCAGAGAGAAAAGGCTTGATTTTCCTGGTAATTTTAAATTCTAAAAATAACTGAATAGTTACATTGCCTAGTAACTAGTTACTTTGATAGTGCAGTAACTGAGTTCCTAACAGTTACTTTTTGAGAGAAGTAACTATAACTAGGTAACTTTTTAAAGTAACGTTCCCAACACTTATCACAACCATTAAAACAAGCTCACCATTTAATTTGAGGAATGATGTCCAACTGGTTTTAAGGTTGGTATCAACTACCAGGCTCCAACTGTGGTTTCTGGAAGAGACCTGGCCAGGGTGCAGAGAGCTGTGTACATGCTGAACACCACAGCTATTGCGGAGGCATGGCATGGGCGTGGCTCAACTACTGGTTTGGCCCAAGAGGGCAAACCAGTGCGAGGGCATGGAGGTAAAGATATATGAGCAATATATGGTAGAAAATATTTTAAATGTATGTAAAATTATATGAAAACATGAGATATTTATATTTGGGAAAACCTTTATATGATAATTGACGAGGACTAATGGGTATCAATCAAAAGCCACCTTTATTTACTTTTAATCGGGCCCAAATTAACAGGAGGTAGAGGTACAGAGGTATTCTACCTTTTATAAAAGTATAGGGTGCACAATATAAAAATTCAGCAAAAAACAATTCACTGTCACATTTGTTATTTAGCACACCTTTTTAACATTTAGTGAATAGTTCTCGCATTTATTGGGAAATGCTAGATATAAATGTTAAAATCAATAGCTACATCTCATATATCTATATATTAATGTTATATTTATATCTAAATCTTAAATATATATCTCAAAATACATTTTTAAATCTAAATATATGTCTTTAATCTACATCCTAAATCTAAATCTATATACTATGTCTTAAATCTATCTTGTAGCTTAAATCTAAATCTATATCTTAAATCTAAATCTAAATCTTATCTTAATCTTATATCTAAATTTTATATCCTAAATCTAAATCTTATATCTGAAAACTAAATTTCAGACTTAAATCTTCAGAAGACATCAATAAGATATCAGCAGCTGTTTGGGCGTTCCTACCGTGTGGGCGTTGTTCCATGCTCCCTTGCGTACACATCAGGAAGTGACCAGTAAATGAAATCAAGCGGAATTGATGTAGCACTAGCACATTTGCACATGCGCAAACAGAATTCGCCAAATAAAACAGTCAGTCATTCTCTATACCGCTTCTTCTATAGTGGGTCACTTGACTGCAAGTGTTACATCCCCTCTAAATCTATACAAAAAAATAATAAATTTTTTCCCCAATTTCTAAATTTTTTTGTTTTAAAGAAACATAATAAATAAAGGTCTAACACATTTTAAAGTTCAACCAAATTGTTTTTTGTTTTCCTTTTATAAAACTTAAAATATTTTTTAATAACCCATCCACAGGAGTTTTAATACTGTAAGATCTAAAATACGCTTTTAAAACGTAACAACGACCAATTTTGGTAAAGAAAAAACGGGTGACAAGTCCACTTTTATATCCCTGAATGAAAATATATATGTAGGAAAAAGATTAAATAGGCATAAGACTAAAGTGGTTCATCAATGAACAAAAAAAACCTGAGAAGGTAGAACTGTAAACCTTTTTACTTATGTGTGTACACCCAACTTGTTGATGACCCATGGGTGACATTTTCAGTGGAGAGTCTTAATGTAGGAATAAGAACTGAACAAAATTTTTTTCCATTTAAAAAAGTTAGATTTTCCAAAAGTCAAACTTGAACTTTGCATTCAACCCCAAAATGAGATTTTTAAGACTTTGTTTTAAGGGTTGTTCTTACCCAGTCAAGCATCTCTTTGAAAGAACCCAACTATGCTTTTTTTTTTTTTTTTCTTTAGGGTAAAATTTAATGTAAAGCGATGAATCCAAACAAAAGGCAAAAGCCTAAAGGGAGGTTTGGATATCGTTTTGCACAAAACCTCCCTAACAATGATGGGGATAGACACCGGGTGAAGAGGGGCTGATTTTGGGGTGACATCTTTATGGGTAAATCAGGACCCACAGATACTGTGCCCCGGTCTCATCAGTGTCACAATCCCCGTGAGAAACCAAAAAAAAAGACATAAATTTGTTTTTACGTTTTAAACTGTCAGTTTGAAAGTGTCCCCATTTAATTTCCGTCTTGCTGACTACCTTCTAGCCTTGGAAATTAAAAAAAAATTACCCCACCGATTTGGGAGCATAATCAATATCTTTTTGGGTTCTGTACATCCAGCACCCAATAAATTCTCCCAACAGCATTACCCCAAAAAAAAAAACAAACCACAAAAAAAAACATACAAAAGGGTTTTTAAACTCAAATAAGTTAGTTATTTTTTGGAGTTTAATGATTTTTTTCCTTATCACTTCAAGGAGTTGGGCCCGGGGAAAATTTTTGATTTCTGCTCACATAACCCTGTCAGTTGAAAGAAACCCCATCCCAAAGGGTTTGTACTTAAAAACTAAATTTATATCCATGAAGGATTTTTTTTTTTATCCCCCCTGTAAAAAGGGGGACATTGGTAAAAACAATTAAAAATTTTCCCAAAACTGGTTTGACCCTTTCCCAATGCTCCAATAAGAATTTACAAAGGGTTTTAGTAAAAGTCACTGGGGTCGTCCCCAAATTTAGAACAGGGAGTCCTCAAGTCCCAACGGTGGGCATCATTTCACATCCGCTTTCGGAAGTGGATGATAAACAAAAGGGCCCTTTAGTTTAATGCAGCAACCCCCAAAAGTTTACAGTCAAAAATGTCTTTAAAAGCCCTAAAATGAAACAAGTTTTCCCTGCTTTTTTGACAGAGAAAGCAAACAGTTCTGATTTTTAAAAGGGTTTTGGTTCCTTTTTTTACAATTTAATTAAACATAAGGTTCTACAGGCCTTGTAGGTTGTTCTTAAAAATTGAGTCAGATCGGTATATTTCCTTGGAACTATCCTTTTAGAGTTCATTGGGGTAAAGGTAAGTTGGAAAACCTGGTTTGGGTGACATCAGGGGCCAGCAGTTCCCCAATTTTTATCAGTCCCCCCCCCTTTATTTCTATCAGGAAGACTAGTTCTTAAAAGGGCCCAAAACACTAGTTTTACACTATCAAAATGCACCCCCCCACAATGGATGTTCCAGGCGTCTTAAAATTTAAATTTAGACTGCTTAAATACAGTGGCTTGAAAAAAGTATTCATACCCCCGAACTTTTCCACATATTGGGTCCCACTTTTCAACCACAGATATAGAAGTAGAAAAAAAAAATTTTAACATTATTTAAAGACATTTTTTACAAAAAAAAACAAAAAGTCCCCCCCCCCTTGTGTGCAAAAGTTTTTTCAGCCCCTTTGAGTCAAACACTTTGTGGAAAACCACCTTTTGGTGCAATTACAGCTGCAAGGGGTCTTTCAGGGTATGTCCCCCTACCAGCTTTGCACATTCAGTGACTGAAATTTTTTTGGCCCTTTTCTTCTTTGCAAAACAGCTCAAGCTCAGGCAGATTATAAGGGAGAGGGGTTTGAAAACGCAGTTTTCAGATCTTGCTACAGATTCTCAATTTTGGGTTTAGGTCTAGACTTTGACTGGGCCATTCCAAACACATGAATATGTTTTGTTTTAAAAACCCATTCCATTGTAGCTCTGGCTGTATTTTTAGTGTCGTTGTCCTGGGGAAAGTTAAACCCTTTTGCCCACCCCTCAAGTCTTTTGCAGACTCCAACAGGTTTTTTTCCTGCCAAAAGATTAACCTGTATTTGGCTCCATTCCATTTTTCCCATCAACTCTGACCCCCTTTCCCTTTGGCCCTGCTGAAGAGAAGCACCCCCTGAGCATGATGCTGCCACCCCCAATTTTTGACAGTGGGGATGGTGTGTTTGAGTGATTTGCAGTGTTAGTTCTCTGCCACACATACAGGTTTGCATTTGGGCCCAAAAAAGTTCCATTTGGTCTCATCTGACCAAAAATCCCCTACTTCCCAACATGTTTGCTATTTCCCCCCACATGGCTTCTGGCAAACTGCCAAACGGGACTTCTTATGGTTGTCCTTTTAAAATGGTTTTTTCCGTTTTTTTATTTGTAAAAAAAGTTTTTTTTAAAACATGTATAATTTTTTTTGACTTCACAAAATTGTATACCCTTTTTGTTGGTCTTTCACATTAAAATACCAATAAAAAATATTTTATGTTTGGGGGTTTGAAATGGTAAATGAATACTGCATGTATGCGAGAGCCATTTGAATTTTCCAGCCAAGTGTAGAGACTGTGGCAGGAGAGGAGGTTGTAGCCCCAGGTAGTTGGGGGGTGGGGGATTACATCACAGGCACAAACGTTATTCAGCACTGTACGAAAAAAAAATAAAATATTAAATTAGTTAAACCAACTAGTTACGTTACAAATTTTCAACTGACAAATCAGGAACATCCCTTAAACCCCCCCCCACTCAAATTCATTACAATGTTCACAAAACAGCACTGTTGAGTACCAAAATCGCCCCCCCTTCCCGGGGGGACCTCATGGGACCTCTGATCATAAAAAAAATACAAATGGCACTTGAATTGGGAAAAAATTTCTTTTTTTGGACCCGTATAAATTTGTGAAGAGTTCAATATATGTTCATGAATTTAAAACATATTTTTTAAAGTCAAAAAAGTCCTACCACTGTGGTAAAACTGTGGTGAAACTGTTGCTACCATTAAAAAAAAAATACAAAACATGAGAAAAAAAGACAAAACAAGACTTTCATAAAATTTACCTTCCTGCATCAAATTTGTAGCACCCAAATCTGTCAAGGGTTCTGTCCCCCACACTTCCTTTTTTTTTGCCTTGAAGATCTTGAAAAAATCGTGCTGGGGTAGCGGTCCGGGTTTCAACGAAATCCCCCTGTAGGTTGTTTGTGGACTATCCTATTTAAACCCCTCAAACACCTTGCAAAAACACATCGCAAAAAAGTATGGGGGACTAAAATGGGATTGGCCAGTGTGAAAAAATACATGTACAACCATTAATTGGGTTACATTTTATGACAACCAGTAATTATCTGACTGCTATTTAGTATTTAGTCACCAGAGTTAAAAAGTAGTTCTAGAAAGAAGTTTGAATTTTGGGTATAAAAAAGTAAAAATTTCTCAGATTTCTACCTTTTTTTTTATAATTCTGACATTAAAGGCTAGAATTCTAGGTTTTTTTTTAAAACTTAAAGTCTGGTTTTTTTTTGGAAATGATTAAAATGAAAAATTATTTCACCCCCTGAATGTTTTTTTTCCGTGGCTTTAATACTCCCCTGAACAGAACAGTTGGGGTGGAGCACTGCAAAAAAAGGAATAAAAGGAAAAACAAAAAAAATTGTATTATCATTTTAACACTTACCTGTCTCTGCAAAAAAGAGCTGGCTACCACTCCTTTTCAAAGTTTTCACTGGCGGGGCCCCCCTCCACAATCTTCTCTTTCCCCCGTAATGGAAGGTCCGGTCCATCTTTGAGGAGATGACAACTCCACTGGGTTTTCGGTTTGTTCATCTCTTCAACCAAGGAGTTTTTTCTCTCCCGCCTAACAGATGTGGGGACAATGCGTTCTAAGGGGGAAACCAAATTTTTTTTAAAAAAAAATGTTTGCATGACACTCGCAATTCAAGAATGTGGCAACATACCTTGGCTGTAAGACCCATATCATGGTTTGTACATCACAGACACATTTTTCCCTAATATGTGCATGCTTCACACAGGTATTACAGAACGTTTTAAATAAAAAGTACACTTTCAAGCAATTTTCAAGCTGGGGCTATTTTTTTTTTCCCAAATAGCCATTTTCAGTCAAAAGAATTCATGTAAATGAAAAAAAAACATCTGAATTTTATCAGACCCCAAAGTGGGTCATTTTGACAAAAGAGATGCCTCAATCTTTTTTTTCCATTTTAAAATAGCCCCGGGGTTAAAGGGGTCATGCTTTAAAAGAATGTTTTGAAAATTAAAATTTGCCCCGAAAAAACCAACGTAGATCCCAAAAAAGAATGAACCAACGTTGAAACTGTGCTTTAAGTACTTGAAGAACCAGTTCAACGTGGGGACTTTCTAAGAAAATAAAGGCTATTTAAAACTGGTTAAAAGGGGTGAAACAAAGGGTTTTTGGGGAAGTTTGGTAACTCCCCAAAATTGGGCCCTGTTTTAAACCGTTAGCTACCTAACTTTTAAAATTTTTGATAGCTAGGGCGAATGCTAACCAAATTGTAGCAGTAATTAAAAAAATTAAAAACAGACAAATTGGTTTTATAACCCTTTCCTAAATTTTAAAAAAATTTTAAAAAACGGCTCAAAAAAAAACAGCTCCAATTTGGGGGGCTATCAGTCTCCCTGTCCGGCCCCGGGCCGGACTGATGACTTTTAAGACTGCTTTTTAAAGGGGGAGGGGCTTAACTGCGCATGTGCACTTCTTCTTCTTTGGGGAATGCGCTCCGGAGTGATGTTGCTTAAATTATTTTGCTAGTGGGGCTTAACTCCCCAAAAAAAAAGTAATCGTCTCTTTAAACACTAAGTTTTTTTTGCGTTTTTTCACAATGCAAGGAACTGTCACTTTAAAAACTACAAGTCTTAATAACATAATGTTGATAACCTAGTAAAGTTAACTAATATATGTATGTCCGGGGTGCCCCCTATTGGGGTTTTTAAGTGCTACCAACTGCGCCAACCCATGCAGCCCCATTTTTGTAAAAAAGTTGGAAAAAGTAATTTTATGGGGGTCAATCTTTAATTATAAACACGTACAGAACGACGTTATGTGAAATGGCAATAAGGACTTTGCAGGAATTCTGTAATATCGCTCCTCTGACATCATCACTGCGTATGCTCAGTGTAGTCCAGCAAAATATGATTGCAATATTTTAGTCTGTATTTATATCTCGCTCTTTAGATCATACACTTGTGATACAAATACAATACAACTATAAAACCAAAAAGAACATAATCATATCCAAATATAAAACCGTAAAAATGCCAGACTTTACGCTTTTTTTTAATAATAGCCTTTAGTAATAAACTCCAGGGCCCATATTCACAAAGAATAGTGTATTAAGCAGAGAAGGTGGCGGCAATAGAGAGAGCCGTTTCGCTGATCCACTGAAAGAAATGTAGATAAACCTCCTTAGCAATCATACAATTATTATAAGATAAGATAAACTTCATCATCCTCATAGGGAAAGATTTATTTCAGCGGCCGCGCATCTATAGTAACGTTATCTCATTTAGGATAAATAATTGTAAGATTAATGAATAATCATGTATAAAAAGGAAGAAAATTTAAAAACAATATAATATGGAGGAATTTCAGTAGTAGTACAGACTATAAATGATGATGGAAAAGCAGTGTATTTATGTATATAAATACTGTGGAAATATAAATGCCTTATTAGTAGTGTGGAAATATAAATGCCTTATTATTAGTAGCTAAATATGAAACATAATTGGGACTTTGCTGCATATAAATTGATTATTATTAGAAGTTTTTAATTATGCTTTTGAGAGTTAGACAAATCCCTAACAGTAGCTTCTAGTATTATAACACAATGAGTTTTTATTATTCAAGGTTAAAGCTTGCAGGTGTTTTCTGTCTGTATCGTGAGAAGCCGGCAGTGTATTGGGGAGGCATGGTACTCCTCTCTGTGCTAACCAAAACTTCGGATAACAATCCCACCCCGAAACTTCCTGAAGACATGTGGGAAACAATTCTTAATTAAATGATGAAATTTATCTCTGTTTTTTTATGCTGTTGCTGGGGAGACATCCACAGATAGAATGATTGTGTATGTAACTGAAAAAAACGTGCTGGACAGCAATGTGGGGTATATGACGGAGTGACGTGCAGCCCCAGTCAGACAACACACAGACGTTTCCAGGTACCCGTGTGAGTGTGATGTCTCCCTCTCTGAATTCAGATTGGTTTTGATAAACTTTTGGAAACTACAACTGATCTCTAACTGAGGATTGTCCTTTGGGGTGCCAAATAAAAAGAGTCGATGAGAGGTGAGGAGTAACGTAAGAGTTAACGGACGGCCAGTATAGTTTTCCTACCTCGACAATACGCACAAGCTAAGTACAATAATAAAGCCTACATAGATGGAAGATGTAAAAGAGGTGATATTTTCTGTTCATGATGTCAGTATCCACAACCTTACTTAGATAACCTTACTAGTTATCTAGAAATTTGCTTGTGTGATGCCATCTCCTTGCCAACAGACGCATCTGTTCGGAAATGTGCCTGAAAGTGCGTGGTGTCCAATGCCCCGACTTGTGTGGGACTGTATGTGCCACATTTTTTATTTGTCCCGGTGTCCCACAAATTAAAACAATGTCCCGCATTTGACTGGGTCAAATTCTGAAAAGTAAAAAAAATAAAGAAATAAATTTTCAACAGACGCTGCTCTAAAATATAAAGAAAGCAGAGCTGCAGTGATTACCGCGCTGACTGTCAATAAATACAATGCAGAGCCCCACATCATGACCAACCTACGCACGATGCTCTTAATATAATAATTAATAATAATTTAGACTTTATTATATATATATATTATTATCTCACAATGGAGAAATTGTCCTCTGCATTTAACCCATCCCTTAAGGAGCCAGACTGAAAAAAATGGAGGGAAAAAGTATTAGAGGGCAAATCAATGGACCATTCAACGTTTGTGCAAACAACACGTCCACACTGTCAGACCTTCCACTTACACTCTGCAGTTAAACCCTTCTCGAAGATTTGTTGACTAACAACGCCCCTTCAACGTGTTAACTCGTGACCACACCCCTAGCACATAGGGCTGTGAATGAAAAGAACAGAGAGGTCAAAAGCCAACATGGCGGTCTCGCAGCAAGCAGAGAAAATTGAACTGGCTGCAGCGGCAGATGTACGGGCTGCATTGCAGGGTACGCTCCCGCATGCACAACCCTTGGAAATTTCTGTAATTGTAATCTGTAACAGTTTTTCACATATAACTTCTGTACATAAGTAAGTTCAGGAGGAATCTACTCTTAGCCAGGTAGGTATTCAGTGTACCGTGGGGTCTGCGTTGCAGGGATTTTCCTGCTGGCGCTACACTAAACACTGAGTGGGAGGGACATTAGCCATCACAGAGGCTCAGGTCAAAGTAACAGCTGTAAAATGCTTTGGCTCTAGCAGTATAAAGATTTGTTTTAAACTCTACGTTATTTCAGAAACTGATCATGCATAATAAAGTAATTATAAATAATTATAATTATAATTATAAATACTTACTTTATTTACAATAATTATAAATTAATTAATTAATAATATTGTAGAATTAAATTTGTTTAATAAAAGCAGCATATTCAGCCCAATTATGTTTCTGCAGTCACGCTAGCTTAGCGTTAGCTTTAGCTCCACCATGGCTACCCGTTCTGCTGTTTCTCTCTCTGAGTCTCCTCTCTCCTGCTCTCTGTGTCAGGTGTTCAGTTACTCCTCTGCCTCCTTTAGTGATAATGGTACGTGTAATAAATTTAGCATTTTTTTAGCTTTGGAGGCGAGGGTGTCGGAATTGGAGGCCCATACTGCTACGGGGAGCCACCGAGGGTAGCTCCCCGTAGCAGTCCTCCAGCAGACCCCGTGCAGCCGGGATCTCAGGCCTGCTGGGTGACGGTACGTAGAAAGCATAGTCCTAGATCCCAGCCCACAGGTCACCACCAACCCGTCTGCGTTTCTAACAGATTTTCCCCGCTCAGCGACACACCCGCTGAGAAGCCAAGTCTGGTAATTGGCAGCTCCATAGCAAAACTTTGGCACTAGAGCCCCAGCGACCATAGTCAAATGTCTGCCGGGGCCCAAAAAGGGGGACATCAAATCCTACCTAAAAACTGCTGGCTAAGGATAAGCGTAAATACAGTAAGATTGTTATTCACGCTGGCGGTAATGACACCTGGTTACGTCAATCGGAGGTCACCAAAGTTAGTGTTGCTTCGGTGTGTAAGTTTGTCAAAACAATGTCGGACTCCGTAATTTTCTCTGGTCCCTGTTACGCTCCCTGGCCTCCAGGGGGACTCAGGAGCAACCTTACTTTTTACTTTTAAATCAATAAAAATCCTGAGGGACACGGGTGGTTCCCAATCCTTCATCCTTTCCAATCTGCTGCCATTCAATGCGGAAACATACTGCAATGCAAGTACCATAGTACAAGGAATTGGGATGGCCTACATACCTGCACCATTACATCATGTTCACATAAACTCCAAGTTGGCCTCTGGGTTTTTCAAAGTGGCGGTGAGAAACTTATTCCCTGTTAGGGGGTTGACTTTATCATGGGAAATGATTTTGCGGGGGATAAGGTACTTCCTAATCCTAAAGTGGTGGAAAAAAACCTCGTATGATGGAGGAGGATGAAATGTTGAATTTCCCACCTGATGTGTTTGCTGTCAGTTTTCTTACCAGGTCCCAAGCTCAAAAGCTGGAGGAAGTGAACTTGACTGAATCTTTTTCTTGGATCTGCTTGAAGGGGACAAGCTACTAGGAGCTGAACCTTCAAAACCGGCACCCATCGGGGAAGAATTGACTCCAGTGAAAAAGACGGTTTTTTCTCCCCCCATCATTGTCACGTGAGTGTTTGAGCCAAGCCAAGAAAGTGATGAAATGCTCACTAAATGCTTTGAGTGTATAAGTGATGCACCAGATGGAAAAAAAGCCATAAGTTCTATGTTGAAGATGGGTTTTCATGAGAGAATGGATCTCAAGACCTGCTTTGCAACGGGGGGGTATTGAGGAGGATTGGGGTTGGTACGTCAAGTGGTTTTTCCAAAGATTACCGGGGAACAAATACTGCAGGCTGGCACATGAACATCCATGGTCAGGTCATTTAGGAATTACTAAAACCTATGACCGTATTCTACAGCATTTCTTTTGGCCAGGGCTAAAGAAGGGTTGGCCAGGTTCCGTAGAAAATCAAAAATTTGCCAAATTGGGGTAAACCTGACCAAGGGTGCCACCTGTTCCCCTTTAAGCCCATTCCTGCAGTTTTGGTGAGCCTTTTGAGCGTGTTTTTGGTAGATTGTGTGGGTCTACTGCCCCAAAAAAAAAAGTGGTAATCAGTTTTTTTAACAGTCATGTGTGCTGCTACCCGGTTATCCTGAGCCATACCACTTAGGAAAATCACAGCACCCATCATAACAAGGCTTTACTCAAGTTTTTTCTCAAACTTTTGGTCTGCCTAAAGTTATACAAACTGATCAAGGCAGTAACTTTCAGTCCAAACTCTTCAAGCAGACTTTCCAGTATTTTGGTATTAAACATATTGCTTCTAGTCCTTATCACCCTCAGTCACAAGGCGCACTTGAACGATGGCACCAGACTATTAAGGTCATGATGCGAAAGTACTGTCTCGAGACAGGGAAAAACTGGGATGAAGGACTTCCTTATTTGCTGTTTGCAACCCGAGAAGCAAAGCAGGAATCTCTTGGGTTCAGTCCGGCTGAATTGGTTTTTGGACATGAGGTGAGAGGACCACTGAAAGTGTTGAAAGAACACTTACTATTCACTGGTACACAGCCACACTCAAATGCCCTTAAGTTTGTTACACAGTGCCGGGACCATCTATACTATGCTTGTTCAATAGCCAGAAAGTCTTTGTCCACTGCCCAAGAGAAAATGAAACATTGGTATGACAGGAAAACGGTACAGCGTTCTTTCCATCCGGGTGACAAAGTACTTATGCTGGTGCCCACAGCTGGGCCGTCTCTTTCAGCTCAATTTACAGGACCCTATGTGGTGAAAAACAAAATCAATGATACAGACTACATTGTTCACACTCCTGATAGGAGGCGACAAACACGTTTGTGCCATATCAACATGTTGAAACTTTTTCATTCCAGAGAGGATGCCCCCAAGGACTTGTGTGGTGAGGTGTAACCACAACCTGCGTCAGTCTCTCTTGTGTCCGCACCTACCAACCATGATGGTTTGAAAAAGTGTGATGGAGATCACTGTGGTAGGTTTTCAAACTCTGTAATTTTCGGTGCCTTGGATGCCTACCTATCATATCTTCCCAGAGATGAGAAAGAAGATTTGAAAAATCTAATCCTAACCTACCCTACTCTATTTGGAGATGTCCCTTCCAGGACCACAGTACTGGAGCATGATGTTGATGTGGGGAATGCATCCCCTATTAAACAGCATGCCTATCGCTGTCCTCCAGTTAAGAGGGAAATTATGAAAAAAGAGGTTCAGTATCTACTGGAAAATGGTTTAGCCGTACCAAGTCAAAGCTCCTGGAGTTCTCCCTGTCTTCTGACACCAAAGTCTGATGGTTCTTCACGTTTCTGTACAGACTTTGGAAAAGTAAATGCAGTCACAGTCCCTGATTCATATCCATTGCCTCGCATGGAAGACTGTATAGACAGCATTGGCACAGCCAGCTATATAATGAAGCTAGATTTACTGAAAGGATACTGGCAAGTTCCTTTGACTACCAAAGCTTCTGATATTTCAGCTTTTGTGACACCCGACCACTTCTTACAGTATACAGTAATGCCATTTGGCATGTGTAATGCCCCTGCTACTTTTCAGCGACTGATGACTTCTGTGTTAGGAAACATTAAGGACTGTAATGTCTACCTGGATGACATTGTGATCTATTCATCATCCTGGGTTGATCATATTAACACTCTGAAAGATGTGTTTGCTCGGTTAGCTCAAGCTTCTCTCACCTTGAACCTGACAAAATGTGAGTTTGCCAAGGGGGTTTTAACATACCTTGGAAAGGAAGTGGGTCATGGCCAGGTACGTCCAGTGAATGCAAAGGTGGAAGCTGTCCTGACCTATCCAGTGCCCACCACAAGACGTGAGCTCCGACAATTTTTGGGTTTGGTTGGCTACTATAGATGTTTTTGTAGAAATTTTTCGACAGTGGTAGCACCTTTAACTCATCTGTGTAGTCCAAAGGAACCCTTCAGGTGGACCACTGAATGTCAACATGCATTCAACTGTGCAAAGTCTCTTCTCTGCAGTGCTCCTGTACTGGCAGCTCCAGATTTCAACAAGGCTTTCAAACTGGAGGTAGATGCAAGCGCTACAGGAATTGGAGCTGTGTTGCTACAGGAGGGAGCAGAGGGTGTCAGCCACCCAGTTTCCTACTTCTCAGCTAAGTTCAAACACCATCAACTAAACTATTCCACAATTGAGAAGGAAACTCTAGCCATGCTACTTGCTTTGCAACATTTTGAAGTTTACACAGGTTCAACAACAAATCCTGTCATAGTCTACACTGACCATAACCCTCTTGTGTTCCTAAAACGCATGTATAACCACAACCAGCGACTTATGCGCTGGGCTTTGCTTGCCCAAGAATATACTCTGGACATCAGGCATAAGAAAGGAACTGAAAATGTCATAGCTGATGTTCTTTCCAGAGTGGGATGTTAATCCCGTTGAGTTTACATGGTGAAAGGGTAGTGTTTTTACTCTATGTAAAATTTTATGGGGGAGGGTGTTACGGTCCCTGGCCTCCAGGGGGACTCAGGAGCGACCTTACTTTTTTCTTGTGTGTTTCAGATTTACCTTGCTGCCACAGGTGTGATGTATTGCAGCTCGTCAGCCATTCCATAGAGAGCTTCACCTTAGATGTTCCCTCGCCCCTCTTTTCCTCTGGGGCCTTGATCTGGTGTGATCTTGTTTGTGTGGTGTGCTTTGACAGTGGGTAACTAAAATGGAATTATTTTTTTTTTTGTTCTCACAGTGGAAGCTGGTAGGGGTTCTCTGCCATTTTTGTTCTAACGCTTTTTCTCCTGTTTTGTGGTCAGGCAGGGAGCTCAGCCTTTGTACCTTTAAGTTTAAGCTAGAGATATTTTGCTTTCATACTTAGTTGGGGGGGGGGGGGGGGGGGGGTGGGGGGGGGTGGAGGGTGTTAATTTTTTGGCCTTGGAGACCCTAAAGCTTAAAGCTTCACTGTGTTTAAATCTTGCGTGCTTTGTTAATTTACCATTTCAATATTGTAAAAATAAATTGAATCTTCACTCACTAACATCAACTGCTTAAGGGGTTTTCCTTGTTTTATGTTACACCCAGTGCCATGACCTAACTTACTTAAGAGGGTTGTAACAGTCCCCTCCCCGATTTAACCAGTGACAACATGTTTAGCCGCATGCTGTCATTCAACCGCTGGCTGTCTAGGTGGTGTCCAGAAAACAATGTGGGTTACATTGATAATTGGCGAACATTTTGGGGAAAACCTGGTCTGATCCGGAGAGACTGCATCCATCCCACTTTGGATGGAGCAGCTGTTCTTTCTAGGAATCTGGCCGAATTTATTAGTTCTCCAAAACTTTGACAACCCAGGTTTCAGACCAGGAAGCAGGGTCGTAGTTTAACACTCCTCTCTGCAGCTTCTGTACTGCTACCCACCCATTACCCTATTAAGACAGTGTCTCGCTCACGGACAAAATTGAATAGATTAAAAAATGATCTAAAACGAGAAAATCAGGAAAATCTAATAAAAATAAACACAACTCAGACTAAGAAGAAAAATAAAACAATTAAATGTGGCTTACTGAACATAAGATCTCTCTTTTCAAAGACTTTGCTAGTTAATGACCTGATTTGTGACAATCAGATTGATTTATTTTGTCTCACAGAAACCTGGCTGCAGCAAGAGGATTATGTTACTATAAATGAGTCAACTCCTACTCCAACTCCTACCTTATTTAAATTTTCATATTCCTCGAAATAGTGGGCGAGGAGGAGGAGTAGCAACCATCTTTCAGTCCGATTTATTGACTAGTCCTAGACCAATCAATAGCTACAACTCTTTTGAATATTTAATCCTCAGTTTTCCTCATCCAAATTGCAAAGCACTAAAACCACTTCTGTTTGTTGTTTTGTACCGTCCACCAGGCCCTTACTCAAATTTTTTTGATCAGTTTTCAGACCTTTTATCTGATTTAGTGTTAAATACAGATAAGGTTATTATAGTGGGGGATTTTAACATTCATGTTGACACTGAAAGTGATAGCCTAAATATAGCCTTTAATGCTATCTTAGACTCAATTGGCTTTGCTCAAAACATTAACAAACCTACCCACCTTTGTCTTCATTCTCTGGACCTTGTGCTGACATATGGCATTGAGTGTAGAGACATAACAATATTTTCTCATAATCCTGTCCTGTCTGATCATTTTTAATAACCTTTGAGTTTAATTTAACCGAGTACTCCACACCTGAAAGAAAATTTCATTATAGTAGATCATTATCAGAAAATGCTGTAACAACCTTTAAAGAATCTGTTCCACTTTTGATTTCCTCATTATCACAGAAAAATGCAGTGGAGGGCAATAATTTTGTTTCTTCCCCTTCACAAATTGATTCTCTTTTTCATAGTGTTACTTCATCATTGCGTGGTGCAGTAGACAATGCGCCCCCTTGAAAAAGAAGGTAATTATTCATAGGAGGCTAGCTCCCGGGTTTTAAATTCAGAGCTGCGTACTTTAAAAGCACAATGTTAGAAAATTTGGGAGAAAAAATGCCGCTCTACACACCTAGAAGATTCCTACTTAATCTGGAAAATAGCCTACTGTTTAAAAAAAGCACTTCGCCAAGCCAGGACAGCTTATTTCTCATCATTAATAGAAAAAAAAAGAAAAATCCTAGGTTTTCTCTTTAGTACAGTTGCTTTTAAATTTACACAGAGTCATAGCTCTTTTTGAGCCCACCCTTCCCTTAGCTCTCAGCAGTCATGGTTTTTGGGATTCTTCTTTTAAAAAAATTGATTCTATTAAAAAAAAAATCTTTTTTATACTCTCGAAGATGATTACTTCATCCTCACAAGTGAGACAACATTGAAGTAACTGTAAAAACCTGATCTGTGCTTGACTGTTTTGATCCTGTGGAGCTTCCTGAGTTATTGGAAAAATTAGCTTCATCTAAACCTTCACTTGTATGTTAGACCCAATCCCAACCAAAAATTATTTAAAGGAAGTGTTTCCTCTGATTTCCAACCCCCCTTTAGATATGATTAATTTATCCTTATTAAATGGATATGTACCACAAGCTTTTTAAGGTAGCTGTAATTTTAAAACCTTTGCTTAAAAACCTTCACTTGATCAAGATGACTTAATAAATTACAGACCTATATCCATCTTTCCATTCTTATCTAAAATTCTTGAGAAAAAGTTGCTAATCAAATGTGTGAGCATTTACACAGCAATGACCTGTTTGAAGAGTTTCAGTCAGGTTTCAGAGCTCATCATAGCACTGAAACAGCTCTGCTGAAAGTCTCTAATGATATTCTTCTAGCCTCAGATAATGGACTTGTGTCTGTACTGGTTCTGTTAGATCTCAGTGCTGCATTTGATACAGTCGATCACAATATTCTCTTTGAAAGGCTGGAATATGCTGTAGGGATCAGGGGAACAGCACTAGGCTGGTTTAAATCTTATTTGTCTGACAGTTTCCAGTTTGTTCATGTCAATGATAAATCATCTTTAAACTCCAGGGTTAATTGTGGAGTACCACAGGGTTCAGTACTTGGGCCAATTCTCTTTACTATATATATGCTTCCAATAGGTAAAATTATCAGGCAGCATAGAATAAATTTTCACTGTTACGCTGATGACACTCAGCTTTACTTATCCATACATCCTGATGAGCCCAACCAGTTAGATAGACTACAAGCATGTCTTGAAGACATAAAAACTTGGATGACCTTAAATTTTCTGCTTCTAAATTCAGACAAGACAGAAGTTGTCGTCTTTGGACCGGAGTCTTTAAGAAAGAAACTGCTTAGTCAATCACTTAACCTGGATGGCATTAAATTGACCTCCGGTAATAAACTAAAAAACCTTGGTGTTATTTTTGACCAGGATATGTCATTTAAATCCCATATTAAACAGGTTTCTAGGATTTCCTTTTTTCATCTCTGGAACATTGCCAAAATTAGAAATATCCTGTCCAGAAGTGACGCTGAAAAACTAGTCCATGCATTTGTTACTTCAAGGCTGGACTATTGTAATTCTTTACTATTAGGATGTCCACAAAATGCAGTTAAAGCCTTCAGCTGATTCAAAATGCTGCAGTAAGAGTTCTGATGAAAATTAAAAAGAGAGATCATATTTCCCCTACTTTAGCTTCCCTTCATTGGCTCCCTGTTAAATCCAGAATAGAATTTAAAATGTTCCTTCTCACATATGAAGCCCTTAATGATCTAGCTCCATCATACATCAGAGATCTGATTGTTCCATACGTTCCTAACAGAGCACTTCGTTCTCAGACTGCAGGTTTACTTGTGGTTCCTAGAGTCTCTAGAAGTAGAATGGGAGGCTGATCCTTTAGTTATCAGGCTCCCCTCCTGTGGAACCAGCACCCAGTTTTAGTCCGTGAGGCAGACGCCCTGTCTACTTTTAAGGCTAGGCTTAAAACTTTCCTTTTTGATAAAGCTTATAGTTAGAGTGGCTTAGGTTATCCTGAGCTATCTTCCTTATTTTTACCTCCGTCTTCTTTCCTCCCTGTTGGATGGAGTAAGGTGGAGTCAGGATTAGCCTAAACCGGCTCAGTTATGGTTGAGGTGCAAACACACCCTCCATTTCTGCTACCTGTATGACCCCCTCTCTTTTCCAATAGTTATAATCAATCTGAAAGAGAGAGGTATCCCAATCGTTGTGGTTTTTAGTATAACAATGGCCATCAGTGGGCTCTAGATGGACAAACTGCCTACTTTTAAGGCTAGGCTTAAAACTTTCCTTTTTGATAAAGCTTATAGTTAGAGTGGCTTAGGTTGTCCTGAGCTATCTCTGTAGTTATGCTGCTATAGGCTTAGGCTGCTGGAGGACATCATGACCACTCTCACCCTCTTTGCTACATTCTCACACTGCTCTACAATTTTGCATTATTTGCTGTTATTTCAGCTTTTAACTTTGTTCTCTCTCTTTTCTCTTCCTAGAAGCTACACCTGGCCTGACTCTGTGTCTACCCGTGACACCTTTCTGGAGAGGGGCATCGTCCAAGCTTCTGCTGGCAACAACTTAATGCTCACCTTCTACAGATGATCCACTTGGCCCTGTCTTTCAGTGTTTAACCCTTTCTCTCTCCTAGACATGACAATTGACTGAGCTTTTACTGTAACTAATTCTATGTGCTCTCTTTCAGACTCTAACCTTGAAAACTGGCTCAAAGTTTATCTGTTCTTTCTTTCTAGGCGAAACGACTGAAGGAGCTACATCCATTAACATTTACTTTTCCTTCCCATAGAAAGTACTTCTGATCAGTGCTTCTTTGTTCTCTTTTTGTCTCTGCTCTGTTCTCTCTAACCCCCAGTCGGTCGTGGCAGATGGCCGCTCACACTGAGCCTGGTTCTGCTGGAGGTTTCTTACTGTTAAAGGGAGTTTTTTCCTCTCCACTGTCGCTACATGCATGCTCAGTATGAGGGATTGCTGCAAAGTCAACGCCAGTGACTGTCCACTGTCTCTACATGCTCATCCGGGAGGAGGGAATGCTGCAAGTCACTGACTGGATGCAATCTGCTGGGTTTCCTTAGATAGAAAACTTTTTATCCAATTTGAATAAATAACTGAATCTGACTGCACTGTTCATTGGTTAGGATTAATTGGAATGTATGTACCTGACTTTTGTGAAGTGCCTTGAGACGACATGTGTTGTGAATTGGCGCTATATAAATAAACTGAATAGAATTGAAATTAATTTTCTACGGATAACTCAATATTCCCCTCTGTTTGCAGTTTTTGAGGAATTTCTCTCTCTTTTTGTTCCACCTCTTATCTTTTGTCCTTTCACACTTTTGACTGCTTCTGCATAACTTGTGTTTTTGCTCACCTTAACATGTTGGATTTCCTTTGCTGTTTTCCTCACCTCACATCCTCCATATGTAACCCTATGTTGACCTCCAGAGTTACAACATTTTTCTTGCTCTTCTTTACAATCTTCTATCTTGTGGTCCCCTCCCCCTTTTTTCAAAACACCTCTGCTTTCCCCTTTGCAAACTGCTGCTATGTGTCCGTATCTCTGGCATTTGTAACATCTAAGTGGTGGAGGGTATGTATGGTCTTTTTTGGAAGCTTAAAAATCCTATTTTGATTTTTTTCCTGGCAAGATTGGTTTCTAAAAATTCAATCATTACTGACAGACCTCCTACTCTTTCTCGGTTGCCCTTTTTTGTAATCTCTTCAGTGAGTTCACTTTTGTACCAGTAATGCTTTTTTTTATTTGTCTAAATCTTCATCCACAGGGATACCAAAATCACCCCCCGGATTGATTTATTTTTGTCCAAAAAATTTTCTCTCTACAACTTTTTTTTTTCCAATGCTTTCTACATGTAAAGCTTCATTATTTGTTCTTCATTTTTTACACGTCACTAATAAGTTTCCGTCTCTTAATACTTTCACCATTTCTACATCTCCTATTTCCCTTTTTTATTTCTCTAGATATCACTATCGGGCTTAGGTTATTATACTCCTCCTCATTCCTTAATTTATATTATTTTTTAAATTTTTTCCTTTATTATTTTTTTCCTTCTAACTAATCCCCAACCCCGGTGCTTCCTTCCAACTTTCGCTTGTTACCCTGATTTTCAATTTGTATAAAATTGTATATATTCTGAATATTGTTTTTATATAAAACTTTCCCCCAAAATCCTTTTTACAAACTGTCTCCCTTTTTAGTAAGTTTAAATTTAAGTAAGTAAAATTTTTTGTATTTTTGGAATTTTTAAATCAACTTCAGCCTGTCCAAAGATCCATGATGGAATAACAGGAATAAACCACAGGACTAACTAAAAAGTTTATCTATTCCTACATCTTTTTTTTTTGTTTATTATTATCCATCCAAAACTATTAAATTTTTTTTCTTTCTTTTTCTTGACAAGGTTGCAGCGTAACATAGGGGGATGACCTTCATTATGTCCTTTAATATTTGTCCAGTAAATTATGGCTAATTGTTCTCTCCTGAGCTCCAGTGGCATCTCCCCCATCTCAACTTGTGGAGCTGAAACTGGAGTACTTACATCACTCCGCAACAAAGTTTTAATGCCTGATATTGTATTCTGTCTATTTTTTTAAAAAACTATTTGAGCTGAATTTAAAAAATACATCCATAATCAATTTAGTAAAAACCATTTTCCTTGGCAAAACAAACCCCTTTAAAATGAGAATGGAAAAAATTTGGGGTTTTTTTTTGAAGAAAGAAAAGATCTGATTGGACAGGGGTACCACACAAATTAAACTAATCTGATGTTCCCCTAAAAGACTCTGTATAAAAAAAGGCCTTCAGGACTGTGGAATTATTTCCCCAACACAGTACCAAAGTTTTTAAGCATGTTTTTTCCTTTTTTTAAACAGATCTGGTTTTTATTTTGTTTTAGGCTTGTTTTTTTTTTTTTTTAAGCATAATGTTTGTCTGAAGCTTCTTATGAACGGGGTTAGGAGCAAATATGATCTGAGGTAAATTAGGAGCTGTGAACTAGTCTTTTTTTTATCTGATTATTGTCCAAGTAGAAATAATACACAAACAGGTCGGGGGATTTAAGCCAATCCTTCAATCTCTGCAGAAAGCTGCCATCATTGTATAGCAGCAGTACTCAACCTGTGGTTTTCCTGGACTCTTGAACCCCGGAGCCATAGATTTTGGTCCATAAAATTTAATAATACTTAATTAGTAGACCGTTTCTTTTAAAATAGATCTAAGCCAATGATGAGTTCCGTCATTTTGGTAGTTTTGAAATGCAATAATACTCAAAATTTCTACTCGGGGAAAAAAAATTTGGGGCTGAAGATTTTTTGGGAGCCAAGGCTAGGATTCTTTATAATGGAATAAAGAGAAGAAAAACCCTTTTTTTAGGAAAAGAAAATAAATAAAGGCTTTCACAACACAGGATGGTCGGCTCAAACTACAGTCTCCTTGTTTGATTTCTTAGGGGTTTTAAAAAGATTAAAAGAATACCTATGAGTACAAAGGTACACAAGGTAATTTCAGATTACTAAGGAAAAAAATATTGACACATTTATCAGCATTTTTAGATAAATTAAAGGATTTTCTAGTAAAAAATTTTCCCCCCCAACTCTCAAATTTAAATAGCCCAATTAAAAGAAATGATGTTGGGTTCTCCTTTTGAAACGTTATGTGGGAACAAAGTCCATTGGAGTCAAGCTTCTTATCTTAAATTTTCGGTTAAGTTTAAACACTGCAGTTTTTTTTGTTTGGGGGTATGCCATAAAGATGTCAATGCCAACTTAAAATACTTCTTTGCATTTAAACCGAGCAGAAAAATTCTTGAATACAGCTGGGATCAAATGAGCAAAAAAAAAAATTATAACAATAACTCTCAGGATTGTAGTTATTATTATTACAGAGTTACAGTATAAAGAATTGGCAAAGGGGTTTTCAGCATCAGTAAATTTTTGGATTCATGTTAGAGAAAACTGTTGCTGTGCTTCTAATAGTTTGAGATCTCTTTGGACTATGTGCACTCATTTTAAAAGGATCCTGAAGATTGTCATAAAAAAATTGATCAATTACAGCATTAAAGATATGGCTGAAAAAACTTTTTGAAAAGAGATTGTTAAAAAATTTTTTTTGAATTCTTGAAGCTTCAAATTTGGCCCATTGTCTGTCTTTGATGTTTTTGTCTTTGTTTTTGTTGGACTGAATTTTTTTATGTGGTGCATGACATAATAATGCATGTTTAGAATAATGTTTCTAAATCCCAGATTGATTAAATCTTGATTTTTTCAGGAGAAATTAAAAGCAGCTCGTTTTTGAGGTAGGTGTGTTAACAGTTTTGCAGTTTAGACACTAAGATGGTTGGGAATGAAGAAACTGTGGGTCCCGCCTATAGGCTGCCCATAAGAGGTTAGTTCTGCCTGACTCTGCCTCTACCAGGTTTGTTCATGTCTTTGCTTTCATGGTGACGCTCAGCACCTCCCTTCCTGAGTTTTAACACTGTTTAAGAGACAATAGAATCAAAATGCTTGTAGTGATTGTTGCCTTAACATGTTTTTTTTTGTATAATAATTAAGGATGTAGCATGACATTTAGATTTATGTGTTTTACTATTAAAAGGTTAATGAAATAGTTTAAACTAATTTGAAGAATTAGTTTGGCATGAAGAATCATTGATTTATTAGGTTAAAAGTGGCATTAAGCTAGCTGACAGTTTAAGATATGCTAAAAGTAAGGAATATTTATGATAAAGAATCTGAGTCATGACTTCATATTTGGTGAGAATTATTTATTAGATAAAATTTTTGGAGTTTATGCATCACAATTACATTGGATGTCCATTAATCTAATACTTATCTTCATACAAGACAAATCAGGATGATATGTGACTTAATTCTAAGTGAGATATTGATGTACTGCACAACAACTGAAGTTTGCGTTTTGTTGTTAATGGAACTGAATTACGGTTAGAAACATCTGGATTTATTTATTTATGTTGCGTTTGATAATTTCATAGTGTCACTTTTTGTCAGAAATCATTTCTGTGGTTTTATGTAATGTGATCCTGGTGACTAGAAGTTTTTTATACTTTTTGCTGGATTGTCGCATGTGTTGGACCCTGTGCCAGAAGAGGGAATGTCAGAAAAAATTTAAAAGTTTTAGCACTCATGGAAAAAGGGTAGCTCATACCTCCAGTGAGGACTTAGTGACAAAGCGAAAGAGACTTTATTTTGGTTTTTAATAAATGGTGCATAGTTTTTAAAGATCACTTCTGAAAACCTGTCTAAAAATTGGTTTTGATTTTTTTGTGAAATTTTACATCTCCACAGATTAGACCATTTTTTAAATTTTTTCTTTGGTATTCTAAAACTATGGAAAAAATGACCTGTAATCAGCCCTTCCTCAAACATTATATGTCACATTTTTTTTAAATATTCAAAATATTTAGCTGATGGTCACTGCTAGTATACTAGGCTGAGGGGAAAAGTTCATTTTTTTTGATTATTGCTGGATTTTTTATGAAGTTCATGTAATTAAGCACCTAGGATTGAGAATGGGACTTTGCAAAAAAAAATTGCCCAAGGGTGTGAAGGCTCTGCTTATTGTTTTCATTTATGATCGGGTTTTTGAAGTGCTGTTTGACAGGTCTCCTAATTTGGGCATGGGATATTGCTAAGATTTCTACCTTCTACATCTTTGTGTGAAGAGAGGATGTTGTTTTTTCGTCAAAACCTGTCCACTGTGCTTTTTTCAAGTTTCACAGACTGTGAAAGCTGCATTGCTGAAAACAGCCACTTCCCAAACTCCACTCCTTGATTCCAGGAGAACACAGTTGAAGTCCAGATGCTGGGGTGTCCCATATCAGATCCCCAACCGCTGTCAAGGTAGCAGAAACGTGACACCTGAGTCTATGCTACACTGGAGGTGTTCAAGGCACCCCACCTGAGCAGCATCCTGGTTCTGAACCTGCTACCTAGAGGAGTTTCCCCGACCCCCCCCTGTACTATATTGGTAAAAGGGCAGCTTGAAGCGCAGAAGCCACTCAGGAGAACAGGATTTTTTAAGTTTTGTTTATGATTTTTTTTTTTTTTTAAAAAACTGTTTTTTTTTCAGTACCAGAAAAAAGGACATTCCATTCAAGGTCACGATGCAGCTATATGGAAAATGATCTGTTTTGATGCTGATGATTGGTATTGCAATTTTTTTTACTCCTGTTTTTTATTTGGGAAAAAGTACAGCTAAGACAATGTGTGACTAATCTGAGTAATTACGCCAATAATACTCATCAGCTGATTCGAAGAGGATTCATCACTTGATGCTCCCAACTGTGAGGGGAAGATAAGGAATGACAGTTGTTATGGTTGTTGTTTGATTCCACGTGCTATTAATGATCAACCATTTTTGGTACCTGTTCCTATTGAAACTGCTTCTATTCTAACTACTTTCTTTCCAGATTGGCAACATAAACGGGGGGGTTTTTTTCCCCTTTGGGGGGTGAGAAATTACATTGTAAAAGGGAAAGCAGAAATGTTAGTAATTTTCTAGTGAGACTAAATTTAATATGTGCTGCTACAGGAATTCTTCATAGATTTTGGGTAATAGGAATTAATAAGATCTAGATATTTGTATTGAGGAGGAAACACATCTTTTTCCTTGGAAGACAGAGGGTTGTAAAACTATTATACCAGTTTCATGTGCGTTAATCAACAGACAATTTGAGTCATGTCCTATCAGAACTGAGTCTTATACCATTTCAGGATCTTTGTGTTAACTCTTAATCTTACAGCCTTACCGAAGGGAAGTGAATTGTATGGCCAGGCAGGTAAATTAACCAGGGGGTTTTTGTTACTTTTCCGGGAAGATGGGTACTTGTGTCCTAAGACCATGATTTGGATGTGTGGAAATAGATCATATCTGTATCTGCCTGCTATTGTCTGGAGAATGTTATTCAGCTACTACTTATCATTCGATCAGTCCATTATTAGAAAGGAAGACAATGTTCAAACGGAAAAAAAAAAGAGAGAGCTATTGGCAATAGGATGACTTTGGATTACCTCTTAGCTGAGAGGGGTGGGATTTGTCATTTATTTGGAGAACAGTGTTGTATTTTTTATTCCTGATGTGTCTAATAACATGATAAGTATCCATGATAAATTGGGAGTTGCTGATGGCTCGACAGAATGAAAATATGGGTTCCCCTTGGAATTTGGTCCTGGTTCATTACTGGTGGTTGGACATCCTGGGTAATAAAGATTGGAGTAATTTTATTTTTCTTTTTGATTTTGATGTTTATTTTAAAGTGATGTCTTTGTTTTTTTGGTTTTACTTTGATTATAATCTTGGGTGATGGTTTTGAAGAATTTTCCTTTTAGTTGTGATTATCTTGTAATCAGAAGAAAGGAGTTGTTATGGAAATTCTTCTATTTAGTTCTACAAAGTATTCAAAAGTGCAGTGAACTTTCATTAACCTCTCTTCTCTGACCTCAGTGTTTTTATTAGTGTTCTGGTATTTAGAGTAGATGGCCTCTCTAGCCATTTGCGAAGAATTATGGTTAACACTCCCTAAGGGGGGGCAGATGAGGTCATCATTCATGATTGTCTTATCTCTGTCCTGGAGAGGTTTAGGGGCTATAAGGTTAAACTCTTTGAAGTTGAGACAACACCCTCATTCTGCTATAAATACTCTCTGTAAACTGTTCTCTGGGCTCTGTTTCACTGACACGTCAGTGACAGGGTCTTCAAACGCAGAAATGCCTTTGAATAAAAATTATAAATAAAGACAAAGTCCGGATTTTCTCTTATTGTGAGTGAATTTGTCTCCCACTTTGATAAGAAAAATTCTATTATACCGCCAATCCACCACCAGTGTCGGATCAGGGGGAAGACTTCTCTAAATCTAACCCTTACAAATGATCATCTTAGCTCATGTCATTCTCAGCATTCATGACTTCCTCCCAGTTCCGAGCGCCAAAGAAATAACCATGTAATTTCACATCATTAAAACTTTTCTAATTGCCATCCCTTTCTTTGTGAGTCTTTTCAGATTGAAATGACTTTTGTATATATACACCTTGACTGGGATTTGGGATTCTTTGGGATTTTGTATTATGAAGATGTATTCAAAAATGTGTCACAAGCCGACGCCCGACAAAGTCATGGGGCCCAGGCCCTGGCAAGAAGCCACTGGGAGTGAGCCGGCACACACCAAAATACCCAGCCCTGGACACCGAGAACCATCAATACACCAGCGGGCAGAGACACCAGCCACCGGCAGTTAGTGTGGCAGGGAGGAAATAGACCCCACATTTGATGGAGGACATAAGCTGATCCAAGAGAGGCAACAAATTTGCATAAAATACATCTTGATTTGCTTTGGGAGGAAGCCGGAGCACCCGGAGAGAACCATGGATTAAAATATTTGTAAGAAATTCTTTTTAACAATACCTCAAACCTTGAACAGGTTGCTGATCAAAAACAAGGCAATACCAGACAAACAGAAAACCCCTGGGGCAATTTGAAGAGATCTATTTACAAAAAATACATTAGCTTTTGGAGAAAGCCGGAGCACCCGGAGAGAATCATGGATTAAAGAATAGAAATTCTTTTAAACAATACCTAACAATACCTAACAATACCTAAAACCCTGAACAGGTTGCAATTCATGAACTAATTGAAATACAAAAATTGATTAAAAAAAATTGAAAATAGATAAGTAAATTTGACAGTCTGCTTGAAACCATGAAGAAACTAATCAAGGAACGTCAAGGAACGTCAAGGTGGTCACTAGGTGTTTTTGGGTTGGTTTTGAGCCCTTGAGGAGGTTTCAGTATCACGTCGGTCAAAGCCTGTAATGGGGTTTCTGTCCAGTATTGATGGAAAATGGACGTGAGGAGTAAAATGTTCTGAATTCGTCTGCATTCCTCTTCCTCCCATAATTGGTTTCACTCTCTCTCTCTGAAACCAGAAAACTCTGTTTTCTCCTTCAATAAGTGTGCTACTGTTCCACTCAGGCTTCTGGTTACTTTTTCTTTCCTGTCCACTTTCTCTGGCTTGCTTTAACGTCTCAGCCTTCTTGCCTGCTGTCTTCCCGGATCCAGATTGCTCTGTTAATTCACCACCTTTTATCGGAAGACTGTTAGGTGGTTTAGGTATGACTGCAGCCCATGAGAAATATTTAAAGTCCTCTCTGTCTGTTTTTAGGGGGTTTTGTTGCCTTGAAGCTCTGTTTAATGGAGCCTGTGCAGATTCCAACTCTTTTCTAGCCTGGTTTGATTTTGGTTTCAAACTTTCTGTTGATGTAATGTTTTCTTCAGTTTGGACGTATTGGTTAGTTTTCTTTAGTGGAGTTGACGTAATTGGAGCTCTGCTTTTCCTATTTTCTGCTGTTTGCTCGACTGTCTCAGCCTTTGAATCACACTGTGTCATTTTTTCTGCCATTTTAAAAATTCTCAGAAAATAAAACTCAGAAAGAAACTACTCCTTGAGAGATGATGTGATCACTCTGAAGTTCGCAACCTTCTGAGATCAAAGGCTAAACACGTGTATGTAATAGATAGTAAGCGTGGGCGGTGCTTTGTGATGTCATAAAGGCTTATTCCTTTGATGATCCACTGCCCACACGAGTGAAATTAAGAACTATATGACATCATATCAGTGTCAGAATGGAACAACTATATGACATCATATCAGTGTCAGAATGGAACAACCCCCCCATATATATATATATGTATATATATCTATAGATATATATCTATAGATATATATCTATAGATATATATCTATAGATATAGATAGATATAGATATGATATAATATTAGATATGATATATAGATATGTATATATATATGAGTAAATAACTAAATAGAATTATATTCTAGAGTATATATGCATAAAATCATATAGAGTATATAATCAGATATATCTTATTATCTAAGTATAATAGAATTAATCTATAAGATATAGATAGATATAGATATGTGTATATATATATGTCAGTAAAAATAAACTACAAATAGCAAGGAAGCAAGTTTCCTTCCTGGGCAGAGTTATTACTGCACAAAGCACGAGCATGTCAGGTTCACATAAGCAAAGTATTTTAACACACCCTAAACCTCTTAGAGTGAAAGACATGCTGTCATTTTTGGGCCTTAAAGGTTACAGCAGGAATTACATCCCAGGTTACACCGATCTCACACAGCCCCTCAGAGACCTAATCAGAAAACAGATAGTTTCAGTTCAGATTATTTAGTTAAACGGCGCATATTTACAACAATGTCGTCTCAAGGCACCCCACAAAGGGTCCCACTGATGGTCATTGTTATACTAAAAACCACAAGGATTGAGATACCTCTCTCTGTCAGACAGATTATAACCATTGGAAAAGAGAACTGAGCCGGTTTAGGCTCAGTTATGGTTCAGTTAGGCCTCTGAATGTTTTAACAACTTACAGTGTGGTGGCATATGTGAACTCTCAAAGTTTTACCATGACAGCTCTGAGACAACACAGGATTAGCAAAATCTTGGAGGCACCCAATATAACCTACAGTCACGAGGGAATCAACATGGCGGATGGAATAACACAGGGGCAACCACATCAATGTGAAGAGCTGGTTAGCAGGACAGAAAAGGTAAGACCAGATTTAGAAGCCAGCCCCCTTGAGGGACCACAGGTGAGACAGCTGTTCACAGATGGTTGTTGTTCCCGGCATGAAACAAAAGGACTTAAGGCTGCTTATGCTATAGTGGAACAGCCAGAATCAGGACCGATAACAGTGGAAGCAAGAAGGTTGGAAGGACCCCAATCAGCGCAGAGAGCAGAAGTTATGGCAGTAATAGCTGCACTCAGACTGACAGAGGAGCAGGAAGTGAATGTGTACACAGACTCAGCCTACTCAGCAGGAGCCGTTCATGCGGAACTCTGACAGTGGTTGAGAGCAGCAGTTTTGACAGCTGGAGGAAAACCTATAAAACATGAAGCAGAAATGAAAGAGCTAGCAGAAGCCTTGTTGTTACCAGCAAAAGTAGCAGTGATCAAATGTAAAGGACATGACAGCAGTAACAATAACAACATCCCATTAGCCGATAATCAGCATTGGCTTTAACAAAAACACTGGCGCCGCCCTGGCAGCATGTTAAAGGCTTTTACAGCTGTTCTGACACGCCATGGCACCCTGTTGCAGCCTTGTGGCCAGGGACTTCCACAGAGTGCCAGCGTGTTTTTAAGCATTTATTTATAATTTTCTGTGAGTGACAATTCAGAATAGCCGCTCGTGCTCTATAATAAACCGACTGTTTGTTCAATAAGACTTTGTCATCCTTTCAGCACATCATTTATACATACACATAGTGCTATTTATTTCCCATCTCAAGTAAATACAGCCACCTTTTGTTATGGGTCTAACGCTGTTTATTAAGTAAAAACCAATGAAGACATCATTTAAAAGTAACAGGCTATAACAATCATGATATTCCGTTTGTCGATAATCAACATTGGTTTCCACAAAAACAGCGGCAACTGCCGTGGCAGACTTTTACGACCGGTCTGGCACCAGTGGAGCCGGGGGATTCGCTCCCTCCTTCATGCTGCGGCACTGGCGGCAGCTGCTCCGGCATGCTGTCTTCTGGCAGGCAGGGGCATGCTTCTGCCGGCCACTGCCGCGAATTGAGCTCGGCCCTGCTGTACCAGCCGGACTCATTCGACTACGACCTCAGATCAGACGAGACGACCCGCTGAATTTAAGCATATTACTAAGCGGAGGAAAAGAAACTAACAAGGATTCCCTCAGTAGCGAAGAGGGAAGAGCCAAGCACCGAATAGAAGACCGCTTGCCCTGTGCCGCTCAGGGGCCTGAGTCCTCCTGATTGGGGCTCAGCCCGTGGACGGTGTGAGGCTGGTAACAGCCCCTGTCGCGCCTGGACCTAGCCACTTTCCAGGGCCGTGGACAGAGTGCTCACTGTAGCGGTCCTGACGTGCAAATCGGTCGTCCGACCTGGGTATAGGGGCGAAAGACTAATCGAACCATCTAGTAGCTGGTTCCTTCCGAAGTTTCCCTCAGGATAGCTGGCGCTCAGCCTCGCAGTTTTATCTGGTAAAGCGAATGATTAGAGGTCTTGGGGCCGAAACGATCTCAACCTATTCTCAAACTTTAAATGGGTAAGAAGCCCGGCTCGCTGGCTTGGAGCCGGGCGTGGAATGCGAGCTGCCCAGTGGGCCACTTTTGGTAAGCAGAACTGGCGCTGCGGGATGAACCGAACGCCGGGTTAAGGCGCCCGATGCCGACGCTCATCAGACCCCAGAAAAGGTGTTGGTTGATATAGACAGCAGGACGGTGGCCATGGAAGTCGGAATCCGCTAAGGAGTGTGCAATGATAGAAATCCGCCCCCTCATTTGGACATAAGAACATTAAATAAAAAGAGCTTAAAATGAAAAACGGGGTTAAAAAGTAAAAGTCACTGAAATACGTAAAGTAGCTTTACAAAATAAAATTGTCACAAAATAAAACTGCATTATGAAATAAAAAAATAAATCTTTAAGTTAATTAAATAAATCTTTAAGTAAATTAAATAAATCCTAAAATGAATTAAATAAAATAAGATGAAAATTTATTTTAACCTAATTATTTTGTTTCATTTCATGGGGATATTTATTTAATTCATGCAATATTTATGAATAATTTATCAATAGCAGTATTTATTTATTTAATTTTGAATGAAACGGCTCTCCATAATCAACTGCATTGAACAGGCTAAACACAAAACAGAAAAGATTAAAATAATAGTCAGAGGAGCAGAAACGTTCTTAGGGTTTAAAGAAGGATCTCTGGAAAACAGTAATAAAAAGCTGGACACAGATGGGAGGCAAGGAGGAACCCCAGCTGATAGAAACACATGATAATATTACAGTGGAATGAAAGAAGCTTAACTGCTAATGAACAGGAATTTAAAGGGCATATAGATGGAATTGATGAAAAAACAGAAATTATATGTATACAGGAGACATGGTTAAAGCCAAACCTAGATTTTGTGTTTAAAGGGTACAATAGTATCAGAAGGGAGAGACTAGAAGGAAGTGGAGGAGGATGTGGTATATTTATAAAAGAAGGAATACAATATCAGATATTAGGAAAAGGTAAAGAGCGTTGGTTACGTACTGTAACCCCAGATTCAATGAGTATAGGCGCAGCCCTTTAAGGCTATCGCTAGTGGGTTAAAGGTGAATCATGATGTAGTCTATGCCTCACTGGGTCCATCCAGACCACAACTGAAGCATCTACTCGCATAAAATGAAACCAAACTCAGCCTTCTGAATGCGTCATGAAGCACTCCAAGCGTCCTGCGCATTACAAAGAACAGAGAAGAATATCTCTGGTCAGGGAAAGGCTGAGATAACAGACCTGCTGCTGTAAATAGGAAAACATAAGCCTTTCAAATGATCAGCAGAAAATCAGAACTGGTTTGGTAGTCTGAGCAGAGACTACCAGACCCCCCAAACATTCAGGGTGTTTGTCCCCCCCCCACACACAGACACACAAAAACCCTACTAGACTGGGCTCCAGGTGTAGTTACGGTTCCTTCCAAAGTATTCATACCCATTGAATTTTTCCATATTGTCACATTACAACAACAAACATAAATATATTTTATATGAAAGACCAACACAAAGTGGTATACAATAGTGAAGTGGAAAGAAAATTATACATGATTTAAATTTTTTTTACAAAGAATAAACTGAAAAGGTTGGTGTGCAAAAGTATTCAGCCCCCTTTACTCCGAGTGCAACCAATTGCCTTAAGACGTTGCCTGATAATTGCCAGTGACTAAATAGAGTCCACCTGTGTGTAATCTAATCTCAGTACAAATACAGCTGCTCTGTGACGGCCTCAGAGGTTGGTTAAGAGAATATTGGGGAGAAACAGCATCATGAAGTCCAAGGAACACACCAGATAGGTCAGGGATAAAGTTGTGGAGAAGTTTAAAGCAGACTTAGGCTATAAAAAGATTCCCCAAGCTTTGAACATCTCACGGAGCACTGTTCAATCCATCATACGGAAATGGAAAGAGTATGGCACAACTGTAAACCTACCAGACAAGGCCGTCCACCTAAACCTACAGGCCGAACAAGAAGAACACTGAACAGAGATGCAGCGAAGAGGTAAGGTAAGCTAAGGTAAGTTTATCTATATAGTGCTTTTCAGTAATGAGACACTCAAAGCGCTGTACATACAAATACAACACATTCACAAAGAAAATAAACACAGATACAGAAAAACTAATCAAATGATACTACAATCTTTCTAATAAATCAAAAAATCTATGAATCCTTCTGAGAAATCTAACAATCTCTGGCCAACATTACAATGATACAGATAACATTAATAATCCTTTGGGTTTTACTGGTAAGAGCTGGTTCTAAACCAACCTTTCTAAAGAGGTAATTATATCATTAAGTCCTCTATGTAGGGGAAAGCATCTTGTGCTAAGAGAGAATAATCCTTGAGTTCGCTGGTATAATCCAGTTGTAGTACTAAGGAAGCTAAGTCCTGGTGTAAAAACAGCTTTTGTTAAAAAATTTTTAAGAAACTAGTATTATTTTCCTTTCACTGGTAAATCTAGAAATCTATGAAAAGGAGCTAAAAATCTATGAAAAGGAGAAGAAATGAAGAAATGAAATCCACATTTAGGTAAAAAATAAGGAGCATGGGAAAGAAACACACATAAGCAAAGATTTTGCAGGGGCATGGTTGACTCGTGAGGGTGCCAATATTTAAGTATGATCATGTGTGCAAAGAATTAGACTGTCAACACTGACGAAGGTGCCATTGTCCTTGAAAAAGAGATAGAAGTTTTATCAAACAGCCATACAGTTCAGTTCACAGATGAGGGGGGTTGCTGGGGCAGAGCGTCGTATTTACAGAACATCCAGGAGAAATGTTTTGATAAGAAGCCTGTGAAGGTCATCTTGGGGCGCCTAATTAGACAAACAATAAATGTTTCGGTTCAGGCCGGCTGGGATTTTCCGCCTGCCTTCAAAGTCTTACTGGAATTTCTCAATTTCAAATCCAAATAGCCAAATTTCTGGTACTTCCGTAGATCTTGAGCTTACAACTTTCTCCAAGATTAAATCATATCACCTCTAAGTCCAGGAAACGCAGCCAGCCTGCGATTCTGGATCGCGTCCAGCTTGCGATTCTGAGTGCTGAGAGCTGTAAAGATCCCTTCAAACATCCAGGCAGCTTTGGAGTGCTTTACAGCTGCCGATGTTTTACAAATCTTTCGATAAGCCAGGTAACCGCCAACTCCAAAAAGCAGAAATCCTGTTATCAGAAATCCAATTATGTACAAATCTTCCACGTCCTCGACTGACATTGTTGTCAGGCACACAATCTTCCACTGCCAGGAATCCATTGCGTATCCGGAGAAGAACATCCAGTCTGGATAAGAGGGTTCCCTTTTACCCTGTCTTCCCGTCGAGAAATTTGATCGATTGCGTTGAGAGACCAGCTGACCAAATCCATAATGAAAATTAGGAGGATATGCGAACAGAGGCTCTAAGAAAAACATAGACAAAAAGCTGAAGCAGGGCAAAAAATGGGGGAGGATCAAGGAGAGAGTGGAAAAGCGTCTGACCCCACCGAGAGCAGAAAGAAAAGACCTTGTGACAATTTATTGGGCCTGAATGTTACAAAGGACAGAAAACTCATACTCCGGAACAATGGGTAATGCTATTTAAGTTTGTCGCCGATGGACAGAAAAAGAAGAAGGTGAAGGATAAAAATAACGATGGCGGCTGCTTGCACAGGTTGCTTGTACCATAGGCCCATACTACCCCCTATGCCCCTCAATGCAGTGAGTACTTTGTAAAAGTTCATTTAGGGGTTGAAGTGTGCAGGTTACAAGCATGCAAAATTGGAGAATTGGGACAGAAGGGGTTACATCATCAACTTGCACCTCTCCGCCATAACTGCAAGATCAAAAAGTAATGAATGCGGGTTACCTGCCACCCCTGCCCTCCACTCCCAATAAAAAATAAACAAATCATTTTCATTTTAACATTTGGAGGCTAAAAAAAATATTCTAAACAACACACATACAGGTTCTGTACATTATAGACATTTTTCTGGCAAGAAAAAAAGCACAAAAATCCTTGAAAAAGGATGGTTTTGCACAGTTTTTCCTTGCGTTGCCACTCTGTAATTGCATTGTTTTCAGCTTGGTGCAGTCTTAGTTTGTGAAGCACAGAAACAACCAGTCAGCGCATAGTGATGGTTTTTGTTGACGTTGTAATCTTTAAAGGGCTGGAAACGCCGATAACAAACGGAGGAAAATCAACGCAGCCTTCAAATACATTTGGCCTGAGTGCAGTGCTCCCTAGAGCAACCTGTGGCCTTTTATTGACATTTGTGCCCACCTGTGTACATCTCCTCCCACAACAGGAAGTCAACAAGATCATCAACAATAAAATTCAAGAGTTATCAATTTCACAGTGTGTTTCCTGAATGTGCTCACCTAGACCACACAAATCTTCAGCTCCAATATCAGCCCAGACAAACTGATTAACAGAGGGCAACTTGACAGCTTGCCTGGACACAGACTGGCGAATGAAACGCTCAGCTGATCTGACAGCCTTCAAAGTCCCCACAGATGGAATCATTAGCCCCCCTTTGTTTTTTTAGTTTGAGTAAGTGGTCCCAGCTAGCAAACAGGTCTGGGACAGATCTGTTTGCTCCATTCTGCTAATGATGTTTCTTGCTGTGATTTATCTATTTCATTCATTTCTGATGGTAATGGGAAAGGTCTTCCATGCACTATTTCAAATGGGGTAAGACCTGCTTGATTTGGAGTTATTCTCATCCATCATTTAACTAACGAAAGACATTCAGGCCACGGCCGTCCTGTCTCCTCAACCGTCTTTCTTAATCTGTTCTTTATTGTTCCATTTGTTCTTTCAACGAGACCTGCACTCTGTGGGTGATAAGCACAGTGATATTTTAACTGAAATCCCAAAACCTTGGAGCATAATTCTATGACATTGTTTACAAAATGAGTCCCATTATCTGACCTGATGATTTGAGGAATGCCATAAGTTGGAAAGAAGTGTGCTACCAGGTTTTTTGCTACTGTGAGCGCATCACAGTGTTTTGCTGGGTATATTTCCACCCATTTAGAAAACGCATCTATCATCACTAGGCAATATTTTGTTCCCTGCAACCATGATAGTTCAATGAAATCCATATGTATGGTATGGAATGGATGTGCAGCTGTTGGGAATTGCCCTCTTTTGGGTCTCATGTTCCCCTGGGGGTTATGTTTACAACAGATTACGCACGATCTACAAAAGTTTTTTGCATAATCGGAAAAATGTATTGTATAGAAATGATGATTTACTAAATATAACATCCCCCGTGTTGACGCATGCGTAGATCCGTGCGTCACAAGTGCTGCTGTTTTATATACATTTTTTGGTAGTATTGGTTTGCCTTCTATATGATAAGTATAATTTGTTTTAGTTGTGCCTCTGTTAAGCCGTGATTTGACTTCAGCAGCTGGGGCTGATTGCTGTGACTCCCGCATCACGTCTGTGTCTATAAATAGTAAGTCTGACATTTTTAGTGTGAGTGGCAGTTTCGATGCAGACTTTGCTGTGACATCTGCGAAGTTGTTCCCCCTTGTTTCCGTAGTTTCATCTGATTGATGAGCTTTGCATTTACAGAGTGCTATTTTCTCTGGCAGTTGTATTGCTGATAATAATCTTTTCAACAAGTTAAAATGTGTTAGCTCTGTCCCTGATGATGATTTAAAACCTCTATTTTGCCAAATTTTAGCATGGTGGTGTACTGATCTAAACACATACTGGCTGTCTGTGAAAATGGTAAGTATTTTCCCTTCATGCAATTCACAAGCTCTTACTACAGCATACAGTTCTGCTGTCTGTGCAGAGCACGTGTGAGGTAAGGCTTGTGCTTCTATGACTGCGGTTTCTGTGGTTACTGCATAACCAACTCTATTTTTCCCAAACTCATCTTTAGAAGCTGAACCATCTACGAAGATAATTTGTGAGTTTTGTAGAATAGTTTGAGAGATATCATGTCTTGGTTTTGTATCTTCTTCAACTTTTGTTTTATATGAATGTGGTTCTCCATCTTCTGCTGTTGGTAGCAGAGTCCTTAAATTGAGTGGACCACATCTTTGTAAGGTTATATTTGGCTGTGACAGTAGCAATGAGGTTAAGGCAATGTGTCTTGCATGTGTCAAAAAAGGAAGTGAGGTTTGCAACAACACAAGCGAAACTGAATGAGGAACTTTCAGTGTGAGTGGATGGCACAACACTATTTCTGCGGTTTGCTTTACAGCCTCTCCAGCCGTCGTGCACGCTTGAAGACAGACTGGGAACCCTGCAGCCACAGGGTCCAGTTTCTTACAATAAAATGCTAATGGTCTGTCTGTGTTTAGATCCAAAAGGTTGTGTCAATACAGCTTTCATGTAGCCTTTGCATGCATCTACACAAAGTGTAAATGGTTGACTGTAATCTGGCAATGCTAATGTAACTGTTGTCTGTAGTAGATTTTTTAAATTAATGAAAGCTATTTCTCCCTCTTCTGTCCAAATGATTTTATCCTTTAATGTCATTTCCTTTCCATAGATCATTGAATGTAAAGGTTGGACAATAGCCGTATAATCAGGCAGCCATTCTCTGCAAAAGTTACAAAGTCCTAAAAAGGACATCATCTGTTGTTTTGTTGTTGGTTTTGGAGCTTCCTGTATTGCTGCTTTTCTGCTATTTAACAGGGCGCGACCACTTTGTGAAAGAGTGTGGCCTAGGTATACCACTTCCTCTTTGCAGAACTGCAGCTTATTTTTAGACGTCTTGTGACCTGTCTGATGTAAATGTTTTAATACTGTTATTGTTGCCTCTTCACAATGCTGTTGTGTGTCAGAGGCCACCAAAATGTCATCCACATATAACAGAACTTGACTGTGTTCTGGTATCATGCAGGTACTCATGGAATATCTTAGTGCTTGTGTGTACACGTGTCTGCTTTCACTAAACCCTTGTGGAAGACGAGTGTACATGTATTTTTTGCCTTTAAACTGAAATCCAAACAAGTGTTGAGATTCTTCATGCAATGGTACTGTGAAAAATGCATCACTTAAATCCACTACTGAGAAATATTTTTTGTCTGGAGTTCAGGAGTGTAACAATTGTTGTAGAAAAATTGTATTTTCTGAAGAAAGAGAACGATGATAACGATTCAAGCAGCTTTATTAATTTAGCCTTAAGGGAGACAGATCTTTCAGCATCAGACGTATTACTGAGCAGTGCCGAGACCAAATCTGATGGGACAAATGCTGACCCCTCCTTATATAAGTTTGGCAAAAACCCCATTTGGTCTGGCACCCCCCTCTAGGAGAAACAGATGTGAGAAATCAACCTAACTTTCTCGCAGACATCTCGGCTCCTCTACAACAAATTGTATGTTGGATCAGCAGAGGTTCCAGGGACAGGAAGGGAGACAAAACACCTTTTGTGTTCAGACACATTTCCCCTTCGGCTTGTAAATGCCTTGGGAAGACCACCCAGAGGGGGCAGAAAGGAAGGTGAAAGCTATTGTCATTTCAAATTTGGTCATCACCTCAGAAGCACAAAAGGAATTTAAATTTTAACATCACACAATGTATGTGGCTTTGGGACTTCAGGAGCAGCATGCTCTACTATGTCATTAATGGGCCTGAGATCTTGGACCATTCTCCATTTTCCTGTATTAGCTTTCTGTACAGGAAAAATAAGTGTGTTGCATGTTGCATCAGGTGCTTCCTTTAATATTGCTGATTTTAGCATCTCTTGTATAACTGGCTTAATTCCTTCCTCAGCTTCTGGTTTCAGGGGGTATTGGCGAACTAATGGGCGTTTTTCTGATATTAGCTTTACCTTATATGGAGGGAAACCTTTTATTAGCCCTACATCAGTTGATGATTGTGACCATAGGTCTGATGGCACAGCTGCTAAAGCAGGGTGCATTTCAACTTCCCTGTCTTCTGCTAGGCCATGAATGGGTCACTTATTATCATCTGAGAGTTTGGATCCACTCTGACTGTCCATCCTAGAGTAAGTTTTAGTATCCCTGTCCTGTGATCTATTTTCCAGTCAGAAGCTTCAAGAGCTTCATATTTCACTCTTTGTGAGCGTTGCACAAAGTCTCCTGATTCTTTCCAGTGCCCTCCCAGGGGTTTAGTTAATGATAAATGAAAATCTGTATCATATTTATGATCAGGACCTGGAGAGCTTTTATATCTCATGGTCACATGCAATTCAGAATCTGACATGTATTGTGCTTCTTTAAATGTTTGTTTTTCTCTTGTTTTTCTTAGCAACTCTCTTGCTGTTGGTGAAGCCCCCAAATCTAATGACCAGTAGTAATGGAGTTGTGTAGGACTATACACAACATGAGTTCCCTCCTCTACTACTGCTTTCATGCCAGCTTCTGTGGATACTATGTTGATGTGTAATTTGTGCATAATATCTCTTCCTAATAGATTAACAGGACATTTTGAACTTATCAAAACTGTGACTGGCAACCTGAGATAGTGTATCTCTGACATGCCGGCTGCTGATCTGACATGTAGAGCTGTGTCTAAATATTTTACTTTAGGTGGGGGTTCAGTTAATACTGTTCTGCACGCACCAGTGTCACATAGACAGTGGTATATTTTGTTGTTTATCATTATGTTTTTGTAGGGCAGGTCTTGTGTTTTGTAGAAAGCTATTAGTTCCAATGCTGCTTGTATGTCCACTTCCTCAATTTTGGCTACGTCAGCCTCATGAGTTGAGGAAGGTGGGGGCTGTGGCTTTAGTTGTCAATTTTGTGTCGAGTTGGGGTTATACACCCGTTTCTCTCTACAGTCTCTTTTGAGATGTCCAGGCTTGCCACAGTTCCAGCAGGTGTCATCACCTTGATTGTAACCGTGCAGGTTAGTTCTGCATTCCCTTGCATAATGCCCCATTTTACCACACCTCGAACAGACATTGTTTCAATTGTGGCTTTGTTGCGGGCCTCCTCTTCTTCCCCCACGGCCTCTAAATCCTCCTTGTCCTCTGTTTCTGTTTGTATCTGAAATGCGCACTGCTATTAAGCCATCCTGCACCACAAATGTATCAGTCTTCTTATTTTGCTGAGTTCTGTGGGCATGTTGAGCGTACTCGAGTGCTTGGGTGACAGTTCTTGTATTTTGATGCACCCAATGTTTATCTATGTATTTTCTTAGTTCTGATTTTAATCCTTGAATAAATGCTCTCTTTAACTGCTGTTGGTATACACTATTGGCGTCATTATCAGGTTGTATAGCTGAATTTGCTCTGAAAACTGCTCTCATTTTGTCTAAGAAATCTTGTGGATCTTCCTCATCTTTTTGTCTACACTGGAAGATTTTTCCATAATCAGCAGGTTGCCTGTATTGATTTCTGATTCTTTCATACAGTGGGTTTAAGGTATCCTGCAGCTCAGTGCAACCAGGACCATCGGGAGGAAGTGTGTCTCCATTACCGTCATTTCCGGTGAAATCACCACACACTCTACACCATTTATGCCCAAATATTTGAGCCAAACATTGTAACATTTCTCTTCCGTTTAAATGGAAGCTGTCTTTTAACTTGTTTAATGCTGCCAGAAATTCATCTGTTCCGTGTTCTATAGGTGGGATGCCCTTTAACGCGGCAGATTTGTCCTCCTGAGTCCAGGGCCTGTACACAAGGATTGTCCATGCCTCGGGATGTTGAGCATCTCCTGGAAGCCTCAGATTAGCCACTTCTACTAGAGGAAATGTGTCCTCTTCTAAATTTTTACCAGAAGGATGAAACTTATGTTCATAGGCTTTTAATTCCTGACTGGGGTGAAGGGATTCTGTTTTAGATTCAACTGTGTTTTTTCTATTCTTACTTCTTGTTTGGACTCCGTCCCAACTGTGAGAAAGTGGGGACCAGAGGGAAGGCCCTGCGGAATTATTTCCCTCCCCTGTTGTAAATGGGTTATTAGTAACTGGCCCCTGTTGTATTCTTACGGGGGTTTGAAAATTCACTCCTCTCGCAGCCCCTCCCGCTTGTGGTGCAAGTGGGGCGGCAGGAGGCTGTAAATTAGGTTGCGGCTGAGGCTGAGGCTGTCTGTGGGCAGCGACTGTTTCCTCATCGGGCTTATTAACGCTGCGGCCAGCTTCTGTCTGCGTTTCTTCCCTTTATCTTGTCTCTGCATGTCTCTTAATCTACTTTGCTCCAAACATTTGTCTGAAAGTTTATACTCTATCTTTCTAAGTTCCTTTTTACGCAGGTTCTTGGTTTGCATGATTTCTAATTTTAAATCTGCCTGTAGCTTTAGAATATCTTTTGCGGCTAACCTGCCTGAGAACCCATGCTTCTCATTCCATCTGTGGCAAATTTTCCCTGCTCCTTCTACATAATTCTCCATAAACTTTACATCACCCTCCAACAACTTACTTTGTTCCTTCCCCCTAATTTATTTTTACTTTAAACAGACTATGAAATATTTCCCAGACAGAAATTCACTGGCATGAGATTCAAGGAGAGGACATTAACATGCCCTTCTACTGCAACTAGTTTACAGCGGTGTTAATTTTCTGGGATGGAACCCGACCTTTTTCTCCAAAAATCACCAGTACGTCTTTCTGATCAGGGCAAAGAAAAACACAGGACTAGCAGAATCTTCCTATGATTCTTTTAAAAGCTTAGTCCTCTAATCACACACAACACTCACACAGACAGTAAATTGCGGCCGACTGTCCTATTTTATTATTTATCTATTTAGACACGGTTGATTTCAGCCAACTCTAACCTATTTTATTCCCTTATAGTGGTACCACCCAGTCGTCTTTAGGATCTCCTTTCAGCGAGATCTACCAAATTTAACAGTCCCCTTTTCCAGGCGGAACAAAACCCGATCCAATTACTGACCCCTTTTGTGGCGGGTCACTACCTGCGACTGTTAATCACTTTCTTAAAACACATTTATCTTTAAAACAAAATGTCTCACCTCTGAGCTGACTTCTAGGTGACTCTTTTGGACCCCAAGAGTCACCCAGCTTCGAGCGAAGCTATAACCCACCGGCCTGATGCGAATTCACACACCGGGGCTTTCAGCCACTGTCCTGGGGCGGCCGTACGGTAGCGCTTCCTTGGCGTCAGGCAGTCCCCGGGATCCTTAGGTCGCTGTAAAAGATAGATAATCTTATTAAACAATCCGGCTCGAAGGACCATTTTAAATGATAGAGATATTTATTAAATAGTCAAGCTCAGAGGAACAACACAGAATCTGTTCAATTTCTTGCAAGCAAGGGTAGGCCACACTGCAGTGCAGAACTACAAAGACAGATGCCTTGTCTCCTTTATTTTATAGCACAAACAGTTTGAGTGTGTGTGTGTGTTACAAAGGTGGGAGTGTAAAAAGGAACAGTTGGTTTCCCAAAGATACAGTTGGTTTCGGGGAGTATGCATTCCTTAAAAGGAGATAACAGAACTCAGCCTCGCACAGTCTGCATGCTGAGTTCACATAAAGGACAGACATACATAGTTTACATGAGTGATAAAGAACAAAAATAAGTTTTCCACCCAACAGTAATGTACTGCCCCGAAGGGATAAGTCTCTTTGGAGCCATGAGTACATTTTTTTTTGTTCTTTCTAAAATAGGGCTGAAGATTAATTCACATCTAATATTCTGTTTTTTGGTTAACACTATTCCTAAGTAGTTTACTGTGTCTTTAATTGGAATGTTGCAAATTGAAAGCAGCTCACATTTTTTAATGGCCATTAGTTCACACTTGTTTACATTTAGGTAAAGGCCTGAAGCATCAGAAAATACTTTAATTACTTCAAGAGCCAAACGGACTTCAGAGGAATCCTTTAAGAAGATTGTTGTATCATCAGCCAATTAACTGATGATGATTCTTCTCTCCAGAATTGACATTCCTTCCAACTGGCTATTTCTAATATGATTAGCTAATAGTTGGGTTGACAACAAAAATAAATAAGGGGAAATGGGACAACCTTGTCGTATTCCACGTCTTAAGTCAAATCTTGGGGATGTTCCAGTCTTTAATTTAATTGAACTGTTATGATTCTGGCCCGTCTGCCTGCTCTGCTCTCACTCATGCAATCAACTCATCTGCTTCACCTGTCTGCTGCTGCGCTGCTGCGCAATCACCGTCATGCCACACACCTGTGGAGTTGCAGTTATATACAGCCCTCTGACCGGCAGACGGTGCCAGATTTTCGAAAACATTTGTGAGTAGTTATCCAGCGTACCTTCCTGACTGATCTCGTTCCATGCCCTTGCCTTGCCTTACGGATTATTCCCTCTTGCTTGCTCCTTGTCTGACGGATTGGATTTTGGATTTCGACTCTGTTTTCTGCCTCTGGTTTATGTCTCTGCCTGCCCCTTGTCTGACGCCTCTAGCCCTGGAATTCGACCTTGTTTCTGTCCCTGGATTTACGTCTCAGCCTAGCCACTGGTTTATTCAGCCTGAGCCCGTCTGGCTCTCTAGTCTGCCTGGATTTATTGTCAAGAGGACAATCACAGCTCTGTGTTCCTGTCACAGTGTCAGCTGGTTCCCCGGAGGATTTGGATCAGTCGGCAATCCGACTTCAGTGTGTTGGACGCTTCCTCATTAACTGTCTGGATCTTTTCCTCCTCTGGATTCTGTGCCTCATCACCAGACTGAGAAGGTTAGTGGCTTTATCTAACTCCTTGCAAATCTTTTGTTTTATTCAGCCACTAACTAGTCTCTCTGTTCTTAGTGGGTCCTGGAAGCTGACTGCTGTTCTTCTGCTCTCTGATCCTGAGTTTCTGAATAAACTTTTTTACTTATCACTTTGTGTTTGGCTGAATTTGGGTACTCTGTCTCTGGTCGTGATATGAACTATTTACATTATTATATAAAGTTTTAATCACACTGCAGAAAAGGTTTCCAAAGCTGAATATATTAAGGGTTTTAAAAATAAATTGGTGTTCAATTGAATCGAATGCTTTGTAAAAGTCCAGGAAAAGGATAAAACTTTCATTATTGATCAAATCAGGGTAGTCTAATATGTCAAGCACAAGTCTTATATTATTGGAGATGTGTCTATTTCTTAAAAAGCCTGATTGTGTTTCTTCAATGATATTATCCAAAACTAATTTTAGTCGCTTAGCAAAGATAGTGGCCAGGATTTTATAATCATTATTTAGTAGACTGCTCGGGCGCCAGTTATCAATAAGTAACAAATCCTTCTTTGGTTGAGAGATGAGAGTAATCAATCCTTGAGTTAAAGTGGGAGGAAGGGTGCCTTTAATAATACTTTCATTATATACTGCCAATAAGAAGGGAGCTAGTTCCATAGAGAAGGATTTATAAAACTCTGATAGCAAACCATCAGTTCCAGGTGATTAGTCTTCAAGCTTTCAATTGAATCTAGTACGTCTTTTAAAGTGATAGGACGATCGCAAAATTCTCGGTCATCAGCAGTGATTCCTTTAGTTTCTGTCAGAGAAGTTAGAAATTTGTTAGCATTATTTTCACAATATTTGGAGCTGTATAAATCCTTGTAAAAGCTGGAGCAGAAGTTGGCAATGCTGACTGCCTCATTACACACAGCAATATCTATTAGGAGTTGGTGAATTATAATATTCACTGCTTGAGATTTTTCTAGTCTAAAGAAATATGCTGAATTTTGCTCACCTTTCTCTATCCACTGCTTTCTAGATCTTATATAGGCACCGTCAGCTTTAACTTGGTACAGTTTATCTAGTTTAGTTTGATACTCAAATAGTTCTTCTCTCTCTGTAGGTGATATTTTATCAGGGGAAATAGAAGAGAGGGCAGTTATCTTAGAGATCACCTTTGCTTCATCAGATCGTTTTTTCTTTGCAAGATTGCTGCTATATTTTCTAAAAAATTTGCTTAATTCGAATTTTAGAAGTTCCCATTTCCTACCATATAATTCTTCAGCCTTAGCTTCATTCCACAAAGTTTGTATCAGTTTCTTGACCTCAAGTCTGACCGTCTCATGAGATAAAATAGAACTGTTAAGTTTCCAATATGAAATATGTGGACAGCTGGAGGATGGGGTCAAAAAAATGTTGATCTGAATTGCTTTGTGGTCGGTCAAAGGGGTGGAAAGAATTACAACATTTGTGTTATTTTTCAGATTATTTGAAATTAACCAAAAGTCTATTCTAGATTGTCTGGATCTTGATTTATTGCTCCATGTAAAACTTTGGACAGAAGGGTAATTTTTTCTCCAGATGTCTACCAAATCAAATTTTTGCATGAGTATTTTTAACCTTACAATGGCACTATTGCGCATTCCTGCTGGCCATCTATCTAATGTGTCGTAGTGATTTGTTTAGACTTCAAAGGCGCAACTGTTTACTCTTCAATTTATGCATTTTGACAAAAATTAAGCAGGCTTTGATTGCCTTTTTTCTCTCTGTTGCACAACAGAGCTGAAGGCAATGTGTACAAAGCACAGTCAGATGTCCAGGTTTAACTCTGTGCTGTAGCATAATAAAGTAATATTGTAGAATAAAATTTGTTTAGTAAAAAAAGCATATTCAGCCCAATAATGTTTCTGTGGTCAGCAGCTGAAGTCTGAAGCTCATGTTTTGTTTGCAGATGCGTGGGGAACTTTCAGAGAGCTATCCCTGGAGTTTATCCCTCAATTTATAATTTTAAGAAGGAGGGTTGCTGCTATGTTTGAAAAATGTTTGTAAAACTGGGTTTCTGTTGCAGGACCGTACATCACAGAAGAACTCGTTGGTGCTGGGATGTACCAATACCAACACATTACAAAGATCTGTAAGTACCAGCTTTTTGAAATGAAAAATAATTGTGTATATATATATATTTGTATGTTACAATACCGCCATAATTTTAAAGTGAGAGGAGACCAATCCTTTTCTTCTGATTTGAAGAGCAGCCTAATGGTTTCCAGTGAAAATCTTAAGGTTTGAGATGTCAATGCACATCCACATTAGAGGCTGACATTTTTTCGGGAATCCCACGGGTCACGAGATTCCCATGGGAGACAGCATTAGTAAAGATCACGTGATTGGGACGGTACAGGATAAAAAATGAATGGGAGCAGACGGGAGCGGGAGCTAACCAATAAGAGGGAAAATAAACTAGGATCAGTTGTCTTTGGAAATGTAAAACTGTTCCGAGGCTACTGCACCCTGCTGGCGGTCAGATGCCTCGGAGCTCCTCCGGTACTTGGTCCCCATGAAGCGATCACACACTCTATCTAAAGACTCTTAAAGGAACGACTCTCCACCAGTTTCTAACTTTTAGCTCTTTTTATTCTAAGTTAAGGCAGAGGAATGAGAACAGAGATCAGCGCTGAGGCTCCCGTCTCGGACCGTCGCCGTCTGTTAGAGCATGACCAAGAGCCCCGATAGAAGGTCACATACAGTTTTATATCTGGCACTCCAATGCAATGGATGTGGACTCCCTCAGTGATTATCAGTAGACTATGTGAGACTATGTGTCACCATTGTGGTGTCTATCTGTTAGATTGTGTAGTAGCGGGTGTCCATACTTAATCTAAGTGTGCTGTAGCTTTCTAATCAAACCAGTAATATCAGCTGGTCCACTATCTACCCCAGTGCCCCAGCTTCAGGTCATTTATGACAATCCTTGAGTCATCTGTCCTTGTACTGTATGTCTATGAGCATTCTTATCCTATTGTAACAGGAGGGAAACATTAGAACTTATACTTTACTTCACTACTGCATAAAAGGGAAAAAACAGCTATGAGCCTATTAATAAAGGTTATTCCTAACAAAACTGAGAATTTGTTATAAACTTTAAGAAAAAAAGACTGGGATCTACGCCGCCATTGTGTAGTTTGTTTCCAAGAAGCATATACTATAATGCAAGTCAAACGAACTACACGACCCACAAGCCAACAGTGCTTCTGATCGATGTTTTCCACCTGCGTTCAGAATGGAGGGAGCAAACGCAGGTGGAGAACTGGACGTGGTAAAATTGGATTTGCAACGTTAAGTCAGAAGTAAGGACTTATCTATTAAACTCATAGAGCTGACAGGAAAGTCGCAAATATTACCGAACTTCAGGAGAGTTAAATGCAGCGTTGTTGACACACAGTATGCTGCTTGTTAAACGTGTTTAGTCGTAATCAAGTACAGCAGTGATTAAGGCACACTTGTAAGACAAATTCTGGATTGAATCAGCTGCATCTCTTCATTCGTCAAACAAAAAGTACCATCACGTGTCAAGTCTCATCTGTCCAACAAAATTGCTCGCATGTGCACTAAAGATTTAAGAGCCTTTGCCACAGTAGAGGGGAAAGGTACGGAGCCCGCGAGGTGACATGGGGGGAATTTATTTTTCTTTTGCGTCCCCACGCAATGCTTTTGCGTTCGCTTGCAAAAGTTGTTAATCGCCTTGAGAAAGCTGTACATTTTGGAACAGCAGCACAGATTACAAACTGCTTACAAAACAAACAGCACTGATATGGAATTGATATGATTTATTTGTCATATGCAGGTTAACATGCAGTCAACAATGCGATTAAATGCTTAGGATAAGACGAACTGTTCAAATCACAATAAAAACAAAAGCACTAATGGCGTGCAAAAAAAAGTACACATCATGCAGCAGCAATAAGCAATTAAAGTGTCACAGATGTGGTTTCGTGCAGTATTATTGTCCAGAGTTCAGTAGTTTGACAGGTTGTGGATAATAACTGTCTTTAAGTCTGATTGAAGATCATTTTATTTAAGGCCGATTTCAAAATAAACCTCAATAAATCTCAAAAACGGGTGTAGTGTTTGTTAGATTTTTGCAGTTATCTGGTTTGGAAACTATCCCACAAAGTATTGCGTGAGAACGCAAAAAGTATTGCGAGCGAACACAAAAGTATTGCGTAGGGACGCAAAAGAAAAAAAATTCCCCCATGACCCCTCGCGGGCTCCGTAGAAAGGCTTCATCAAGGGAAGATATTAAATAAATACGTTGTGAAATAGAAAAAAATTGAATGTAGCATTAAATGTACAATTTAATACATCATTAAATATTAATTGTACCACTAATTACATCATGTCGTCTTTAAAATTATACTTAATTATTCAGTGGCACATTTAATTGCATAATAGTTCATTTCATTATATAATGGTACATTTATTGTTTCTAATGATGTATTAAATAAATAAATGGTACCTTTTAATATAATGACACATTTAATGTTACATTTCTTTCATGTCACATTTACTTCACTTATGGGACATTCACAACATTTATTTATTTAATGATGATTTATTGTATTAATTTTGTCCAGTTTGACCCTCCATTCTTGATGCCTGTATAGGAGGTCATGTCATAATTTGAATCAGGTGAGCTGGAGCAAACACACATCTAAAACTTGCAGGGAAGGGGTCCCTGAGGACCAGGGCTGTGAACCATTGAGGGACAGTTTCTAAATTTAATAAACTTAATAAATGAATAAAATACAACTATGTACATTTTGTTTATTTAGCTAAGATAGGCATGGTCTGTTTCCTTGTTTGATATTTTATTATTTCTTCATTATTATTCTTTATACTTTAACTGGCCTTTAGTACAGCTATAAACAGGGACCTAACTGGTTCTTCAAACAAAGAAATTGCCAAAAGACTAAATGAAGAAAACAAAAATGGGAGTGGCACAGGAGTGGGAATCGTTCTAAATGGGAGCGGGATGGGACAGGATTTTTTTTTTATGCTGGCCCGGGATTGGGATGGGACAAGACATTTTTCTGTGGGAGCGGGATGGGACAGGAGAGAAAATCCACTACCGTGTCACCCTCTAGTTGGGACTGAGGCAGTCAGCGGTGCTCTCTGGCGGGACCAGCTTTCAGCTGAGTTGTCTGCCCTGGAAGAGGTACCACCAGAACATGACTACTGTGTGTAGGCAAGTATAATATTATAGATGTGATTAAGTTTTATATATTAGATATTTTTTAGTATAACTAATTGTAATATTTTGTGAGCACAATCTTCTAATTCTGCATATTTCTGATTACATCTTAGTGATGTGGCAGCCGTCAATTCAGCCCTTTAAACCCACTTAATGGATGATACCGTGGACAGCGGAAAGAGGCATCACCAACATCTGCAGACCACCTGTGTGATGCTTCGCTCACCATCCAGAAAGACAAACCACACGTCTCAGTTGCAGCATCCCATCCATGTCTCTGACCTTGTGAAAGATTTAGCCACACCGCCAGAGACTTTCTGTTCAGAAAGAAATCAGTCTTTTCGTACTGTTGAAGAGGTGTTCCAGGAACTGGTCACTCAGGTTGATCCTGCTGTCGCCATTGTAAATACTTGTACATAGTTTTGTTTCTTGTAATTATGATCTGTTTGAATGTTCTTTTTTTTCTGTTTAAAGTGCTGTTTGTAATTTTCATAATAAATTCTGTTTATAACTTTAAATGAAGTTGATGTATTGTTAGTTCAAATGTAAATAACATTAGTGACAAAAACAATTTTGAAATTTATTGGAACACCTTAAAACTTTAAGAAACAATCTGAACAAAGCTTAATATTTCTTTTATAGCAACTTATTTTGGTGACATTCTTTCTAAGATGAAAAACAGTCTGTCCATTCTCTGTGCCCTCTCCACCTCTGCTTTCTCTGTACCTCATGTCCTCCCTGATCATCTCCTCATCTCTGTCCCTCTTTCTTTTCTGAACCCTTCCTGCTGGTTCACTGTCTTCCTTCTCCATCTCCATCTGGTTGCCCACCACTCCGCTTGGCCCTGAAGTGTCCTCAGGGATGGAGGCAATTAAGACAGGAGGCGTTGTGGAAGGCCTCTGTCCCAACACCTCATCCATAAGGACAAACCAGGGCCAAGTAGCAGCAGTGGGCTTTTCACTGACTCTCTCTCCTGACCCTGGATACATGCAATCGTAAAGTTAGAATAAAAAAAGAGTTGACTAAACAGAGAAACCAATAAGACTTTTAGAAATATTTTTTTTATTTGTGTGTGACATGAGAAGTTCTGAACATACTCTAATTTTTTTTTCAAAATTGTCCCACTGCAAGGGTGTGACCTTCCCCTGTTGGCCCATCTTCTCCAGAATTGTCCTACACAAACAAAAAGAAAGAGGGAAAACCAAAAGAAGTATGTTAATCACTGGATGGATATTTATGAAAGTTAGAAAGATAGGAGTTTTTGAAAGAACGTTGTTGTTGTACCTCCAAGCCACGTGGCTGAGTTTTTAGCTCCAGTAAAAAGGTGGTGATCCTCACTCCTGAGCTTAATGAACTGGCCTTTTTTAATTGTACATTTAATTTGAAGAAAATATAAAAATATTTCTATGCAAATGCCTAAAACAAGCTCTTTCAAACTTTTAACTTCTTTACTAAGATTCACTTACATTGGAAAGTGTATTCCTCGTCGGGTGTACCTGGAATCAGAAATTATAATGCTAGCTGAATTATAAATAAACTTTTAAAACATATAGCTCATTTCTTCATCAAAAATGAATATTGAAAAGCTTATTTATTCTCAATCACACTCTCCAGCGATACAGATTGATTACATAAAACTGTCCATTTACAGTACCTTGCGAAAGTACTCAGCCCCCTTGAACTGGTCAACCTCTTGCCACATTTCAGGGTTCAAACATAAAGATATAACATTCTAATTTGTTGTGAAGAATCAACAACAAGTGGGACACAATCGTGAAGTGGAATGAAATTTATTAGATGTGTCAAACTTTTTTAACAAATAAAAAAACTGAAAAGTGGGGTATGCAATATTATTCATCCCCTTTACTTTCAGTGTAGCAAACTCACTCCAGAAGTTCAGTGAGGATCTCTGAATGATCCAATGTTGTCCCAAATGAGTGATGATGATAAATAGAATTCACCTGTGTGTAATCAAGTCTCCGTATAAATGCACCTGCTCTGTGATAGTCTCAGGGTTCTGTTCAAAGCGCAGAGAGCGTCATGAAGACCAAGGAACACACCAGGCAGGTCCGAGATATTGTTTTGGAGAAGTTTAAAGCCGGATTTGGTTACAAAATATTTCCCAAGCTTTAAACATCCCAAGGAGCACTGTGCAAGCAATCATATTAAAATGGAAGGAGTATCAGACCACTGCAAATCTACCAAGACCCGGCCGTCCCTCTAAACTCTCATCTCGAACAAGGAGAAGACTGATCAGAGATGCAGCCAAGAGGCCCATGATCACTCCGGATGAACTGCAGAGATCTACAGCTGAGGTGGGAGAGTCTGTCCATAGGACAACAATCAGTCGTACACTGCACAAATCTGGCCTTTGTGGAAGAGTGGCATGAAGAAAGCCATTTCTCAAAGATATCCATAAAAAGTCTCGTTTAAAGTTTGACACAAGCCACCTGGGAGACACACCAAACATGTGGAAGAAGGTGCTCTGGTCAGATGAAACCAAAATCGAACTGTTTGGCCACAATGCAAAACGATGTGTTTGGCGTAAAAGCAACACAGCTCATCACCCTGAACACACCATCCCCACTGTCAAACATGGTGGTGGCAGCATCATGGTTTGGGCCTGCTTTTCGTCAGGAGGGACAGGGAAGATGGTCAAAATTGATGGGAAGATGGATGGGGCCAAATACAGGACCATTCTGGAAGACAACCTGTTGGAGTCTGCAAGAGACCTGAGACTGGGACGGAGATTTATCTTCCAACAAGACAATGATCCAAAACATAAAGCCAAATCTACAATGGAATGGTTCACAAATAAACGTATCCAGGTGTTGGAATGGCCAAGTCAAAGTCCAGACCTGAATCCAATCGAGAATCTGTGGAAAGAGCTGAAGACTGCTGTTCACGAACGCTCTCCATCCAACCTCACTGAGCTCGAGCTGTTTTGCAAGGAAGAATGGGCAAGAATTTCAGTCTCTTGATGTGCAAAACTGATAGAGACACACCCCAAGCGACTTGCAGCTGTAATTACATCAAAGGGTGGCGCTACAAAGTATTAACGCAAGGGGGCCGAATAATATTGCACGCCCCTCTTTTCAGTTTTTTATTTGTTAAACAAGTTTAACACATCTAATACATTTCATTCCACTTCATGATTGTGTCCCACTTGTTGTTGATTCTTCACAAAAAATTAGAATTTTATATCTTTATGTTTGAAGCCTGAAATGTGGGAAGAGGTTGACCAGTTCAAGGGGGCCGTGTACTTTCGCAAGGCATAGTATTCTACCAGTTACTACGGCGGGAGCGGAAAAGTCCGAACACGACGAAGCACGTTTGAAATTAGGCGATGTCTAGATAAATCAAGCAGATATTTCACGTCTACATAGTTATATTCCCGCACTAAAAACATCCTAGAAGTTAATTTGTGTCACAGAAAGTGTAATTTTTCACAATTTACTCACAGCTTTTGCCGCTATGGTCCGCCACGGCTTCCCCTGTTTGACCAATCCGCTTCGACCTGCAATGAATCATGGGAAATGATGGGCCGCGAAGGATACTCACGACCCATCCTTCAAATCGGGCAAAAGAATGACACATTTGTCGGCCGCATTTGAAGGAGTCTCGGAAGGATTCATGAACTGGGACAGCCTTCGTCGCCGTGCTGTGCTTCAAAAGTCTCGATCGTAAATGAAAACAATGAGCAGAGCCTTCACCACCCTTGGCTAATTTTTAATTTCAAAGTCCCATTCTCAAGCCTAGGTGCTTAATTACATGAACTTCATCAAAACATCCAGCAAAATCAAAAAGAATGAATCTTCTCACTCCACCTAGTATACTAGCAGTGACCATCAGCTAAATATTCTGAATATTAAAAAATGTGACATATGATGTTTGAGGAAGGCCTGATTACAGGTCATTATTTCCATAGTTTCAGAATACCCAAAGAAAATTTCAAAAATGGTCTAATCTGTGGAGATGTAAAATTTCACAAAAGAATCAACACCATACTTTCAGACAGGTTTTCAGAATGTGATCTTAAGGAACTATGCACCATTTATATAAACAAAGTACAACGTCTCTTTCGCTTTGTCACTAAGTCCTCACTGGAGGTATGAGCTACCCTTTTTCCCATGAGTGCTAAAACTTTTGTAATTCATTCTGACATTCCCCTCTTCTGGCGCAGGGTCCAACCCATGCGACAATCCAGCAAAAAGTTTAAAAAACTTCTAGTCACTTTAGGAGCGGGCGGTCTGATCACTGAGTTAAAACAATCAAACAGAACTCAGAAATATTCTCTCTCAAACTGCCCTCACGGCAGGGAACTATTATTCTTCAAAAAGCGCACAGAATAATCTTCATTGAAATTCCAGAAGTCACCCTGCCCTCAGTTCCTACAGGGCGGTTTTTATACAGATACTCAACATTGGTGTGTATTGGGTCCTGTTGACCAATTGAAATCATTCATTTACGTAATACATCTGGCATCCACAACATTGCTCTCTCTCTGGCTACATCTGGAAGACATCAGATTGGCGTACGTGACAGTTTTACAATAACAATTTCATCACTTATCTGGATGCAGACCCTCAGCTGCCAGGTCAAGTTGACCTGGCAACACTTTAGGGATGTCAAAACTTTCCCAGCTGGCAAGGGTCAGAATATCACAAGATTTCCTGCAATAACAAGCCCATTAGTTTTCCCTCTCGTCAAGGACTTTTCTCTAATGCAATCTGCTCTCCAGACAGTCAGGCGCTTGCAAGAACAATCCTTCACAAAATTCATCTTGTAATGGTAGAAACAATAATAACACTTTTCGATCTAGTCAAAGCAGAGCTTTATGCCTCCACACCACCAGGATCACATTACATAAAACCACAGAAATGAATTCTGACAAAACTATGTGTTACTATGAAATTACCAAAAGCAACATAAATAAATAAAATCCAGATGTTTCTAACTGTAATTAAATTCCATTAACAACAAAACGCAAACTTCAGTTGTTGTGCAATTCATCAATGTCTCACTTAGAAATAAGTCACATATCATCCTGATTTGTCTTGTATGAAGATAAGTATTAGATTAATGGACATCTAATGTAATTTTGATGCATAAACTCTACAAATTTAATCTAATAAATAATTCTCACCAAATATGAAGTCATGACTCAGATTCTTTATCAAAAATATTCCTTACTTTTAGCATATCTTAAACTGTCAGCTAGCTTAATGGCACCAGGGAAAACTTTCAACCTAATAAATCACCAATGATCCTTCATGCAAAACTAATTCTTCAAATTAGTTTAAACTATTTCATTAACCTTTTAATAGTAAAACACATAAATCTAAATGTCATGCTACATCCTTAATTATTATACAAAAAAAAAACATGTTAAGGCAACAATCACTACAAGCCTTTCAATTCAATTCAATTCAGTTTATTTATATAGCGCCAATTCACAACACATGTTGTCTCAAGGCACTTCACAAAAGTCAGGTACATACATTCCAATTAATCTTAATCATTGAACAGTGCAGCCAGATTCTGTTATTTATTCAAATTGTATAAAAAGTTTTTCTGTTCAAGGAAACCAGCAGATTGCATCCAGTCAGTGACTTGCAGCATTCACTCCTCCTGGATGAGCATGTAGAGACAGTGGACAGTCACTGGCGTTGACTTTGCAGCAATCCCTCATACTGAGCATGCATGTAGCGACAGTGGAGAGGAAAAACTCCCTTTTAACAGGAAGAAACCTCCACAGACAGAACCAGGCTCAGTGTGAGCGGCCATCTGCCACGACCGAACTGGGGGTTAGAGAGAACAGAGCAGAGACACAAAGAGAACAAAGAAGCACTGATCCAGGAGTACTTTCTATGGGAAGGAAAAGTAAATGTTAATGGATGTAGCTCCTTTAGTCGTTTCACCTAGAAAGAAGGAACAGATAAACTCTGAGCCAGTTTTCAAGGTTAGAGTCTGAAAGAGAGCACATAGAGTTAGTTACAGAAAGCTCAGTCAATTGCCATGTCTAGGAGAGAGAAAGGGTTAAACACTGAAAGACAGGGCCAAGTGGATCATCGGTAGAGGGTGAGCATTAAGTTGTTGCCAGCAGAAGCTTGGACGATGCCCCTCTCCTGAAAGGTGTTACAGGTAGACACAGAGTCAGGCCAGGTGTAGCTTCTAGGAGGAGAAAAGAGAGAGAACAAAGTTAAAAACTGAAATAACAGCAAATAGTACAAAATTGAAGAGTAGTGTGAGAAAGTAGCGAAGAGGGTGAAAGTGGTCATTATGTCCTCCAGCAGCCTAAGCCTATAGCAGCATAACTACAGAGATAGCTCAGGACAACTTAAGCCACTCTAACTATAAGCTTTATCAAAAAGGAAAGTTTTAAGCCTAGCCTTAAAAGTAGACAGTTTGTCCATTTAGAGCCCACTGATGGCCATTGTTATACTAAAAACCACAAGGATTGGGATACCTCTCTCTGTCAGATTGACCATAACCATTGGAGTAGAGAGGGGGTCATACAGGTAGCAGAAATGGAGGGTGTGTTTGCACCTCAACCATAACTGAGCCAGTTTAGGCTAAACCTGACTCCCCCTTACTCCATCCAACAAGGGGAGAAGAAGACGGAGCTAAAATAAGGAACATAGCGCAGGATTTTGATCTGCTGTACTGCTGCATTAAACAATGATGCTAGCTTTCTGCAGAGATTGAAGGATTGGGTAAATATCCCCAGACCTGTTAGTGTATTATTTCTACTTGGACAATAATCAGTAAAAAAAAAAAATACTAGTTCACAGCTCCTAATTTACCTCAGATCATATTTTCTCCTAAGCCATAAGAAGCTTCAGACAAACATTATGCTAAAAAAAAAACCAAGCCTAAAAACAAAAACCTGATCTGTTTTAAAATAAAGAAAAAGCATGCTTAAAAAAAATGGTACTGTGGTGGGAAATAATTCCACAGTCCTGAAGGCCTTTTCTATGCAGAGTCTTTTAGGGAACATCAGATTAGTTTAATTTTTGTGTGGGACCACTGTCCAATCAGATTCTTTTACCTTCAAAAAAAACCCAATTCTTTCCATTCTCATTTTAAAGGTTTGTTTTGCCAAGGAGAATGTGTTTAACTAAACCAATTACTCTTAAAAGTTTCAGCTGGGGATATCTTAGAAAACAACAAGTGTTTGAATATTTCTATGCAACACAGAACTGATTAGATTTCCTTTCCTTCCCCAGAGGAAAAAATAAACTGCAGAACCAAGCCTTTCATAGTTTTTGTCAGGACCTGATATAAGGTACAGTTTAAATCAACACGCTGCATGAATCAGAAGAGGGAAGAAAACAAACTAATATAACCTCTTCCCAGCAGCGGCTGTGAAAAACAATGAATTTGTACCTTCCATAAGCGTAAGTTAGCACTTGCGGACAAAAACTGCACCCCACTGTAAGTACTGTGTCAGAGACTGTATAAGGACCATCTGCAGTAGAACTAAGCCTGTTTTAATGAGGTCTCTACCCATTAGATTTATGGGATACAAACTCTGACAACAAAAAACAATATGAAGGAAGAAGCCCATCAGGTGTTACGCATGATGAGTTTTAAAAATGTTCCTTCATGAGATCTGTCCTGAAAATAACATAGAAACACATGATTACTGCTGAGTTTTGAAAATGTAACTCTTTCTCTGCTTTTTAAATAACTTTTAATAACTAGAATAATTCACCCTGAATATTCCACGATGAAAAATAACTTGCTTCTCTAAAAAATATTAACTGGAAAGTATCAAATGAGCTAAGTTATCACCCTTTTGAAGATACTTTTCTAACCCTAAAATAATATTTTAACCCGCTATATCTGTCAACGTCAAGCAAGCGTCACATGAGCAGCGGTTAATAAGCGTTCTTCGTTGCAGAAAATAGGAAAAGATTTATGCAAATGTGTGTGTTTGTACATTACCCCCATCAGTTTCTTAATCGCTCTGTCGATCGCTCGACTGTCATGGCACACAGTCCTCTATCAGTCCAAAAAAAAACCCAGGCCCTTTCCAGGTGTGTTGGTGGGACATTCACTCCTTCCTTGTCCACTTTAACTTCTCCAGAGAAAGAACTTTGCTCCGGCCTGTTTCTCTTCTTCTGCCCGCATAAGATGTGCTTTCAATATAAATCCAGTGTATTGCTCTTCTGGCTCTGGCAAACAGCATGGATCGTTGTCCATCTCAGTGGGTTTGGGGCCAGACTTCTTCTGAGTTTCGTTCTGGTGGAAACTCTCAGTCATTTGCAGCAAGCAGACAGGCAGACAGGCAGCAGACCCTCTCTCTTTCAGGCCATGCTGAAGAAGTGTCTCTGGTGGAGTAGCCATAGGAAGGGCAGGTTTCTAAAGTCCAGACTCAAAAACGCAGATGTTGCACTCAAATCCCATATATGTGTATATGTGTGTGTGAGAGACAGAAGAAAAGTTTAGTATAGGTTCAGATTTTGCACACAGAAATATTATCAGTCAGTCAGTTGTCCTGTCACTTCCTTCCAGAACATGGACTATACTCCTTTCTAAAACAACTTCTTTTCCCATCTCTAATGTCCCTTTTCACTTTTACCTTCTTTTCCAATTGATCGCAGCATTTAAGACAAACGAAACTTCCTGCAGTAAAGTTTTAACTCTTTAACCCCTTATTTGATGCACTGCTTTTTAATCTTTTTCTTATGCTTTATTTTTTTCCTCATCTCAGTCCATCAACTGTTTCACTTTAAACTATTTAAACTATTTAATTTAACTTTTTAACCTATTAACACTCAAACTTCACCCTGTGGAAAACCAAACTTATCTTCCCAAATTAAAGCACATTTACACAATCATCCCCACCTTTTCCTTTCATTATTTTACAAATCGCAGAGTTTGGAGAAGGACCCACCCCTGATGCCTTTGATTCCGGAACCCATTTAGCTATAGCCTCTTTACCTGTTCAGTGGCACGTCTGCCCACTGGCTTTTCTCCTTTCTAAGGTGTAGAAAATTGCTAAAAACCACCCGCAGAACCCTTTGTTTTGCTTGTCTTATTGTTACCAATAAAACCCTCCCTGTATACCTTTACAGGGTAACCTGGCGCTCAGCCGATGTCCTCCTTCTCCCACTCCAGAACCTAATCAATTAATTAGGAGATGATTGTTAATGTGCAATAAAAATTATAAACATTATATCATACAGAGCAACTTCTCACCCAGATACATTTGAAGACAAATATTTGGAATCCGATCAGCCAGAAGCCGCAGGCAGGCACCATGACCCCCTCCGTGAAATGGAGGGACTGAAGACAACGTCTCCAGGCTGGCCAGACGTCCTTGCCCCCTCCTGCGTTTCTCTGGCATGTCGGATCCTGTTCGTGACGCCAAATTATAATAGAATTTTTCTTATCAAAGTGGGAGAGAAATTAACTCACAAGACTTTGTCTTTATAAGTTTTATTCAAAGGCATTTCTGCGTTTGAAGAACCTGTCACTGATGAATCAGTGAAACAGAGGCCCAGAGAACAGTTTACAGACAGTATTTATAGCAGAATGAGGGTGTTGTCTCAGCTTCAAAGAGTTTAACCTTATAGCCCCTAAACCTCCCCAGGACAGAGATAAGACAATCATCAATGAAGACCCCATCTGCCCCCCCTTAGGGAGTGTTAACCATCATTCTTCAGCAAATGGCTAGAGAGGCCATCTACTCTAAATACCAGAACACTAATAAAAACACTGAGGTCAGAGAAGAGAGGTTAATGAAAGTTCACTGCACTTTTGAATACTTTGGAGCACTAAATAGAAGAATTTCCATAACAGCGACCAGGGAGTGAGGAAGCCAGGAGGCAAAGAGGTTAAAAACAGTATGTTGATTAAGTAATTAAAAGGTATTTATATTCTGCATATTTACTTAAATCTTACAATGAGATCACATGCAAGGCTCTTCAACCAAAGGATTGTGAACCATCTGGTGGGGGCCATATTTAAACCGGGACGCTACAGGCCGTAAAACTTAAAACGAGTCAGCCGAGCGAGCGATGACGCTGGAAGAGAAGGAGATACCGTTCCAGTTCGAAAGAAGACTGGAGCGGAAAGCCCGGCAGTTTTTGTGACCGAGCAGAAGCTCTGGAAAAAAAAAAAGGAAGAGATGAACAAAGAGCGCTCTCATGGCTGACTAAGCCTCAGGAATCAGAAGGTGGGTTGCATGATGATAAATTGTCAGTGGAAAGAACACACCAGTCTAAGCAGGCTCTTGATTGAGCGAGGGTGGATGCAGCTAAGGCTGAGAATGACTTGAGATACTGATGAAAAACGAGCAGCCATGTTAGAAATGTAGGATGACGATGAGGGATGGATAGGTATTAAATTTATTCTATGCTCGGGTGAAACTAAGCAGCTAATAGAGGATCCTAAGAAATGTTAGGGATAACCTTTATTAATATTATGCATAGCTGATTTTTTCCATTGATACCATAAAGATAAGAATACTCATCGACACACATACGGGGATAAATGACATGAAGGACCTGTGGCTGGGACACTGGGTTTTTTAAGGGAGTAGCCGATAACTGTCTCGTTAGAATGCCACAGCACACTTAGATTAAGAATGGAAACCAGCCACAACACAACCTGCAGACACTGCAATGGTGACATGTAATCTGATAAACACTAGGAGAGTGCACAGCTAATGCTTTGGAGTGCCAGATATAAAACTACATGTGACCTCCTTTCGGGCTCTTTGTCAACCTTTCACATACGGCGATGATCCGAGATAGGAGCCTCAGCGCTGATCTCATTAATCATTCCTCTGACTAATTTAAAATAAAAGAGCAGAAAGTTAGAAGCTGTTTGAGAGTCATTCCTTTAAGAGTCAGTGTTAGATAGAGCGTGTGATCACTTCTGGGGACCAAGGACCGAAGAAACTCTGAGAGGTCTGACCGGCAGCAGGGTGCAGTAGTTCGGACAGAAAGCCGAGGATGAGACGATTTAAACGAAGCAGAAAAGCCATCAGGAATCGATACATTTAGACAACCTCGGGAGATGGTAAAATGAGAGAAACCAGATTAATGAGCTGCCTCCGTAGGATTTAGAGCTGAGCCTGAACGAGATGGTAAAATACATGAGAGTAAGTGATCAACCTGAATGAAAAGAGGGGTGGGAAACATCGCACGTTTGAAGAGCACATTAATGAAAAAGATAAAGAGAGAGTGGAGTGATAAATCTTACCTATAGACAAGTTAGGGCGGGAGCTAGCAAGGGCAAGCGGCGGTGGGAGGGGCCGAGGAGCAGGCAGCTACGATGGAATGCTGATGTGGCAGAGATGGCAGTGAAGTCACAGAGCAGGTGAGTAAGGGATGACGTGGAGCGCTGGACAGAATCCATTAATGAGATGAATGAAGCATGGAAATTTGTAGGACGATCGGTTTGAGGGATGAAGATGGAAGGGGAAACTGCTGGAGAAACCATGCCGGGTGACCCAGCGGCGGGAGCCATTGAGGAGGCAGGGCCACGTTGGCGAACCGTTCTGAATTTTCGTCTTAACTCCATATCATTCTTGTGTATGTGAAACCCTTGACCGTTCCGATTTACCATTTATATTAATTACATTATATACATTACATTTATACTAAATACATTTTTACAACTTTCACACTTTTATATGTTTTATGTAAAAAAATTAAATATTTCATAATTTTACTGTACAGTTTTGGAGAAATAACGGGTCAAAGTATCAACTAATGCTCAACCAGTATATGCCTTTGTGTCACTTTCAGGGATTTATTTCTCCAAAACCATGAGAGGTGACAACACGATCTCTTCAGATTATAGTAAAGGGTCATCTATACTATAACCACAATTAATATTTCATAATTTCACTGTACAGTTTTCGAGAAATACACAACTCAAAGTACTTTAAAATGCTCAACCATTATATGCTTCTCTCCCACTTTCAGGAATTTATTTCTCCAAAATCATGAGAGGTGACAACACTTTCTTTTCAGATTATAGTAAAGGGTCATCTATACCAGTGGTCCCCATTCCCGGGCGGTCCGCGGATTAATTGGTACCGGGCCACACAAGAAATAATTCAACTTAGCCCCCCCTGGCAAACGGGGAAAGCTCCAGTTTTTGTTTTTTTTTTCCCTATGTTTATTGCTCAAACTTCCCTTAGTTAAACATAGACATGTGGTATCCTCTGAAACATAATCATAATCTTGGCTAAAAGCCAATATAAACAGTTTCTACGAACACCAAACACAGTTAAAACTACAAGCAGTTGAATCAGAAAGAAAACACACCCTACAAAATGGAGTCGCCGGAAGTCTCGGCCTCTGCTTCCCGATTGGTGGGATTCTTCAGCGACTTAAGAGCAATGATTTCTGGAAGAAGAGCAATGGCTAGCATCGGCACTATCCGCCTTTGCCCGGCTTGTAACACCGGCTACATCATGAGCTATGACCTGCATGTCATCTGCGAGGGCTGCCTCGGTCCTGATCACGCTACCTTGGCCTTGACCCCGCAGTCCACCTGCCCTTCCTGCAGGTGTCTTCCTCTGGAAGAGAAGCAACGACGGCTACCCATTTTCTCCCCGCTACAAGGGGAATTTCCCATAGCGGACCAATGCTCCCTTGAGGAGGCATTGGGCATCTTCGGTGTTGGGCGGGAATCGGACGATTCTGCCCCGGAGACAGTGACTGATATCTCCACTCCATTCATCCGGACGGAGGACGCGGAGGCAGATGCCAAATCAGTCCAGGCTCAGGGCCTCCTGATGTCAGCGACCACCCCCTTTCCGGCGATGGGCGCACTTGTTATTGCGCTGCCGGACATCATCGCTAAAGTAGCTGAGGCTAAAGGTATCCCTGTTCCCGCGCCTTTAGCCCAGCTCCCGACTGATGACCTTGCGGGGAAATTCGCTCCAGCTCATCTAACTCGCCGAGATAAATTTCTCTAAGAGCAAGTTTTCGGTTTATTCCGGCTCAGCCAGATCGTACGATCTCGCTGTGCTTTCCTCACAAACATCCTCGACTCCAAATGAGACGGCCCCTTTTAAACGGCCGTTTAAAAGGCCCCGCGATCTCAAAGTTTTCAAGCATGACTCCACGAGAGCATCCTATGCTGCTCCGGTAGAGCCGCTTGCTGCCTTCTCCCTCCTGTCCTTCCCAGCTGTTAGCGGGTGAGATCACAGAGGATGCACAACAGCAGTTCCCCACGAAGCAGCGCACCAGTGATGCCCCCGCTCAACACCAAGCTGCGAGCCTGGGTGAATATCCCCCTGGTGAGGCTGGTTTAAAGCGCTTTCGATCCGAGCCCCCCATGGGTTACCTCCGATCAGAATCCGAGCACCATGGCACCACAGATAAATGCGCGCCCGCTCTCAGAGTGTCACTCAGAGTGGCGGTGCGTATGTTCCCTGGACAGATGGATGGACAGACTGATCAGCAGAGGTTACACGCTGCAGTTCCTGTCACACCCACCACCGTTCAAAGGGATTTTGGAGACAATCCTGTCATCCCCGGAGCAGAGCTCCGTTCTCATGTCAGAACTGCAGGAACTCCTGATAAAAAAGTAATTTCCAGGGTTCCTCGCGGAGAGGAAAACACTGGGTTTTATTCCCGGTATTTTCTGGTTCCCAAGAAAACAGGAGGAATGAGACCGATTCTCAATCTGTCCCTGTTCAACAAAACAATCTTGGAGAGACGCTTCCACATGCTGACAGTCAGACAGATGATGGAGAACGTTCACCAGAACGACTGGTTCACCTCCATAGATCTGAAGGATGCTTATTTTCACATCCCCATCATCCCGAAACACCGCAAATATCTACGTTTCGCTTATCAGGGGATCTCATATCAATACAACTGCCTGCCTTTTGGTTACTCTCTCGCCCCAGGCATGTTCTCCAAATGTGTGGAGACGGCGTTGCAGCCGCTGCGCTCGGCAGGGATAAGAATCCTCTTTTATCTGGATGACCTGCTTTTGCTGGCTTGGTCCAGAGAGGAAGCGGCAGTACAGACAAAGAAGCTGGCCGCACATCTGACAGTCCGTAGGTTTTCAATAAACTGGCAAAAAAGTTCTGTTTTCCCATCCCGGATGATCGTTTATCTGGGGGTGGAGTTAAACTCAGCCACAATGAGAGCCCGGCTCTCTCAGCCGAGAACAGACGCGCTGTCAGCGCTTCTCCGTCTCAAACCTCACAGCGTAGTGACAGTTCTGTCACTTATGCGATTACTGGGAATTATATCAGCGGCTCACGTGGTTGTTCCGCTGGGTCTGCTTCATATGAGGCGTCTTCAGAGATGGTTCATCCGCCTGCGCATAGATCCTGTGCATCAGAAGAGGCGGATGATGTCAGTCCCTCCTTCAGTGGGATCCGACCTGGCCCACTGGGGAAATCCCCGCCTTCTGTCAGAGGGAGTTCCCCTCAGCAGACCGGCGTCACACGTCTCAGTGTTCACAGACGCATCCCTGTCGGGATGGGGAGGAACGTGTCAGTCTCAGGCAGTGGGAGCACAGTGGCCAGACCACGTCTCTCTACATAAACGTACTGGAGCTTCTCACAGTGTGGAAGGTGACACAGCATTTTGCTCCTCTGCTGCGGGATCAGCATGTTCTGATCCACACAGACAACATAGTGGCAGCAGCCTACATACATCGCCAGGGAGGTGTGCGCTCGGCCCAGCTGCTAAACATTTCCAGGCGGCTGCTGTGCTGGGCGGGCATGAACCTGCTATCCATCAGAGCAGTGTACATCCCCGGCGTCCTGAACAGAGGAGCGGACATCATGTCCAGAGGTGGTCCTCGTCCCGGGGACTGGAGTCTCCACCCCGAGCTGATTGTTCAGATCTGGAGCAGATTTGGGAAAGCAGCAGTGGATCTTTTCGCCACACGGGAGAACGCACAATGCCAGTTGTGGTTCTCACTGAGCCCACGGGAGGATCCACCGTTAGGAGTGGACGCCTTTGCTCACAGCCCGTGGCCGAAAACGCTCCTTTATGCTTTTCCACCAGTTCCGCTGATCCCGCGGCTCCTGGACCGAATCCGAGAGGAACAGCTCTCAGTGATTCTCGTAGCTCCCGGGCGCAAAAGCGCGCCATGGTTTCCGAGCCTGCAGCAGCTGGTGTCAGGTCGCCCGTGGCAGCTGCCGTGGAGAGAGGATGCACTCCTCCAGGCGGGAGGGGCGACCAGGGGTGTCCCAGAGTTAGGTCAGCGTCTCTGGGTCTGGCCGCTGAACGGGAGCACTTAGAAAGGATGGGCCTCCCGCAAGATGTGGTGCGCATGATTCAGGCGCACGAGCCCCTTCTACCACAGCGTCATACGCATCAAAGTGGGCATCTTTTCAGCGCTGGTGCGCAGAGAAAGGCGTGGAGCCCTTTTCATGTCCATTAGGCTGCGTGCTGTCATTCCTCCAGCAGCTGATGAACAGGAATTTAGCTTTCAGCACCATTAAAACTTATGCTGCAGCTATTTCTTCCTGTCATGAGGGCTTTGGTGACAGAACGGTCTTTAAACACCCGCTGATGAAGCGTTTTCTGCGGGGTGTACGTAGACACAGACCCGTGTCACGCCCTCTAGTCCCTCAGTGGGATTTAGCGCTGGTCCTACGCGCACTGGTTAAAGCCCCATTTTAGCCCTTAGATCAGGCTCCTCTTAAAATTCTGTCTTATTATTATTATTATTAGATTTTTCAACTCGTCCATCGCTGCGCCGCTCCTGAACGCGCCTTCTACATAGGGATAACATGTAAATCGGCCGCCCCCATCGAAGAATCCGCGTTCTGTGTGAACGCACCATAACACTGTTACAGTTCATAACCTTCGGTTTTCCTATTCACAGCAGCAGGTCTGTTATCTCAGCCTTTTCATTGACCAGAGATGTTCTCTGTTCATTGCGATGCGCAAGATGCTTGGAGTGCATAATTACGCATTCAGAAGGCTGAGTTTTGGTTTCACTCATGCGAGCAGATGTTTCAGTTGTGGTCTGGATGGACCCAGTGAGGCAGCATAGACTACATCCTGCTTCGCCTTTAACCCACTAGCGATAGCCTTAAAGGGCGAAGCCTATACGAAATAGAACGTTGGTTACGTACTGTAACACCAGATTCTATGAGTATAGGCGCAGCCCTTTAAGCTCTGGGCCTCACTGGTTCCTGTATGGCTGAAGAAAAAAGCTATTTGGGAGCCGTTTGTCCGGTCTCACCGTAATTTATACGAACCGGCGTGGGGCCCACACAGCAGGTGGGCATGGACTTAGGTTTTCAGTGCTGCGCGCGAAGGGATAATCCCACTAGCGATAGCCTTAAGGGCTGCGCCTATACTCATAGAATCTGGGGTTACAGTACGTAACCAACGTTACGGACATGCGTAATATCGCCTGTTACTTTTAAATGATGATGTCTTCATTGGCATGGACAGACTGTTTTCCATCTTAGAAAGAATGTCACCAAAATAAGGTGCTACAAAAGAAATAATATTAAGCTTTGTTCAGATTGTTTCAAGTTTTAAGGTGTTCTAATAAATTTCAAAATTGTTTTTGTCACTAATGTTATTTACATTTGATCTAATACATCAACTTCATTTACAGTTATAAACAGAATTTATTATGAAAATTACAAACAGCACTTTAAACAGAAAAAAAGAACATTCAAACAGATCAAAATTACAAGAAACAAAACTATGTACAAGTATTTACAATGGCGACAGCAGGATCAACCTGAGTGACCAGTTCCTGGAACACCTCTTCAACAGTACGAAAAGACTGATTTCTTTCTGAACAGAAAGTCTCTGGCGGTGTGGCTAAATCTTACGTGAGTTACAAAGGTGTGGTGCACCTCCAGCGCTCGGAGGAAGATGGCCCTGAATCTGGTTTTCATCATTCCAAAAATTTTGGAATGATGAAAGACCTCTGCAATGGCTGTGGGGTTGATCGGCATGGACACAGCTCTTTGTACCTTGGCCAGGTCTCCTCCAGAACTTTATTTGAAGGCACAAGGTAAATCTGGTCTCGGCACACAGATCTACAAACTTATTAATACATTTCAGAAACTGCCGGGACTCCTCTCCAACGCTGTCAGCTCCCACCTCTTCATAATCCTTTTCTAAGGCAGCCATGTCCTCCCTGGCCTTGGAGAACTCCCCCTCCTCCATCGTACCAGTGTACGAATGCTCTCTTAGCGTATATGAGGTTGAACTTTTGATCGAGTCAGGCCCAGACCTCTGCAATGGCTGTGGGGTTGATCGGCATGCACACAGCTCTTTGTACCTTGGCCAGGTCTCCTCCAGAACTTTATTTGAAGGCACAAGGTAAATCTGGTCTCGGCACACAGATCTACAAGCTTATTAAAACATTTCAGAAACTGCCGGGACTCCTCTCCAACGCTGTCAGCTCCCACCTCTTCGTAATCCTTTTCTAAGGCAGCCATGTCCTCTCTGGACAAACAACTTTGTCCAACGGACATATGTCTCCTAGGCCTGAAATGAGTTTAAAAAAAATGTAAAACAGGATTACACAATTTAACTTCTAAATGGCATCCTGGACATAACATCAAATGCATCTGCCACTGAATACTTGAGTCCAAATCCAAAGTGTGAACTGTGTATGGCAGAAGTAAAGTTGTCATAATTTTTTATACAAGGTGAGAGCTTCAGTGTCTCAAAGCACATTGCTGAAGTAGGAAATAATCCCCCAGAAATCACCTTGATTTCTGAAGGAAGCATCTCCTGGCCAACCCAGAATCTCAGCAGCTGAGCCAGAGTATCTGATGAAGCTAAACGGTGACAGAATGAAAAAGGCCAAAATATTAGACAAACAATATCCAATTTAAATTTCAATATCAACTTCATAGTGTAGATTCATTTATAAATGATGTCTTATTCAATATGAACACCCAACATCTGTTTCACAGAAGGTTTTCTAAGAAAACCGGGTAAGCGACATAAAGACTTAACATCACAATCCTCATCATCTATAACTGGCCGTGTGACTTTGTCAAGGAGCATCTGAAAGAACACATTTCTGTGTACGTAAGAGATTACAAACTTTGTTAGTAAGAAAAAAAGTTACATCCATTTCTATAAAAACTTAAATTCACCCCCTTGGATGGATTATGCTTTTATTTCTATAAAAAAAATCAATCATGGTCGATATAAATTGGCCTTTTCTTCCTCAAATAAACCTCTTCAATGTCAAGGTAAAATCAAATGTCTACAGAGGATGCAAGCACTTCATTACATAATTTTATTTATTTGCTTTAAATTCAACATAACATTGACCCAAACAATGTTTTCATACTTCTTTGTAAAGAAAGCCAATTAACATGAACCATTATCATTTTTTACAGCAATGAAAACAAAATCAAGAGACTGAATATATTCAATGGGGGGGAAGGATTGACCGCCTGCAACTTTGCTACAAATTAGAAGCAATGAGGTTAAAATTTATAATTTGGGGGAAAAAAAGATACTCAAACAGAAAAAAAATTCCTTTTATGTTTTTCTTACTTTAGATGTGTGTCTGCTCCAGCTCACCTGATTCAAATTCTGACATGACCTCCTATACAGGCATCAAGAATGGAGGGTCAAACTGGACAAAATTAATACAATAAAATCATCATTAAATAAATAAATGTTGTGAATGTCCCATAAGTGAAGTAAATGTAACATGAAAGAAATGTAACATTAAATGTGTCATTATATTAAAAGGTACCATTTATTTATTTAATTCATCATTAGAAACAATGAATGTACCATTATATCATGAAATGAACTATTTTGCAATTAAATGTGCCACTGAATAATTAAGTATAATTTTAAAGACGACATGACGTAATTAGTGGTACACTTAATATTTAATGATGTATTAAAATAAATTGTACATTTAATGCTACATTCAATTTTTTTCTATTTCACAACGTATTTATTTAATATCTTCCCTTGATGAAGCCTTTCTACGGAGCCCGCGAGGGGACATGGGGGAATTTTCTTTCTTTTGCGTCCCCACGCAATACTTTTGCGTTCGCTCGCAATACTTTTTGCGTTCTCACGCAATAGTCTTTGCGTTATCTTGCAATACTTTGTGGGATAGTTTCCAAACCAGATAACTGCAAAAAAGGAACAAACACTACACCCGTTTTTGAGATTTATTGAGTTTTATTTTGAAATCGGCCTTAAATAAAATGATCTTCAATCAGCCTTAAAGACAGTTATTATCCACAAGCTGTCAAACTGCTGAACTCTGGACAATAATACTGCACGAAACCACATCTGTGACACTTTAATTGCTTATTGCTGCTGCATGATGTGCATTTTTTTTTGCACGCCATTGGTGCTTTTGTTTTTATCGTGATTTGAACGTTTCTTCTTATCCTAAGCATTTAATCGCATTGTTGACTGCATGTTAACCTGCATATGACAAATTAACCATATCAATGCCATATCAGTGCTGTTTGTTTTGTGAGCAGTTTGTCATCTGTGCTGCTGTTCCAAAATGCACAGCTTTCTCAAGGCGATTAACAACTTTTGCGAGCGAACACAAAAGTATTGCGTGGGGACGCGAAAGAAAAATTAATTCCCCCCATGTCACCTCGCGGACTCCGTACCTTTCCCCTCTACTGTGGCAAAGGCTCTTAAATCTTTAGTGCAAATGCAGCAACTTTGTTGGTCGGATGAGACTTGACACGTGATGGTACTTTTTGTTTGACGAATGAAGAGATGCAGCTGATTCAATCCAGAATTTGTCTTACAAGCGTCCCTTAATCACTGCTGTACTTGATTACGACTAAACACGTTTTACAAGCAGCATACTGCGTGTTAACAACGCTACATTCAACTCTCCTGAAGTTCGGTAATATTTGCGACTTTCCTGACAGCTCTATGAGTTTAATAGATAACCCCATTTCTGACTTTACGTTGCAAATCCAATTTTACCACGTCCAGTTCTCCACCTGCGTTTGCTCCCTCCATTCTAAAACGGGGGGGAAAACATCGATCAAAACACTGTTGGCTGGGGGTTTTTGTAGTTCGTTTTGACTCGCGGTTATAGTATATGCTTTTTAAAAAAAAACTACACAATGGGGGGTCGACCCCTTCTTTTTTCTTAAAGTTTATAACAAAGTCTCAGTTTTACATTTCCAAAGACAGTTGATCCTAGTTTTTTTCCCTCCTATTGGGTTTAGCTCCCGTCCCCGTTTGGTCCCTTTCATTTTTTCCTGTAACCGTCCCAATCACATGATCTTTACTAATGCTGTCCCCCATCCCGCGGGTTTCCCCCATGGGAACCCCACTGACCCGGGGGATTCCCGAAAAAATGCCGCCTCTAGTCCCAACCTCCCCCTCTTCTACAGCCCCCTTGGGTCCCCTCTGGGGCCATGACGTCCCCGCCAACCAAGGCAGATTTTTTGGGGATGGCGCATGCTGTTATGACCTGAAAAAAATTAAAAAGGGGGTGCATATGTGTTTTGTATATTTTATGTATAATGTATATATAAAATGAATCTAGGTCAAAACTTACGTGAGGTACAAGGTGGGGGCACCTCCAGCCCTTGCAGGAAGGGGCCCCTGAATCTGGTTTTCATCATTCCAAAAAACACGCTCTATTATAGAGCGTGTTTTTGGGAATGATGGCTGTTAAAGCGCTGGGCTCCCATACCTTGTATTGTCTGCATTTTACATTTTGTATAGCCTTACATCTCATATCCTGATGACATTTGCTGGATCTTCGCCTGATATGTATTGTGGCAGACCAAGTAGAGCAGCAGCCCTTCTCCTCCATTTGTGTCCTAAAAAAAAAAAAGCTTGCTGTAAAATCAAAAGCTTCAAAGAACGAATAGTGTCTACAGTTCTAGTCATCCGTTTATCCACTTACATCCCTCAAAAGGCAGTCAAAAAGGGTTTTTAAGGGGGCCTGATTTTTTCCAGACCTCGCTGCTGATTTGTATAATTCCAGCAGTCTGGGGACCAAGCTGTCAGCCCATCAAGAAAAGATTGCAGAGGATCGGTGTTGAAAACTCTTTTGAATTCTGCCTTTATCTGAGGAGTAAAAAAAAATATAATTCAACACATTTATCAACAGACCACAGTACATGGGGGGAGACATAACAAGTATGTCTTTTTGTGCAATTAATCCACAGTTTTTCAGTTACCTGTCTCTCCTTTAACAGAAGGGCCCATCGAGAAAGGCCCTTGGGGATGAGTGGTTGATCTCCAACTATCTTTTTTCTTTGTTGGGAAAACGTGGCGACCATCAGATCCTCTACGAATTGGTGATCAGGACTTTTTTTCCGCATTTCATCCTCCTTTTTTTTCCTTTTTTCCTCTATTTTTTTCAAGATTTTGTCCTTTGGTGGATCAGGACAGTAGTTCCCCCCCCCCCCTTCTTGACTTGACTTTTGCCCCTTAAACCCTTTCCCTTTCTTTTTTTATGACCAAATTCAGAAACCCAGCTGCACTTAACTTTTGCCGGTATTTTCCAAGTTTAAAACTTCAGGCTTGTGAAACCATGAGTACCATCCCTTTTCAGAACATGGATCTCGCAGACAGGGTGCTTCTCTACCAGTGCTCTGGCCACTTTTTTCATAATGCTGCCTCTCAGGATACACACGGTTTTTTTTTGACATGATGTCTGCAAGTGTGTCAAGGATGTCATTTTTTTAAACCTTTGGAAATAACCATCACAGATCCATCTGTAGTGTATCTATTTTTTACTTCATTTAAAATTGCATTTCCACATCATGTGAAAAAGGGGGAATGGGAAGGGGACAGGCCATTCAACAGTATCCCCACTACTGGCAGAAGGAAGGCTGCATGTGTCCCAAAGTAGAATCTGAAGAGTCATCTGCTGTGAATTTTTACTTTTACAGTCGCTCGCTCCTTAGGAAGGTCTTTGATGTCTGTTAGGTTGCACAACTGATTGTTGAAATCTGGATCCTCAAACTGTAAGATAAATCCCCCTCTAAGACCAAGGCTGGTTCGCAGTACCTGGTACAGTTCCCTCAATGTTTGCGGGGGATGTCCTCAACTGCAAGACGCGCAGAAGCATTGTGGTCTTTGACCTGAAAATAGGAGCAAAAAAAGCATTAGAAGTGTAAAAATATCAGTAGAAAAAATGTGTTACCCACCCCCGATACATAAAAGATTTAACAAAAAGCCCTGGCCCTGAATACAAACAAAATTGGACCAGTGAGTGGTAGTTTGTACGAGGCTGCAAGATGCTGAAGCGTGTACTTTAAAAAGGGGACACGTGCCTCACAAGATGAGATAATTGGAAAGAGAGATGAGAAAAACACTTGATTTTTTTAAGAATTCTCAGTAAAAAAATGAAGGGGACCTATTCTCTGTGATAAGCTGATCTAATGGTATTTACAATTATAAATCTAAGTAACTTGCGAAAATAACTCAGTATTTTAATATTTAATTCAAGAAGTGTGAACATGAACATTTACAAACTACAGCCTTAGTTTCATTTACTTCTTGAAATTTCAAATTGACTGAATGTAAGATGCAAAGGAGCTGAAAAAGTCATATTTTCAAGTATTGCACCCTGAGAAAGAGACTGAAATAAAGAATAAATGTTATTTTAAACATTTCAGACAGTCAGTCTTTACATAAATAAAATGTCTGGCACTACAGTCATAAATTACATTGTCTCTTACAATTTCCCCAAATAAAAGGACTGAACATATATCTATGACTCTGATAATATGCAGTCATACAAATTAGGGTAAGCAACTGGATTTTTATTTTACAAGCTGCAATATGACCTACTGCAATTTTATGATCATGGGTGATAAATTTTTCATAAAAAAAAATGTTCCCGTATACAGGTTCATGGATGTTTGCCTAAATTGAAATTTTAGAGACTAAAAAATTGTTTGGGTGGAGTTCAGCACATTGTATTTAATTTTTAAATTAGAGCTGCAAAAATTTTTATCCCAAAAACCGGAATCTTCTTTCTGTATCAACAACATTATTGCAATCAGTTTTTTCAAAATGCTTACCCTGTTATTTGTTTTGGGTATGGTAAGTTTATTCATATGGCGCTTTTCAGTAACAAGACATTCAAACATAGTACATTTCAGTTACAGTGGCATAAAAATAGCAAAACCCAAGGAGCACAGTGGAAAAAATAGCTAAGTCCTCTGGGGGGAAGGGAAATTTTTTTGGTCTAGTTTTTCCTTAATATTCCAAACATTTAGTTAAAATCTAAGACAAGGTTAACTACTTACAGTAGGTTTATTCAGTAAGAAGGTCTTGGGGAGTGACCAGACAACAGCCTCGAATGATGTATGACACCAGTGGCACGTAGTCGTTAAGATCAGGGGTTTTCACCAACAGACACTCAAGAGTATTTCTCACAAGATGGTAACCCAAAGATGTTGTACATAGTTTGCTGTAAAAGGTTCGACAATGAAACCCCAAATTTGATCAGCCAAAACACAATGCATATTTCCAGGATTCTTCCGAAATCAGGCAGTCCACTTGTACTCCCAGCCCCTGAAACAATCATTTCCTTTTTAAAACTTTTTTTTCCCTTTAGAAGACGGGTGGGGTCAGTCCTACTGAGTCGACATTGCTGAATCTTTTCAAAATAGCTTGTCTTGCAGCAGCAGCATCTATGACTTGGGGGGACACATAAGTGACCCTTTGCAGTCTCAGTCTCTGGCTTTTAACATGGTTTGCATTTCAAGATAATGCGCAACATAAGCTGGTGTCTTGAGGCAAGAGTAAGCAGAATATCTTTAAAGTTTTTGACATCCCAACAGCTTTTTTAAAAAAAGAGTTTTTGCCTCAAACCTGATTGTCCAACACCAAATTTGGAGGTCCAAACTTTTGAATAAGGTAGGGATAATGTTCAATGAAGCGATGTTTGGGACGCAACTTTGTTTTGGGAAATTTTCTGAAGCAACTGTCTGTGGTCAGATATTTTAGCTTGTAAAAAACACAGTGAGTCTGAAGTAAAAATATGGAGTTGACAATAACTCAAACCAGTCTTTGAGCTCAAGGATTAAATTTCCCAAGTCTGATCCGCTTTTGGAATACGATGACCAAAATAAAAGGAAAAAAACGCACAAGACTCCCCTTTTCATGTCCTTTCCCCCAAGGGTTCTATTCCGCCAGAAAGTTGATGGAACTTTCTGAGGGCAGTTTTTCTTGTCCGAGAACTTAAAAAGGGAAATCCTTGTATTTCACTGTTAAGTTCCCCAATGTGAAGTACTTCTTAGAAAGAAATCTGCAAGGCACAGATTTAACTCTATAGGTTACAATGCCTTCTAGGACATCATGTAAGAAGTCTGGTGGAAATCCTTGGATGCATGAAAACCTGTCAGTCTATTAAGAGGACATTCTCGTTTCACACCGTCAACAGAAAGAAGTTCACTCTGCTTGAGTACATTTACAGCTTCATCATACAATTCAGGTGTTCGTAAAAAAAGTTCCCCTTTTGACATCACAAGTCTGTACATCTTCCCGATTTCCAGACAAAATCTACAAAATTTTGTCCACGTTAAAGGATTCTTGAAATCCCCCTAGGGAGTGTGCAGCTAAATTGTCTGCAGCCACAAACAAAATGGTGCCTTTCACGTTACAACCAAGTTTCTCAACAAATACACCAGCTGTTTCTAGATAGAGAATGTCCTGTATCAGTGGCTCCAAAATGCTGTCATAGCCATAAATCTTGACATGCTCAGTCCTGCACAGTAAAAGCTGGGTAGATCGATGACAGTGATGACCTGTATCTCTTGGGCAAATTTGCAAGAAACCCCAAAAAACACCCCGACTTTGGTTTTTTCTGGATGTGCCCAAAGGGTTACAAATTTCAAAATCATCAATATACAAAAACTATGCATAATCTGATATCTTTACGTGAAAGAATTTTATTTTTTTTTAAAGTAGTCACCATCCAGACATGATCTGTATTGTCCAGACTGTTTAACTGGGTTTTTAACCTTAATTCATGAAGTCCCTCATCTCTTTTGAGAATTTCAGCAAGTCTTTTACAACAGGAACATAAACAAAAGTACGAGACATTTTATGTCGGCTCAAAAAATTCTACAGGTTCAAAGACAGTAAATTTCTGTCTATAAAACGACTGTCTTTTGAATTGTGTACCAAGAGGCCCCCTTCTCTTGAAAGTAAAGACAGGGGTTTGCGTTTTGTAATGTTTCAGTCAATGATGCTGCTAATTCCTCAGATGCACAATTATGCTCCTTCAAATTTTTATTTTGTCTTGTAATTGTTCTGCACATTTGCCAACACAAATAATTAATCAAAAAATTTCTTGAATTGCAGACTGTGACACATGAAGTACTGCTTTCAGACGAATAAAAGTGACGCAAGCCGGGGCTGAACTAATTTATGCGCAAAAAAGTTCAGATTCAGGGAAAAAAAAAATCTGATGACAATGAATAGATAAGTCTTCCCCCTCATCATTTACAGAGTCTTTAGTGCAACACTGTATAACCAGATAGATTTTAAAACGAAAAGACGTGTGATGATATCGACTCTTGTGGGCAGTAAAAGTTTTGAGAATACCCTTGACTTTAAAGAAACCCCACAAATGGACAAATTTACAGTCTCTTGGGTCCTCAAATGTCTCTTTAAATGAAGAAAATATTTTTTTAATGTTTTTTGCTGCTAAAAAAGTGCAAAAGCTCACGACGCAGTTTTAGCAAAAAAAATTTTAAACCCTTTTTACGTTTTTTTTTATAGTTTTTCAAAATTCCACGTGCGATTGGAGCAAAGTTAGACAGTTGGGGGAAATGCAACTCAAGCCCCCCTTTCCACATTCATGACTTTTTTTTGTAAGGCTTACTTGTTTTTTTTTTACTGTAAGTAGCAAAACTGCAGAACTTACAACTCCACTTCATCCACAGTTTTAGCCAAAATTCAATGATCGAACTGCATCTAGAACACAGAAAATAATTTATTAGAAAAAGCGTGGTAAAAACCCATCATATATTTGACATGTTGACCAGATGTAAATCTAGTAGTGGGTAACAAACCGATTTTCTAGAAAATAATAAGAGAAAGGTGGGGAACATGCTATTTTTCAGTTCTTAATATAATAGACATCTCTATTTGTGGCTGACATCATACGCCCCCTTTTTTTTATATCAAACTTAATAACAATTTTAAAATCACATAAGCTGAAAATTTTTAAAAAAAAATAGAGCAAAAACCATTTTCATTAAAAAAACGTTTTTAACCACATATTACAAAAAACTGAACTAAGTAAAATGATTAGAAATTAAAACTAAGAAAAGTACAAATGAACAAACATGCACCATAAAATATGTATTTGAAAGTTTCCTTTGTAGTTTTATGCACATACCATAACTGCAAATTTAGCCTTTATGAAACAGTTTATATAACTACGCTAGAATGAGTATGTGTGAAAATAACATTTATTAAAACATCCACACTCCGTGCACAAATCCTTCTACTCTGGAACCAGTTTTAAAAACGTGCCGTTTTCAGATAAAAAGTGCGCTGCTGTGGTGTACACGAACAGTAGAAACGCAACATAATTCAGTTTACGCCCTAAAAACGTGGTGTGCAAAGGATATAAATGGCAGCTTTATCTTCTTCTGCTCCATTCTCGAATGTGTGCCCGCTATGCGCGGGAATGTAGCTCACCTCTGAAAGCAAGGCTTATATGCTAGCAACTACAGTATGTCACGAGATTAAAGAAAATGAAATTACACGCTAAGAAAATTAGTTTAGAAATAAAGCCTAGTTCCCAAAAGTCCCTTCAGAATCTACTTACCTCCCCAAGTGCCATAAATGCTCTTCTGTAAGACTGAAATCTTTAAGCTAGGTTCACCTCATTTAACTTTACTGGCACTAGCTAATTTTTTGTAAGTATAAGTATTATGTGTCACATATCAGTGTCACATGTGAAGAAATTCATTTCTTTATATCCAATTTACAACCTAGGTTGGACTAAAATTCGAACAAATGTAACGACTTACCTTACTGCACCTACTACTACTACTCAGTCGAACAGCTCCTTGACCAAATACAGCTTGCTAATGCTCCTGACGAAAAGTATTCCTCCGCCGCTTCTCTTTTCACCGTCCTCGATGTGCTAAACTAATGTTGCTATTTTAATATTAACGGGCAAATACAACATGTTGGAGCACGTCCTCAGATGTTACATAATTACATCACAATTATCAGCCGTTTATCAAATTAAGACCAATTTCTCAGCACTACTTTGTACCGCGCAGTAATTTTGCCACCAAACCAGTGATCATGAGTGTTTGAGATCCAGTTTGATCCGGTCACTATTTTTTAAACTCATATTGGTGAGTTATTTTGACACATTCAAATATTCATTTCATTCAACTTACTCAAAACTTTGAGTTGCAGCACCAAAAACTTATGAGAAAAAGTTGAAATTGTATAATGTGATATTTTGAGTGGAAGCAGATAATAGAAACAAGTTATAATAACTTATTGGGCATCTCTCTTTTTACAGTGCATGACAAGCTTATTAAAAACTTCAGAAACTGTTGGAACACGTCAGTACTCCTCTCCAACGCTGTCAGTTCCCACCTCTTCATAATCTTTTTCTAAGGCAGCCATGTCCTCCCTGGCCTTGGAGAACTCCCCCTCCTCCATCGTACCCGTGTATGAATGCTCTCTTAGCGTATATGAGGTCGAACTTTTGATCGAGTCAGGCCCAGACCTCTGCAATGGCTGTGGTGTTGATCGGTGTGCACACGGCTCTCTGTACCTTGGCCAGGTCTCCTCCAGAACTTTATTTGAAGCCACAAGGTAAATCTGGTCTCGGCACACAGATCTCCATGACAAGCTTATTAAAACATTTCAGAAACTGCCGGGACTCCTCTCCAACGCTGTCAGTTCCCACCTCTTCATAATCTTTTTCTAAGGCAGCCATGTCCTCTCTGGACAAACAACTTTGTCCAACGGACATATGTCTCCTAGGCCTGAAATGAGTTTAAAAAAAATGTAAAACAGGATTACACAATTTAACTTTTAAATGGCATCCTGGACATAACATCAAATGCATCTGCCACTGAATACTTGAGTCCAAATCCAAAGTGTGAACTGTGTATGGCAGAAGTTGTCATAATTTTTTATACAAGGTGAGAGCTTCAGTGTCTCAAAGCACATTGCTGAAGTAGGAAATAATCCCCCAGAAATCAACCTGAGTTCTGAAGGAAGCATCTCCTGGCCAACCCAGAATCTCAGCAGCTGAGCCAGAGTATCTGATGAAGCTAAACGGTGAGAGAATGAAAAAGGCCAAATATTAGACAAACAATATCCAATTTCAATTTCAATATCAACTTCATAGTGTAGATTCATTTATAAATGATGCATTATTCAATATGAACACCCAACATCTGTTTCACTGAAGGTTTTCTAAGAAAACCGGGTAAGCGACATAAGACTTAACATCACAATCCTCATCATCTATAACTGGCCATGTGACTTTGTCAAGGAGCATCTGAAAGAACACATTTCTGTGTACGTAAGAGATTACAAACTTTGTTAGTAAGAAAAAAAGTTACATCCATTTCTATAAAAAATTAAATTCAGCCCCTTGGATGGATTATGCTTTCATTTCTATAAAAAAAATCAATCATGGTCGATATAAATTGGCCTTGTCTTCCTCAAATAAACCTCTTCAATGTCAAGGTAAAATCAAATGTCTACAGAGGATGCAAGCACTTCATTACATAATTTTATTTATTTGCTTTAAATTCAACATAACATTGACCCAAACAATGTTTTCATACTTCTTTGTAAAGAAAGCCAATTAACATGAACCATTATCTTTTTTCACAGCAATGAAAACAAAACCAAGAGACTGAATATATTCAATGGCACTGAAGATACAGATCCATTAATACAGTATACTGTATGTATAGCACAATCAAGAATTTACCTAAGGTAGTTACTTTATGTAATGTGCAAATAACTTAAAAAACCTAATTCCCTGTGGTATAAACAACATTTCTGACATCTTGGGAAAAAGAAGGGGGGCAACATCAGGCCTAGATGTCAGGAGGGGAGACACCAGTGCATCTTTCAGTCCTTCATACCAACACTGAATACAATAAAATAAAAATGTCACTGCCATTGCTTAGGTTGCCGTTTATCATCATGTAGCAGTTCCCTGCTTTGGTGAAATAATTCATTTGACGAACACCAGATTCACACCCATCTAGCTGTCTTACTGAAAACTAAATTTCAGACTTAAATCTTCAGAAGACATCAATAAGATATCAGCAGCTGTTTGGGCGTTCCTACCGTGTGGGCGTTGTTCCATGCTCCCTTGCGTACACATCAGGAAGTGACCAGTAAATGAAATCAAGCGGAATTGATGTAGCACTAGCCCTTTGCACATGCGAAAACAGAATTCGCCAAATAAAACAGTCAGCCCTCTTTTATACCGCCCTCTTCTATAGTGGGTGGGCGGGGAAGCTAGTGCCTATCTCCAGCATTTCCAAAGGGGCGGGAGGGGGGGTACCCCCTGGACAGGTTGCCAGTCCATTGCGGGGAAAACCCCCTAAGGATTTGGAGAGCCCAATTAACCCTACAGGCCATGTCTTTGGACTTTTGGGAGGAAGTGTGGGAGGAACTCCATGCAGACAGACCCCTCAGCCGAGGCCCAAACCCAGGACTTTTTTACTGCAAGACAACAGTGCTACCAACGGGCTCCCCCAATGCAGCCCCGTTGTAAAACAGTTTGTGAAAGTAATTATGTCAATCTTTTAATTGTAAACACGTACAAAACGACGTTATGTGAAAAGGCAATAAGGACTTTGGCAGGAATTCTGTAATATCGCTCCTTTTGACATCATCACTGCGCATGCTCAGTGTAGGGCCGCAAAAATATGATTGCAAAATTATATATAATTTTGTATTTATATCTCGCTCTTTAGATCATACACTCGTGATACAATACGTTCAACTATAAAACCAAAAAAAAACATAATAATATCCAAAAAATAAAAACCCCCAAAAATGCCAGCCCTTTATGCTTTTTTTTAATAACCTTTAGTAAAAACTCCGGGGGGCCCATATTCACAAAAATAGTGTATTAAGCAGAGGAGGGGTGGCGGCAATAGGAAGGACCGTTTCCCCGGGTCCACTAAAAAAAATGTGGATAAACCTCCTTAGCGATCATACAATTTATTATAAGATAAGATAAACTTCTCCATCCTCATAGGGAAAGATTTTTTCAGCGGCCCGCATCTATAGTAACGTTATCTCATTTAGGATAAAAAAATTGTAAAAATTAATGAATAAAATCATGTAAAAAAGGGGAAAAAAATTTTTTTAAAACCATATAATATTTGGAGGAAATTTCAGTAGTAGTACAGACTATAAATGATGATGGAAAAAAAAGTTTTTAAATGTATATAAATACGTTGGAAAAATAAATGCCTTATTAGTAGTGTGGAAATATAAATGCCCTTTTTATTAGTAGCTAAATATGAAACATAATTGGGCTTTTGCTGCATATAAATTGATTATTATTAGAATTTTTTAATTATGCTTTTGAGAGTTTAGACAAATCCCTAACAGTAGCTTTCTAGTATTAAAAACACAATGAGTTTTTATTATTCCAGGGTTTAAAAAGCTTGCAGGTGTTTTCTGTCTGTATCGTGAGAAGCCGGCAGTGTATTGGGGGGCATGGTACTCCTCTCTGTGCACCCCAAAACTTCGGATAAAAACCCACCCCGAAACTTCCTGAAGACATGTGGGAACAATTTTTTTAATTAAAATGATGAAATTTTATCTCTGTTTTTTTTTATGCTGTTGCTGGGGAGACATCCACAGATAGAATGATTGTGTATTTTAAACTGAAAAAAAACGTGCTGGACAGCAATGTGGGGTATATGAACGGAGTGACGTGCAGCCCCAGTCAGACAACACACAGACGTTTCCAGGTACCCGTGTGAGTGTGATGTCTCCCTCTCTGAATTCAGATTGGTTTTGATAAACTTTTGGAAACTACAACTGATCTCTAACTGAGGATTGTCCTTTGGGGTGCCAAATAAAAAGAGTCGATGAGAGGTGAGGAGTAACGTAAGAGTTAACGGACGGCCAGTATAGTTTTCCTACCTCGACAATACGCACAAGCTAAGTACAATAATAAAGCCTACATAGATGGAAGATGTAAAAGAGGTGATATTTGCTGTTCATGATGTCAGTATCCACAACCTTACTTAGATAACCTTACTAGTTATCTAGAAATTTGCTTGTGTGATGCCATCTCCTTGCCAACAGACGCATCTGTTCGGAAATGTGCCTGAAAGTGCGTGGTGTCCAATGCCCCAACTTGTGTGGGACTGTATGTGCCACATTTTTTATTTGTCCCGGTGTCCCACAAATTAAAACAATGTCCCGCATTTGACTGGGTCAAATTCTGAAAAGTAAAAAAAATAAAGAAATAAATTTTCAACAGACGCTGCTCTAAAATATAAAGAAAGCAGAGCTGCAGTGATTACCGCGCTGACTGTCAATAAATACAATGCAGAGCCCCACATCATGACCAACCTACGCACGATGCTCTTAATATAATAATTAATAATAATTTAGACTTTATTATATATATATTTTATTTATCTCACAATGGAAAAATTGTCCTCTGCATTTAACCATCCTTAAGGAGCCAGACTGAAAAAATGGGGGGAAAAAGTATTAAGGGGGCAAATCAATGGACCATTCAACGTTTGTGCAAACAACACGTCCACACTGTCAGACCTTTCCCATTTTACACTCTGCAGTTAAACCCTTCTCGAAGATTTGTTGACTAACATCGCCCTTCAACGTGTTAACTCGTGACCACCCCCCCTAGCACATAGGGCTGTGAATGAAAAGGAATAGAGAGGTCAAAAGCCAACATGGCGGTCTCGCAGCAAGCAGAGAAATTAAAACGGCTGCAGCGGCAGATGTACGGGCGTTTTGCAGGGTACGCCCCCCGCATGAAAACCCCTTTGGAAATTTCTGTAACTGTAATCTGAAACGTTTTTCACAAAAAACTTCTGTACATAAGTAAGTTCAGGAGGAATCTACTTTTCCAGGTAGGTATTCAGTGTACCGTGGGTCTGCTTTTTGAGGGATTTTCCGGGGGGGGGGCGCTACACTAAACACTGAGTGGGAGGGACATTAGCCATCACAGAGGCTCAGGTCAAAGTAACAGCTGTAAAATGCTTTGGCTCTAGCAGTATAAAGATTTGTTTTAAACTCTACGTTATTTCAGAAACGGATCATGCATAATAAAGTAATATTGTAGAATGAAATTTGTTTAATAAAAGCAGCATATTCAGCCCAATAATGTTTCTGCAGTCACATAACGGCTAAAGTCTGAAGCTCATGTTTTGTTTGCAGATGCGTGGGGAACTTCCTTAGAGCTATCCCTGAAGTTTATCCCTTACTACTTTATAATTTTAAGAAGCAGGGTTGCTGCTATGTTTGCTATTTAAACTGGGTTTCTGTTGGAGGACCGTACATCACAGAAGAACGCGTTGGTGCTATCTGGGATGTACCACATTGCAAAGATCTGTAAGTACCAGCTTTTTGAAATGAAAAATATTTTTTCATTTCGAAAAGCTGGTACTTTACTTACAGATCTTTGCAACGTGTTCGTATTGGCAATGCGGTTGGAGCCTGAGGAGGACATCCCAGAAACATTATTGGGCTGAATATTTATTTTCCCTTTGGGAAATAAAGTATTTTTGAATTTGAATTGAATATGCTGCTTTTATTTAACACATTTTATTCTACAATATTACTTTATTATGTTACTGCACATAATTAAACCTGGGCATCTTACTGTGCTTCGTACGAATTGCCGTCAGCTCTGTTGTGCAACCTGCGGTTACTTCGAGCTGAGCCTCAATGATGGCTAATGTCCCTACCACTTACTATTCAGTTTAGCGCCCGGCAGGAAAATCCCTGCAACACTGACCCCACGGTACATTGAATAGCTACCTGACTAAGAGTAGATTCCTCTCTGAACTTATGTCCAGAAGTTAAATGAAAAAATTGTTGTACTTACAGAAATTGCTGAGGGTGGTGCATGCGGGAGTGTACCCTGCAGTGCAGCACGCAGACCTGCTTTCACAGCCCGTTCAATTTCCTCTGCTTGCAGCGTGACCGCCATGTTGGCTTTTGACCATGCGCTGGGGGTGTGCCCAAGAGTTGAGACGTTGAAGGGGCGTCAGAGATTTAAGATTTACCCTATTGACCCGACTATAGGGCAAGCCCAATAGTAAGGCGAACCCCCTCTTTCTCAGACTTATCTTAAGAAAAATACTATGATAAACAAAATTCTTTCATTTTTTTTATTGAAATTTTGAGAAAAATCATTTAAACAATTACAGACTGCTTTCATTTGGTAAAGGCAGTCACTTAGATCTTTATTGCATATCCAATAGATACATAAAAAAACACTCACTTAGCAGATTAGAATTTGATTCATTAACCACTAATTCATTAATGGTTAACTATTTACTTGTAAATCCATAACCATAACATAAAATACCATGAATTACAAATAAGAAAAAAAAGAATTACCAACAATTCATTAACTACAACAATGAGATTATTTGTCAAGCAGGTGACAAAAAAAAGACAGAAAACACAATATTGCAATTATCTGTGATCTGTGCAATTAAACAATATTGAACATTAGCTAAAACTCAATTGTAATAAAACATTTAATCTAATAGTCTTTCAATACAAACTGTCAGAAATTTGCTCGAGATGTCTCAACAGTCTGCATGAGGCTTTTACTCACAGACATCCTCGGCCACGCTGTGCTCACAGTCACTCTCACTCTCGTGCTGCGGTCCCGTCTCCGTCTCCTCTCACAGAACATCATCTTCGCTACCATCCAATGCATTTGATATGCAGCACTTTTTTAATCCACGAATGATGCTCTCTGGTGTCACTTCACCCCATGCTTGGAAGATCCATTTACAAAGCTTACGTAAAGCTGGCTTTTGAATTTAACCACCACATCCAACACCTGTAGCTAGCTTGTCATCCCTCCTGGTATGACTTAAGTCGCCGTTCATATTCCTCACCTGAGTTTTCAACTGCAAATGACCCTAGTGAGCAACTTGATCAACTGCAATTAAATATAAATTTGATATACAAATTTATATTTGTTCCAATATTCTCATCTTTCCCACGGATTCCAAAGAAAAAAAAACACACTCAAACAGATTGCTAACGCACACGCAATATGATCTTTCGTTGTCCGATGAGCTAACCCCTCCCTCCTACTTCCGTATTTCTAAGGGGATTCCTCAATCCAGCTCTCCATCCAACGGGTCCTGACTTCCCTAAACCTGGAAGGTCTTACTAAGCAGGTTTACTGGAAAATCTGTTTAAGCTGCTGTCGGGAAATGACATGCCTAACCTCTAACAGCCTGCATCCAAAAGTCTCGCCCTTCTTCAACTGGTGGTCTGGACGACCGAGTAGCCCACAGCAGTCATCCTCTCCTCGACAGTCACTTCTGTTACGTGCCTGGACCATTTTTTTTCCCTATTTTACAACTTGCAATTGGTATATGGGTTTGGTAGATTTAAGTGGCTTGGCACTAGCCCAAAGGGCATTGTTTTAACAAGTTTGGCTTAAGGCAACCTATAAAAAATTCCTAAAATCATTTGGAACCAGGCAACAAGACATTTTACCACCAACGAAAAACCCAAAAATAAGGTGAATCAAATAATTGACTGTCCACAATAAATCTAGAATTGTATATGCTTTCTTTATTAGAATGCTTTTGCAGGGATCAGTAACAGGTTAAAAATCAGCAAAACTTAATAATTTGAATAATAGAAATAAATCAATCAACTCAACCTATCTTTCCCTAATGCTGGAACTGGTAAGGCGGAAAAGGCTTTGGAGACGGAGGCTCACCATGGATCCGAATGGAATGATTTCTTCAGTAGGCAACTACTGATTGTCTTCTTGGGTGAAGGGCAAATCTTCAGTTTTCTTCCTCTAAGTGGACAGGCACTGATGCTCGGGGTTTCGATGGTCAAGTTGGAAAAAAAATAAATAATTTTTTTAAATAAAAAAAACAGAAACTTTGTTGGCATATGTTTCAAAAGTCAGTAGCTTCCAGAGGCTGAATAGTTGAAGGAAACCGTTGAGGTGTAATTGAGGTTGGTTCAGGAGTTCCAGAAGCCTGAAACTTAGAGCAATCAGTTGTTCACTGACCAAGTTCACTTCAGTTGTCTTGGTAAAAATGCAACAGATGAAATTCAGATTCTCAATTTTGAGTTGCAGCTCTTCTCAGGGCACACGGGTTGATCCTCTTTATAATGCAGAATTGTCAGCCGGGCTGCGTCTCCGGTCTTCTGATTCATCTGTAGCTTCTTCCTCCGTTCGATCTTGTTCGCTGGTCTTCTGCGAGGAAACAACCCCGTTTCTTTCTTTGGCACAGTTTTTATAGTGCAGATAGCCTCACTGCTTATCCCCTGTTGCCGGGCAAGCTTTCCCATCATTGAGTTACGAGGTCACCGTTACTTTTCGGTGCTGTCTGCCACCCTCCGTAGACAGAGTCGTAAACTGCCCCCAGCTGGCTCCGTGTTATGACTTTTGCCTGTTTTCCGACCTTCACGACTCCCGCTCCCATCCTGGTGCCATGACTTTTGCCTGTTTTTTTTTTTACCTTAACGACTCCCGCTCCCATCCTGGTGCCATGACTTTTGCCTGTTTTTCGACCTTCACGACTCCCGCTCCTATCCTTGTACCACGACTTTTGTTTTTAGAACTTCTGACTGAGGAAAAACAGCGCACCTGGCTTCTCGTTTCACTTCATTCTTTTTATTCATACATCACAATTGATTATCCCTCTTCATTACATTTAATAATTGTAGAAAAAAAGAAAATCATCATACATTTTTCTTTGATTACACTTGTAGTTTTCTACTTCTGAAAACGATATGACAGTCACAGTTAATGTGTAACTCCATACAGGCCTCTTCAGTCCTCAGTTCCAGAGTGCGAAGATATACTCATTTTAAATGGCAAATGGACTGAACTTATATAGCGCTTTTCCAGTCATACAGACTGGAAAAAGCGCTTTACACTAGAGCCACATTCACCCAGTCGCACTCTCTAACGCTCACACATTCATACACCAATACGCAGATCGGTAGGCAACTTGAGGTTAAGTGCCCAGGGGCACATATGGCAGGAAGAAGCTGGAATTGAACCCACAACCTTCTGATTGCAAGACGACTACTCTTCCTACTAAAGATTAGGCTCTCATTTCATCATATGTGATTGTTGCCAAACTTAATCATAGGGATACACCTCTGTAAAAGAAAGCAGAATTAAAACATACTCCAAATCATATTTCATTGATTTAACTATGAATGTTTAATTTCTACATGAATACATGGAAGGATCTCACCTCATTTTGACGCAAGAAAATTGTCATTGAGAATCAGCAGCGTTGTTCTGTCCCTTATACTTCGAATCACGCGAAAACCTGCGAAGCAGTTCCTCTATCAGTCACGTGGTACAGCCGGCTCTCGAGAGTCACCGCATATGTCGTCGACACAAGCCTCGATACGCACTTCACAAAATGTCTGCCTGGATTACTCGACACACTACGGTGGCCGGGGGGTGCAAACCATCATTACAAAATCTTAAACACTTTTACAAACCTAAAGACAAATTTACATGTCAGAAAACAAATTAATATTTCAGAAAACAATTTAACAAGATGCAAAAAATTTTTACAAGTACTGAAACAAATTTACATTTCAGAAAACAATTTAACAAGATGCAAAACATTTTTACAAGTACTGAAACAAATTTACATTTCAGAAAACAAATTAATATTTCAGAAAAGAATTTAACAAGATGCAAAACACTTTTACAAGTACTGAAACAAATTGACATTTCGGAAAACAAATAAATATTTCAGAAAACAATTTAACAAGATGCGGGTTGAAGCGGATTGGTCAAGCAGTGGAAGCCATGGCGTACCATAGCGGCAAAAGCTGAGAGTAAATTGTGAAAAATTACACTTTCTGTGACACAAATTAACTTCTAGAATGTTTTTAGTGCGGGAATATAACTATGTAGACGTGAAATATCTGTTTGATTTATCTAGACATCGCTTAATTTCAAACGTGCTTCGACGTGTTCGGAGTTTTCCGCTCCCGCCGTAGTGACTGGCTTGCCTCGCCAGCCTTCCCGGCGGTGAGGCAAGCTAAACTTGGAGATATCTGACCGGACTCCCGGCACTAAGGTCCCGCTGGCAGTCATCACAGTGAATATTAAACACAAGTGATTTCTAACAGTTTATGTTAATATTATTTTAATTGTAACTGAAAATCGATTTGACATTTCAGGTGATATTAAGGTTAACCAGAATACTATGCCTTGCGAAAGTACACGGCCCCCTTGAACTGGTCAACCTCTTGCCACATTTCAGGCTTCAAACATAAAGATATAAAATTCTAATTTTTGTGAAGAATCAACAACAAGTGGGACACAATTGTGAAGTGAAATGAAATTTATTGGATGTGTCAAGCTTGTTTAACAAATAAAAAACTGAAAAGTGGGGCTGCAATATTATTCGACCCCCTTGCGTTAATACTTTGTAGCGCCACCCTTTGCTGCAATTACAGCTGCAAGTCGCTTGGGGTATGTCTCTATCAGTTTTGCACATCGAGAGACTGAAATTCTTGCCCATTCTTCCTTGCAAAACAGCTCGAGCTCAGTGAGGTTGGATGGAGAGCGTTCGTGAACAGCAGTCTTCAGCTCTTTCCACAGATTCTCGATTGGATTCAGGTCTGGACTTTGACTTGGCCATTCCAACACCTGGATACGTTTATTTGTGAACCATTCCATTGTAGATTTGGCTTTATGTTTTGGATCATTGTCTTGTTGGAAGATAAATCTCCGTCCCAGTCTCAGGTCTCTTGCAGACTCCAACAGGTTGTCTTCCAGAATGGTCCTGTATTTGGCCCCATCCATCTTCCCATCAATTTTGACCATCTTCCCTGTCCCTCCTGATGAAAAGCAGGCTCAAACCATGATGCTGCCACCACCATTTATGACAGTGGGGATGATATGTTCAGGGTGATGAGCTGTGTTGCTTTTACACCAAACATATCGTTTTGCATTGTGGCCAAACAGTTTGATTTTGATTTCATCTGACCAGAGCACCTTCTTCCACATGTTTGGTGTGACTCCCAGGTGGCTTGTGGCAAACTTTAAACGAGATGTTTTATGGATATCTTTGAGAAACGGCTTTCTTCTTGCCACTCTTCCATAAAGGCTAGATTTGTGCAGTATACGACTGATTGTTGTCCTATGGACAGACTCTCCCACCTCAGTTGTAGATCTCTGCAGTTCATCCAGAGTGATCATGGGCCTCTTGGCTGCATCTCTGATCAGTCTTCTTCTTGTTCGAGATGAGAGTTTAGAGGGACGGCCGGGTCTTGGTAGATTTGCAGTGGTCTGATACTCCTTCGATTTTAATATGATTGCTTGCACAGTGCTCCTTGGGATGTTTAAAGCTTGGGAATTCTTTTTTATCCAAGTCCGGCTTTAAACTTCTCCACAACAGTATCTCGGACCTGCCTGGTGTGTTCTTTGGTCTTCATGACGCTCTCTACGCTTTGAACAGAACCCTGAGACTATCACAGAGCAGGCATTTATACGGAGACTTGATTACACACAGGTGGATTCTATTATTATCACATATTTGGGACAACATTGGATCATTCAGAGATCCTCACTGAACTTCTGGAGTGAGTTGCTGCAGTTAGTGAAAGTAAAGGGTCCACCGAATAATTTTTGCAAGCCCACTTTTCAGTTTTTTATTTGTTAAACAAGTTTGACACATCCAATAAAATTTCATTCCACTTCACGATTGTGTCCCACTTGTTGATTCTTCACAACAAATTAGAATGTTATCTTTATGTTTGAACCCTGAAATGTGCCAAGAGGTTGACCAGTTCAGGGGGGGCCGAGTACTTTCGCAAGGTACTGTAAATGGACAGTTTTATGTAATCAATCTGTATCGCTGGAGAGTGTGATTGAGAATAAATAAGCTTTTCAATATTCATTTTTGATGAAGAAATGAGCTATATGTTTTAAAAGTTTATTTATAATTCAGCTAGCATTATATTTCTGATTCCAGGTAACACCGACGAGGAATACACTTTCTAATGTAAGTGAATCTTAGTAAAGAAGTTAAAAGTTTGAAAGAGCTTGTTTTAGGCATTTGCATAGAAATATTTTTATATTTTCTTCAAATTAAGACAAACGTAAAATTAAAAAGGCTTTATTTTTGCTCTGATATTAAGCAAGAATTTTTTTTGGTACTTTTATATTTTTTTTAGGGACAAAGGAGCAGACGGGCCAGTTTAGTAAGCTCAGGGGTGAGGATCACCACCTTTTTACTGGAGCTAAAAACTCAGCCACGGTGGCTTGGAGGTACAACGACAACGTTCTTTCAAAAACTCCTATCTTTCTAACTTTCATAAATATCCATCCAGTGATTAACATACTTCTTTTGGTTTTCCCTCTTTCTTTTTGTTTGTATAGGACAATTCTGGAGAAGATGGGCCTACAGGGGAAGGTCACACCCTTGCAGTGGGACAATTTGAAAAAGAAAATTAGAGTATGTTCAGAACTTCTCATGTCACACACAAATAAAAAAAATATTTCTAAAAGTCTTATTGGTTTCTCTGTTTAGTCAACTCTTTTTTTATTCTAACTTTAGGATTGCATGTATCCAGGGTCAGGAGAGAGAGTCAGTGAAAAGCCCACTGCTGCTACTTGGCCCTGGTTTGTCCTTATGGATGAGGTGTTGGGACAGAGGCCTTCCACAACGCCTCCTGTCTTAATTGCCTCCATCCCTGAGGACACTTCAGGGCCAAGCGGAGTGGTGGGCAACCAGATGGAGATGGAGAAGGAAGACAGTGAACCGGCAGGAAGGGTTCAGAAAAGAAAGAGGGACAGAGATGAGGAGATGATCAGGGAGGACATGAGGGTACAGAGAAAAGCAGAGGTGGAGAGGGCACAGAGAATGGACAGACTGTTTTTCATCTTAGAAAGAATGTCACCAAAATAAGTTGCTATAAAAGAAATAATATTAAGCTTTGTTCAGATTGTTTCTTAAAGTTTTAAGGTGTTCCAATAAATTTCAAAATTGTTTTTGTCACTAATGTTATTTACATTTGATCTAACAATACATCAACTTCATTTAAAGTTATAAACAGAATTTATTATGAAAATTACAAACAGCACTTTAAACAGAAAAAAAAGAACATTCAAACAGATCAAAATTACAAGAAACAAAACTATGTACAAGTATTTACAATGGCGACAGCAGGATCAACCTGAGTGACCAGTTCCTGGAACACCTCTTCAACAGTACGAAAAGACTGATTTCTTTCTGAACAGAAAGTCTCTGGCGGTGTGGCTAAATCTTTCACAAGGTCAGAGACATGGATGGGATGCTGCAACTGAGACGTGTGGTTTGTCTTTTCTGGATGGTGAGCGAAGCATCACACAGGTGGTCTGCAGATGTTGGTGATGCCTCTTTCCGCTGTCCACGGTATCATCCATTAAGTGGGTTTAAAGGGCTGAATTGACGGCTGCCACATCACTAAGATGTAATCAGAAATATGCAGAATTAGAAGATTGTGCTCACAAAATATTACAATTAGTTATACTAAAAAATATCTAATATATAAAACTTAATCACATCTATAATATTATACTTGCCTACACACAGTAGTCATGTTCTGGTGGTACCTCTTCCAGGGCAGACAACTCAGCTGAAAGCTGGTCCCGCCAGAGAGCACCGCTGACTGCCTCAGTCCCGACCTCACCCTCATCCTCTTCTACAGCCTCCTCTGGGTCATCCTCTGGGGCCATGACATTCCCAGCACCAAGGCAGATGTTGTGGAGGATGGCGCATGCTGTTATGACCTGAAACAATTTAAAAGAGGGTGCATATGTGTGTATGTGTATATATTATGTATAATGTATATATAAAATGAATCTAGGTCAAAACTTACGTGAGTTACAAAGGTGTGGTGCACCTCCAGCGCTCACAGGAAGATGGCCCTGAATCTGGTTTTCATCATTCCAAAAACACGCTCTATTATAGAGCGTGTTTTTGGAATGATGGCTGTTAAAGCACTGGGCTCCCATACCTTGTATTGTCCTCTTGTAGGGAGTGATGAGGGGGAGTGGATATTGGAGGCATGGGTACCCTCCATCAGCAAGGATAAAATGCCCTCAAAGCTCTGCCCCAGTAAAACCTACAGAGGAAAGTGAACCTGTTTAAATAGTGCATGGGAATGCACCACAAGCTTAATTTAAAACACCAGGTTTTATGTCCTGTAGCTGCAACTGTGCTTCATTTTGGACTGAGAAGCTAAATATCAAACCTTGAATCAGAAAGGCCCAAAAATTAGAATTACATTAGAATTTAACTCCATCTTGTTAAATCTTCCTGCTCGTGATTTTCTCCTGTAAGGAAACTTTGTGCCATTTAGCTCATTTTCTGTCTCTGTGTATGTAGTTGTTTACCTCAAAGCAAGATAAAATATATAAAAAAAGCTATTTTGTATATGTGAGACCTTAAAATAAATCTTTGTGTTTTAGTGTTACAACAACTGTGTGACTTCCTTTGTTCAATGAATGGATTACTGTAGAAAGATCCCAGAGGGTAGTCTGGACCAGAATCACTACTGCAAACATCCATAAAATACACACAGACCATTTGACCTTCAACCAGGCAGAATTTGGGAGCTTTAGTGGAATGCACACATATCTCCATGACAGAGGCATTACAAGCTTATTAAAAACTTCAGAAACTGTTGGAACACGTCAGTACTCCTCTCCAACGCTGTCAGTTCCCACCTCTTCATAATCTTTTTCTAAGGCAGCCATGTCCTCCCTGGCCTTGGAGAACTCCCCCTCCTCCATCGTACCAGTGTACGAATGCTCTCTTAGCGTATATGAGGTCGAACTTTTGATCGAGTCAGGCCCAGACCTCTGCAATGGCTGTGGTGTTGATCGGTGTGCACACGGCTCTCTGTACCTTGGCCAGGTCTCCTCCAGAACTTTATTTGAAGCCACAAGGTAAATCTGGTCTCGGCACACAGATCTCCATGACAAGCTTATTAAAACATTTCAGAAACTGCCGGGACTCCTCTCCAAGGCTGTCAGCTCCCACCTCTTCGTAATCTTTTTCTAGGGCAGCCATGTCCTCTCTGGACAAACAACTTTGTCCAACGGACATATGTCTCCTAGGCCTGAAATGAGTTTAAAAAAAATGTAAAACAGGATTACACAATTTAACTTTTAAATGGCATCCTGGACATAACATCAAATGCATCTGCCTCTGAATACTTGAGTCCAAATCCAAAGTGTGAACTGTGTATGGCAGAAGTAAAGTTGTCATAATTTTTTATACAAGGTGAGAGCTTCAGTGTCTCAAAGCACATTGCTGAAGTAGGAAATAATCCCCCAGAAATCAACCTGAGTTCTGAAGGAAGCATCTCCTGGCCAACCCAGAATCTCAGCAGCTGAGCCAGAGTATCTGATGAAGCTAAACGGTGACAGAATGAAAAAGGCCAAAATATTAGACAAACAATATCCAATTTCAATTTCAATATCAACTTCATAGTGTAGATTCATTTATAAATGATGCATTATTCAATATGAACACCCAACATCTGTTTCACTGAAGGTTTTCTAAGAAAACCGGGTAAGCGACATAAAGACTTAACATCACAATCCTCATCATCTATAACTGGCCATGTGACTTTGTCAAGGAGCATCTGAAAGAACACATTTCTGTGTACGTAAGAGATTACAAACTTTGTTAGTAAGAAAAAAAGTTACATCCATTTCTATAAAAAATTAAATTCACCCCCTTGGATGGATTATGCTTTTATTTCTATAAAAAAATCAATCATGGTCGATATAAATTGGCCTTTTCTTCCTCAAATAAACCTCTTCAATGTCAAGGTAAAATCAAATGTCTACAGAGGATGCAAGCACTTCATTACATAATTTTATTTATTTGCTTTAAATTCAACATAACATTAACCCAAACAATGTTTTCATACTTTTTTGTAAAGAAAGCCAATTAACATGAACCATTATCGTTTTTCACAGCAATGAAAACAAAATCAAGAGACTGAATATATTCAATGGGGGGGAAGGACCGCCTGCAACTTTGCTACAAATTAGAAGCAATGAGGTTAAAATTTATAATTTGGGGGAAAAAAAGATACTCAAACAGAAAAAAAATTCCTTTTATGTTTTTCTTACTTTAGATGTGTGTTTGCTCCAGCTCACCTGATTCAAATTCTGACATGACCTCCTATACAGGCATCAAGAATGGAGGGTCAAACTGGACAAAATTAATACAATAAAATCATCATTAAATAAATAAATGTTGTGAATGTCCCATAAGTGAAGTAAATGTAACATGAAAGAAATGTAACATTAAATGTGTCATTATATTAAAAGGTACCATTTATTTATTTAATTCATCATTAGAAACAATAAATGTACCATTATATCATGAAATGAACTATTATGCAATTAAATGTGCCACTGAATAATTAAGTATAATTTTAAAGACGACATGACGTAATTAGTGGTACACTTAATATTTAATGATGTATTAAAATAAATTGTACATTTAATGCTACATTCAATTTTTTTCTATTTCACAACGTATTTATTTAATATCTTCCCTTGATGAAGCCTTTCTACGGAGCCCCCGAGGGGACATGAGGGAATTTTTTTTCTTTTGCGTCCCCACGCAATACTTTTGCGTTCGCTCGCAATACTCTTTGCGTTTTCACGCAATAGTCTTTGCGTTGTCTCGCAATACTTTGTGGGATAGTTTCCAAACCAGATAACTGCACAAATGGAACAAACACTACATCCGTTTTTGAGATTTATTGAGTTTATTTTGAAATTGGCCTTAAATAAAATGATCTTCAATCAGACTTAAAGACAGTTATTATGCACAAGCTGTCAAACTACTGAACTCTGGACAATAATACTGCACGAAACCACATCTGTGACACTTTATTTGTTTATTGCTGCTGCATGATGTGTACTTTTTTTTTTTTGCACGCCATTAGTGCTTTTGTTTTTATCGTGATTTGAACGGTTCTATCCTAAGCATTTAATCACATTGTTGACTGCATGTTAACCTGCATATGACAAATTAACCATATCAATGCCATATCAGTGTTGTTTGTTTTGTAAGAAGTTTGTCATCTGTGCTGCTGTTCCAAAATGTACAGCTTTCTCAAGGCGATTAACAACTTTTGCGAGCGAACGCAAAAGTATTGCGTGGGGACGCGAAAGAAAAATAAATTCCCCCCATGTCACCTCGCGGGCTCCGTACCTTTCCCCTCTACTGTGGCAAAGGCTCTTAAATCTTTAGTGCACATGCGAGCAACTTTGTTGGTCAGATGAGACTTGACACGTGATGGTACTTTTCGTTTGACGAATAAATAGATGCAGGGCTGATTCAATCCAGAATTTGCCTTACAAGAGATCCTCAATCACTGTTGTACTTGATTACGACTAAACACGTTTTACAAGCAGCATACTGCGTGTTAACACCGCTACATTCAACTCTCCTGAAGTTGAATGTAACAGTAAATGTCAGTTTTGTGGCTTCCCTCCCTTTCCTTCCCTCATTTTATTGAATGTTTTAGCTATTATTTCAGCTTTTCTTCATCTTTTATTATAGTTGATTTCCTACTTCTAATATTGGATATCCATATTCTTTCTTAATACCATTCATTCTTTTAATTGTTTTCCATATTTTATCAATTTTTGTTTCTCTCTCCCTACCGTACTACAAAAATTCCTCCAATATTCTCTTTTTGCATTCCTAATAATTTCCCTTACCATTGCTTGTTTTCTTTTATATTCAATGAGGTTCTGAAATATTGGATTTCTTTTAAGTGCTTTAAATGCTTTATTTCTTAATTTTATTACTTCTCTACATTCACTGGTCCACCATGGTACCATTTTCTTATCACACCGTCTTTCTCCTTTTTTTATTGAATTTTCTGCAGCTTCTATAATTATCTTACAAACACATTCATGTATATTATTTACATCCATTTTCATATCTATTTTTCCTAGATTCTTTTCACTGAGATATTGAAATTTAATCCAGTCTGCCTTATTAAAATTCCATTTATTTATTTTTATATTCTTAATGTTTAATGTTAATCCTGTTCTTATCTTAATGGGATAATGATCACTACCTATTGTATTTTTATCTATATCCCACTCACAAATACCAGCTAACGAATTTGATACCAAAGTTAAATCAATTGCTGACTCTGTTCCTGTTCTTACATTAATTCGTGTACCCCTCCCATCATTAAGACATACTAAATTTTTAGTTTCTATTACTTCTTCCATAACTTGTCCATTTTTATCGTTACATTTTCCCCATATTGTGCTATTAGCATTAAAGTCCCTGCACCATATTACCTTCTCCTCCAGATCTTCTAACATCTCTTCCATCAATTCCATTGATAATGTTTTACATGGATTATAAAAATTAATTATCTTACATTTTCCTTCTTTTTCCCAAATTTCAACAACTATATACTCTAAATCTTTACCTTTTCTTACTATTTGATAGTGAACTCCTTCCTTTATAAATATCGCACACCTGTATACTTAAATTCTATAAAATAATTTTGTTCTTTTTAGAAATCTTAAAATAATTTGTATATGTTTGCTCCCTATTGTCTTTTGTAATGAATCTATTATACTAAACTTTTCTTTAATCCTTTCAAATTCTCTCTTCATACCTCTTCTTTCCAGCTCATATTTCTGACACTCTATAAATACATGTTCAATTGTTTCATCCTTCCCACAGTGGTCACATTGTCCTGTACTATGTTTATGCATTTTAAAAAGTGTATAATTAAGTCCTGTATGTCCTAAACTTAGTCTTGTTATTACCTTTTCCTCCTTTCTGTTCCTTCTTCCAGTTCTTTTTTCACCGACTGCCTTCTTGATCCTATAAAACCATCTTCCTTTTCTTTCTCCATCCCACCTTTTCTGCCATTCTTCCTTCGATTTTTGTTTGATGATGCTTTTTGCTTCTGATTTACTTAAAGGTACTGTAAAATTGATATGATTTTGTGTTGCCTTCTTAGCCATCTTATCTGCCATCTCATTTCCTTTAACCCCAATATGTGCTGGAACCCATAAAAATACCATTGATAAACCCATTATTTGTAGTCTGAATAAAGAATGCTGTATTTCTAGTAAAATGTCTGGCCTGCTGTCTGAATGGTTATGTTTTAAACTCAATAGTACTGAACTTGAATCTGAACAAATTATTGTTTTTAAAGGTTTTATGTCTTCCACCCACTGTACTGCTAAAAGTATTGCTAACACTTCCCCTGTGTATACTAATAAACCATTTGTGATTCGTTTTCCTACTCTTATTTGAAATTCCGGTATTATGAATGCTATTCCTATTTTATCATTTATTTTTGATGCATCTGTATAAATCTGAAGGTATTGATAACAATTATTAACATATTCCTGTACTATATTTAACTCTAATATACATGTTGTTTTCTTTTTTCCCATTAATGACATATCTACCTGTGGGTCTGGTAAGAGCCAGGGTGGTACAACAGCTACTGGCAATATCGGACTTATTACTGTATTTTGTATATGAAACTCTTCTGTTATTTTTTAATGATCCATCCAAAACTTCTTGTCTCTTTTTTTATTTTTTCCCAGCATGGCTTTAAGATTTCTCGTGTTGGATGACCCAGGTTATTGCCTTGTAAATTTATCCAGTAATTTATTGTTAATTGTGTTCTCCTCAAATCTAACGGCATTTCTCCCATTTCTACTTCGAGTGCTGTTGTTGGGGTTGTTTTGAAAGCTCCTGTACAAAGTCTTAATGCTTGATGTTGAATAATGTCTAATTTTTCCAGATGTGTCTTTGCTGCTGAACCATATATAATACTTCCATAATCTATATTTGATCTGATCAATCCTGTGTAAATTTGTTTTAACGCTTCCCTATCTGCTTCCCAGTCACTGCCAGCCAAACATCGAATAATATTTAATACTTTCTTACATTTATCTATTATTTTCTGAATATGTATATTCCATAGGATTTTCTCATCAAACCATACTCCTAAAAATTTTATACATTTAACTTGTTCTAATTCTTGATTATATAGTTTTAATTTTATTTCCTCTCTTGTTTTTTTTCGTGTAAATACCATAACTTTTGTTTTTTTGACTGAGAACTTAAATCCCCATTGAAAAGCCCACTCCTCTATCCTTCTTATCTCTGCCTGTATTTCCTTTCCAGTTATCTTTACATTTTTCTTCTTTTCCATATGGCTCCATCATCTGCAAAAAGTGAACATCCTATTTCTTTTCCAATTTCTGTAAATACATCGTTTATCATTATAGTGAACAATAATGGACTTATAATACTACCTTGTGGCGTACCATTGTCTACAGCATATTTTGTTGATATTTCTTGATCTATTTTAACTTGAAGAGTTCTATTTGTTAAAAAATGTTGAATCCAGTTAAACATTTTCCCATTGATTTTCATTTTATTTAATTTAATCAGTAATCCTTCAACCCACATCATGTCATAAGCTTTCTCTATGTCAAAAAATACAGCAACTACACTTTGTTTATTAACTTGCGCTCTTCTGATTTCATGTTTTAAACATAATGTTGGTTCATTAGTATTTCTCTCTTTTCTAAAACCACTTTGCACTTTAGTAATGTACCCGTTCTTATTCAAATAATATGTTAATCTATTATTAATCATTTTTTCCATTATTTTGCATACATTTGATGCTAAAGCAATAAATCTATAATTTTCTGGTTTTGTGTTGTCTTTCCCTGGTTGAGCTATTGGTACGATGATTGACTCCTTCCAGCTCTGAGGCAGCTCCCCCTCCTCCCAGACTTTATTATAAAGCTCTAATATGACGTCTTTGGATGATTCACTGAGATGTTGTATCATTGTGTAAAAAATCTAAGTTAGCTATCAGACTTCTTGCATTCCATTGTAGTATTCTCATATATTATCAGTGGGGGTTCCTGGTCTCCCCTCTGTTTCTAACCTCTTGTTGATGTTCTCCCAAGATCCCTCTTTGAAACCCAGAAATTTTTCCGCTCCTCTCACAATTATTTTAATTTTTTCAGTTTTATGTTTGGCCTGGTCAGTACAGTTGATGACGTAAGCAATGAATAGTATTAATTTGATTGCTAGTATAGTAGTATTGCTAGTATAATAGTATTAAATTGATTGCTCAGCTGGACAGGCGTGGTAAGGCGTATTCGTCACTTCCTGTTTGCACTCTGTGGATTGTTTGGTGTGTGAAGGCTCTCTCGTTTGATCTGATTTATCTCTACTGTGATATCTCTTACTAGTTATAATACATAAGCACGTTAAAACACATACTTTCTGTTGCTGTATTTAACGTTTGGGGACTCTCCGTGTTTTACACGGTTTTCTAGTGGTTCTAGTGGTAAGGGGTCGCTAGCTTAGCGTTAGCTTTAGCTCCACCATGGCTACCCGTTCTGCTGTTTCTCTCTCTGAGTCTCCTCTCTCCTGCTCTCTGTGTCAGATGTTCAGTTACTCCTCTGCCTCCTTTAGTGATAATGGTACGTGTAATAAATGTAGCATTTTTGTAGCTTTGGAGGCGAGGGTGTCGGAATTGGAGGCCCGGCTCCGCGCTGTTGAAAAACCAGCAGATAGCCAAGGCCCCTTAGCCAGTGCGGAGCCACAGAGGGTAGCTCCCCGTAGCAGTCCTCCAGCAGACCCCGTGCAGCCGGGATCTCAGGCCGGCTGGTTGACGGTACGTAGAAAGCATAGTCCTAGATCACAGCCCACAGGTCACCACCAACCAGTCTGCGTTTCTAACAGATTTTCCCCGCTCAGCGACACACCCGCTGAGAAGCCAACTCTGGTAATTGGCAGCTCCATAGTCAGAAACGTGGCACTAGAGACACCAGCGACCATAGTCAAATGTCTGCCAGGGGCCAGAACGGGCGACATCAAATCCTACCTGAAACTGCTGGCTAAGGATAAGCATAAATATAGTAAGATTGTTATTCACGCTGGCGGTAATGACACCCGGTTACGTCAATCGGAGGTCACTAAAGTTAGTGTTGCTTCGGTGTGTAAGTTTGCCAAAACAATGTCGGACTCCGTAATTTTCGCTGGTCCCCTCCCCGATTTAACCAGTGACGACATGTTTAGCCGCATGCTGTCATTCAACCGCTGGCTGTCTAGGTGGTGTCCAGAAAACAATGTGGGTTACATTGATAATTGGCGAACATTTTGGGGAAAACCGGAGAGACGGCATCCATCCCACTTTGGATGGAGCAGCTCTTCTTTCTAGGAATCTGGCCGAATTTATTAGTTCTCCAAAACTTTGTCAACCCAGGGTTAAGACCAGGAAGCAGGGTCGTAGTTTAACACTCCTCTCTGCAGCTTCTGTACTGCTACCCACCCATTACACTACTAAGACAGTGTCTCGCTCACGGCCAAAATTGAATAAATTAAAAAATAATCTAAAACGAGAAAATCAGGAAAATCTAATAAAAATAAACACAACTCAGCCTAAGAAGAAAAATAAAACAATTAAATTTGGCTTACTGAACATAAGATCTCTCTCTTCAAAGACTTTGCTAGTTAATGACCTGATTTGTGACAATCAGATTGATTTATTTTGTCTCACAGAAACCTGGCTGCAGCAAGAGGATTATGTTACTATAAATGAGTCAACTCCTACTAATTATTAAAATTTTCACATTCCTCGAAATACTGGGCGAGTAGCAACCATCTTTCAGTCCGATTTATTGATTAGTCCCAGACCAATCAATAGCTAAAACTCTTTTGAATATTTAATCCTCAGTTTTCCTTATCCAAAATCACAAAGCACTAAAACCACTTCTGTTTGTTGTTTTGTACCATCCACCAGGCCCTTACTCTCAATTTTTAGATCAGTTTTCAGACCTTTTATCTGATTTAGTGTTAAATACAGATAAAGTTATTATAGTGGGGGATTTTAACATTCATGTTGACACTGAAAGTGATAGCCTAAATATAGCCTTTAATGCTATCTTAGACTCAATTGGCTTTGCTCATAACATTAACAAACCTACCCACCTTTGTCTTCATTCTCTGGACCTTGTGCTGACATATGGCATTGAGTGTAGAAACATAACAATATTTTCTCATAACCCTGTCCTGTCTGACCATTTTTTAATAACCTTTGAGTTTAATTTAACCGAGTACTCCACATCTGAAAGAAATTTTCATTATAGTAGATCATTATCAGACAATGCTGTAACAACCTTTAAAGAATCTGTTCCACTTTTAATTTCCTCATTATCACAGAAAAACACAGTGGAGGGCAATAATTTTGTTTCTTCCCCTTCACAAATTGATTCTCTTGTTCATAGTGTTACTTCATCATTGCGTGGTGCATTAGACAATGCAGCCCCCCTTGAAAAAGAAGCTAATTATTCATAGGAGGCTGGCTCCCTGGTTTAGTTCAGAGCTGCGTACTTTAAAGCACAATGTTAGAAAATTAGAGAGAAAATGGCGCTCTACACACCTAGAAGATTCCTACTTAATCTGGAAAAATAGCCTACTGTTGTATAAAAAGACACTTCGCCAAGCCAGAACAGCTTATTTCTCATCATTAATAGAAGAGAACAAGAATAGTCCTAGGTTTCTCTTTAGTACAGTTGCTAAACTTACAGAGAGTCATAGCTCTGTTGAGCCATCCATTCCCTTAGCTCTCAGCAGTCATGAGTTTATGGGTTTCTTTTTAAATAAAATTGATTATATTAAAAAGAAAGTCTTTGATATACTCCCGAAGATGATTACTTCATCCTCAGCAAGTGAGACAACATTGAAAGTAACTGTAAACCTGATCTGTGTTTTGACTGCTTTGATCCTGTGGAGCTTCCTGAGTTATCAGAAATATTAGCTTCATCTAAACCTTCAACTTGTATGTTAGACCCAATCCCACCCAAATTATTTAAGGAAGTGTTTCCTCTGATTACCAGCCCCATTTTAGATATGATTAATTTATCCTTAGTAAATGGATATGTACCAGAAGCTTTTAAGGTAGCTGTAATTAAACCTTTGCTTAAGAAACCTTCACTTGATCGAGATGACTTAATAAATTACAGACCGATATCCAATCTTCCATTCTTATCTAAAATTCTTGAGAAAATAGTTGCTAATCAAATGTGTGAGCATTTACACAGCAATGACCTGTTTGAAGAGTTTCAGTCAGGCTTCCGAGCTCATCATAGCACTGAAACAGCTCTGCTGAAAGCCTCTAATGATATTCTTCTAGCCTCAGATAATGGACTTGTGTCTGTACTGGTTCTGTTAGATCTCAGTGCTGCATTTGATACAGTCGATCACAATAATCTCTTAGAAAAGCTGGAATATGCTGTAGGGATGAGGGGAACAGCACTAGGCTGGTTTAAATCTTATTTGTATGACAGATTCCAGTTTGTTCATGTAAATGATAAATCATCTTTAAACTCCAGGGTTAATTGTGGAGTACCACAGGGTTCAGTACTTGGGCCAATTCTCTTTACTATATATATGCTTCCAATAGGTAAAATTATCAGGCAGCATAGAATAAATTTTCACTGTTACGCTGATGATACTCAGCTTTACTTATCCATACATCCTGATGAGCCCAACCGGTTAGATAGACTACAAGCATGTCTTGAAGACATAAAAACTTGGATGACCTTAAATTTTCTGCTTCTAAATTCAGACAAGACAGAAGTTGTCGTCTTTGGACCGGAGTCCTTAAGAAAGAAACTGCTTAGTCAATCACTTAACCTGGATGGCATTAAATTGACCTCCGGTAATAAAGTAAAAAACCTTGATGTTGTTAATTAAACAGGTTTCTAGGATTTCCTTTTTTCATCTCTGGAACATTGCCAAAATTAGAAATATCCTGTCCAGAAGTGACGCTGAAAAACTAGTCCATGCATTTGTTACTTCAAGGCTGGACTATTGTAATTCTTTACTGTCAGGATGTCCACAAAATGCAGTTAAAAGCCTTCAGCTGATTCAAAATTCTGCAGCAAGAGTTCTGATGAAAATTAAAAAGAGAGATCATATTTCCTCTACTTTAGCTTCCCTTCATTGGCTCCCTGTTAAATCCAGAATAGAATTTAAAATTTTCCTCCTCACATATAAAGCCCTTAATGATTTAGCTCCATCATATATCAGAGATCTGATTGTTCCATACGTTCCTAACAGAGCACTTCGTTCTCAGACTGCAGGTTTACTGGTGGTTCCTAGAGTCTCTAGAAGTAGAATGGGAGGCTGATCCTTTAGTTATCAGGCTCCTCTCCTGTGGAACCAGCAATCAGTTTTAGTCCGTGAGGCAGACGCCCTGTCTACTTTTAAGGCTAGGCTTAAAACTTTCCTTTTTGATAAAGCTTATAGTTAGAGTGGCTTAGGTTATCCTGAGCTATCTTCCTTATTTTTACCTCGTCTTCTTTCCTCCCTGTTGGATGGAGTAAGAGGGAGTCAGGATTAGCCTAAACCGGCTCAGTTATGGTTGAGGTGCAAACACACCCTCCATTTCTGCTACCTGTATGACCCCCTCTCTTTTCCAATAGTTATAATCAATCTGAAAGAGAGAGGTCTCCCAATCGTTGTGGTTTTAAGTATAACAATGGCCATCAGTGGGCTCTAGATGGACAAACTGTCTATTTTTAAGGCTAGGCTTAAAACTTTCCTTTTTGATAAAGCTTATAGTTAGAGTGGCTTAGGTTATCCTGAGCTATCTCTGTAGTTATGCTGCTATAGGCTTAGGCAGATCCTTTAGTTATCAGGCTCCTCTCCTGTGGAACCAGCAATCAGTTTTAGTCCGTGAGGCAGACGCCCTGTCTACTTTTAAGGCTAGGCTTAAAACTTTCCTTTTTGATAAAGCTTATAGTTAGAGTGGCTTAGGTTATCCTGAGCTATCTTCCTTATTTTTACCTTCGTCTTCTTTCCTCCCTGTTGGATGGAGTAAGAGGGAGTCAGGATTAGCCTAAACCGGCTCAGTTATGGTTGAGGTGCAAACACACCCTCCATTTCTGCTACCTGTATGACCCCCTCTCTATTCCAATAGTTATAATCAATCTGAAAGAGAGAGGTATCCCAATCGTTGTGGTTTTAAGTATAACAATGGCCATCAGTGGGCTCTAGATGGACAAACTGTCTATTTTTAAGGCTTGGCTTAAAACTTTCCTTTTTGATAAAGCTTATAGTTAGAGTGGCTTAGGTTATCCTGAGCTATCTCTGTAGTTATGCTGCTATAGGCTTAGGCTGCTAGGACATAATGATCATTCTCACCCTCTTCGCTACATTCTCACACTACTCTTCAATTTTGCATTATTTGCTGTTATTTCAGCTTTTAACTTTGTTCTCTCTCTTTTCTCTTCCTAGAAGCTACACCTGGCCTGGCTCTGTGTCTACCTGTGACACCTTTCTGGAGAGGGGCATCGTCCAAGCTTCTGCTGGCAACAACTTAATGCTCACCTTCTACAGATGATCCACTTGGCCCTGTCTTTCAGTGTTTAACCTTTTCTCTCTCCTAGACATGACAATTGACTGAGCTTTTGCTGTGACTAACTCTATGTGCTCTCTTTCAGACTCTAACCTTGAAAACTGGCTCAGAGTTTATCTGTTCTTTCTTTCTAGGCGAAACGACTGAAGGAGCTACATCCATTAACATTTACTTTTCCTTCCCATAGAAAGTACTCCTGGATCAGTGCTTCTTTGTTCTCTTTTTGTCTCTGCTCTGTTCTCTCTAATCCCCAGTCGGTCGTGGCAGATGGCCGCTCACACTGAGCCTGGTTCTGCTGGAGGTTTCTTCCTGTTAAAAGGGAGTTTTTCCTCTCCACTGTCGCTACATGCATGCTCAGTATGAGGGATTGCTGCAAAGTCAACGCCAGTGACTGTCCACTGTCTCTACATGCTCATCCGGGAGGAGGGAATGCTGCAAGTCACTGACTGGATGCAATCTGCTGGGTTTCCTTAGATAGAAAAACTTTTTATCCAATTTGAATAAATAACTGAATCTGACTGCACTGTTCATTGGTTAGGATTAATTGGAATGTATGTACCTGAGTTTTGTGAAGTGCCTTGAGACGACATGTGTTGTGAATTGGCGCTATATAAATAAACTGAATAGAATTGAAATTAATTTTTCTACGGATAACTCAATATTCTCCTCTGTTTGCAGTTTTTGAGGAATTTCTCTCTCTTTTTGTTCCACCTCTCTTATCTTTTGTCCTTTCACACTTTTGACTGCTTCTGCATAACTTGTGTTTTTGCTCACCTTAACATGTTGGATTTCCTTCGCTGTTTTCCTCACCTCACATCCTCCATATGTAACCCTATGTTGACCTCCACAGTTACAACATTTTTCTTGCTCTTCTTTACAATCTTCTATCTTGTGGTCCCCTCCACACTTTTCACACCTCTGCTTTCCTTTGCAAACTGCTGCTATGTGTCCGTATCTCTGGCATTTGTAACATCTAAGTGGTGGAGGGATGTATGGTCTTACTTGGAAGCTTAAGAATCCTATTTTGATGTTTTCTGGCAAGATTGTTTCTGCAAATTCAATCATCACTGACAGACTTCCTACTCTTTCTCCGTTGACAGTTTTTGATAATCTCTTCAGTGAGTTCACTTTTGTACCAGTAATGCTTCTTTTTAGTTTTTCTAAATCTTCATCCACAGGGATACCAAAAATCACCCCCCAGATTGATTTATTTTCTCCTAAAATCGTTCTCTCTACAACCATTTTTCCAATGCTTTCTACATGTAAAGCCTTCATTATTTTTTCTTCATTTTTACACGTCACTAATGAGTTCCCGTCTCTTAATACTTTCACCATTTCTACATCTCCTATTTTCTTTTTTATTTCTCTAGATATCACTATCGGGCTTAGGTTATTATGCTCCTCCTCATTCCTTAATTTTATTATTATTTTAAATTCTTCCTTCATTATTTTCCTTCTAACTATTCTCTCTTCATCCGAGCTGCTTCCTTCCAACTTTCGCTTGTTATCCTGATTTTCAAACATCCCTTCTTTCTCCTTTTTCCCACGTCCTCTCCCTTTCCCCCTACCTACCGGTGTCCATCCCTCAAAATCTTCTTCTCCTGCCTGTACTTCCATCCGAACCATTCACATACCAGTTTATGCCTTATTCCGGCGTTTCCAATATGAAAGCAAGTTTATCCAGTAAGCCAATAGAAAGCTGCATCGAGCTTCCTTCCAAAGGAAAAACTCGTCTGCTGCTCAAAACCGACTCCTACCGCCAAACTGTCCAACTCCCCGCTCCGCCATGTTGGCTTTTGACCTCTCTGTTCTTCTCATTCAAGTCCCTATGCTTTCTTCTTCTTCTTTCTTTTTTTTAAGGCGGTTTGCAAACAACTTTTAGGTGCATTACCGGCACCTTCCAGATTGGAGTATGGACCAGACGTTTAACTATTATAATCTTCCCATAGTACCTGTTCTTCTTAGAAAACTAAAAATACTGTTAAAAACTACATCGCCAGATGATCTCTGAAACAAGTCCCTAATGTCTAATTAATTTTTATTCCTACTTAAATCTCTAAGTAATACCTCTCTTTCCTGAACATATTTATTACATTCTAAAAAAATATGTTGCACTGTGTCTAATTTTCCACAATAAATACAACAACCTGTATTATGTTTATTAATCATTTTAAGAGTACTATTTAATCCTGTATGCCCAAACGTTATTCTAGATATAATATCTTCTTCTTTTTTACTTCTATTACATTTCCTAAATTCCCCAACTTTTTTTAGGATTCTATAATAAAATCTAGCGTTGCCTCCTCTATCCCATTGTTCTTGCCATTTCTTCTTGATATACATTTTAATAATCTTTACCTCATTTTTACTTGTTTTAATATTTAAATCAACCATATTCTTTTTTGCTGCACTCTTAGCAAAACTATCAGCCAACTCATTTCCTACCACACCAATGTGGGCAGGAATCCAAACTAGTTTAACATGAGAACCATAACTTTTAATCCCAAAAATTGAGTTAATTATATCCAATATCTTGCCTTGATTCTGAATTTAACTCTAGAATACTCATTAATGCACTACTTGAATCTGAACAAATTAAAACCTCCCTCTCTTTTGTTTCCTCAATCCATTCTAAAGCCATTAAAATAGCCATTAATTCACCTGTATACACTGTCAATTTATCTGTTATTCTTTTATTTCTCATAATATTTAAATCCAGAATTACAAATGCTATACCTACTTTATCATTTAACATTTTAGAAGCATCTGTATACATTTTTATATTTCTGAATATTATTTTTCTATATAACTTTCCACCTCTTTCTTTCCCAACTGTCTCCCTTTTTTTAGTAAGTATAAATCAACTTCAGTCTTTCCAAAGATCCATGATGGAATAACAGGAATAACAACCACAGGACTAACTAAAAAGTTATCTATTCCAACATCTTTTATTTTATTTATTATTATCCATCCAAAACTATTCATTTGTTTCTTTTCTTTTTCTTGACAAGGTTGCAGCATAACATATGGAGGATGACCTTCATTATGTCCTTTAATATTTGTCCAGTAAATTATGGCTAATTGTTCTCTCCTGAGCTCCAGTGGCATCTCCCCCATCTCAACTTGTGGAGCTGAAACTGGAGTACTTTACATCACTCCGCAACAAAGTCTTAATGCCTGATATTGTATTCTGTCTATTTTTTTAATAAACTATTTGAAGCTGAATTGTATAAAATACATCCATAATCAAATATTGATCTAATTAGTCCAATATAAATTGTTTTTAATGCTTTCCTATCTGCTCCCCATTCTTTGCCTCTCAAACATCTCATTATATTTACATTTTTTTTACTTTTTCCAACTATTTTACCAACATGTATCTTCCATGTAAGTTTTTTATCAAACCAGATACCCAAATATTTCATTTGATCTATCCTTTCTATAACATTCCCATATAACTTGAGATTTACAAATCTTCAGTTTTTAAGCCCCTAACATTTAATGAACCAACACGAACACCCAACATGAACTATATCCAAATAAAGAAAGCTGAAACCTGTACTTGTGTGTTGCCTTTAAGGCAATCCTTTCAATCATCAATGATTGCAGGTTGTTTAGACAAATGTTTACACGTTTAATTGATGTTCATTTAAAAAATAGTATCACACTTCTGGTTTCCTGTTATGCACCTTCAGCCCACCCCAACCCATCCCAACCCCACTCCCCAGGAGAAAATAAGAAGGGAGAGCCTCAAGGGAACCACCCAGCAACCACAGTGCAGAAGCCCCAGGGAGCTGCAGCGACAAGCCCACAGGCCCCGCTGGAGCATATCCAGCCATGGACCCAAAGACCCAAGACCCAGTGGCACATCACCCCCCAGCAAAGGTTTGCCTCAATTTTGAGATCAGCATCACAAAGTTCTTTATAGGTTTTGTTGATTTGTGGAATCAAATGTTCAGTAAAGCTAAACACCAAATTACAGTCCTCGATTGAAAATTGGGTAAGTATAATTTTGAGCACAATATATGTACTGTATTCTTAATTGTTTGGGGGTTTACACTCTTTACCATCATTTACAAGACAGGATGTGTCACTTTTCTGCTGTTGACATTTTTCAAAATTTAAGAAATAAGAGGAATTCTTTTTTCCTGGTTCAATCCACCTTACCCAAGATTTAACAAATTCCCACTTATTGAGATCCTGTGACTGAATCATAATTTTTTGTCACATTTATTAATTCTTTCACTCTGACACAATAATCCTGATTTTTCAACAATTTTGTGTTAAATTTCCAAAACCCTTTCTTGTATGTTGGTCTTCTAGAAGGCTCTAACATGCCGCTGAACAGGTTAAAATAAATGGTTCCGGAACCAAAGGCATCAGAGGTGGGTCCTTCTCCAAACTCTGCGGTTTATAAAATAATGAAAGGAAAAGGTGGGGATGATTGTGTAAATGTGCTTTAATTTGGGAAGATAAGTTTGGTTTTCCACAGGGTGAAGTTTGAGTGTAAATAGGTTAAATAGTTAAATAAAAATAGTTTAAATAGTTTAAAGTGAAACAGTGGATGGATGGAAATGAGAAAAAATAAAACATAAGAAAAAGATTAAAAAGCACAGAGTGCATCAAATAAGGGGTTAAAGAGTTAAAACTTTACTGCAGGAAGTTTCGTTTGTCTTAAATGCTGCGATCAATTGGAAAAGAAGGTAAAAGTGAAAAGGGACACTAGAGATGGGAAAAGAAATTTGTTTTAGAAAGGAGTATAGTCCATGTTGTGGAAGGAAGTGACAGGACAACTGACTGACTGACTGATAATATTTCTGTGTGCAAAATCTGAACCTATACTAAACTTTTTCTTCTGTCTCTCACACACACATATACACATATAAGGGATTTGAGTGCAACATTAGCGTTTTTGAGTCTGGACTTTAGAAACCTGCCCTTCCTATGGCTACTCCACCAGAGATGCTTCTTTCAGCATTGGCCTGAAGAAAGAAGAGGGTCTCCTGCCTGTCTGCCTGTCTGCTTGCTGCAAATGACAGTGTGAGTTTCCACCAGAAACGAAACTCAAGAGAAGTCTGGCCCCAAAACCCACTGAGATGGAACAACGATCGATGCTGTTTGCCAGAGCCAGAACGAGCGATACACTGGATTTATATTGAAAGCACATCTTATGCGGGCAGAAGAAGAGAAACAGGCCGGAGCAAAGTTCTTTCTCTGGAGAAGTTAAAGTGGACAAGGAAGGAGTGAATGTCCCACCAACACACCTGGAAAGGGCTGGGGTTTTTTTTGGACTGATAGAGGACTGTGTCTGCCATGGACAGTCGAGCGAATCGACAGAGCGATTAAGAAAACTGATGGGGGTATGTACAAACACACACATTTGCATAAACTTTTCCTATTTTCTGCAAACCAAGAACGCTTATTAACGCGTCTCATGTGAGCTTGCTTGACGTTGACAGATATAGCGGGTTAAAATATTATTTAGGGTTAGGAAGAAAAGTATCTTCAAAAAGGTGATAACTTAGATTCATCTGATATTTTCCAGTTATTTTTTTTTAGAGAAGCAAATTTATTTGTTTCATCGTGGAATATTCAGGGTGAATTATTCTAGTTATTAAAAGTTATTTAAAAAGCAGAGAAAGAGTTACATTTCCAAAAAACTCAGCAGTAATCATGTGTTCTTCTGTATTTTCAGGGGGACAGATCTCATGAAGGAACATTTTAAAACCCATAATGCGTAACACCTGATGGGCTTTTCCTTCATATTGGTTTCTGTTGTCAGAGTTTGCATCCCATAAATCTAATGGGTAGAGACCTCATTAAAACAGGCTTAGTTCTACTGCAGATGGTCCTTATACAGTCTCTGACACAGTACTTACAGTGGGGTGCCCCCCAGTTTTGTCCGCAAGTGCTAACTTACGCTTATGGAAGGTACAAATTCATGTTTTTTCACAGCCGCTGCTGGGAAGAGGTTATATTAGTTTGTTTTCTTCCTCTTCTGATTCATGCAGCGTGTTGATTTAAAACTGTACCTTATATCAGGTCCTGACAAAAACTATGAAAGGCTTGGGTTTCTGCATTTTGTTTTGTTTATTTTTTCCCCTGGGGAAGGGAAAAAAATCTAATCAGTTCTGTGTTGCATAGAAAATATTCAAACACTTGTTGTTTTTTAAGATATCACCTAGCTAAAATTTTTTAAAAATTTTAAGAGTAATTGGTTTGAGTTAAAAAAAATTTTCCTTGGCAAAACAAAACCTTTTTTAAAGAAAAATGGAAAGAAAAGGGGGTTTTTTTGAAAAGGTAAGAAAAAATTGATTTGGACAGTGGTACCACACAAAAATTAAAACTAATCTGATGTTCCCTAAAAACTCTGCATAGAAAAGGCCTTCAGGACCCCTGTGGAATTATTTCCCCCCACGTTTCCCAAAATTTTTTAAGCATGCTTTTCCATTTTTAAAAAAGATCTGTGTTTTGTTTTTTTTTTTTAGGCTTTTTTTTTTTTTTTAGCATAATTTTTTGTCGAAAAGCTTTTTATGAACTGGGTTTGGAGCAAAATATGATCTGAGGTAAAATTAGGAGCTGTGAACTAGTAATTTTTTTTTCTGATATTGTCCCAAAAAGAAACAAATTTCCCCAAACAGGTCTGGGGATATTAAGCCAATCCTTCAATCTCTGCAGAAAAGCTGCCATCATTGTTTTAAGCAGAAGTACTCAACCTGTGGTTCCTGGACTTTTGAAGCCCGTGAGCCATAGATTTTGGGGCATAAAAAATTATAATACTTAAATTTAGTAGACCGATTTTTCCTATTTAAAAACAGATCTAAGCCAATGATGAGTTCCAGTCATTTGGTAGTTTTGATCTGTGCTGCTCATAACCCCTCCAGGGTTCCTGCACAATCACAAGCAGCACATCCGCCTCCCCAGTTCCCATTTGAGCATTTGATGATGGATTTCATTGAGTTGACACCTGCTGAAGGGAAGAAATATTGTTTGGTGGTCGTGGACATGTTTTCTAAATATGTTGAAGCGTTTCCAACAAAACACGCAGACAGCAGTGCTGTTGCGAAGTCTTTGTTGATAGAGATTATTCCCCGTTGGGGGGTCCCAGAGGTGATTTCCAGTGATACCGGAATACATTTTGTTAATAAAGCTTTACAGGAAATTAGTAAGCTTCTAGGTTTCCAGTTGAAGACACATTGTGCTTACCACCCACAATCAGGTGGAGCAGTAGAACGAGAAAATGGAACAATAAAGAATAAATTGGCTAAATGCTGTGAAGAAACAGGGTTGTCCTGGCCAAAAGCTCTCCCTCTGGTTCTTATTTTAACAGTTTTATTTTTAAGACAGATCTGTGTTTTGTTTTGTTTTTAGCATAATTTTTTATCTGAAGCTTCTTATGAACTGGGTTAGGAGCAAATATGATCTGAGGAAAATTAGGAGCTGTGAACTAGTAACTTTTTATCTGATTCATTCACTCATTCATTGTTTTTCACAGCCGCTGCTGGGAAGAGGTTATATTAGTTTTTTTCTTCCCTCTTCTGATTCATGCAGCGTGTTGATTTAAACTGTACCTTATATCAGGTCCTGACAAAAACTATGAAAGGCTTGGTTCTGCGTTTTTTTTTTCCCTCGGGGGAAAAAGAAAATCTAATCAGTTCTGTGTTGCATAGAAATATTCAAACACTTGTTCTTTTCTAAGATATCACCAGCTAAAATTTTAAAACTTTTAAAAGTAATTGGTTTAGTTAAACACATTTTCCCTGGCAAAACAAACATTTAAAATGAGAATGGAAAAATTGGGTTTTTTTTGAAGGTAAAAGATCTGATTGGACAGTGGTACCAAACAAAATTTAAAACTAATCTGATGTTCTCTAAAAGACTCTGTATAGAAAAGGCCTTCAGGACTGTGGAATTATTCCCAACACAGTACCACATTTTTAAGCGTTTTTTTCCTTATTTAAGACAGATCTGGTTTTTTGTTTTTTTTTTTTAGGCTTGGGGTTTTTTTTTGTCTGAAGCTTTTTTATGAACTGGGTTAGGAACAAATATGATCTGAGGTAAATTAGGAGCTGTGAACTAGTAATTTTTTTTATCTATTTTGTCCAAGTAGAAATAATACACTAACAGGTCTGGGGATATTAACCCCCAATCCTTTCAATCTCTGCAGAAAGCTGCCATCATTGTATAAAGGCCAGTACTCAACCTGTGGTTCCTGGACTCTTGAAGCCCGTGAGCCATAGATTTTGGGTCCATAAAATTATAATACTTAATTAAAGGTAGACCGATTCCTATTAAAAACAGATCTAAGCCAATGATGAGTTCCAGTCATTTTGGTAGTTTTGAAATGCAATAATACTAAAATTTTTCTACTCTGGGGAACACAGATTGGGGCTGAAGATTTTTTGTTTTGGAGCCAAGGCTAGGATTCTTTATAATGGAATAAAGAGAAGTAAAATCCTGTATTTTGGAAAAATAAAAAAATAAAGGCTCTCACAACACTTAAGAGGATGGTCGGCTCAAACTACAGTCTCCTTTTTTGATTTCTTAGGGGTTTTTTAAAGATTAAAAGAATACCTAGGAGTACAAAGGTACACAAGGTAATTTCAGATTTATAAGCAATAAAATTTGACACATTTATCAGCATTTAGATAAATTAAAGAGGGGTTCTAGTAAAAATTTTCCCCCCCAACTCCAAAATTTAAATAGCCCAAAAAATTAAAGAAAAAAAAAATGGGTTCTCCTTTTGAAACGTTATGTGGGAACAAAGTCCAGTTGGAGTCAAGCTTTTTATTTTAATTTCAGGTTAAGTTTAACACTGCAGTTTTGTTTTGTTTGGGTAGACCATAAAGATGTCAATGCCGACTTAAAATACTTCTGTGCATTTAACCTGAGCAGGAAAATCTTAAATACAGGGGGGATCAAATTGACAAAAAAAAAAGAAGAATTATAAAAAAAAACTCTCAGGATTGTTTTTTTATTAATTATTACAGAGTTACAGTATAAAAATTGGCAAAGGGTTCAGCATCAGTAAATTTGGATTCATGTTAGAGAAAACTGTTGCTGTGCTTCTAAATAGTTTGGTTTTTTTGGACTATGTGCACTCTTTAAAAAGATCCTGAATTGTCATAAAAAAATTGATAAATTTACAGCATTAAGAGATAGGGGAAAAAAAAACTTTTTGAAAGGAATTTTTAAAAAAATTTTTTTAATTCTTGAAGCTTCAAATTTGGCCATTTGTGCCCCTTTGATGTTTTGTCTTTGTTTGTTGGACTGAATGTTTGTTTATGTGTTGCATGACATAATAATGGCATGTTTAGAATAATGTTTCTAAATCCCAGATTGATTAAAAACCTTGAGTTTTCAGGAGATTGAGAAGCAGCTCGTTTTGGGGGTAGGTGTTTTTAACATTTTTGCAGTTTAAGACACTAAGATGGTTGGAATGAAGAAACTGTGGGTCCCCCTAAAAGGCTGCCCTAAGAGGTTAGTTCTGCCTGACTCTGCCTCTACCAGGTTTTTGTTCATGTCTTTGCTTTCATGGTGACGCCCACTTCCTTCCTGGTTTTTAACACTGTTTAAGAGACAATAGAATCAAAATGCTTGTAGTGATTTTTTGCCTTAACATGTTTTTTTTTGTATAATAATTAAGGATGTAGCATGACATTTAGATTTATGTGTTTTACTATTAAAAAGTTAATGAAATAGTTTAAACTAATTTGAAGAATTAGTTTGGCATGAAGAATCATTGATTTATTAGGTTAAAAGTGGCATTAAGCTAGCTGACAGTTTAAGATATGCTTAAAAGTAAGGAATTTTTATGATAAAAAATCTGAGTCATGACTTCATATTTGGTGAGAATTATTTATTAGATAAAATTTTTGGGTTATGCATCACAATTACATTGGATGTCCATTAATCTAATACTTATCTTCATACAAGACAAATCAGGATGATATGTGACTTAATTCTAAGTGAGATTTTGATGTACTGCACAACAACTGAAGTTTGCGTTTTGTTGTTAATGGAACTGAATTACGGTTTAAAAAACATCTGGATTTATTTATTTATGTTGCGTTGATAATTTCATAGTGTCACTTTTTGTCAAAAAATCATTTCTGGGTTTTATGTAATGTGATCCTGGTGACTAGAATTTTTTTATACTTTTTGCTGGATTGTCGCATGGGGTTGGCCCCTGTGCCAGAAGAGAGGAATGTCAGAATGAATTAAAAAAATTTTTAGCACTCATGGGAAAAAGGGTAGCTCATACCTCCAGTGAGGACTTAGTGACAAAAGCGAAAGAGACGTTGTACTTTGTTTATATAAATGGTGCATAGTTCCTTAAGATCACATTCTGAAAAACCTGTCTGAAAGTATGGGGGTTGATTCTTTTGTGAAATTTTTTAATCTCCACAGATTAGACATTTTTTGAATTTTCTTTTTGGGTATTCTGAAACTATAAAAAATACCCCTTAATCAGGCCTTCCTAAAAATTATATGTCACATTTTTTAATATTCAGAATATTTAGCTGATGATCACTGCTAGTATACTAGGTGGAGTGAGAAGATTCATTCTTTTTGATTATGCTGGATGTTTTGATGAAAATTATGTAATTTAAGCACCTAGGCTTGAGAATGAGACTTTGAAATTAAAAAATTTCCAAGGGTGGTGAAGGCTCTGCTTATTTTTTTCATTTATGATCGAGACTTTTGAAGTGCTGTTTGACAGGTCTCCTAATTTGGGCATGGGGATATTGCTAAGATTTCTACCTTCCACATCTTTGTGTGAAGAGAGGATGTTGTTTTTACTGTCAAAAAACCTGTCCACTGGGCTTTTTTCAAGTTTCACAGATTGCGAAAAACGCATTGCTGAAAAACAGCCACTTCCCAAAACCCACTCCTTGATTCCAGGAGAACACACTTGAAGTCCAGATGCTGGGTGGCCCATATCAGATCCTGCTGTCAAGGTAGCAGAATGTGGCCCCGGGTCTATGCTACACTGGAAGGGTTTCATGGGGGAACACCACCTGAGCAGCATCCTGGTTCTGAACCTCCTACCTAGAGGGGCTTCCAACGACCGCCCACCTGTACTATATTGGTAACAGGGCAGCTTGAATCGCAGAAGCCACTCAGGAGAGGCAGCAGGATTTTTAAGTTTTGTTTATGATTTGTTTACTTTGGAAAAAAACTGTTTGTTTTCAGTACCAGAAGAAAGGACTTTCCACTTCAAGGTCATGATGCAGCTATAGGGAAGATGATCTGTTCTGATGCTGATGATTGGTATTGCAATTATTTGGGAAAAGGTACAGCTAAGACAATGTGTGACTAATCTGAGTAATTACGCCAATAATACTCAACAGCTGATTCGAAGAGGGATTCATCGCTTGATGCATCCAACTGTGAGGAAGATGAGGAATGACAGTTATTATGTTTGTTGTTTGATTCCACGTGCTATTAATGATCAACCATTTTGGTACCTGTTCCTATTGAAACTGCTTTTATTCTAACTCTTTTTTTTTCTAGATTGGGGAACATAACCAGCTGGTGGAGGTGATTTTTCCCTTGGGTGAGAATTACATTGTAAGGGAAAAACAGAAATGTTAGTAGATTTTTTAGTGAGACTAATTTAAATGTGCTGCAAGGGAAATTCTTCATAGATTTTTTGGGGTAATAGGAATTAATAAGATCTAGATATTTGTATTGGGAGGAAAAACACCTTATTTCCTTTGCGAAGACAGAGGGTTGTAAAACTATTTTACCAGTTTCATGTGCGTTAATCAACAGACAATTTGAGTCATGTCCTATCAGAACTGAGTCTTTCCATTTCAGGATCTTTGTGTTTTAACTTTTTAATCTTACAGCCCCTTTCCGAAGGAAGTGAATTGTATGGCCAGGTAGGTAAATTAAACCCGGGTTGTTGTTACTTTTCCTGGTAGAGATGGGTACTCGTGTCCTAAGACCATGATTTGGATGTGTGGAAATAGATCATATCTGTATCTGCCGTTTTTGGTCTGGAGAATGTTATTTAGAAAAAACCCAAAAAAAAAAAAATGTTCAAAAGGGGAAAAAAAAAGAGGGGCTATTGGGAATAGGGAAAATTGGATTACCTCTTAGCTGAGAGGGTGGGATTTGTCATTTATTTGTAGAACAGTGTTGTTTTTTTTTCCTGATGTATCTAATAACATGATAAGTATCCATGATAAATTGGGAGTTGCTGATGGCTCGACAGAATGAAAATATGGGTTCCCCTTGGAATTTGGTCCTGGTTCATTACTGGTGGTTGGACATCCTGGGTAATAAAGATTGGAGTAATTTTATTTTCTTTTTTTTGATTTTGATGTTTTTTTAAAGTGATGTTTTGTTTTTTTTTGGTTTTTCTTTGATAAACTTTGGGTGATGGTTTTGAAGAATTTTCCTTTTGTTGTGATTTTCTGTAATCAGAAGAAAAGGAGTTGTTATGGAAATTCTTCTATTTAGTGCTACAAAGTATTCAAAAGTGCAGTGAACTTTCATTAACCTCTCTTCTCTGACCTCAGTGTTTTTATTAGTGTTCTGGTATTTAGAGTAGATGGCCTCTCTAGCCATTTGCGAAGAATTATGGTTAACACTTCCTAAGTGGGGGCAGATGAGGTCATCATTCATGATTGTCTTATCTCTGTCCTGGAGAGGTTTAGGGGCTATAAGGTTAAACTCTTTGAAGTTGAGACAACACCCTCATTCTGCTATAAATACTGTCTGTAAACTGTGTTCGGGGCCTCTGTTTCACTGACACGTCAGTGACAGGGTCTTCAAACGCAGAAATGCCTTTGAATAAAACTTATAAAGACAAAGTCCGGATTTTCTCTTATTGTGAGTTAATTTCTCTCCCACTTTGATAAGAAAAATTCTATTATAGCTGTTTCCTGCATGTTATCCATAAGGGCTACAGATTGCCTTATCAATTCTATCATGTATTAGCTTTTTATTTGCTTCAAGTTTGTCATTTTAATGTTTTTTTTGTTTTTTGTGATCATGTCTTTGAATCCCCCTATACATGAATAGAGCATTAAAAATAACCTTGCTTTGACGCAAACCCCCGGTTGTCAGCCAAACATAAGGCAATACGAAGAGATAGTGGACAAACAACCGGACCCAGAGAGACAAGTTTGCAATAAATACATCTTGATTTGCTTTGGGAGGAAGCCGGAGCACCCGGAGAGAACCATGGATCAAAGAAATTCTTTTGAACAATCCCTCAAACCCTGAACAGGTTGCCGGTCAAACACAAGGCAATACCAGACAAACAGAAAAACCCTGGGGCAATTTGGAGAGACCTATTTACAGAAAATAGAAAGCTTTTGAAGGAAGCCGGAGCACCCGGAGAGAATCTTGGATCAAAGAAATTCTTTTGAACAATCCCTCAAACCCTGAACAGGTTGCCGGTCAAACACAAGGCAATACCAGACAAACAGAAAAGCCCTGGGACAATTTGGAGAGATCTATTTACAGAAAATAGAAAGCTTTTGAAGGAAGCCGGAGCACCTGGAGAGAACCTTGGATTAAAAAAATCTTTTTAAGAAATTCTTTTGAACAATCCCTCAAACCCTGAACAGGTTGCTAGTCAAACAAAAGGCAATACCCGGCAGACAGAAAAACCCTGGGGCAATTTGGAGAGACCTATTTACAGAAAATACGTTAGCTTTTGAAGGAAGCCGGAGCACCCGGAGAGAACCTTGGATAAAAAATTCTTTGAAAGAAATTATTTTGAACAATACAGAGAATTGTGCATCTTACTTCCTTTTAAGTTTGTTTTGCATTTGCTCTTTTTAGGTAACGTTAATTCAATTGAAGTACATAGATCTCTAGCATTAAATGGGACATATCATGCGGTTAAATTCTTCCCCTTCACACCACTCCAATACCCTGGCAGAGACCTTACCGGGGAGGCTGAGGAGGAGTTTTGCCTCTACTACAGCCCGGGCTGAGGCACGGTTGGCTTGCTTCAATAGATGGTTTGGGTTCGTTTTGAGCCCTTGAGGAAGTTTGAGTGTCATGTGTGTCAAAGCCTGTAATGGGGTTTCTGTCCACTATCGGTGGAAGGTGTATGTCAGTGGTTGAATATTCTAGAGTGGATTGCCCACCTCTACCCTGCATAATTGGTTTCACCCTCTCTCTCTCAATCCACAGAACTCTGTTTTTTCTGTTTATTATTAGACTATTGTCCCACTCAGGCCTTTGGATATGTCTTCTTGCCCCTAATTTAGATTGCTCAGTTCCTTCTCTATCTTTTTTCTGAAGACTAATTGATCTTGCTTCAACAGATGGTTTGGGTTCGTTTTGAGCCCTTGAGGAAGTTTGAGTGTCATGTCTGTCAAAGCCTGTAATGGGGTTTCTGTCCACTATCGGTGGAAGGCTCTTTAGTCCTGCTTCAGTAGGTGGATTAGGTATGATTGGAGGCCTTGAGAAAGTTTTAATGTCCTCTCTCTTTGTTTTTACTACATGTCCTTGCCTTGAAGCTCTGTTTAATTGACCCTCTGCTGATTCCAGCTCTTCACTAGTCTGGTTTGCCTTTGTTTTCAGATTTTGTCTTGATGCCACCATTCGTTCATGGACTTCATTCACTAATTGTTGCGATGTTTTCTTCTTCCTCTTTAAGATTGCTCCATAGTCTGGCGGAGGTTTAGTGCTGGTCACGAACTTAACATGGTTCGTTCTAAAGACAGGTCTTCCCATATCAGTTTCGACATATCTATAAAGTTTTTTCTGTGTTGGTGGTTTAGGTATGATTGGAGCCGTTGAGGAAGAATCTCTGTTTTCTCCATTTTCTGCACCTTGCTTGAACATCTCAGTCTTCTGGTCACACTGTGCTTTTTTCTCTGATCCAGATTGCTGTGTAAATTCAGCCCTTGAGAAAGTATTAGTGTCCTCTCTGTCTGTTTTTACAACTTTTCCTTGCCTTGAAGCTCTGTTTAATTGAGCCTCTGCTGATTCCAGCTCTTCACTATTCTGGGTTGCCTTTGGTTTCCGATTTTGTCTTGATGCCACCATTCGTTCATGGATTTCATTCACTAATTGTTGCGATGTTTTCTTCTTCCTCTTTAAGATTGCTCCATAGTCTGGAGGAGGTTTAGTGCTGGTCACGAACTTAACATGGTTTGTCCTAAAGACAGGTCTTCCCATATCAGTTTCGACATATCTATAAAGTTTTTTCTGTGTTGGTGGTTTAGATATGATTGGAGCCGTTGAGGAAGAAACTCTGTTTTCCCCATTTTCTGCACCTTGCTGGAACATCTCAGTCTTCTGGTCACACTGTGCTTTTTTCTCTGATCTAGATTGCTGTGTAAATTCAGCCCTTGAGAAAGTATTAGTGTCCTCTCTGTCTGTTTTTACGACTTTTCCTTGCCTTGAAGCTGTGTTTAATTGAGCCTCTGCAGATTCCAACTCTTCACTAGTCTGGTTTGACTTCGGTTTCAAACTTTGTCTTGATGTAAAGTTTTCTTCAGTTTTCACATTTTGAGAAGAACTTTTTTCTGCTGTTTGCTCGAACATCTCAGACTGTGACGTTTTCTCAGCCATTTCAAAAATTCTCAGAAAATAAAACTCAGAAAGAAACTACTCCTTGAGAGATGTGTTCACTCTGCAGTACGGAACTGAGAACTGAGATAGAAATGCTAAAAACATGTATGTAACAGATATTACCCGTGGGCGGTGCTTTGTGATGTCATAAAGTTCCATTCCTTTGATGGTCTGCTGCCCTCACCAGTGGAATTTTGAACCTCACTACAGAATTCCAGGGTCAGAATGTATTTATCCAACAACTGATTATTATTTGTTTGTTTGGATTCTCTATGTTATTGATGTTATTATTACAAAACAAACAAAATCAACAAATACATGTAACTGAATTAAATTTTTTAAAGAATTCCAAAAGTGAATCAACTTTTTTTTTAAATGGTTATTAAGGGACAAGATTTGTTAGTATTCATTTGTGATAACATTTTTTTAATTGTCTTTATTTAATATCGCAAACAGATAAAGGCAATCTCAACATGAAAAAACAGACTATTACAGTGATTGATTTTACAATAAAATACAATATACCTATAGAACATACCTACAGTAACAACATAGAACCTGAGGTGATCTTTTCTTTTAAAAATAAAAAAAGGATGCCCAAATATTACAAATTATATATGAGTAAAGATGCAAAATTTAGGGCAAAAAAAAATTGAAAGTAAATGGTGGTAGGTCCAAATCAGATAAAGAAAGGGTGACCTTGAGAAATATATGTTTTCTATAATTACCAAGTTTCTTCGAATTTAGTTTTCTTTAACCTTATAGAGAAAGCAATTCTTTCCAGTACAAAAATATCGTAAATAATTTCCTACCAGTCCTCGATGGATGGGCTGCCTGCCTTGAACCATTTCTTAGTAATTGCCTTTCTGACTACCACACTTAGAATCCCAAATAAGTATTTAGTTCTTATGTTTACTGATGTTGATTGTGACCTCCCAAAGAGCAACTCATCCCAGCTAAAAACCTAAGATTGAATGTCACTCAGTATGCCCTGATTAAAAAAGGTACAATATGATGAGAGACCCTGTCCTGTCCTGTCCTGTCTACTTCTTATTACTTGCTCCAATCTTATGTGTGGTAAAGTCCGAATCATGTGAACACCAAATCTTAATGTCCTCAAGCTAGCCTCCTTTAGAATCCAAATCTACCCAGATCTTTAGAGATAAAGTAATCCATCTGTTGCCTGCTTCAAAAGTTTTTTTAACTTGTTTTTTATCCCCTAGACATGCCTGAATTGGGGTCGCTCTATTTCTCTCCACCTGGCCCGATAATCAGGATAATACCAACAAAACAAGATTCTTTATTGGGCAGCTAAATAATAGTCTTTAAAACAAGGAAGTGTAAGTCCACCCTTGCTTTTCATTAATTGGAAAGTTTGATATTTGATTCTTGGCTTTTTCCCTTGCCACACGTATCGAGAAATTAATTTATCCCAATGATTGAATTGCATATCAGATATTTCAATTGGAGGAGTCTGGAACAGATATGTTATCCTCGGCAAGATATTCATTTTAACAGATTCAGTTCGGGATACAGAACTGTCTTTTTATTTAACCAATGGAAATTTAAGGCGTATAACTTTATTAGGTCTTTTGGAATGTTTACTCCAAGATATTTACTTTGATCTATGCTCCAGTTTAGTTGATAGTTTGATTTTATAGTTTGGCTTGGTTCCGTAATTGAAGCTCAGGATTTGGGCTTTTGTCATATTTAATTTATAGCCTGAGATTAGTCTAGTAATGACCACAGTTTTGGAATTGAACTCTCTGGGTCTGTCATATAAATTAAAACGTAATCTGCAAATAACGAAATTGTGTGTCTTTTCCTAGAATTTACCTGTTATAGTAGTATCCTGTTGTATCCTGAATGATCCTTTGGCTTAGTGCCTTGCTAAATTTAGCAAAAAGTAATTGACTGCTGACTCAACCCTGCCTAATTCCTCTTTCCAGTTCCAGCGAATTTGAAATGAAACCATTTATTTTTATTGTTGCCTTTGGACTCATACAGTCCCCGTATGGTTCTAATAAAGATCTGATGGAATCCAAATTTTTGTAGCACTCTGCACAGGAACTCCCAGTTTACAAGGTCAAAGGCCTTTTCTGCTGTACTGCTGAGCCTGGACATTATCTTTATTTATGTGGTCAATTATATGTAACGTTCGGCGAATATTATCCTGGGTCTGCCTTTGCTTGACAAAACCTGTTTGAGCTAAGTTTAATATTTGGGGAATAGTTTGTGTGTGATTATCTTATCATCTTTTTGTATAGCTGCTAAATTATGGTAATTATGAAGAAAGGTGATTTAAGTGACTTTGAACGCGACATGGTTGTTGGTGCCAGACGGCTGGTCTGATTATTTCAGAAACTGCTGAGCTACTGGGATTTTCACGTACTACCATCTCCTAGGGTTTACAGAGAATGGTCCGAAAAAGAGAAAATATCCAGTTAGCAGAGGTTCTGTGGGCGCAAATGCCTTGTTGATGCCAGAGGTCAGAGGAGAATGGCCAGACTGGTTCGAGCTGATAGAAAGGCAACAGTAACTGCTGCAACATTCAGATGGTAGGGTCAGAATTGGGCGTCAACAACATGAAAGCATGGATCCATCCTGCCTTGTATCAACGGTTCAGGCTGGTTGTGGTGGTGGTGTAATAGTGTGGGGGATATTTTCTTGGCATACTGTGGGTCCATTAGTACCAATTGAGCATCGTGTCAACACCAAGGCCTACTGAAAAAAAAAATGCATTGGATTTACTCAATTACTTTGGCAGCAATCTACACTGTTGTGTTCATTTAACACAAAGTTGTTATATTCAGTAAACACAAGTATTTTATGTTGCTAAAATGTGTTTGAATAAATTAAGTTCTGCAATCATTTCACTTTTGTCATTTGACTTCAGCACAACTCAATTATTTTATTCCAACACAATTTGATTACTTAAATTCAACATTAATTTTATATTCTAATGACACCTTGATCATTTTAATACTTCAGTATCATTATAAATTTCAAAATAAATGTTACTCCAAAAATATACATTATTCTAAATTAAAAACAAATTTTAAATGTAAATCAAGTTCTATTCTGCAATCAATATTTAACATCCTGTTACCCACTTTCTCCCCACCAAATACATTGACATTTAGAAAAAATGTTGACTCAAAAAAGCTTTTATTCACATTTTACAGCCATTATAAATGGTGTATTGATGTAAAAAATTGCACCAAAGCGTACAACAAAACTGGTATCTGGACCCCTACACAAATTAAATGTCAATTTGTTTTTATATGCAAACGCTCATTAACAATTATCGCATTGGCTCATTGGTGCAGTCATTTTATTCCATAACCTGGAAGAACAGTCAAAGTGGCACGGCCTTACATTATAAATGGTATATTGATGCACACATTGCTCCAAAACATACAACAAAACTGGTATCTGATCCCCCGCCCCTTCATCCCCACACGACATTTTATTCTATAACCTGGACGAACAGTCAAAATTGCACACCTTACATCCATTATAGAACAGCATTATATTATAAATGGAGTTTGATGCATAAATTGCACTTATTGTCACTGTTGGGAGTTCCTCTAGATATGTAGATTCCAACAGTTGTTGCTTCTATGGCTCTTGGTGTAGTAGCATCAGTCATGTCCTGGTGATAAAACAAGAATTTTTTGTATTAGGGTCTCTCAAGTCTTGCGGGCCATGTATCTAGCAACTTATTTAGGACCAAATTCCAGTCTTCTCCCATTAATAAATAATCAGTGGGATATTGTCCTTTTAAATTAGCAGGGACATTGGAAAGTGATTTAACATTAACAGATTTTGTTTATTGTTATTGTACCCAGATACATTAGTCAGTATAAGAAAGACATTTTCAGTTTTTGCTTCTATGGCACTTGGTGTAGTAGCCTCAGTCATGTCCTGGTGATAAAACAAGAATTTCTTTTTCGATTATTTTTTAAATACACATTTAGATCTTACTTTAATACTTTACAGTAGGGGTGAAACGATTGGGTTAATCCCATTTAATCGATTAAATAATCAACTAATTTAATAATCAAATAAAACAAGCCATTTGCTAAAAGATGAACACACCCAGAGCAGTAATTGAGGTAAAACTGTATAAAAATGTTTACCATCTTGTTTAAGAAAAGAACAGATTCTTGTTTACACTGTAAGATGCTCTGTATGTGCCAGATTCATGTTTATTTAGAAACTATTCTAGTTAAAAATGATTACAGGCTACAGCAGAAGCTACATCCCAGGTTACACTGATCTCACACAGCCCCTCAGAGACCTAGTCAGAGAACAGGGCATGCGAAATCTCAACAATGTCCTTAATTGGACACAGGAAGCAGAGGAAGCCTTTATTGCGTTAAAGCAGCTTCTCTCCAACGCGGCAGAGCTTACGCTCCCAGACTACACCACACCATTTTATTTGGATGTTTCTGTAACAAAACTGGCAGTAAATGGAGTTTTGTTTCAGAAAAAAGGGGGAGAGAGGAGAGTGCTGATGTACATTTCAGTAATGATGGATAACATGGAAAAACGCCACCCACAATGCACACAACATGCAGCAGGGTTGGCAAAATTAATTAAAAATACAGCTCACTTAGTGATGGGACATCCTCTGAATGTTTTAAAAACTCACAGAGTGGTGGCATATGTGAACTCTCAAAGTTTTACCATGACAGCTCTGAGACAACACAGGATTAGCAAAATCTTGGAGGCACCCAATATAACCTACAGTCACGAGGGAATCAACATGGCGGATGGAATAACACAGGGGGAACCACATCAATGTGAAGAGCTGGTTAGCAGGACAGAAAAGGTAAGACCAGACTTAGAAGCCAGCCCCCTTGAGGGACCACAGGTGAGACAGCTGTTCACAGATGGTTGCTGTTTTCGGCATGATGCAGAAGGACTGAAGGCTGCTTATGCTGTGGTGGAACAGACAGAATCAGGACTGGTAACAGTGGAAGCAAAAAGGTTGGAAGGACCCAAATCAGCGCAGAGAGCAGACGTTATGGCAGTAATAGCTGCACTCAGACTGACAGAGGGGCAGGAAGTGAATGTGTACACAGACTCAGCCTATTCAGCAGGAGCCGCTCATGTGGAACTCTGTCAGTGGTTGAGAGTAGCAGTTTTGACAGCTGGAGGAAAACCTATAAAACATGAAGCAGAAATGAAAGAGCTAACAGAAGCCTTGTTGTTACCAGCAAAAGTAGCTGTGATCAAATGTAAAGGACATGACAGCAGTGATTCAGAATAGCAAGAGGAAATTGGGCTGCTGACCATTCTGCCAAGATAACTGCAGGTTATATTGCTCAGATGATGATGGTGCCTGAAGAGGAGGAAGTGAGAGAACAGTTGACCTTTGAGAGAGTAGTGAAGCAGCAAAGCAGAGCAGCCCCTGAGGAGAAGAACATGTGGAGGATAAGAGGAGCTACAGAGCAGTCAGTATGTTGGAGAGGACCAGATGGTAGGATGGTGTTCCCTCCTTTTTTCTGAGGCACATGGAGTAGGACATGTTGGAATTAAACAGATGCTGGAGAATCTGAAGGAGTGGTGGCATCCTTTTATGACAGACATGGTGAAACACTTTCTTAAATGCTGTACAGTGTGTGGGCAATTTAACCCAAAGAAAACTTTGTCACCGTGGCAGGGAAAATTTCCTTTAATCACAAGACCAGGAAAGGAAATAATTATTGACTACAAAGACATGGTGCAGTCAGTAAGAGGTTTCAGATATCTGCTTGTGTGTGTGGATGCTTTCACAGGATGGCCAGAAGCATGGCCAGCAAAAAGATAGCAAAACTGTGGTTAAATGTCTCATTAACCATTACATTCCCAGACACGGCTTTCCTGAAAAGATGAGGACTGACAATGGAACCCATTTTAGGAACCAGGAGCTGCAACAGGTGGAGTCCAGTTTGGGGCTGAAACACAGGTTTGGCACGGTGTATCACCCTCAGTCCCAAGGAAAAAGTGTTGAAAGAATGAATCAAAACCTGAAAAACAAATTGGTAAAATCGGTGCACAGACTAAATTATCATGGGTTGATGCATGATGTCAATCAGGTGTTCAGTGAACTCAACCACAGGATACACTCCATACGAGCTGGAAACCGGAAGGAGTTTTCTGGGACCACGAGGAGCAGTTCTGACATCTACAGGTGATATACAGAATCTGTCACACAAAGACTATTTTTCTCAGCTACAGACGGTGGTGGAAACCTACAAAAAAGTTCTGGGATCTGAGAGATCTACAGGAGAACCAATAACATCCCAAGTCGAGTGGGTGTGGTTGAAAGTCATCAAGCGAAAGTGGGTGGAGCCAGGGTTCACAGGACCATACCAGGTGACCGAGAGGACATCCCACGCAGTGAGGCTGAAGGGCAAAGGAGACACATAATTTCATTGGAGCCAGTGCGCCAAGGCACCGGAACCAGGGAGACCCCTGGAGGAGATTGTAGGAAACACAGCTTCATCACAAGGGGCAGAATAATCCCCTCAGCTGTGTCAGAAAACTAGGCAGTCTACCTTAGTTGTTGAAGAAAGAAGACCAACAGACACCACGCACAAGATGTCATCTGTATAAGGGACCAACGAACAGCGAGACTGCGCCACCCAAAGGACGAAAGGACGAGAGAAGACAAGAAAAAATAAAATAAAATAACATTTTCAATTTATGGTTTTTACTTAACAAAAGTTATATTTTATCTGTTTTTGCATTTTTAGTATTTTCTTATATTCATCTATTGTTGTGCTTACTGTTCAGGGGCCAAAAGGATTGTAGAGATTGAACCCAGACATTGTTTGTTTTCAATTAAGAAGCACAGTTAATTAAAAGGACTGAGAAGACATCCTCCACTTAGAAGGGGTCAAGACATCCCTGCTGAGGATCAGAAGATTTTAAGCACCCTGAGACTACAAAAGCAGGAAATGCAATAGTCCTCAGGCAAAAGCTGAGGCAGAGGCAGCAGGGCCTAAAGCATAGTTAATGTAAAAGAATCCTTCTGTCCCCTCTGGAGTAAGAGGTGTATATTGATATTGCTTTAATTCATGTTTATCTTCTCTCTGAAAGGATTAATTAAAGTTCACAGGATGATTAAATTTCAGCGAGTTCCATTGCATTGTCGGTTCCAGGCATGCTTAATTACAGTACTAGCGGCCGCATTAATAACCAAAATAGAGGGCACCGGTGGGAGCACCAAAACTAAACAGCCCCCTTCTATAGTTATGCGCAGCCCGTCTGACCCTTATGGCGCCAAATTGACCATTCATGCTAATACTAAAGGAATCCCGGTAGCACAACTTGACTTATGTAAATTATTATTAATTGTGGAACCAACCAGGTGGGTTGGCGTGGTTATGACGTCTATATGTGTGTGTTGAGAGGCCACCCCAGTGAATTGTCTCAGAATCCGTGGTGTGGAGGTTGGGACCAGGTATTGTAGAACACTGGACCAAGCAGTTACACTCATCGTTATGACCGCAGGTACAACTTAGGACAGCTGCAAAAGAACATATCCTTGATTAGAGCCACACCAACACCTGGTGGACCTGCGAACCCCCTCATATTCACCACTCAATATCTGACATATGTCCAACTCACCCCATGATCTGTTAAGACAAGTAATGGGTATTATTTTGTCATAGGTGTCGACAAATCAGGAAAAGACCCTAAAGGCATTATTAAGGTACAACTAGTAAAACCTTCTGCCTCCCCTCAGCAAACAGTATTTAAGGACACGGCATCACCTACTCCCGGTCCTGGACCGTCCCTTGTCCATTATGTAGATGTACATACTGTGAAAAACCTTATAACAATGGAAACAGGATTTACTGAAGCTAACCTATGGCTAGAATGGATGGCTGAGACTGTGCAAGAAAATCATATGTCTAACTGTGTAGCCTGTGCAGCTGCGAGACCCTCCCTTTACAAGAACCTGCTCCTCTGTACCCTTGATACTTGGGCTATAGCTGTATGCTTATGCTAAATCTAACCAAGGCAGCTACACCCACTAACTGTACCACACTGGCTACTATTTGTCCGCCCATTAACAATAAAACTCTCGCTGGACCATTTACCCCTTATAAAGGTAATGGAAGCTACAGATGTTTCAATTTTACCTCTCCAAATGCTATTGTGCTCCTAGGGGAAATCCCACAGGATTGGTGTAACAGAACTGAACCTGGTTCAAACATTGGAAGCTGGGCTAGAGCTGGTTTATACTATTATTGTGGTGACAGAAGACTATTGATTAGGATCCCTCAGGAAGTCTGGGGAGTGTGTGCTATGGTCAGATTACAGGCACCACTGATGTTAATTGGTGAAGTCATAAAAAGAACTAATAATACTCATCTACCCTCTACCCTAACAGCTCGGAGGCGCAGACATGTGTTAAGGAAGCGCGCAATTAACTCCTTCGACCTCACGCAGAACTCTCCCACCTATATTGATGCAATTGGAGTGCCTAGAGGAGTCCCAGACGAGTATAAATTAGCGAATCAAGTAGCAGCCGGCTTTGAAAATATCCCCGTAATCTCAGCGTTTATTCCAATAACTCCTAACAAGAATGTAGACCGCATTAATTATATTCATTACAATGTACTACGACAGGCCAACTTAACCCGGGATGCTGTTGAAGGTCTCTCAGAACAACTAGCCCCCACCTCTCTCATGGCCATACAAAACAGAATGGCATTGGATATGTTGCTAGCTGAAAAAGGGGGTGTCTGTGCCATGTTTGGAGATATGTGTTGTACTTTTATCCCCAATAACACCGCTCCTGACGGCTCTGTCTTAGAAGGATTGAGAACTCTGAGTAAAACTATGCACAAGCATTCAGGGATTGACAATGCATTGGAGCAATGGTTTACTGATATGTTTGGCAAATGGAAAGGTTTAATCATGTCATTAATGATTTCTATTGCTATTTTTGTTGCCATAATGGTTACCTGTGGTTGTTGCTGTGTACCATGCGTCAGGGCTCTGATGGTTCGCTTCATCACTGCCACAATTGAGAAGGGGAGTGCTGAATCTAAACCTCCTACTTATCAGATGTGTGCTTTGACGGACGGACTTCAGGGGCTGGAGCTGGCTGCACCCTATGTGGAGTGATCTCCTAGTGGAGTTCAAAAGGGAGACTTGTGGAAATATAAATGCCTTATTATTAGTAGCTAAAACTAAGATATATTTGGGGCTTTGCTGCTTGGAGATTGATTATTATTAGGAGTTTTTAGTTATGCTTTTGAGAGTTATAAAAATCCCTAACAGTAGCTTCTAGTATTATAACACAATGAGTGCTTATTATTCAAGGTTAAAGCTTGCAGGAGTTTTCTGTCTGTATCAGTGTATAGGGGAGGCATGGTGCTCCTCTCTGTGCTGACTGAAACTTCTGTTCACTATTCAACCCTGAAACTTCCTGAAGATGTGTGGGAAAAAATTCTTACTTAAATAATGAAATGTATCTCTGTTTTTTTATGCTGTTGCTGGGGAGACATCCACAGATAGAATGATTGTGTATGTAACTGAAAAAAAACGTGCTGGACAGCAATGTGGGGTATATGACGGAGTGACCTGCAGCCCCAGTCAGACAACACACAGACGTTTCCAGGTAGCCCTGTAAGTGTAATGTCTCCCTCTCTGAATTCAGATTGGTTTTAATAAACTTGTGGAAACGTAAAACTGATGTCTGACTGAGGATTGTCCTTTGGGGTGCCAAATAAAAAGAGTCGATGAGAGGTGAGGAGTAATGTAAGAGTTAACGGATGGCCAGTATAGTTTTCCTACCTTGACACTATCAAAAGCCACCTTTATTTTCTTTTAATCAGGCACAAATTAACAGGAGGTAGAGGTACAGAGGTATTCTAACATTTATAAAAGTATAGGGTGCAGAATGTAAAAATTCAGCAAAAAAATTCATTGTGACATTTGTTATTTAGCACAACTTTTTCACATTTAGTGAATAGTTCTCGCATTTATTGGGAAATGCTAGATATAAATGTTAAATCAATAGCTACATCTCATATCTATATATTAATGTTATATTTATATCTAAATCTTAAATATATATCTGAAAATAAATTTTTAAATGTAAATATATATCTTTAATCTAAATCTAAATCTTATATCTTAATCTTATATCTAAATTTTATATCCTAAATCTAAATCTTATATCTGAAAACTAAATTTCAGACTTAAATCTTCAGAAGACATCAATAAGATATCAGCAGCTGTTTGGGCGTTCCTACCATGTGGGCGTTGTTCCATGCTCCCTTGCGTACACATCAGGAAGTGACCAGTAAATGAAATCAAGCGGAATTGATGTAGCACTAACCCATTTGCACATGCGCAAACAGAATTCGCCAAATAAAACAGTCAGTCATTCTCTATACCGCCTCTTCTATAGTGGGTCGCGGGGAAGCTAGTGCCTATCTCCAGCAGTCTAAGGGCGGGAGGTGGGGTACACCCTGGACAGGTTGCCAGTCCATTGCAGGGCAAACACACCTAAGGGCAATTTGGAGAGACCAATTAACCTAACAGGCATGTCTTTGGACTGTGGGAGGAAGTGTGGAGGAACTCCATGCAGACAGACCCCTCAGCCGAGAGTCAAACCCAGGACTTTCTTACTGCAAGACAACAGTGCTACCAACTGCGCCACAATGCAGCCCCGTTGTAAAACAGTTGTGAAAGTAATTATGTCAATCTTTAATTGTAAACACGTACAGAACGACGTTATGTGAAATGGCAATAAGGACTTTGCAGGAATTCTGTAATATCGCTCCTCTGACATCATCACTGCGCATGCTCAGTTTAGTCCAGCAAAATATGATTGCAATATTATATATATATCTGTATTTATATCTCGCTCTTTAGATCATACACTCGTGATACAAATACGATACAACTATAAAACCAAAAAGAACATAATAATATCCAAATATAAAACCGAAAAATGCCAGACTTTATGCTTTTTTTATAATAACCTTTAGTAATAAACTCCAGGGCCCATATTCACAAAGAATAGTGTATTAAGCAGAGGAGGTGGCGGCAATAGAGAGGGCCGTTTCGATGTTCCACTGAAAGAAATGTGGATAAACCTCCTTAGCGATCATACAATTATTATAAGATAAGATAAACTTCATCATCCTCATAGGGAAAGATTTATTTCAGCGGCCGCGCATCTATAGTAACGTTATCTCATTTAGGATAAATAATTGTAAGATTAATGAATAATCATGTATAAAAAGGAAGAAAATTTAAAAACAATATAAAAAGGAGGAATTTCAGTAGTATTACAGACTGTAAATGATCTCAAAGAGAAACATTTTGGAAGAATCGGGAAAAGCAGTGTATTTATGTATATAAATACGCACAAGCCAAGTACAATAATTAAGCCTTGTTGAGGTAGAATAATTCCACCAAATATAAAAAGACACCCTCAACACCCCAGTCTGGATGTCGTGACAAAGAACAGATGAAGAGCAGTAAATTAAGATTAACACAAGTTTAATTTGGTAAATGATAAGTCCAATAATTCCCTAAACATATTCCATACAAAAAGAATGATACAGAGAAAGAAAGAATGATTTACCAAAGGCCTTTAGGAGAGAGAGCTAGGGTTTCAGCAAAGCATGGCTCTCTGTCTTAACCGAGTTGTGTGCCTCCTCACAGATGCCAGAACATCTTATACCCTTCACTTCAAAGCTTACTGACTGAGCCTCCCCATTATGCAGTCTGGCACTGTAAATCAGTCAAGCCCCCCTTGTGGTTAGTTTATTATCTATACCATGCCCAAAAGTCGGCATTTATTGCTTTACTGCCCCTTTACAGCCAGCATTTACTGCTTGCAGCTGCTGTGAAACATCCTGAACAGCCTGACCTGAATTTAAACCCCTTTCTCCAACCTTTAAGCCTGCTTGAAAATCTGACCTCTCCCTCTCAGGCTCACATACCCTGTTATGTCCTCAGTTTTATGGTTTATACATGCGGACCTGAACTAAAAGGCAGAAAGTTTCATGATTTTTAATTCTTAACAATTTCCCCCCTTTTTACCTCTGCAAAAGAGGTCAATATTCAAAAATGTAGGAAATTAAAACTATCAAATAAAAAGAATAATTAGGTAGTGGCCCCAAAAAAAGATTAGAAACTCGGGGAAAAGAAACCCAAAGGGGAAAGAAATGAATTAAACGGGCCCTTTCAATTCCCAACCTTCAGTACCAACATTTTGCTCATTTTTTAGGGAAAGAGGGCCTTTAGGGGTTTTAGTCCCCCTTTTTCCACACTTTTACTAAAATCCCAAAAATTTTACAGACACGGGAAATCGAAATAAGATACTTACAAGGTTTTTGGGGAACCACTTCTCCAGTCCCCCCCCAAATTTCCCCGAATATTCTGCATTTCCTTAGTACGGAAAACCCTTTTAATGGGGGGGAGTTCATAAATCTCAGAAGGGGGGGTTTTTGGGGGGAAAATGTCCAAAATATTTCCTTTTTCCGCCCCCCTTTTAAACCAAAAAAAATTCCTAGGCCCCAAATGTACCCCTGCACAGCAAAAGGGGAATAGGGGGCCAACCCCGGGTTTCTGCCCAACCCTTCAACCTCATCTCGGGCAGATTTCCCAACCTTAAAAAATTTGGAAAAATGTAGGGAAATTGATCCTGTCCTTCCCTTTTTAAATTTGGGGTTTCAGGAAAACGGCAAAAATTAAAAGTACATTTTAAAAACCCAGTCCCAAATTGATCAAAAAATTTTTCCTGTCAGGAACCCACGGGGAAACCCCAACTTGCATAAATATAATTTTAATAACGGGTCCTAAGTTTCAAAGGTCTGGTCTTCCTCATCTTTCCCCCATGGGGTTTATTTCTCCCCCCACAGAAGCGATGGGGGCTCCCAAACCCGGGTACCATTCCCAAGTTTCCCTACTGCCCTGGGGGGAAATTTTTTCCCCCACAGAAAATAGTAAAAAACCTTCTCAGTGCCAGCTGGGTAAGTTTTGTTCACGTTTATGGAGAAAACAGCCCCCTTTTTTTCCAATGGGGTTTTTTTAAAGAAAACCCCTGAAAAAGGGGAAACGGGGTAATCATATCCCTCCTTGAGGAGAAAAAAAGGCCTAGCCAGTGAGCTATTGCAAATTTCCCGGGGAAAACCCCCCAAACCCCTTTCTAAGGTATGAGATCCCCAGGGTTTTTTTACCATTTTTTAAACCCAAATCATGCATTTAAAAATCCTAGGGGGACCCAATTCTCATATATGGGAAAAGAAAGGTTAAACCGGGGAACCGATTTTTGGTCTGGGCACCCACACATGCATACAATTGCTCTTGGCCGACTCACGTCTTTTCTGAGCCACCCCACGTAAAAACCCCAAAAATTGGGACTCTGTAAATCCCAGACCCCCTTGGGTTTAACATTTTCCCGGGGGTTAAAGGGGTTTTAAATAGTCTATCTAAACCCACAGGGTTTCCACATCACCCCCTTTTGGCCAAAAAAAGGGAAAATAAGAGTAATTCTAAAAATTTTCCTATCCTGATCTCGTGGGGGCCATCCTGGCAATGTACCCCTAAATACATAAAAAATCCGAACTCATTTTTCCACATCTTAGAGTACATCCCTGCCCCCTTTTTTCGGGATAGTTTACTCAGTTTACACATTTTTAATTTAGTCCGGGTCAGCTCATTGCCTTCACATGTAAAACACAACAGAGATAAAACTGAAATGGTGGTGTCTGAGCCGAGAACAAAAATCTAATTCGATCCTCCATGTTTTTTTAATGCAGTTACCCAATTTTTTTTTGTTTTACATTTTCTGGAGAAAGGACGCCCGGCTGGGGAAAGGGGGACTGGAAGTGTGCTCACCACTCGGGAAAAACCCCACAAAACAAGAATACAATTTTTTCCCACAAGGGGTCATTATTAACCCCCCCCCCATATTTCCATTTACAACTGAAATCCCAAAAATCATCACCATTTTTTCCTTTGACCACTTAATACCACTTACCCGAGCTTAAAAACCCTTCACACAAAACTGGGGGGTTTTAAACTCAAAAAAGTTGATTCAAAGTCATACATCCTTCCCTAAAAAACAATAGCATAAACAAATGACCCAAAAAGATTAATTGACAGTAAAAAAAACCACATTCAATGTTTACATAATCAAAATCAAGAGTCACATATTTTTCCAAATTTCCCCGCCCTTTGGATTTTTTCTTTTGATTATTGAATGAAAATGACCTCCTTGTAGGGGATAAATCCTTTTCCCCGTTTCAATTTTAAAAAACAAAAAAAAAAGTCTCGGGGGTGGATAAATCCTCTTCAGCTCAGTTTCGATCACACCGGTTTAGCCCCCCAGGGGATTATTATGCCCCTTTTAAGAAACCTCTGGTGCCTTTTACCTCTTAGGCCCCCTCACTGGTGCACAATGGCTCCCCCCCTTTCCAGGTGGCTCCTTTTTCCCTCTCGGAGAACCGCATGAGATGTTTTATACAGGGCTTTGGGAAAGGGGGCCCGTGAACTTTTGGGGTTCCCGCCACTTCCCCCCTTGATGATGACCTTGAGCCACACCCAGGTGGGTCCTGGGACCCCATGGCCTTTTTTGTTCCCCCCCCCCAGGGCCCCCTGGGGGACTCTGCTTTCTAGGGTCCCGCAAATCATTAAAAAAAGGTTTACAAAAAAATTGTGCAGGGTTTAAACCCGTTTTTCCTGGTATCCCTGGGGCGGTCCCAGGGAAACTCCCCCAGTCTGTAGTTCATGTGGGGTTTTAACCTGTGGGGCTAATTAACAGACTCCTGACAGATATAAAGCACCCGGCAAAGCATCCCCCAATTTAATTTGGTCTGGGGGCAGATTTTAAAACCCAAATTTTTTTTTTTCATATTTGGTTCATTCCCCTTTCAACCTTGGCCCTTTTCGGGGGATAAAACCCCTCTACCGGGAAAACAAAGTTTTAGTCCCCAAAATTTGTTCCACCTGTTTGATCCTTGTTCCGAAATAAATTTCCCTTTTTCAGACCTTATCTTTGTCCAGGAGCCATGTCTGGAAATGTTATGATTCATTAAAAATATTTACCACAGAGTTCTTTTTTCCCAATTGGGGGTAATTTTTTAAAATTCCTGGAGAAAGAATCATAGGGAATTTTTTATTAAATTAAACCCCAATGGAACATTTTAAACATATCTTTTAAATATAGGGGGGCCACCATTGTTTTGGATTTTATAAGCCCCTGCAAATTTCCTACATTCAATGTTTCCCGTGCCTCTTTTAAAAAAGTGTTTTCTCATGTTTCGTGGCATCACAACTTTACCAACCCGGGCCCCCTCCAAAGGCCATCTTTTTCTGCTGCTTTCCTTTTTTCTTCCACACAAGGGGGGGGAAGTTTTCCCCAAGGGGAGAACCCCTTTTGTGATGTTTTTTTTTGATTTTTTTCCCAAATTTTAAAGTTCAAAGGTCTCAGCTTTGACACCTACTAAAATTTAAGCTTTCATACCTGCTACTTTTTTTGGCAACAACAAGGGTTCGCCACAAATCTCCCTTTCAGTTTCAAAGTTTGATTGATTGGCTTCTGTGGGTGCAGTCACAAATCCACATCTAACCTTGTTTCGAATCAACCTGTCCCTTTTTTCCCTATTATCTTTCATACAGGTACATTCTGAAACCCCTCTATATGCATACAAACTAACCTACTGAATCAAACCCCTCCATATGCAACAGTTAAAAAATACTGAATTTACCCTCTATATTGGCCCATTTTTCCCGGGTAACATAAATGAATCACCCCTCCCAAATGCAAAACAGCCTTTTAAAAAAAAACTGAATAACCTCTCTATATCAAAACAGCTAACATACTGAATCACCCCTCTTAAAGCATCACTAAAAAATTCCCGAAAAACACCTCCCCTAAAATGCAACAGCAACATACTGAATTTACCTCTCTAATGCATACAGCTAACAACTGAATCACCCCTCTATATTTCTCAGCTAAAATACTGAATCACATCTCTATATCCCCTTTTTTGCTGAAACAACACTTTGTTACAGAAACATCTAAATAAAAAAAGGGGACTAATCATGAAAGAGCCAATTGTGCAGTAAACTTACAGGCAGGTGTTTTAAACTTAAGGAACGATTCGTCGTGTCTGTGTTCCAATTCAGTGATGCATTAAGATTTCTCATACCCTGCTCTTTTACCCCAAAAGACCCAGGGTGCTTTTTAAAAAACCCAGTGTAATTAGGGACATAGTTTTTTGCTATAGGGGTCAAACCCCAAAAATCCAAAAAATCTTTGTTTGGGATGATGTAAAAAAGGCAGATTTTTTTTGGCAGAAAAAAAATGGGTTTTTCCTGTTGTTTAAAAAACTTTTTTCCTAAAAAATAACCTGTAAATTTTTTCAAATCTGTTTTTTTCATTTTACTCACTTTAAAAACCTTTTTTTGCAAGATTTAAAAAAAACAGAGTTGGTAGCTTCAATACACGCCCGGGTTTGCTGTCCAGGCTTGTAATCAGAAAAACCCACCTCCGCTTGCAACCCTGCAGTCCCCTGGAGCTGCTGTTTGGAAAACCTGATTTGAAAAACCTGACCCGGGAATAAGGCAAAATCTTAAAAGGGAACCTGGTGTCTCTCAGGTGCTGATTCTTATTAGTGAATTGAGAAAAAAGACATCCCTTGTAGTGCTCAGCCCCCAGGGCCGTCAGAGGTCCTTTTTCACAGACAGAAAAAGGGGGGGTAAACCGGGAAAGGACTGGGGGGTTCCCCAACCGCCTGCTTTTAAAGGCCCCTCATTGGTGTTGCAAATTTTTGCCTCTGCAGCCGGAGAGGGGGGGTTCCCGGGGTTTTTGCCAGATGGGGAAAATCCTGCAACTTAAATTTCACAGGTGCAATGTTCACACATCCAACCCCAGTGGGTCCTTGAGCCCATAGATGTGGTGGACAACTGGATAAAACAGGTTCAGCCAGAAGCTGATCAGTTAATCTGTGCCATGTTCTCTAGATAGCTGATGATGTTCTAACACGGCAGAGTCAGAGGCAGTAACTGCAATACAATAAATGTTAGTGAAGGGAGGAAAAGAAAGGGCTGGGACAGCAGCAACGTGTTCCAACTCCTCTCATTTCTTTAGTCTGATGACTTGCAAGGTGCAAGATGAGGTACAGCTTCATCAGACATTTCATAAATGTTTTTAGAGGAAATCGTCCATATTTTCCCTTCTAAAATATTCCTCAAACTGTTCCTGAAACCAGTCTGTTTGTTTTCTCACTTATCTCATAAAACAATGTCACACGTGGCAGAGCAGGTTTTGGCCCTAATCCAGGGTTTCCAGATAAGGAAACTAGACCTCACCCCAAAACCATGATAAATGTCCACATAAAACTCCACCTCTTCAGGCCACAGTAAACACTGATGTGATTCGGGCCATCTGCTGCATGCAGTGTGGTTCCATCTGGAAAAGTCACAACCAAACCATCCATGGAACAAAGTATTGTAGCTTCCAATGCAATCAAAATGTCTGTGCTGAGTAGATTCACAGGTGTGTCGGGCGAAACAACAAATGAATGCAACAGTTTTTTGTTTTCCAACCATAGTCTGAAGAGGTGTAAACACAGCCAGAGTCTGTTTCACCCCATCAGAGAAGACATTTTATTAGATGGAGGAATATTCAACGTGGAAAAGTGGCTTCAGTGTTCACAAGAAATAGCAATTTGTCCCTTTAATTCCACTGTAACAATGGGTTCTGCCTTTTTCCCATTGTCTGGACCTCTCTGTGGGGTGTGTCACAGTGGTATAAGTGCTGCATTGATCTGTGACAGGAGCTTGTTGGAGGTTGATACAAGGATGGAGGAGCACCTTCTGGGCGTGCCCCATATGATCCGTCTGCCCGCATACTAGGTAGGAGGAGGAACCAGCTCCTCCCTGTCCACCCCTTCGTCCGGCCCTCTTTCCAAACGGCCCACCCCTGGCCCGGCCACAAGGACTATATGGGTGTGACTCCCACTAGATAGGTGGAGCCAGTTGATCTACATTGATAGGAGCGTTGGTTACGTTCTGTAACCCCAGATTCTATGAGTATAGGCGCAGCCCTTTAAGGCTATCGCTAGTGGGTTTATCCCTTCGTGCGCAGCGCAGCACTGAAAACATTAGTCCACGCCCACCTGCTGTGTGGGCCCCACGCCGGTCCGTATAAATAACGGTGAGACCGGACAAACGGCTCCCAAATAGCTTTTTCTTCAGCCATACAGGAACCAGTGAGGCCCAGAGCTTAAAGGGCTGCGCCTATACTCACAGAATCTGGGGTTACAGTACGTAACCAACGTTCTATTTCGTATAGGCTTCGCCCTTTAAGGCTATCGCTAGTGGGTTAAAGGCGAAGCAGGATGTAGTCTATGCCTCACTGGGTCCATCCAGACCACAACTGAAAACATCTGCGTGCATTATGACACCAAAACTCAGCCTTCTGAATGTGTAATTACGCACTCCAAGCGTCTTGCGCATCACAAAGAACAGAGAATATCTCTGGTCAGTGAAAAGGCTGAGATAACAGACCTGCTGCTGTAATAGGAAAACGAAGGTTACGAACTGTAACAGTGTAACAATGACCAGAGCAGGTCAAAAATCTCCAGGAGGGAACGTGGAGACAGATCAGCAGCTGGATCATGCGTAAAGATGCAGCATAATAAACCTCGTGTGCCACAGACAACACAGCAGAGGAGAGTAACCTCTGTTCACACGGAGGCTTAATGAAATACAGCCGCAGTGACAATAACAGCAGAAGTCACAAACCGTGGCTGATAATAATATTATGGGACCCTGCGTCTGCATGCAGGAAGGGTGACTCAATAATAAACGCAACGAAATAATAATCATTCTGTCACAACCCTGAGAACAGAATGAGTCATGGAGAAACCTGACACATCTCGCAGGTAGAAACGAATAAATGAGCATGGAGATGACCATGAGGCTGCTGTGCAGATGTCCTCCACTGTCATACCTCCATGCAGAGCTGTGGAGGATGAAATCCCCCTGATTGAGTGAGCTCTGATATTCTCTGGAGGATCCGATCCAGAGGACGCGTAAGCCTGTGAAATAGCCTCACACAGCCAATGTGAGAGGCGCTGGACAGATAGAGGACGTCCTGCAGAGTTTTCTCTGTAATGGACGAACAGACGCTGGGAGCGGCGCAGTGCAGCCGTGCGCGCCACGTAACATGAAAGCATGCGTACGGGACAGAGGAGATGAGAGGTGGCCTCCTCTTCAGAGTTATGAGGAGGAGGATAAAAACCATCCAGAGATATCACTCTCGATCTGAACAAACTCGTGATGCTTTTAGGTGTAAAAGCAGGGTTAAGATGCAGCACAGCTGAGCTGCCGTCGGCTCGTATTCTGAGACATGAGGGGGCGACAGAGAGCGCAGATAAATCGCTCACTCTCTTCGCAGATGTCAGAGCTAACAGCAGGGCTGTTTTAAAAGACAGAATTTTAAGAGGAGCCTGATCTAAGGGCTAAAATGGGGCTTTAACCAGTGCGCGTAGGACCAGCGCTAAATCCCACTGAGGGACTAGAGAGCGTGACACTGTCTGTGTCTACGTACACCCCGCAGAAAACGCTTCATCAGCGGGTGGTTAAAGACCGTTCTGTCACCAAAGCCCTCATGACAAGAGGAAATAGCTGCAGCATAAGTTTTAATGGTGCTGAAAGCTAAATTCCTGTTCATCAGCTGCTGGAGGAATGACAGCACGCAGCCTAATGGACATGAAAAGGGCTCCACGCCTTTCTCTGCGCACCAGCGCTGAAAAGCTGCCCACTTTGATGCGTATGACGCTGTGGTAGAAGGGGCTCGTGCGCCCTGAACCGTGCGCACCACATCTTGCGGGAGGCCCAGCCTTTCCAGCGCTACCGTTCAGCGGCCAGACCCAGAGACGCTGACCTAACTCTGGGACGCTCCTGATCGCCCCTCCCGCCTGGAGGAGTGCATCCTCTCTCCACGGCAGCTGCCACGGGCGACCTGACACCAGCTGCTGCAGGCTCGGAATCCATGGCGCGCTTTTGCGCTCGGGGGCTACGAGAATCACTGAGAGCTGTTCCTCTCGGATTCGGTCCAGGAGCCGTGGGATCAGCGGAACTGGTGGAAAAGCATAAAGGAGCGTTTTCGGCCACGGGCTGTGAGCAAAGGCGTCCACTCCTAATGGTGGATCCTCCCCTGGGCTCAGTGAGAACCACAACTGGCATTGTGCGTTTTCCCGTGTGGCGAAAAGATCCACTGCTGCTTTCCCAAATCTGCTCCAGATCTAAACAATCAGCTCGGGGTGGAGACTCCAGTCCCCGGGACGAGGACCACCTCTGGACATGATGTCTGCTCCTCTGTTCAAGACACCGGGGATGTACACTGCTCTGATGGAGAGTAGGTTGATGCGCGCCCAGCACAGCAGCCGCCTGGAAATGTTCAGCAGCTGAGCCGAGCGCTGAGACGTGTGATGCAGGTCTGCTGAGGGGAACTCCTTCTGACAGAATGCGGGGATTTCCCCAGTGGGCCAGGTTTGGTTCCCACTGAAGGAGGGACTGAGATCATCCGCCTCTTTTGACGCACAGGATCTATGCGCAGGTGGATGAACCATCTCTGAAGACGCCTCATATGAAGCAGACCCAGCGGAACAACCACGTGAGCCGCTGACATCATTCCCAGTAATCGCATAAGTGACAGAGCTGTCACTACGCTGTGAGGTTTGACACAGAGGAGAAGCGCTGACAGCGCGTCTGTTCTCGGCTGAGAGAGCCGGGCTCTCGTTGTGGCTGAGTTTAGCTCCACCCCCAGATAAACGATCATTCGGGATGGGAAAACAGAACTTTTTTGCCAGTTTATTGAAAACCCCAGGACTGTCAAATGTGCGGCCCCTGGACCGAGCCAGCAAAAGCAGGTCGTCGAATTGTCGTCGGTTGAATTAGCCAATCCTGGTGTTCTCTGGCAAATGCCAAGCGTCCTGCACGGTGTTGGGCTGTGAGCACAATCCCCATTTGTGGACGTCGGGCCCTCATACCATCCTCATGGAGTCGGTTTCTAACCGTTTGTGCAGACACATGCACATTTGTGGCCTGCTGGAGGTCATTTTGCAGGGCTCTGGCAGTGCTCCTCCTGTTCCTCCTTGCACAAAGGCGGAGGTAGCGGTCCTGCTGCTGGGTTGTTGCCCTCCTACGGCCTCCTCCACGTCTCCTGGTGTACTGGCCTGTCTCCTGGTAGCGCCTGCAGGCTCTGGACACTACGCTGACAGACACAGCAAACCTTCCTGCCACAGCCCGCATTGATGTGCCATCCTGGATGAGCTGCACTACCTGAGCCAGTTGTGTGGGTTGTAGAGTCTGTCTCATGCTACCACGAGTGTGAAAGCACCACCAACATTCAAAAGTGACCAAAACATCGGCCAGAAAGCATAGTGAGAACTGAGAAGTGGTCTGTGGTCTGTGGTCCCCACCTGCAGAACCACTCCTTTATTGAGTGTGTCTTGCTAATCGCCAAAGATTTTCCCCTGTTGTCTATTACATTTGCACAACAGCTGTATGAACAATATCTTCCCTCCAACTAAAAGTCTTTATTGTGAATTGTCACCAAAAACATTTACGAAAAAGTAATCATTTGTTATTGAACAAATTTGGAGGTTGTAATTATTAATACAAAGTTGAACAAGCACATCATTCCATTGACACAAGATTTCATATTGATTTCTAAACATTTAGATTATCAAGCTTAGTCATCAATGCAAATAATTAATAATTACTTGTTGAAAATATTAAGTTTTGCTTTATTGGCTTGAAATTTGTATGGTAAATGATGGTGGTGTTTGGCTTGGTGACTAAACATGAAATTCACACTAATACATTATTTTATAATAAAATTGTTATTATTTTATTGTTTGTAGAGAGTTTTTCAAAATGCGAAGGCCATCACTCAATGGGTCTGACTGGGTGCATGTGAAACTGACAGGAGGTGTTGTCAGCCACCCAGTTCAGCATGATGGAAGTAGCTGTGGGGTGATTGTCATAAAGGTACTCTTAACACATTACGGTGTACATAACTTTTTGAATTATACTTAAAACAAAATTTTGATCACCTTGTTGTTCATGACAGATGATCAAGATTATGAAGAATTTCTAACTTAGACCAAGGTATTAGGTGGATACTGTACTCATTAGAATAAATAACTTTTCTTACAGATTTCAATGGCAGTCATGGAGTCATTTCCAGACGAGCCAAAAATGACATTTTCAACCGCCAAACCAAACATTGTAAAGGACTGTGTTTCATTTGCACTGCAAATCCTTGAATCATCAGGTAATTTTTTTTTGCCTGTGCGATATTCATTTATTTATGTGGAAAAATAATACACACTTTAATTTAAGCTTTTGACATGGACCACAACTGTGCAATGTCCTCAGCATCCAAACCACCAATGCCGGGGCCAGCTGTCACTGACTGGGTGAGTGTTGTGGAACCCATAGTATTTTTGGAGTGATATATAATAAAGGTTTGTTTATCATGAACATAAAAGTGAAACACTATCGATAGACGATTTATAACATTTGAATCACATGCATGTATCCATCAATAAAGTTTTTTAATAGCCTATAATTCTGCAGGGTTGCAGGGAGGTTGGTGCCTACCTCAAGCAAAGATTTGTTATAGAGAGTGGTCACACCTATAAAATGACCAAAAGGAAACTTACAATGAATATTAACATGACATAATATAGATATTGCTGACTGACTTAACATTTGTGTGGGATATTTTCAGATTCAGTGTGACTCATGCATTCGGTGGTACCATTGACAATGCATGAACATGGATCCTGCAGAGCTGCCAGAAAGGGCAAAAACAGCGTGGGACTGCCCATTGTGTCACTAACATAATTGTTCTTTGTTTTCAGGTTTTGAAGTTGTTGGTTAGTTAGATTTAGACAATTTTTTGTTTTGATAACTGTTGTTCAGTTTTTCTTAATAAATTTCCGTTTATCTTACATGAAGAGTTTTCAAATTTGTTTATTATTAGAAGCCATGTTGAATAGAAAACATGTTGTATAAAGAATGCTGTTACTTGCCTTTAACCCTGGACATCAAATGTGCATATTAATTTTACAAAAATGATAAATATCCAGTATATGCATTCTAAAGTATTCTGGTTATAGTATAGATGACCCTTTACTATAATCTGAAGAGATTGTGTTGTCACCTCTCATGGTTTTGGAGAAATAAATTCCTGAAAGTGACACAAATGAATATAATGGTTGAGCATTTTGAGATACTTTGACTAGGTATTTCTCGAAAACTGTACAGTAAAATTATTAAATATTAATTGTGGTTATAGTATAGAAGACCCCTTACTATAATCTGAAGAGATTGTGTTGTCATCTCTCATGGTTTTGGAAAAAAAAATCCTGAAAGTGAGACAAAAGCATACTGGTTGAGCATTAGTAGATACTTTGACCCGTTATTTCTCCAAAACTGTACAGTAAAATTATAAAATATATATATATTTTTACATAAAACATGTATGTGAAAGTTGTAAAAATGTAATTAATATAAATGTTCTGAAGGTTATTTTTCTGTATTCCTCTTATTTTCGCAACCGTTGCCAGGATCGGGTCCTTTCTGCTCACTTGACCGCTCTCGACGCGCCTCAAAAACTGAGCAAAGTGTGAACAGACGCGTGTTGGGAGGAGCTTCCTTTCCCTGTCTCTTTTGTACAATGGCGTACGGACAGAGTGGCTTGGCTTTACTTGCTGAATAAAGCAAGTCGTGGCGCCTCTGCGCCGTGTCTGGATTCACCAGACAGTTCAGAGGCGCTCAGAGTTTGGTGAATTTCACCATTTGCTTGTGCAGACGAGGATCACTTTCAGCGGCATTTTCGTCTGTCCCTGTCCCAGTTTGACGACCTGCTGACCCGCATCGACGCCAGCATCTCATACCAGGACACCAACTGCAGGCACTCGATTTCAGCTGAAGAGCGCCTATCCATATGTCTACGGTTAGTTGGCTTCTTTCATTAATGATTATTAATGGTAATTTTGTTAATGATTATACACTATTATAAAAAAAACTGCTTCACTGAGAACAAAGTGTAACAGAGTCAAATTCCTTGTTTGTTGTGTACGCAAACTTGGCAATAAAGCTGATTCTGAATATATTTATCCTTTTAAAATGTACTTATTAGATTCTTGAATGTAACATCACAATACTGTGTCAACACATTTTATGTTGTCCAGGTGCATCTGTCAACAATAGAGCTATACGTTTTAAACAAAACATCACCTGCTAATCAAATGCTTTTATTTTTAAGCTGTGTATATATTCAGTTTTCAAATTTTTTAAATTGAAAGTTTAGTTAACACGTTCGATGTTTACGGTTGTATTTTTATTTATGCAGGTTTCTTGCTACCGGTGACTCATACCGGACTATTGCAAGCACCTTCCGTGTGGGTATTTCCACTGTCTCCACCATCATCCCAGATGTGGTGACTGCTATCTGGCTAGGGAGGAGTTCATGGCTGTGCCTGGAGCAGAAGACTGGAGATCCATTGCAAAGGAGTTTGGAGAGCAGTGGAGCTTTCCTCTGTGCTGTGGTGCCCTGGATGGGAAGCATGTCAGTTTAAAGGACCCCCGACTCTGGCTCCCTTTTTTTAACTACAAAGGAAACCACTCCATTGTCCTTCTCGCTGTTATAGATGCCCATGACAGGTTTCGGGTTAAAGAAGTTGGGGGAAATGGCAGAACAAGTGATGGGGGGATCTTGGCCAACTCCACCTTTGGTGCACCTGCCCGGAGCAGACCACATAGGACCCCAGCCTCATGCTATTGTGGCAGATGAGGCGTTCCCACTGCGCAGAAATTTGACGCGGTGGCCACACCCCAGAGCTACTTGCCTTTATACCGTCTATCCCAGGCTCGGGTGGTGGTCATTTCACAGTGGAGAATGTTTCGCCGTGAGCTTGAAATCCACCCAGAAGGTGCAGAGAACTGTGTGAAGGCCACTTGTGTTCTTCATAACTTCATGAGGGCCTCTGCAGATGGGCATGTACCTGCACTGAGAAGAGCTGGAGAACACGAAGAACCCCTTCCAGGTGTGAGGCGGATGGGGGCGAACAATTCGGCCAGAGATGCAACATCACCAAGAGAAGCATTCATGGCCTACCTTTGTGAAGAGGGAGCACTGCCATGGCAGCCCATGAAGTACTCATGTCCTCCACAGGACTGATCCACAACGGCTCTTTTAAGAGCCACCCATGAAACTATAAGCCTAGAGCCTAGTGTCTATATTTACTTATATATTTTGTGTAGCGGAATAAAAACTGAACTAACTGAATGATTACAATCTAGACATTTCTTCCTTGCAACAGTCCAAACCCACGTTTATATTATGTTTTGCGCTATTCACCTGTCTCACCTTTGTTTGCAGAAAATGGCTGCTTGGATTCTGTTGCTTCGTCCACTTTCAGGTTAATCACAAGTTAACTACATGCACAGTAAAGCTTGGCCCTAATTACAGAATAGGGTACACACTGCCGACAACTTTTTGACTCTTGTCTATGCTCCTTTTGTGGTATATGTTTTTTCTTTATGAAATAATATTTCATAAAAGGCAAATATTTACAGTCACTAACATTAAGTTTTCAACCAATTGACATAATTTGAAAGATAAGTATGGTGTGCTTGAAGTAGCGGATGAAATATTTATAAATAAAAGATTAAATAACAAATATTTTATATACAACCAAAACAACAAATAAAATCCAAACAAACATATTTTAAAACTATCCACAACATGTTCAAAAGGTATGGTAGGACCTTGCTTGGATGAAATGCTGTAGAAGAGGGAAGGACACATGACAAAGTCTGTTTCCTCTCCTGCAAAAGATGGCATCTATTTTAAATAATCAAAAACTACTTACTAGACTCCAATTGTTCCAAATTAAGCATAACAGTGCTGTTTACATATAGTAACTTGTGAATTTGAAATTTTACAAAGTCTTTTGACTGAGGGGGCACCTTTTGCAGGAGAGGAAGCAGAGAGAGAAGGAAATGTTCATCCTCCGACCAGGGAGCTGGTGTTGGTGCTCTGTTCTTTAGCGCCTCCAACATCTCCCTCTCTGTGGGCTCCCAGGAATCCTGTTGCCTCCTCCACACTTTCTTCTTTGGTGGGCCTTCAAAGCACACAGTGTAATTAGACTACTGAACATTAAAATGTGTTTCACAGAAAGATTTAGCAACAGTATCAACAACATTCCGTATTAAAAGGCGTACAGTGTGAAGGATTTATTTGCATGCAATAATTAGTTCATCATACAAACTTTTTTTATTCTAACCGTGAATGAATCAAGCTTATAATTATAAGTGGAATAATATATACAATATTCCATTTGGTCATATCTATTTCTGGAATCCAAATAGGTTTTTGAAATGTTTATAAAAATTTCTACAAATGCCACGCACCCACGTGGAAGTTGCAGTAACAAAATGTAATTATTAATTCTGCACAGCCAGTGAGCCCCCCAAAATATCCCTACACACCTGTTGGTGCAGCAGCAGAGGATGGACCAGCCAGCACAGAAGAGGCAGCAGCAGGCTCTGGAACGTCTGGGTCTGGTGTGTCAGTGTCAGGCACAGTTTAACTGTTTCTGTCATGAGAATTATTAAAATTGTTTATAACAATAATAATTATAACAATACAACGAACTTGCTCAAATGTACAATGTGATTGTGCAGTTGAATGGCAATAAAATTCTTAAACTGGGGTGACAGAAAAGTATTAATATTTTTCAACCTGCTCCATTTTTTAGCTTCACTAAACAACAGACCTCTTGTTTCTGATAGCCCTGCTGCTGCTCCTTCAGGGTCTTCTGCGTGGTTGTACCCAGCGGCCTGATCCTTCTCAACCCCCCCTCGCTTTATGTTGCTGGTGGTTTTTCGTGGAGTGATGAAGGGTTCGAGGAAGGACAGAACCAACAGGTACTTCCACCTCTGTGCTGTCCCTGCTGCTGCACCACTCCTTTTTTTCCTGTCTTTCTCCTTTTTACACTCCTTCGCATATGTGTCCCTCAGGCTTTTCCATCAGAAGTTCAGATTTCCCAACTCAAGCATCTGCTGCTTTGGACGCGCGAAACGTACGTCAGACACTTAAAGTCTCAAAACGCACAGCTCCGCGCTACATGCGTGAAACGTGCCACAGGACCTCTCAACGCTCCGAGACGCGCGTCCAACATATACTTTGCATGAAAACCAGACGCCCCTGAAGCGCAAATCACCTTATGGCGACCTTTGACACAGTGGATCTTGGCATTTTAATTTCTCATCTTGAACACTGTGTTGGTAATAAAGTTGCTGCTCTGGAATGGTTTTCGTCTTACCTGACTGACAGACCTTTCGCCTCAGTGTAAGTGACTTCATGTCTTCAACTGTGTCCCTTGGTTGTGAGGTGCCTCATCTCCTGCCATTGGGTTCATTTTTCAGAAATTTGGTATGTCCTTTCACTGTTATGCTGATGATTCCCAAGTGTACTTTCCCCTGTAAAAGCAGAATGCAAACCTGCTTTTCTGCTAAAATGTCTGGAAGAAGTTAGCTTGGGACCAAAACTAGATGGTGACATTAAATTTGATGCTCAAATAAGGTCAGTTGTAAAAAAAAGCTTTTTTCAACTCAGACAAGTAGCTTGCTCCACACTATCTCTCGGACTTAATCGACCGTATCATCCTATTATCATAATGTGCGGTTTGTGGGAGGACCAAAGTGCAGAGAAGGATGCCAGCAGCCAGCGGAATGAATGTAAGTCGAGGTTTAATTGTTCACAATCACAACCCAGGCAAGAAACCAGGAGTATGTCGAACCAGAACCAGACAAGGACACAGAGTAACCAGACATAACTGAGTGCTAGACAGAATGTCAACAAAAATGAACCAGCGGGAAACAATGGAAACTAAAGAGAGGAGGAAAGCAGGGTGAACCAGTGAATAGAGGGACACTATCACGACACTTTCACACTTTCACCATTCTTGCTGTGTGTATTGGTGCATTGTCATCCTGATACACGGCACGGCCTTCAGGATACAATGTTTGAACCATTGGATGCACATGGTCCTCAAGAATGGTTCGGTAGTCCTTGGCAGTGACGCGCCCATCTAGCACAAGTATTGGGCCAAGGGAATGCCCTGATATGGCAGCCCAAACCATCACTGATCCACCCCCATGCTTCACTCTGGGCATGCAACAGTCTGGGTGGTACGCTTCTTTGGGGCTTCTCCACACTGTAACTCTCCCGGATGTGGGGAAAACAGTAAAGGTGGACTCATCAGAGAACAATACACGTTTCACATTGTCCACAGCCCAAGATTTGCGCTCCTTGCACCATTGAAATGGACGTTTGGCATTGGCATGAGTGACCAAAGGTTTGGCTATAGCAGCCCGGCCGTGTATATTGACCCTGTGGAGCTCCCGACGGACAGTTCTGGTGGAAACAGGAGAGTTGAGGTGCACATTTAATTCTGCCGTGATTTGGGCAGTCGTGGTTTTATGTTTTTTGGATACAATCCGGGTTAGCACCCGAACATCCCTTTCAGACAGCTTCCTCTTGCGTCCACAGTTAATCCTGTTGGATGTGGTTCGTCCTTCTTGGTGGTATGCTGACATTACCCTGGATACCGTGGCTCTTGATACATCACAAAGACTTGCTGTCTTGGTTGCAGATGCGCCAGCAAGACGTGCACCAACAATTTGTCCTCTTTTGAACTCTGGTATGTCGCCCATAATGTTGTGTGCATTTTAATATTTTGAGCAAAACTGTGCTCTTACCCTGCTAATTGAACCTTCACACTCTGCTCTTACTGGTGCAATATGCAATCAATGAAGACTGGCTACCAGGCTGGTCCAATTTAGCCATGAAACCTCCCACACTAAAATGACAGGTGTTTCAGTTTCATTGTCCAACCCCTGTAAGTGAGGGCATGGAGGTAAATATATATGAGCAATATATGGAAACCTATAGTTTAAATATATGTAAAATTATATGAAACATAAATGAAATACATGTAAAGGTTTATGAGCAATTTATGGTAGAATATGTTTTAAATCAAGTAATATTACATGGATCGTGAGATATATATATTTCGGCAAACCTTTATACGATTATTCTCAAGGACTAATGGGTATCTTTTATTTTCTTTTAATCAGGCACAAATCATCAGGAGGTAGAGAGGTATTTCAACAGTGCAATTTCAAACATGTTCAGACACTTAACATCCTGTAAAATACAACATACCAGTACAGGACAAAAAAAAAGCTAAGCTAAAAATTTATTTTTTTAAATGTTTATTTAGTTTTTTTTCATTGGGGACATTTATTTGGTGGAATATCTATTAATATATATTGTTTATTCATTACTTTAACAGTATTTATTTATTTAATTTGAATGAAACTGCTTTCTATAAACTTTAACATTCTGTCGTCTATCAACCAAAGTGGTCGTTGACTTTTGAACCATTTAAAGGCTTTTCCGTTGTGATTTGTGAGGAAAACTTCCCAAAATGGTAAGTGCAGCTTGGTACATTTAAGGAAGTATTTTTTATTGGCATGTAGGCTAGTAATTGTGTCCAAAACTACCATTTAACTATGTACAGGCACTGTAATGAGGGTTGACATTCATAAACCTATTTTTCGTGACACTTTTAGAGAAACTTTTAGACGCATTAAACAAAAAACTTGAATCATTTTGGGTTGAGGCTTTTCTTTAAAAACAGTTTGGGTAGTAGATTTTCATTACACTTTTGTTGTGGTTAGTTGGTCATTGCACACATATATCTGACTGTTTCTATGGTTTCAGCTGGTGCCATTAATCTGGTCACAAGGTGGTGATTGGGGAAAATTGTGCTGCTGTGGTCACAAATATTCTACATTGTGAAGATGTAAAAATAAACAGGGGTAAAATGTTATGAAAAGTAAGTTTTGGGCTCTGGGTAACGTCACTTCCTGTTTTCGGCGTTGCACTTGGTGAATTGTTTGGTGTGTGAAGGCTCTCTCGTTTGGTCTGATTTTTCTCTACTGTGATACCTCTTGCTTGTTATAATACATAAGCACGTTACAACACATACTTTCTGTTGCTGTATTTAACGTTTGGGGACTCTCCGTGTCTTACACGGCTTTTCTAGAAGTGTTAAGGGGTCGCTAGCTTAGCGTTAGCTTTAGCTCCACCATGGCTACCCGTTCTGCTGTTTCTCTCTCCGAGTCTCCTCCTCTCTCCTGCTCTCTCCGTCAGATGCTCAGTTACTCCTCTGCCTCCTGTAGTGATAATGGTACGTGTAATAAATGTAGCATTTTTGTAGCTTTGGAGGCGAGGGTGTCGGATTTGGAGGCCCGGCCCACCGAGGGTAGCTCCCCATAGCAGTCCTCCAGCAGAGCCCGCGCTGCCGGGGCCTTAGGCCGGCTGGGTGACGGTACGTAGAAAGCATAGTCCTAGATCCCAGCCCAAAGGTCACCACCAACCTGTCTGCGTTTCTAACAGATTTTCCCCGCTCAGCGACACATGTGCTGAGAAGTCAACTCTGGTAACTGGCAGCTCCATAGTCAGAAACGTGGCACTAGAGACACCAGCGACCATAGCCAAATGTCTGCCAGGGGCCAGAACGGGTGACATCAAATCATACCTGAAACTGCTGGCTAAGGATAAGCATAAATACAGTAAGATTGTTATTCACGCTGGCGGTAATGACACCCGGTTACGTCAATCGGAGGTCACCAAAGTTAGTGTTGCTTCCGTGTGTAAGTTTGCCAAAACAATGTCGGACTCCGTAATTTTCTCTGGTTCCCTCCCCGATTTAACCAGTGACGACATGTTTAGCTGCATGCTGTCATTCAACCGCTGGCTGTCTAGGTGGTGTCCAGAAAACAATGTGGGCTACATTGATAATTGGCGAACATTTTGGGGAAAACCAGGTCTGATCCGGAGAGACGGCATCCATCCAACTTTGGATGGAGCAGCTCTTCTTTCTAGGAATCTGGCCAAATTTATTAGTTCTCCAAACCTCTGACAACCCAGGGTTCAGACCAGGAAGCAGGGTCGTAGTTTAACACTCCTCTCTGCAGCTTCTGTACTGCAACCCACCCATTACTCTATTAAGACAGTGTCTCGCCCACGGCCAAAATTTAATAGATTAAAAAATAATCTAAAAGGAGGAAATCAGGAAAATCTCTTAAAAGAAACACAACTCAGACTAAAAAGAAAAATAAAACAATTAAATGTGGCCTACTCAACATAGTATCTCTCTCTTCAAAGACTTTGCTAGTTAGTGACCTGATTTGTGACAATCAGATTGATTTATTTTGCCTCACAGAAACCTGGCTGCAGCAAGAGGATTATGTTACTATAAATGAGTCAACTCCTAATAATTATTCAAATTTTCACATTCCTCGAAATACTGGGCGAGGAGGAGTAGCAACCATCTTTCAGTCCGATTTATTGACTAGTCCCAGACCAATCAATAGCTACAACTCTTTTGAATATTTAATCCTTAGTTTTCCTCATCCAAATTGCAAAGCAATAAAACCACTTCTGTTTGTTGCTTTGTACCGTCCACCAGGCCCTTACTCTCAATTTTTAGATCAGTTTTCAGACCTTTTATCTGATTTAGTGTTAAATACAGATAAGGTTATTATAGTGGGGGATTTTAACATTCATGTTGACGCTGAAAGTGATAGCTTAAATATAGCCGTTAATGCTATCTTAGACTCCTTTGGCTTTGCTCAAAACATTAACAAACCTACCCACCTCTGTCTTCATTCTCTGGACCTTGTGCTGACATATGGCATTGAGTGTAAAAACAAAACAATATTTTCTCATAACCCTGTCCTGTCTGACCATTTCTTAATAACCTTTGAGTTTATTTTAACCGAGTACTCCACACCTGAAAGAAAATTTCATTATAGTAGATCATTATCAAACGATGCTGTAACAACCTTTAAAGAATCTGTTCCACTTTTGATTTCCTCATTATCACAGAAAAACACAGTGGAGGGCACTGTTTCTTCCCCTTCACAAATTGATTCTCTTGTTCATAGTGTTACTTCATAGTTGCGTGGTGCATTAGACAATGCAGCCCCCTTGAAAAAGAAGGTAATCATTCATAGGAGGCAGGCTCCCTGGTTTAATTCAGACCTGCGTACTTTAAAGCACAATGTTAGAAAATTAGAGAGAAAATGGCGCTCTACACACCTAGAGGATTCCTACTTAATCTGGAAAAATAGCATATTGTTGTATAAAAAGACACTTCACCAAGCTAGAACAGCTTATTTCTCATCCTTAATAGAAGAGAACAAGAATAATCCTAGGTTTCTCTTTAGTACAGTTGCTAAACTTACACAGAGTCATAGCTCTGTTGAGCCATCCATCCCCTTAGCTCTCAGCAGTCATGACGTGATGGGATTCTTCTTAAATAAAATTGATTCTATTAAAAAGAAAATATTTGACATACTCCCGAAGATGATTACTTCATCCTCAACAAGTGAGACAACATTGGAAGTAACTAGAACTTGATTTGTGTTTGGACTGCTTTGATCCTGTGGAGCTTCCTGAGTTATCAGAAATATTAGCTTCATCTAAACCTTCAACTTGTATGTTAGACCCAATCCCAACCAAATTATTTAAGGAAGTATTCCCTCTGATTACCAGCCCCATTTTAGATATGATTAATTTATCCTTAGTAAATGGATATGTACCACAGGCTTTTAAGGTAGCTGTAATTAAACCTTTGCTTAAGAAACCTTCACTTGATCGAAATGACTTGAAAAATTACAGACCTATATCCAATCTTCCATTCTTATCTAAAATTCTTGAGAAAATAGTTGCTAATCAAATGTGTGAGCATTTACACAGCAATGACCTGTTTGAAGAGTTTGTCAGGCTTCAGAGCTCATCATAGCACTGAAACAGCTCGACTGAAAGTCACTAATGATATTCTTCTAGCCTCAGATAATGGACTTGTGTCTGTACTTGTCCTCTTAGATCTCAGTGCTGCATTTGATACAGTCGACCATAATATTCTCTTAAAAAGGCTGGAATATGCTGTAGGGATCAGGGGAACAGAGGTAGGCTGGTTTAAATCTTATCTGTCTGACAGATTCCAGTTTGTTCACGTAAATGATAAATCATCTTTAAACGTCAGGGTTAATTGTGGAGTACCACAGGGTTCAGTACTTGGGCCAATTCTTTTTACTATATATATGCTTCAAATAGGTCAAATTATCAGGCAGCATAGGATAAATTTTCACTGTTACGCTGATGATACTCAGCTTTACTTATCCATAAATCCTGATGAACCCAACCAGTTAGATAGACTACAAGCATGTCTGGAAGATATAAAAACTTGGATGACTTTAAATTTTTTGCTTCTAAATTCAGACAAGACAGAAGTTGTCGTCTTTGGACCGGAGTCTTTAAAAAAGAAACTGCTTAGTCAATCACTTAACCTGGATGGCATTAAATTGACCTCCGGTAAAGTAAAAAACCTTGGTGTTGTTTTTGACCAGGACATGTCATTTAAATCCCATATTAAAAAGGTTTCTAGGATTTCCTTCTTTCACCTCTGGAACATTGCCAAAATTAGAAATATCCTGTCCAGGAGTGACGCTGAAAAACTAGTCCATGCATTTGTTACTTCAAGGCTGGACTATTGTAATTTTTTTCTCTCGGGATGTCCACAAAATGCAGTTAAAAGCTTTCAGCTGATTCAAAATACTGCAGCAAGAGTTCTGATGAAAATTAAAAAGAGAGATCATATTTCTCCTATTTTAGCTTCCCTTCATTGGCTCCCTGTTAAATCCAGAATATAATTTAAAATTCTCCTCCTCAGATATAAAGCCCTTAATGATCTAGCTCCATCATACATCAGAGATCTGATTGTTCCATATGTTCCTAACAGGGCATTTCGTTCTCAGACTGCAGGTATACTGGTGGTTCCTAGAGTCTCTAGAAGTAGAATGGGAGGCAGATCCTTTAGTTATCAGGCTCCTCTCCTGTGGAACCAGCTCCCGGTTTTGGTCCGTGAGGCAGACACCCTGTCTACTTTTAAGGCTAGGCTTAAAATTTTCCTTTTTGATAAAGCTTATAGTTAGAGTGGCTTAGATTATGAGGGAGGGAGCAAGGGAGAATTGGATGGAGTAAGGGGGAGTCAGGTTTCGCCTAAACCGGCTCAGTTATGGTTGCGGTGCAAACACACCCTCCATTTCTGCTACCTGTATGACACCTTCTCTTTTCCAGTGGTTATAATCAGTCTGACAGAGAGAGGTATCCCAATCCTTGTGGTTTTTAGTATAAGAATGACCATCAGTGGGACACTTGGTTAGGTGCCTTGAGACGACATTGTTATAAATAAGCGCCGTCTAAAAAAGTGGGAATTGGTTCAGCCAATTCTTACAGAGATTTCAAACTAAAAGTGTAGTCATTCCCATGTATGGTATAAGCTTGTCATTACCAGAGAGTGATCCACTCCAGTACGCATTCCTTTTTCAGACTAAAAGAGCAATCATAGGAATCATCTTAACTATACTAGAACTTCAAACATAAACATGATTTAAACTAAACAATGATAACTTATATACATTTTTCCAACAATAATTAATAAACAAATTCCAACCATAAATACGACAAATGCCTAACTGTAATCTACAGACGTCTTGTTGCCTGAATGGCTAAATTGGTTTAATCCAGAGATTTATGACCTAAGAGTAATTCTGACAGGAAATTTTTGGTAAAGGGAAGGATATTTATTAAACTCAGTTTTTGAACGTGCCCTAAAAATTCAAAGAACTGGGTCCTAACATCACTTTGCTCTCGATGTACTGCTTTTATCTGGAAAACAAATGTCTGCTTCATCATGGTGAAGACTCTAAAAGGCTGGGAGATATTTACAGCTCATTACCTCATATGCTGATGCTATTGAAAAACATAATATAATGCACCAAGAGTTATTCACAATGTAAGAAAAATTTCTCAAGTTACAAATTTGTTCGAGTAAAGGAAGATTACAGTCACTGGTAAAAGAAGAAGCAAGGAATAGTGGACCTCAACTTTTTACGACAAATTTTTGCTCTAGAATTACACAATAGATCTAATGATGCTATTCCTTCAAGCACGTTTCTTCTGCATGCAATCAGGAAGCACAAAAGTAAAGTTAATAGAAAATAAATTATTTCATTTGTTTTAAGTGCAGGCTGAATAAACCTCAGATATTTCATGTTCTTTTTGTATGCTTTATTAATAATAATTCATTCATTCATTCATCTTCGATACCGTTTATTCCATAGAGGGTCACGGGGGGGGGTGGTGCCTATCTCCAGCAGTCTTGGCATGTTTTTGGACTGTGGGAGGAAGCCGGAGTACCCAGAGAGAGCCCACGCATGCACGGGGAGAACATGCAAACTCTATGCAGAAAGACCCCTGGTTGGGAGTCAAACCCAGGACCTTCTTGCTGCAAGGCAACAGTGCTACCAAGTGCTTCACCGTGCAGCCCATTGATATACATTTATTCTTACATTTTTTGTTGATATATATTTTTAGTATAGTATTTCAAACCAATTAACCCAATAGTCATCTTTTTGAACTGTGGGACGGAGCCGGCAGACCCAGAGCAAATGGCAAGAACAAGCAGAAAAATCAAAGGGCGGATTCAAACCCAGGACCTTCTTGCTGTAAGGCAATAGTTCGCCATACCAAACAATTCTGGAGTCAAATATGAAGCTCAATCATAGGACACAAAATACCAGTATTCAACACTTTTTTCTTCTACTGACTAAACAGAAAATACCAGTTTTGTTACTTTTAGTGGAAAATGGACCAACTGATCTTTCCGACGCCTGTAAAAGGGGATTCCTTTCTGTACAGAATAAACAACTAGATTAGAAACTATTCCTGTCATCAATGTGTTTGTAAAAATAGGGCATAACCAAAAAACTATATAGCAAATACAGTCCTTTTTTATTCAATAAATTTCTTGTTTCATTTAATATTGCTATTGACTTTGACACCATGTGCTTCACATATTCATTGTGTGGTTTCCAACTGAGTGTTTCATCTATGATTACACCTACAAATTTAGGTTCAGAAACTCAATTTCCACTCCATTTAGATGTATTTTTGCATTAGTAATTTTTCTGCACCTGCAAAGATTATAAATTAAGTCTTATCTTCATTTATTAATTACTTGTTAAAGTCAAACCACTTCTTGATCATCAAATAATTTTTCTACTGTTTGCAGTAACTGCTCCAAATCCTTGGCAGAACAAAAAATGGTATCATCTGCAAACACTATAAACTTAGACATAGTGGATACTGTAAATATATCATTTAAATACAGCATGAATAATTGAGGCCCCAAGATCGAACCTTGCAGTACTCCAGAAGTGACTCTCTCCAGATCATCAATTGTTCAATACTGAAATCTATTATTTAAATAACTTTGTAACCATTGATTTGTTTTCCCACAAAGGCACACCCGCAGTGTAGAACTTTTGATCAACAGCAGTTGCAATATGCTCTACAAATTCCATTACTCCTAAGGAGGTTGTTTAATTACGTCTGAAGCCACATTATATCATTTAATAACTCATATTTTTGTGATAAAGGCATCAAGTCTACTTTCAAACAATTTTTCAATTTTTTTTAAAAATTGTGGTAGCAATGAAATTAGTCGATAGATAGAAGTTGTTCATCACCATTTTTATAAAGTGGAATCAGTTTGGCTATTTTCATTTGGTCAGGAACAACGGCAGTTGAAAATGTCAGTCAATCATTTTCTATAACGCTTCTTCCATAGTGGGTCGCGGGGAAGCTGGTGCCTATCTCCAGCAGTCTATGGGCAGGAGGCGGGTTACACCCTGGACAGGTCGCCAGTCCATCGCAGGGCAACACACAAACAACCATCCCCACACTCATTCACAGACCTAAGGGCAATTTAGAGAGACCAATTAACCTAACAGGCATGTCTTTGGACTGTGGGAGGAAGCCAGAGTACCCGGAGAGAACCAATTGAAAATGATCTATTGCAAATATAAGTAAATTGTTGTCTAATACTGTGAATCACTTCCTTGATGAGTGACATGTCAGTACCATGACAATCCGTAGACTTTTTACTTTGAAATTTGTGTACAACTTCTAATACATCACTTTGGCATACCCCATTTAAGGAGTTAGGAAAAATCACGATTTCCAGCATTGGGTAACTGATTAGGCAGATTAGTACCTACAGTAACAAAGACATGGTTGAAGGCATCAACAACTTCCTTTTTACATTCCACTATTATCTTGTTTTTATCAAAACTTGAAGTAATTTTTTTTTTCTATTTCTATTATTTCTTTATTTATTACTGTTCATGTACCCTTAATATTTTTTATATTTCTGCTACAAGTTATAGTCATCTTTTCTGTACCTTCTTATTATAGATGTTAGTTTGTTTTTATTTTCTTTGTACTGTTTCCCATTATCCTTTGATGGACTTTTTATAAAGTCCATATACAATTTGTTTTTCTTCTTAGAAGCCTTCACCAAACTTTTTGTCATCCACTGTTTTGATAATTTTGTCAATTTTAGCTTACATTGCTTTGGAGGGCAATGCTTATTCTAAATGTTTAAAAATATTTCTTGTAATGTATTTTGGTGCTAAGCCATTCAGTGATTTATAGACTAACAGAAGTATTTTAAAGTCTATTCTCTGAGCTACAGGGAGCCAGTGTAAGGACTTTAGAACCGGAGTGATGTGCTCCACTTTCTTAGTTCTAGTGAGGACGCGGGCAGCAGCATTCTGGATCAACTGCAGCTGTCTGATCGACATTTTAGGCAGACCTGTGAAAACCCCGTTGCAGTAATCAGTTCTACTAAAGATGAACGTATGAATTAGTTTTTCAAGGTCCTGCTGAGACATTAGTCTTTTTATCCTGGAGATGTTCTTTAGGTGATAGAAGGCAGTATAAAAAACACTGGTTCTTCTGCTTCCACAGCAGGATCACTAGTAGTGAATAACAATGAGCTTTGCTCACCAAAAGAGAAATGCAGCTTCCTCACATAAGTTGCTTAATACCATATACATAAGACATCTCTCACTGGTATCAAATCATATATTTTCAAATTTGATTGTACTGTAAAAACCCAGTCATTGTACTGCTTTCATCTGCTTTCAAACATTTTCTGCTGCACCTCAAAGTTTTTAGTCCTCAAAATTAAAATTCCCTACCACCTTTCCATTAAGTGATATACATGAATCAGAGAGAGCCTACACTGCCATCTGCTGGAAAGTGTGAGAAACAAAAGCACAAGAGCAAATACGTTGATAGATGGGCGAGTAACACGAACAGCATTTGCGTGTGTGTAACTGTCTCAACCTCACCGTAGGCAGTTGTGGCAGACTACTTGTTTCTGGCTGTGAACATTGCTCAAGGTTTAGCATTTCTCACACCGACTGCTGAAATTACATTCTTTCGTAGTTGAGCAGATCTGGTACCAGATCTGGCCCTGTTTGTGTGCTGCATAAGAGGCACAGTTGTGAAAACTGCAGAAGTGCCGAGCAATGTTTTCCCCTAGATTCTCCAGAATTTCTTCTTCTGGTTGTCTCATGTGTAAACCATTACATCTATTGCATAGGGAATAGATAGCAATAACACATTTTTAGAGGTCTCGCAGGAAAATTAAATAACTTTATGTTAAAAAGGCTTTGCTGTTCTGTAGGTTATTTCTGACCTAATGGGTACTAATGCATCTAGGGGTTAAAATATTTTGAATATGCAGTATTTTAAACTGATAAACCAAACAGAAACAAATACTTTTAAGTGTTACACCTACAACATTTAGCTTTTTTCAGCACAACATGTAGCTGTATGATGTTTAAAGGCCAATGTGTGAAATTAGCAATGAGGAACACACACGCACTGAAAGGCAGCAACACCACAAAACAGGTGGCGTTGATTGATCAATTTTAAGTTCAAGCATAAAAAAAAAATCTGCAAACACTCCGAAAGACACGTGCGAATGTCTCACTCATGCATAGAATAAATTATAGATTATATTTTTAAGGTGTTTACAACTAGGAACTGTAAATCCAGCTTCTTTCTTCTCTAAGCTGCTGTGGTAGGGCTCTATATGAAGTCCATACCTATCTAGTATTCATATAAATGATCTAACCTCTGTGTGTTAGCATTCATATATTTTAACACATGCAGGGGATTTATTCCTTACAGTATAACCATTGAAAATGTTGCTAGTAGGTTACCAGATTACTCAGGAGTTGCTGCTTACAGCTGAATGAACCAAGAACAGAGCATGTTCTTCCATAAAACCACAGTGCAGATATAATACACATAAACTGAACGAAAGAGGCAAACACCGCAGGTTGTTTCAAAATACAAAAACAACTTCAAAAACATCAGATCTTAATGTTAGGTCAGGTATTTAAATTGGGGAAACAAATATCCACTTTCATCTAAGGATTTTATCACACATATCTTTCTTTATTTGCCGGTTAATACAAACAAAAAGGAATAAGAGATATAAAAATAAGCATTTATAGATATTTATCTGTTGTGATTATTATTAGGAATATATTATTTAATTATTAATATTTTATTGAATAATAATTCAAGTCAAAAGTGAAAGGGACAAACTCTTTGCTATACAAGAACAATCCAACTAAACTACCAAGCAAAATGAAAGAATAAGGAAGACCAACTATGTACATTATGAAAAAGTGAATCAAAGATGGCTTAAAACCATGGCCAATATGGTGATGCAATATCACCTTTCAATGTTATTTATGTTTGAGAACCAAGGATTATCTTGAAGAATCTGGAAATGAAGTTAAGTTAGTCTTGGAACTAACTTAGGCAGTAATTGGTATATCTTTAAACAACCATTCACATTGCAAGATCAGATAAAACATTTTAATAAAATAATATTTTAAAGAATTATTTGCTGAATAAAAAAACAACTTTCTGGATGAGTAATTATCAGTGTTTAATTAGCTGCCTTTATGTAGTACAATAATATTTAAGGAAATACTATTTTAAAATAAGAAACAACAACCTTTCTGGATAACCGAGTCTTAATGGTGTTTAATTAGCTATCACATTTAGTAAAATAATATTTAGGGAAATGTTATTTTCCTAGATTGAAAATTAACAACCTTTCTAGATAAATGATTCTTAATAGACTAGTAAGGCTTAGCCGTTAATGGTTAAAGCTAAGAAAAGAAGCTTATGGCTGGTTACTATTTCTTTAAAATCAAACATGTACCTTTAAAATACCAGCAATAAAAGGATCAAAATGCATACGTGTTGACGGCGCGTTATGGTCGATCTATGTCATGGAATAAATATTTGTTAAGTTATTTTCATTCAACTAATCCTCTCTGCACAAACATTACCTCTTACATGAACTGTGCTGAGGAAAAGGTTTCTGGGTGACGAGTTGAGGAAAGCAAAGCTGTCCGGTCATCCAAATGTGGATTGAAACGTACATCATAGGCACGTTCTGCTCCTTCAGTGGCCGAGGTGTGGTGGGGGTAGCTCTTGCTACCTGGACATGCACCAAGGAAGGCGTGTGATGCTGCGGTCCTGATGCCTTCTTCTTTAGGTCATGTGAAAAAATCCGCTTGGGTTAGGGCTGCTTCTGGAGGCCTCAGACTAAAGTCAAGCCATGCTTGTCTTACTACACCCTTTTTATGAATGAATGCAGGGTACTTGAACAACAATTCATTACTTAATTTTGTTCATAGGATCGGTGTGATCGTAGACACTTTTGGATCCAAGTTGAAGAGTTATGTCTGCGCGCCGAGAAGGAGACATTCGCACGTTGTGTCCCTCTGTCTGGTTTCTTTGTGAGCCGTATGGTTGAGGCCAAAATGTTGTAACAGGGCGTATTTGTTCAAACAGTGAAGTCACAGGGAGTCAGCTACTCCTCCTATTCCTGGGCTGGGTTAGGCACAAGTTAGTGTAACACTGAAAGGTGCAGAAAAGTTCATAATGGCCTTTGTTTATGTACAGTTCAGAGTCCATGTTTATCTATGTTGTAATTCATGGCTGGGGTCCCAACAATCATTGTCATGTTTTAAAGAAAATCTCCCTGGGCTTCTGCTTGGTCTTGTCCCCCCTCTATTTTCCAATTTAGTTTACAAATACAACTCACAGTGTCAGTGTATAATTTCACTCAGCAAATCAGCAGTGATTTTTTTTTTGATCTCAACATCACATCAGTGGTATTCTACCCCACAATAGAAATGTTTAAACATTCTAACCTTTGCACAATACAAATAATTCCTTATATATTCCTAGATACATATTTAATGTGATGTTCATATTTATTCACAATCTAATGTTGCTTTTTTCTTTATTATTGGGTTAGCCATTCATATTTCATTTTTATGCTGGATCTCAGTTTACCTCAAGGAAATAATGAGGATGTACATTTTGGCCAACTTGTATGCTGATCAATCAACTCTGTTGCTTTAAACAAATAAAGTGCATGAAATTCAAAATAAAAAAGATAATTGCTAAAATAGAAAAGTATATTTGTAAGTAAACAGTATGTTTTCGAATGTGAGGGTAGCTTTGAGAGACATTAATACAATATGAAGATGGATGGGGCTAAATCCATGGGGATGGGGTGCAGAGGTTTGTCTTCCAGCAGGAGAACATGTAACAGAGCAAGAGCTACAATGGACTGGTTTAGATCAAAGTACGTTCAGATATTAGAATGGCCCAGTCAAAGTCCAGACCTAAATCCAACTGAGAATCTGTGACAAGATTTTAAAAAATGCTGTTTTAGGTGCTCTCCATCCAGTCTGACTGAGTTTGAGACATTTTGCAAAGAATAGGCAAGAATTTCAGTTTCTAGATGTGCTAAATTGGTAGAGGCATATTCCAACATGCAGCAGTGATTGTAATGAAAGGTTGTTATACCAAATTATGTATTTCAATATATCACCTTAAGCAATGGAAATCATGATCATCAAATAGCTTTATCTAACACATGTTCCATCTTGTGGAACATGGACAACTGATCCAAGCACAACTGAAAATCTATTTGAAGATTAAAGAGTTGGTTGCTGTGAAAGTTTAGGTCATGTGATGCCCACACAGAACAACAAAAATGTTCTAAAATGTCAAGAATTACCACAATACGCAGGTAACATGGCATGGATAATAGTTTCTCACAAACCACTGGAATCAGTCAGAAATGCTGCGGACAGTACAGGTTTTAAACTGAACTTCTTTTAAAAAGATTCCCATTAGAAGCCTTTTAAACGTCTCTCACCAGTTCACCTCGAAATTCGCTTCAACATGAAATGCAGCTGCAGAGACAGATAGTTTTCAGGGACATCAGTTTATTTTAACCCTACAAAAGACATGGGGTGAGAAAAAATACAAAACAAAAAAGTTATAGAAACAAAAAAAAAGGTTCATTCTTGTACAAGTCTCAGAACTATCCATCAACCACGGACCACAGTTCAATTATTCATATTTTTAATATAACATTTTGTTGTAATGCTGTGTGTACATACAAAATATACCAAACTAAATAAGGCAAATAAATAGAGGTACAATGTACAGGAACAATGGAACATTCCTCACTGGTTTAATCTTTTTTTTTTTTTTATCTTATCACAAACATCAACAAAGGTGTACAAAATGCTTTTCTTTTATCCAACTGTACATCTTTCAGTGGAGGATTTTTTTTTGTTGTTCATTTCCAACAGTAGAAAATATGGACTTCTCACAATTATACAAACTCGAAGAATGGGTGCAACCTTTCTCAGGCAGTACAGACTGTGGTGTAACAGGTGGGTTGCATTTTGCAAGCAATGTTCTATCAAAAGATCAACAAATCAAACTTTGTGCAACCTTCTGTAGGCATGCAATTCAACGGCATGTGCATGTAATGACCGATACAATGGTGACAGAACCCACCCAAACCCCCCAAAAGTTTTTTTTATTTTTTATTTTCCACATCCCATCCCTGCCACTCAGACTGACTGTCTCACTTTCCATTCTTTTCTCTACACAGCTTTCTTTTAGCAACACTCATTTGCTGCATCACTATTGTCTTCAGAGGGAGCCGAGCCCTCCAAACTGGCGCTGCAAATGGAAATGTCCCATCATCGTCATTATAAAAGTGCATTGAACAAGCTACTAATTTCTTTCCTCTGACTTCAGCCAGTCAATGGCCAAATAAACATCCAAACATGTAACAACACAAAACTTGTATTAATACTGACAACTTTTCAAATATCCCTCTGCACTGTAATATGGGTCAAAGCTCTAAATGAAGAGTTTAGAATGGTCTGATGAAGTCTGGTATACTGACTGATAAACTGCAAGAGGAAGAAGGGCAGCGGTTACAAAAAGAAGAGCTCAAAAATACATCAAGATGCTGGTTTAAGAAGAGTTGATTCCTCATTTTGAATTTAAAGTGTCTAAATAATTTGGTTAAGGGGTTAATCTCTAAAGATTGCACTTATTTGTGCCGTCTCACCTGCACATCAGGTTCTCTTTAGTCTGAAGAAAACAGAAATACAATATGATGAGGTGTAACAGTGAAACAATATGGATAAAGTAAAGCTACAGGTAATTATCTGTACATTATACAATCAGTCACTGCTAAAATAAAGTTGTGTTTAGGTGATTGTTTAGTACCTAGAGCTTGGACAGACTTGCAAAGCAATTGCACCATCTTTGACCAGAAGATGGCGCCAGTTATAAACCAAATGTCATTTTATGAGTTTATGAAACTGATTTTTGAAAAGCCACAAGCACTAAAACACAGGAATGATTTGTGTGAAAAAAAAACAGGATCTGAGGCACTTAAAGGTGAACATTTACACGTATTTAGCAGATAAGATGTGAGAATACTGATCAAATAGAGAGGTCTTAGTTTAGTCCTCTTTTGTGACTACTTTTGGACTCAGGTATGGTGGAAATATTTCTTATTTAATATTAATATAACTGCAAACAGGTGGACCTGGTTTAGTTTAACCGTTACAGTGGGAACAGCTGCTTCAGTTCTTCTGCAAACTTAACCAGCATCTCTTTTGCAATGTCTTAAGCCTTTCTGAACAAATTCAAGGAGTTCAAACATCTTAGTCCCATTGCAATAGTTTGACACCTGAAACTGGTTCTTGCTCGTGATTTAAATTTAGATTAAACAAAAGTAGGAAGTTTCATGATTTCTGAACTGGTTTATCTCTGTCAAGATGTTTAGATCTGGACATTTAGACCTGGTTTGTGAACCTTAGAGGCCTTCTTATTTCTCCGAGTCCAGATCGCTCCAGAATTACAACCCGCTTTGCCTCTAACTCCAACAGGTTAATGTATCCTTAGGAAATGGATCTACATATTGCAAACCATTAAACCCTGAACACATTGTTGCAACTTGCATCATTCCTAATCTTGATGGTTTTGAAATGCATATGCAAATAAAAAAAACAAACTAAAACTGGACAATTTTAAGAAATCAAATAATGTTAACTTCTATGTTTATTTGGCAACCAACTGCCTAAAATAAGCATATACTGAAGCTGCGGGTCTGGTTGGTGTCCAGTTAATTTAGAACATTTTCAGGTGCGCTGTTGTTCACGAATATTACAGTCTCCTTACAACGTAAGGTTTGACATTGGCATCTGAAGTAAAAGCACAGACAGATGAGTGATTCAGTGATGAAACTGATAAAGTACACTATAGTCAGATCTGAGCCTTTGTTGCTACAAACAGTGACAATATTGTAAACTGATTAAAGTGTGACTCCAAGGGTTAAATTTGTTTTTGGCATTCCTTCATCAGCTTTTGTTGGCTAGTGTTTGCATTTAATAGTTTGTCATAAAAGCCACAGTGCAAACAAGACATGAAGGAGTGAAAAAGGACAAGCATTTACCTCTCATTCATCAAGCTCAAAATGTTTAAGAAATTCACTTCAACAGCAATGTGAACCTGCAACACCAACAAAGAATGAATTGTGTGTACAAAATCCCAAAATGCCGAAACATTAAACAGAAAAACTTCTACATCTTTGCAATTAGCTTGTCTGCATCTAAATATAAATATATATCGACGCCTAATTGCAGAATATTTAGTGTTATACATTTACATTACATTTTTCCTCTTTGCTTTGGCACTGCTTAATGCCAGAAAGATCTTGAAACCATTTACAGGTGTAGTTGAGGCTTAATTCTTGTGGCACAATAATTGTTTTAGTTTCCTATACGAAGAGTTTTGTTTCCTGGATAATTTGTGGTTGAGATCTTCTTGGAGATGCAGCGTGCTGTCAGAGGCCACCGGTTAGAATCCTTTGTTATGAGGCTAAAGGAGACTTCTTGACTCCATACCCGTTGTTGTAGTATTGGAAGATTGCAGACACAAATCTTGTTTTTCTCAGGGAAAAAACACCAGGACTGTGAAAGTAATGGCTTTAACCCCCCCCATCTCTCTTTTGTGTTTTCATTTAATCTGCCAAGCTTCACAAGTTTCCAAACTATCCTTTTGGCGTCTATGTACAACGTGACTGTCTAATCCCAGAGTTCTGATCCCGATAACCAAACTTCAGCACCAAAGAGCTCTCAGAGGAACAGAGAAGGTTTCTGAGGAAGAGCAGGAGTGATCGACAAGGAGAACCTGAAGCACAGTGTTAAATGGATACAGTCAGATGACGCATGACAGTGTGTCACAGTGGTCTGGTCCATCCGTCCATCCCAACTGTGGAGATAAACGGGTCGGAAATAGCTTTAAAAGGCCAATCGGAGGGGAGTGCATTTTTTGAGGCAGCGTAGCTGTCCATGAATGTCTTTACACGTCCAGTCCAGCTGTTGCTATGATCTGCTCTGAAGGACGCCATGACTGTTCAAAGATCTGGGCTAAAGTTTATCTTGGCCATAGCAAATTTCAGATCTCTAATGTTATGCTTTTAAATCGACATCCTTTTTCCAACCTCAGTAGTTCACCTTAGTGACGGCTCTCTCCCGGCCACCACCTTCCACTAGTTGGTTGACGGAACGCTTCCGATTTCTCTTGAATTTGTTAAGGTCCTTGTCGAATACCTCGCCGGAGCGCAGCGCAGAGACAAGGTCGTCAAACTCCCCACCAACCTCCTCCGTGGCCCCGCCCTTCTTAACCCGCCGCTCACGCTCCCTCTGTTCCTTCAGCTGGAGAAAGATTGATGAAACGGTTATTATAGAGAAAAAGATATTAGTAAATGTATTAAGCCATAGTTTCTCAAGAGTATCTTACCATGGCCTCCATCCGTGCCCTCCGCTCTTCTTCCTCCTTGCGCCGCTGCATGTTTTCCAGGTCCTGCCGAGCTTCGCTAAACGACTGCAAGAAGGTGTCGAAGATCCCGAAGAACTCGTCAGGCTGCATCCTCCCTTCATCTTCCCCAAAGTGCTTCAGAGATTTGGCGAACTACAAAGAGAGATTTCAGATTTTGACATAAAAATTGATACACAAACTAAATCTTCTAAAATGACCCAGATCTCCCAGAAATAATCAAATGGTCATGCATATGCATTTCCTTCAAAATAAACTCTGCTGGTATGTAAAATTAATTTTCTTAAGAGCTGTAGGAACACACACAGCGTAGCGGGGCTGCATGATTTGACCACCGTATGTCCAAACAGTCCTGTTCAAGCTGTTCAGTGCTTGGCGCCAGGACGCCGCCTGCAGCCAAACTTTCCCACACAGTCGGCTCTGTTCTGCAGTACAGATACATCCTTAAATAGAAAGAACTTTAGTGCACTTTTACTCATTTAGAGCCCAAAAGATGTGTTCTCTATAAGCCCCAGAGAAAGCTACATTTTTAATCACATAAAAAGGAAATATTTTCCAATAAACACCTATGAAATGTCAGCAATTTCTGACGCCAATTAATGTGCATTTACAAGTTATGAATTTATTTTGTTTAATCAAAAATTGATTTATTAAATGTTCACAGAAACACTGTACCTTGTCTAGTTACTTGTTGAGTGCAGACAAAAATTGACTTCACTTTTTCCACATATTATTATGTTATGCCTTATTCTAAAATGGTGTTCAGGCAGGCTGCCATGTCTTCTGTCTGTTTACTCTATTATACAGGCTTGATTTGGGGATTGCTGCAGAGACGGTTGTCCTTCTGGAAGGCTCTCTTCTCTGAACAGAGCGATGCTGGAGTTTTGACAGAGTGACCATCGGATTCTTGGTCTCCTCCTGACTAAGACCCATTCTCTCCCGCTTGCTCAGTTTAGATGGCCAGCCTGCACTAGGAGAGTCCTGGTGGTACTGAACTTCTTACATTTATGGATGATGGAGGGCACTCTCCTTATTGGGACCTTCAAGGCAGTGGAATAGTTTCTGTACCCTTACCCAGATTTGGGCCTTGAGAGAATCCTGCCTTAAGGGTCTACAGACCTTTCCTTTGACTTCATGCTTGGTTTTTGCTTTGAAAACTGTGGGACCTTATATAGACAGACGTTTGCCAGTCCAAATCCTGTCCAGCTAACCAGATTTACTACAGAAGGACTTCAATTAAGCTGTGGAAACATCTCAAGGATGATAAGTGGAAACAGTTACCAGTTTATGGTGGTGAATTTGCTGGTGAGTTAGCAGACAAACTACTCCACCTAAAAAATAAGGATTGATGTGTGCAACTAAAACTTCTTATAGTTGCACACGTACCATACCTTTGGGTTCGCTGTTTACTACAAGGAACCTTTAGAGACATGTACTAGAGGACAAAAGAAATCCAGAATCAGTTTTTCAAATTTTATTTTAAATTCTTCTCTTTTCCTTTTTTCCTTTGCTTGATTTTTTTCCCCCACCTACCACCACACCACAAAGTGATGACGTGATTACTTAGTTACCTATTGGTGGTGTAAACAGGAGAGAACCGGAGAGGATCCCACAGCAGACAATAACCCTGATGAAGTTCAAGACTGATAGCAGCACACTGGTATTAGTTTTATTTGAATTACCCTGTAAAATAAAGGGCATTTCAACAATTTTTTTCCACCTAGTTGATGGTGAGACTTGCGTCATTTTTATTGCCACATGCTCCTTCTACAACTTGGAGCTTCTTTGAATGTATTAATAAATAAAAGTAATCCTGATGTTAAATAAAAGTACACACTAATCAGAAGAAATGCTTCCTGCAATAAAAATGTTGGAGCGATTTTAGGATTTAATCTAAGCAATAAAATTAATCAGGTAGAAAGAAAAGAAATACAGCATGTCTGTTCCATCTATATGTTGGTGTCGAGTGACAGAACATCATAAAATCCCTCTTGTTTATAACAGTCTAGTATTCTGTATGTGGTCTCAGTGCTGTGATAAAAAACACAGTTGCTCTTCTCTGAGGAAACGAAACCATCCTGTCATTATGGGCCTGGTGTCCATGACAACAACCTCACCATCATCCCTCCCCTCTGCTTGTAATTATGTATTTGGTCAAAAGTGTTTCCTCTGGTCCCCCTTGGGTCTGAACAAAATGAGTAAACAGTCAATAAAGTAAGGAATATGATTTTTACCGTGTCAGACAAAACAAAACCAAAGCAAACAATTATTATTCTCCTCTGACAGCACTTAGCACCTCCCTACTCACTTTTGTGTTTTAAAGTATAAAAAGAAAACCTGATATAAATAATAAAGTGCATGAAAAATACTGTTCATGCTGAGGGTAACAATGGTAAAATGCTTGATCTGTATTTAACACCAAAATAAACAGATTTTTAAAAGCTAATTTTTAGGAGCATGTCATGACCATTGATAAGCAGATGTGGGACATGATCACATATTAAATAAATTAAAGTATGTCTTTAAAATGCAAACATTTTTGTGAATAATTGTACAGGTTATTATTTCCAATTATTTCTTGATGCACCTCATTGAACCACATAGCATCACAGACTCATGTTGGCTGCCATTGAGTTGAGTTAGCATAATTCATCTTTAGCGCCAAGTTATAAACCCATTCACAGTATTACAAACTGAAGTTTTGAGTAAACGACATGAGTTTGGACAAGGGGATGTAGGATGTGCTTCGATGGGAATAAATTGCTCATTAAACTACATATTATTTGTTTTCAAGTAGCAGATGAGTATTAGTTTTACTTTCAAATTGTGATTTTGAATTTTTAGTCAAAGAAAATATTTACCTTTTATTTAAAACCTCTAAGTAAATCCATGACTTTTGCACCAGTAACCCTTTGTATTGTATGTAGTAATGTCTTGTTTCTATCACAGACACACATCTGTTGCCATGGAGCTTTATTAGCCTCTGCAGGCTAATCTGTTTGGTTATTCTCCACTTACTTAAAGAAGAAACATATCCTGACTTCCATATTTGTATTCCACTGGAAACCCACCAGGTCGTCAGAGGACCTTGACAAACACCCACTTACCAACCACACAGACATACACAGCTGTGTGTTTGGAGTTTGGGCCGGCAAACACAGGTTCCTTTGTTTTACCGCACTAACTGGTGCCCTATTCTTCCCAGTTCGTCTCCCATGACGTCCAAACTATGTTCCCTCCAATTTTCACCTCTCCTTGAGCAAATAATTAAAAAAGGGAGGCTCTACATAAAACCCATGGGCCTGGTCTCCTTTCTTTTTCTCCATCTGTCTTGCAAACTGTTGATTTTTCTGAGAAATACAGCTGTTCAGGTCTTCAACACTGTCATTAATTAGAATGGATAGATAGTGTAGTACAATGTAATATCTATGTTAAAGCAACAGTCTGTAAGATTTAGAGAAATTCAGAGTGCTAAATGTGAGCTGGCGCACCAACACCTTGCAAATTAAACATGTTCCCATAAATCTTTTCAACACTGACTTACTCCAACATTCCCTCGGTCCGACTGACGTCTTCAGCTGACACACTTCCTACAATACATCAGTACTCGAGCCAGCAGGGTTCAAAAGGCCAGTTGTTCCACTTGTAAATGGATGGAGAGGGGATTTAAAACACTAACTTAAAGAGACAAAGAGAAGACGTGGGAGGGGGGATTCCTGGGTAATCTTTCAATTCTGGGTTTCCCAGCCCAGCTGAAAGCGCTCCACCGGACTCAGAGGGATGTCAAGAGGCTTCACGCTTCTCAGATTCCGCCTTTTTGCTTTATTCTTCAGTCCGTCTGACATACAGGCCTGTCAGCGAGGATGACTAGTTTTGGATGCATAAAAGCCACCCACATGGACATTTGAGCTTACACTCTGATGGTCTCTTAAATTCTCAGTCTTTGGTGTAGATACATATAATTGTAATTTGAAGCCAAGATATTCAAAGTAAAAACAGATTTGAAAACACCAGTTTGATGCAGTTTAAATGTAAAAAGTGAAAGAGTTACCTTTTCCTTGGCTTCGCTCAGCTGGTCCTCCAGTTCCGAGAAGCTAAACCCAGCCACCGTGATGAAGTCACCGATCACGGCCACAAACTTATCCCCACGTTCCCTCATCCTGCTCTGCTGGTAATGCAGCTCCTGGTGGGAAATGACACAGACACAAGCTGTGACACATTTAGTCTGAAAGCTGGTCACTGTAAGTTTACCAAACGCCTAAATGATTTAGATTTGCTTCAACCTTCTGTGTGTGGCACAGCCATGCGGCAGAGCACCGAACATTACCAGCATTTAAACACCTCAGCATGGTGTACATCTCTGCTTCTGCTCAAAAATATAATTACAGGCAGCAGAAGAACCAGCGGGAGGAAAAAGGAAAATAACGCAACACAACTCACCGCCTCGAGAGCCTTCAGCCCGCTTTTGATGTTGTGCACTTCTTTTTCCAACTCTGACAAACTGAGGAATAAGAGATCAACAAAGGTTTGCCGTTATCAATCATACTTGAGTACACTGCCCCTTCATTAGCCCCCACATAATGCCACACAGTATCAAATTAACCTTCAGAGTACAGCTGACTCTGTTGGTATTACAAACCACATTAACTTAAAACTTATCCTTGAGGGTTCTGTATGCTTACTTGACTTTGGCAGCCTCAGGCACACTCCTGAGGTCTTCCTGGATGTACAGCGTGTCAGGATAGTTCTTCTCGAAGATCGTGATCAAGTAGTGCAACATGGTGATATTCCTGTCACATCCAAAGCAATGTTTAATTAGATAAAAATAAACACTTGCTTTACGGGAAAATATCAAACAGTCCCATTTATGAACTTGAAGTTACACTGAGACTTGAAAAAGCTACACTGAAGGTAGGGACAAGATATATTTAAAAACTGATCATGGTATTTTTGGTAAATCTTTCTTTTTAAATAGGCTTCCTTACTACATCAATAATAGTAAGAAGTGCAACTATGCTGTTAACCAGTGCACACCAGTGATTCCAATTAACCAAATTTTGAAAAAAAAAAATCTGCATTTATTACTGACATCAGTGGAACAATTATTTAAATAGAAATCGTGACAACTCCGACCATATGATAAGATTTGGGAGTTTGCAAGCATTCATATAGAGCATGGGTTCTTTACTGTGCAGTGTAACATTACAAAAACTTAGATACAGAGACAGAAAAGAAGCAACCAAATGTGAAAAAAACATAGCTGCATTTTACAAAGCTTTAATAATATTTTAACAACAATGTGCACAGGTTATGCACACTTTAACCTTTTTTCTGAAGTGCTAGGCTAATGTTAGCCGGTCTGCTCTCCTTTGTTGTGGTTACTATTACTCATGTGCAGGATAGTCGTCCTCCTGCTTCATAAACTAGGTGCTTTGCTTTAAAGTATTTAGGGTGCAGTGTTAAAGGGGCATGCTGCGCTGCACTAAGATATCTCCCACATATCTTTTGGTTGAAAATCAGCTGAGTGTGCCCTAAACATACATGAGGACTGGGTCTGGATTAACTTGGCATTTGGTCTAGATCTGGATCGGACTCCAGACTTTGAGAATCATTCGCGGGAGGGTCAAACTCCAGTCCTTAAGCGCCGGTGTCCGGTAACGTTTAGATGTGTTCCTGGTCCTACACACCTAAATCAAATGGCCTAATTACATCCTCAGTATAGAGTCACATTCCCAGGAGTCCTGCTAATGACCTAATTGTTTGATTCAGGTGTGTTGAAGCAGAGACACATCTAAAAGTTGCAGGACACCAGCCCTTGAGGACTGGAGTTTGACACCTGTGATATAGAGTTTATTGTTATTATTGGGAGATTATGCATCGTTATCACAGTAATTTATTTTTATGGTATGGAGTAAACCAGACAATATTGGCCATGACTGGGTGAAAACGTTTGGTCTCGGAAACATTAGCAGTTTGTTTTATGACACTTTATTTCCAACATCAAACTCATGTCAGTCTAGATTTTTGCGGCTTTTATTTTTCTGCATCCAACTGAATTGTTATTATTAAGCCACATATTAAATATTTTTTAAGTATCTAAAGATGTTAACATGCTAGTGGCTCAGTGCAGACACTGCTATTGAATGAACAAGTTTATTACGTTTTTCTAGATTCTTTTTTCTTGGCAATAACAAAATGTACTAGCTGTCACTACTGCTTTTAATTGATTGGTTCATACTTTTTTATGTGGATTACAAAATGTAGCCTTAATCGTGGGAAAATATTGTGTATAATAACAAGCATAGGGTCTATTATAAATTACTTGTATGTGTTATTCAGAAGAATAAAATGGATTGCTGTATTTTATCTGTTACTGATACATTAGGTCTCTCTGATGTGTTTAAGAGTTGATCTGTGCCAGCTTTATTAAGATTACTTGTTTTTTGGCACATGTGTCTGTGTAGAGTTTGTTGATTGGTTACTGTGGCAACACACCTCTAAATACAGTAGCAGCTAGGCCCTCAGGAAGGGGTGTGATAATTATGAATATCACTTGCATCTGAAAATATTAATGCTCCTACTTATTCTCTCAAGCATTCTGTGTTCAGAGAGTGGGATCGTATAAAGTTTCATATTCAGGATCCAAACCTGTTTAAAAAGCAGAGTGCACAGAAGAACTAGGTCATGGAGGCAATGGAGTAAGAATGGTGTGCTTCACTTCATCTCCCTGTTTATATTAAGACTCATCTGAGTCACTGGAAATCATGCCAGTAGTTCCTGTTTCTGTGGAAACACCAACTGTACCGGACAACATTTCATTACTGTAAGAACTCCCACATGCTGTTTGTTTAAGTGCATCTGTCTTCACTGCAACATACTAAAGTAGTTTCATGTTTTTCTGTCAATTTAATCCAAAACTCTGATGTTAACTTTTGTAAAGATAAAGACGATATGGTTGAACGGTGACCCATAGTGTGCTGAGGCACTCTTTGTTCATTCTGTTATTTTCTTCGAACTGGCTTAGAATTGAAATCGTAATGAGATTAGATTTGCATTTATAACAAGCCAGAGATGTAATTTTTTCCAAGTTCAGGTCTCTAATGATATTTCACAGTGGATGCTTGCCATTTACTCTGCCTATATATATTATGTTATAGACAACGTAGTTGTATATTATAAATTAAATTACTATATCAGCTTACTATTACGTTAAAGCGATGGCTAAATAAAGAGATTCTTATCAAAACTGCTTATTTTCAGTAGGTTCGATTATGTTAACATTTCCTAAAGAGGTCTCTGTAAAAAGCTGATCCAAAAGGCACTATTCTGCTCAACACCAGGAAACTGGATCATTTCAGTCCTTAAATCACTGTACGACTTTTTGTTTCTGAAAGAACAGATTTAAAACCTCGTTGATGATTCATAAGAAACCGAATGGTCTTGGGCCTTGATGCATTTTAGAGTTGCTGGTCATAAATGAACCATATAGACCCCCCAGGTCATTAGAGACATCTTCACTTTGTTTTCATGGGCCAAAACAAAGCAAGGAGGGGCAGCCTTTGGTTTCTATGCACCCAGCTCTGAAACAACTCCCAGAAAACCTGAGATAAAGAAACTGCTGGTTCTTTTAAATCAGGATTGAAATATATAATAAATATAATCATTTACTCCAGCTGTTCGATAAAGAGCTGAAAGATTGCTTCATAAGTTCAGTTCTATCTTGTCTTCAGCTTTTTATATTTCATAATTTTCTTTTATGTAAAGCTTAATTTTCACAGTTCTTTAAATATATTTCATGTTTTTGATGTTTTTGGTGTTTTTAATAATGGGTTTTATCTCTTTTCCTTTGTTTTTCTGTGAAGCACGTTAAAGTAATCTGTGTAAGTAGTACTAAACCTAAACCTGCCTTGCCTGCATTGGTAGACATTTTACAAGCATCATTTTTACGACATTAAATTAAAACAGCCAAAACAACTTTTCTGACCTGCTTTGAATTGTTTTGGAAATTTATCAAATTATTTGTGTAATTCGAAATATGAATATGCAATTTTACTTAAATAAAAAGATAAAAAAATAAAAATAAATAGTAGACATAGGATAATATCAGTTCATATGAAATTTCTGCACGAATGAAACAGGAAGTGCTTTCATTTTGAAAAACTGTAAATGTCTTGAAAATTATGTGGCTGTGTTCATATTTCCTATCCCTTTACTTTATAGCATACTAGATTGGATTGGATGTTTTTTGTACTTCACCCTCATTTTCTAAATCTATATTTTAAAAGTTTGGCATCAAATGTAAATAGAAGACCTTCAAGATATTTTTCAGAGTATAAAATAAAGAGCTACGTGTGGTTTACTGGGTGAATGAGAGAATATCAATTGTCTGAATGAACAGAATAGGAAATGCTTTTACTTTGAAAAGGCCAAAAATACCTTAGTTTGTGATGATGCCAGCTTAACATTGGGAGGAAAGTTCATTTTGTTTGGAGCTAAATCCAATTTTTATGGACTAATTGGATTCTGCTGCTGTCATTGACTCCTTTTGTTCATTAAACGTAAGTCTGAGACCTTAAGTGAAGTTTTTATAGCTCGAGTCATGTCCGAAATATATATTTTTGTTTGCGACCTACATGCAACTCAAGTTAAAAGTCTGAGACTCAGGTCACCACCTCTGCAACAAAGATTAAGTTAACATCCTTCCTGGCCCACCTGTCTATGCTGGACTTGGTGTCGACAATCTTATTCAGGCTGGAGACCTTGAATCCAAAGGCATTCCCCCGCTGGCCTTTGTTCATGAAGTTTCCGAAGGCCAGCACAACCTCCAGGACCTGAGTCAGACGCTTGCTCCGAACCACCTCTACAGAGGCGTTTAGGATGGCTGCAGGAGAATTGAGAAAGGAAAAACAACTGCTGAGATCATAAGTGAAACTTATTCATCTTCGTGCATTACATAAAAAAATGGCCTTAAATTATTCCGTCCACTCTGTTCCTTTACTCAAACGCCACAGAGACACAGGAACTCCAAATTCAACTCAATGTTTCCCCCAGAATTTCCTTTATTTTAAAAATATTTCATGATGAGTGATCAGTGTTCTCCACAACAACTGGGCAGCTTGGTGGGAAACACATCCCGTCTGTCCATCCATCAGTAAAACAGCAAGGGAGGAAAGGAATATACCGAACATGAGCCAGCGCAGTCCGTTTCATTTCCCCTGAGAAAAGACTGCCAGGCAAAGTGCAGGTGGTTCCCATTCTCCACAGAGGATACTGTCAGTGTGACTGTGAAAATCATTAACAAACATCATATTGTTATTGTTGCGCTTCTTTGTGCTGTGATGATGCATGGGAACCGTTGGTCTGGCTCTGACTGATGTAGCAGGCTTCTAAAAATGCTGAAATTGAACAGACTGGGTGGTCTGCAGACTTACAGTCTAATCTGCAGTATGTGACAAAGTTACATGAATAATAAAACAAGATGAGATTTTTTACTGTGGGCATCGATGAGCAGTGCGGTCAGGGGATTTTTGGATCCAACAATAGCAATTGTGGAGGTTTCTTTTCTTTTCCCAGGCTAGCACAAAGTGAAATGTATGTCAGAATATATTACCCTAACCTCAGACGGGAAGGAATCGAGTTTCTGACAAGAAGTTTTGCAGCACAAACAGAACCGAACTGTCAGTGCAAATAAAACTGCCGACAATAATAGTGTGATGTTCTCATCAAAGCCCAGAAAAGCAACCCTGGCTCTCAAAGCTACAGCGACAACTCAAGCACACTGGAAAGCTTTTCTCTGACATCTTTGAAGTGAGATTCAGGGTTCACAACAGATGCTGTCCTGTCTTAACATGAGCCAGCTTTCCAAAACAGCATCTATGGTAACATGAATGGTGGCTGGAAGAGGGAAAAACTGCATTAAATTGAAATGCAGTTGAGCAGCTTGCACATACACATGCATATAACCACACAATTAGCATTAAAAGCTTGTTCCCCCAATATTTATTTTATTTTTCATGTTTGTGTGTCATAGGTTGCAGAAAGACATCTGTTCAGACAAATCTGGACGAGATCAACTGTTGGAAAGCTGTGCCACAGATTAAATCACAGCTGCATCATTTTTATTCGTACAGTCTGACTGAAATCATATTTGATCAGGAAACTAAACTTTTCCACATTCTGTGATTTTACAACTTCAAACTTAAGAGTAGTTCATTTTTCTGATAGATAAACACAAAGTTAGTCTATATGTGAAGTTTGTTGTTGAATTTAAAAATGGAAACAGTATGGCAGAACTACAAAACTATTATGGCATGGGCGTCCACCTAAACTGACAGGCTGGGCAAGGAGAGCATTAATCAGACAAGCAGCCAAGAGACCGATGGTAACTCTGTAAAACCTGCAGCACAGCTCAGGTGGGAGAATTTGTCAGAAGACCAACTGTAAGTTTTGCACTCCACAAATCTGGCAGATGTTGAGTCCTTGAAAGAAAGCCAGTAGAAGTCCTGTTTGCCACAAGACATTACAAACATATGGAAGAGGCTCTGGTCAAACAAGACCAAAATCTTACCCTTTGACCTACATGCAAAATGCTATCTGTGGGCAGAAAACTACAATTACACATCACCCTAAACACACCAAGGCACAAAGCTGCGTCAGCATCATGCTTGGGGGATGCCTTTTCTAAGCAGGGCCTGGGAAACCTGTCTGGCTTGATGGGAAGAAGAATGAAGCTAAATACAGGGCTATCCTGAAAGAGGGTCCATCACATGCAAAAAACACTGAATACTTCCTTCCAGCTTAAATGGCACCTGACATCAGTTATTTTAACATCTATCTACAGTGTTCTTATTCACTTGCTCAGCAAAGGCTTGAGATGAATCAAACCTGCAAACATAAATCAGTGCTAATCGCTTTGCACTGCTTTGCTAGATTTGTATCCAAGTCGATCCTGACATCCTCTGATATCTTGCAGGTCCAGAAAGAGTAAGAATGCAGAATTTAGGCAGCTGAGAAACGATGGGAAAGATCTGGCTTTAATCTGATCAGACATCTGACTGGTGAAGATGTCGGTGAAGATGTTGGCTCAGCAGCTGTATATTTAATGGAATTTTAACTTGATTGGATCACGTTTTCTGAACAAATCCAAAGAAAAGTATTTCAGTCTGGAAATCAGCTAACAGCTCATCTGTTCTGAGTCTTCTAAACGTTTCTCAAACAGACACATTCAGCTGCAAAATGATACGAGTTAAGATACATTTTTCATAGTTGTGCCTTTATGAAAGTTTTTTTGAGCTGAAAAAAGCAAATTTCAGTTTCATAATATCCATGAGCCATAATGATCAGGTAATTGTTTGTATTCTAAAACTACAAAACCTAAATATGACCACAGAGACACTTCAGAGTTATATTCAAGAACCACTGAACTATCGTGTTTGTTCTTACCTTCAACCTTAGGCTTGGTTTCAGCTAAACGCTCTGCAAACTTCTTCTTAAAGAACAGAGCCTGTAGTCTCTGCTGGTAGTGGTCAATTCTGACAAGCAGAACAAAGAAAGGAGAAGAGGGGACAAACAGAATAAGAGGGGTCAGTTACATTTGTATTCAAGGGAGCAAAACTTCAAAGGTAGAAGTCACTGAATCGTGCTAACGCCCCTTGCTCACTTTACCATGTTTTCTAAAGCCTCCACAAAAGGAAGAGATGACAAATGGGGATGTAAAACTCGACTAGAGCTTCATCAAAGCAGACGGGGAGACTTTCAAAGAGACACAGGAGAAATTAAATGCCAAAAATAAAATCTGTGCTATGTGCCTCTGACCAAAGGAGTTGCTTTTAAGGGGAAAGATAGTGGAAAGGGATATATTTCACTTAATTATTTCAATCTTTTTACTGTCTGACTACAGCCTTTACAGGGAGTTAAGGACTTCTTCACTCAGGCACACTGGATTCTTGCATCAAAACACCAGGAGGACCCAGAAGAAGTTGGCTGAAAACGTAAACCAAGGCCGTCCCCTGATAAAGAGCGCGTCACATTTACCTGCTCATCTCAAAGAGAAAGCGGTCAGCTCGGGCCATCCTCTCCAGCTCATGTTTATGCTCTTCTAAAAGATCTACGTCACTTTTCTCAGGGATGAATTTTAGCAGCTGAAAAAGGTGCAGAAGAAATGTTAATTAGAAACATCATAGCAGAAGTCTGTGCTGCAGTCAGCTGAAGTTTAACAGTAATTTTACTTTAAAAAAACGTTAGAGAGATGCGTATGTCAATCAGTTTAAGTATTTTGTTTTTCCCCAATAGGGTTTAGATTACTTCTATGATCCATTACACGTGTTATTTTACTTCATGTGTACATTGTTTAGAAATCCTAAATCAGCTTGGTTGTATTTGTTACCCACAATTTGATGTCAAGTTGCTTACAAGTCACTCGTTTTATTTATGTTAAAAACTTGTTTGCGTTAATTTTGTGTTGTTTTGTTGACAAATCTGTTTTAAATTGACAATTTCACATCCAAATTTTCTTCATCTAAGAAAAATAACTTTTTCCTAAAAATGTTCTTACAATTTAAATATAAGCATGTGCTTAAGTGCTTCATAAAAGTCCTATTTAAATAAAATAGGGGGTATTCTGTCACTTGAATTTCTAATTGAATTATATCATGAAACAGGGAGAATTCAGGTCCCTGACAGATTTCTGTTAAATCGTTTTTCCAACTAGTTCTCTATACTCAAAATCAAATCCATATCGCTACTATGATGCTGATCATCAAACAGGGATACATACCTGCTCCAACATGTCTTTGGCCAGCTCCTCTCTCTCGTCCATCTCTAGTATCGCCCTTTTGATTTCTTCATTTGTCATTTTCAGCCTGCAGTGAAGCAAAACTTGCTTTAATGACATTAAATAAAAATAAAAACATAAGTATCCTGATGCTGACACTCTGAACACCAGTCTGAACTTGAGACAACTCCCTCCTGTCCCCCCGAGAGCAATGCCAGCTGTTTTCAGTGGTATGTGTGCCGGGCTACATCAATAACAGGATTGTCAGTACGAGCATCAAAGCTGTATCGACCATCTGCTGACCCCATCTGGGTCAGTCTGTAGCTTCGGGGTCATTTGTTATTGACACGAAAGAGAGTGCAGGGAGCGTGCCGCTTTTTTGTCAGATGCACAAAGGACTCAGGAAGCCCATTTATTGATCTGCAGAGTGGGGTCAGCATTTAAACTGTCCAAAGGAGGCCCGGGACCACTGCTGGTTGGAGATTTAAATGGGGGACATATTGTCAAGTGGATCTTATAAGACAGAAATGGATTCAGCCTCATGTAGGGTGACCCCTTTGGGAAAAGGGTAAATTAATGCATCTTCTATACAAGTTAACATTGACACTGATAGCACTTGAATGTTTAATTATAGATTGGATTTAATATAATGTAGTACTTCCAGATAAATCCTGTCTTGGATAAAGCACCCAACCCGTTTTGTGGCTTAAACAGCTGTTTAGTGCAATTAATTCACATATTTTATAAAATTTGGCCTTTTATGTAAAAACAACAACAAAAATCCAACAGAAGGCTGCAGGGTCTTCTTTAGTGCTGGAGACGTAAATCAAACTCAGATTATATCAGGTTATTCCAGGATTATTTTGGTTCTAAATTATTGCAAACAACATGAACCAAATACATTTTAATTTAAATTTAGATTTTATTCGTTGGTATAAATCAAATTATGTATTTTAAAGCTGCAACACACTCCAAAACAAGTGATGGAAAAACATTTTAATTCAGTTCAATATATGATTAATACAATGGGTAATTAAACCTCATATCCTTTATTGTACATGTGTCTTTAAGAAATGATTATAGGTGGCTATAGTTGTGGGCAGGGAATATCTCCTGCAGCAGTCAGTGCTGCAGCTGATCTGTTTTGAATTTCTGTGCCGTAAGGAGGATGCTCATAGATGTCCATTATGACTTTCATTTTATAAGCTCCAGAGAGCTTAAGAGCAGCAAGGGCAGAGCCAGCCTTCTTCATCAGCTTGTTGAGCTTTTTAACTTAACTGGCTCTGATCCTGATGCCTATACAAATGGTGACAGCTAAGGCTGAAATCTCTACAACAGACATAGGATCTGCAAAATATCATTTAAAGTCCCAAGCTTCGTCAAGAAGTACTATATGTTATGTCACTTACTTTACACGGCTTCCCTGTTATATGTAAAGTCCAGGTAAGGCGTGACATATTTATACTCCTCTGCCACTTCTACCTCTTCTCTCATGATTGAAATAGTATTTGACACAAACCTGTTTCTTCTAAAATCCACAGTGATCTTTTTTGTCTTGCTCATATTCAACATGTGATGTGATTTTTCATACCCGAGTCAGTCCATTAAAGTTTAAAGTTGCATTTCTGCACGTAACTCTGTATCACAGACCCTTAGAGGTTTTCTCCAAAGTATCTCATGTCCATGTAGCTCTACTAGCTGCTGATCAATAACTTTGGCATATAACACTCAGGTTTCTATGCCGATGCATTTAAATCCCAGCAGAATCCTTGAACAATTTTTTAATCATGTTTTGCTTTGCAGAGGCAGGAATCTGCACATCTCCTCTCAATCTTTCCTTTATTAAATTTGTAATAAGTTTATTGGTCATCATAAAGGTGTTTTGATATTGAAGGTTGAAGATGAATTTATTATTCTGTATAAACTAATAAAATTTTCAGCAGTGCATTTTAGGCCTGAAAACAATAGGCTGGATATTTTTTTAAAATAAATTAATTAATGAAACAAGACTTAAAATCAGATCTCTTACTTTGAAAGCAGGATGACACAGTTCTGAGCACGTCTGCCGTCGATAACCGACAGCTCTTTGACCTTTCGTGTACTGACGTAGATGTCATCCATAGAGCCTGTCTCTTTCTGTAAAATAAAAAAAGAGAAAATGGGTTCAATTTGTAGCTTAGATTAATGATTGTTCAAATAAAATCCAAAGAATACACATTAACATCTCCTCCTTACTACTTTGTAACATCTTTAACTAATCAAGGAACGGCCTTTTCTGGGATTTAATAAGTTGGTAATGAAGAGACATAACCCAGAACAGGAGAGGAAAACGTTTTGCATCGAACACAGACTAAAAGGAGTGCACTGGCTGCAGATCAAGTTACCAGTAGATACAGAGACAGCTTCCATAAAGGAACAAGGATCAGAAACAGGCCATGACAATGCAACACCTCATCATAAACTCCCAGAGGAACAGCAAAAAATATGATCCAATCAAAGCCTGTTAGATATTTTGTTTAACCTTACATAAATGTAGTATTAATATCCCCAAAGGAAATAATAAATTCTGAGAGGTCTGTTTGGACCTGCATTTTAAACACATTCTATTTATGGTCCAGGCTGGTTTTTTGCTTGCCAGAAAACTCTCTGTTATAGCGGTTGCCAGGCATGACATATGTAAAACAGATGTGAATAGTGAAGAAAGTGTGTCCGTGTTGACCTGGGGTGTTTGGCAGCTGAAACGGGTTGGCAACAGGTTAGGGGGACAACTCCCATCCATCGAAACAATTCAGAGGTCTCTCTCTGCCCACAGACTGGAACCAACTCTGCCAGAGTGTGTGCATCATAGGCACTTATATGACGAGTGACTAAAATGCTGAACTTTTCTAACAGTTATCAAGTGACACTGACTGAAATGTGACGGGTTGTGCTTTGAGCATTCAAGCAGAAACCCTGAAATGTACAGCTTCCAACATCAGATTGTGAATACATCTTACAACACAAATAAAACACAACACTGTACTTGTTTGAATTTAATGGCTAAAGATGGCTGTTAGACTTGGTGAAATAATATATGTCAGTAAAAGTGCTGATTATGTTCCTCTGTATAATAATGAATAAACAAATATGCCTTGTCATCCACAGTCAATGCAGAACGCAGAGGACTTTGGTTCAAGTGATAATCTGTTAATCAGAAATTATCTTATTCAGAAATTTCTGACTGCCTTCATAAAAAAGGACACCCTATGTCATTGTAAGGTTATTACATATCAGGAAACAGAGCTAGTCCTTACCAGGTTCTACGTTAATTGAACCTAACCTTCAAGGCTAAACAATAGTCAAGTAGGGTGCGACGCTGGCGGTATAGGGGTTAAGCATGCGACCCATATATAGAGGCTACAGTCCTCGAAGCAGCCGTCCCGGGTTCGAGTCCCAGAAAGGGTTCACCAAATGTCTTCCCCCTCTCTCTGCCCCTATTTCCTGTCTGCCTACTGTTGGAAAAATTGAAAAATAAAGGCCTCTAGTTCAGCAAAAAAAAAAAAAAAGTTAAGTGAACTAAGCACACAGATGATTCTGCAGTTTGTAAAACCACTTTTAGCAGCGATAACTCAGTTGTTGTTCTTGTACATGACTTTAACAGTTTTTCACATTGTTGTAGAGAAAGTTTGGCCTAGTTGTCTTTCTACAACATTGCTTCACTGCTTAGATCAACCAGTTTTCCCCAAGCTTTAGACAGATGGCTTCACATTTGACTCTAGAATATAGTGGTGTTCAGGTCGACTCAAAGAGTGAAACGTGGACAGGTCATGTGACTGCAAAACAAGTCCTAATCATCACCCCTCCACCACCATGCTTAACAGTGGAGATGAGCTGTTTGGTGCATTTGGTTTTCTCCATAAATGGCACTTTGCATTTTAGAAAAATATCTCTACTTTGCTCTTACAATCGCTCAAAAGATACCGGCCCAGAGGTATTGTGGTTCAATCAGATCCAGGTTTGCAAACCTATTGAGTCAGACATAGAACTATCAGATTTTTTTGCAATTTCTTGAGCTTCATGGTTTTAACTTAAGGGTGAATTTTCTAAAATGTTCTACTCCTGGGACGTTTGATAGCTGTCTTAAATATTTTCCACTTGTAAATATTTCTCTGTTAAATGGCTTTATCTAATTTCAAATTGTTTACAAATGGCCTTATAACCATTGCAACAATTTCTTGTCTTGGTTCATTGCTGGTGTCTTCCCATCTTGGCAATTACGAGCTCTAGTAAGATAAAACTTTGAGAGAAAAACAACCTCAGAGAAAATAACTCATTCAATTTGCAAGCTGCTCTTTACCTGGCCGCTGCAAGGCAGAAGGTGAGTTGATAGAAGCAATAAAGGTGGGTAACCATTGTGGTCAGGAAGCTCAAAGACGTTTAACTCACCTGTTTGAAGGATTGGTTAGTTAGCAGGTCCTGCCCAGGCAGTCGGAGAGTGCAGAGACAAAAAAATTGAGAACACATGCAAAGATTAGACCTGAAGGCTGGAAAGGCTAAAGCAAAGAACTACAACTACTATATGCAAACTACAAGCTGGAGCTGGAAAGCTTTCTTTGAGAATAACAATTATATATTGTTCAATTTGTCAAGGGCTCAAAATTTCTGCATAGGAGGCTGAAAGAAATCGTTTTCTACTATGGCTTTTAGTGTTTTTAAAGAGGTCATGGATGCTTTAATGCCTTTCATTGTCACTGCATCTACGTCCGTCTGACAAGGAAAAACAGAACCATGAAATATGACTGTGGTGAACAATCCTACAGAGTGCAAATGTAAATAAGATACCCTTTTGACAGAAAGACCAATGAAAAGCTCTAAAACAAAAGTATGTCATGTATAAACACACCGTAACAGCCCAGTTGAATTTAAATTGAATTTGGCTCTTTCCAAACAGGAACTAGGCTGTCAAAGAAAGGAAGATGTTGGGTTTTTATGCGACTGCATCCACTGGGATCAGCATTTAAGCATTGGCCAGTGCCAATAAAAACCTGCTCAAATAAATACCTGTAGTATATCACTGTCAGCAACAACCCCAAATGACCCATTGCTCTTTATTAAAAGCTTGCAAAGAGACACTGTGATTGTAACCGTCTGACTGCTGTAAAATGCATTAACTTAACAATGGTGATGCCTCAGCAGAGGTGATTTACTGCTCTTTAATCGAGTCTTTACAGACCTCACTTTAAACTGTTTTTGCTAGAAACCACTTAGAGTAAATTAACCATCCATTTAAACCAATTTAAAGCTGTGCAATGTATCAGTTTGTGCAACAACACCTAATATCATTGTATGACAAGAGTGCAATTAAGAGCGCAATTCCAAGCAGAGAGGAGAGTAATTGCTATGCAAGAGATATTACAATTATCTTTTCAGTTAGTCTCTGGTTCAACATGATTTACTGAATAAATCTTTTTACTTTTACTACATATCAGTCATAACTTTTGTGTTTTTTGTATAATAACTCCTTGTGAGTTCAGTGTTGACCCTGATTATAGACCTGCAGTCGGTTCTCACTCTCAAGTTCTTTAGACACCAGCAGAAGGTATAATGTGCCATTCAGCAGCCAACAGCTGCTCATATTAGCCTGACGCTGGACCACTTACACCCTAAAAGAGTCATTTGGAAACATCCTCTGCTCAGTCATGCACACACACCTTCCCCTACACCTACATTGCAAAAATCCAGTTCAACCCAATTGATTTTACACAACGCATACTCAGCATCCAAAACACACACACACAAACACACACAAAACTGTAATTAGTAATATATAACCCACAGTCAAATCCAAACCTGCTGTCTCTGATACGCTGAGAACATCTTCTCTATGTCCTTCAGGTCCAGAATCTTGAATGCCCTCAGGTCGTCAATTTCATTCCAGATAGTGCCATTGATCATGTTCTAAAACAGGACAGAAAGGGGGTTAATGTTTAAACTTTCATTACCAAACAAGCGTTTTTTTGATATTTTGTGGATATTTGTTTCTACTTTACACTGTCTAGTAGTCCTCAGCTAATACACCTTGGAAAAGAACAAGTTCTTAGAAATCCAATATGGTTTGAAGATTGGACATATCAAATGGACTGTATCTGTTAGTGAAACCATGTGGATCCTTTAAGGGTGCAACAAACTATAATCCGGAAATGTAGGTAAAACTGCTGTGAAGTGACTAGGAAAAAAAAATCTAGACTTATCTTTATCGTTGGGATAGACATATTAAATCACCATCCATTGCTTACATGTAAATTTTTATATACTATCACAAAATATTGTGCAAAAATCTCATCTCACCTCTCCTAATTTGCTCCAGTTGAAGGACTTTAGTGGATGAGAAGGTTGAGGAATGGACTTTGACCGCATCGTGTTCATGGAGTTGAATGAGGAGGGGATGGGAGGGGGCAGTGCTCCAAAAAGAGGAGGGGCCCCAGGTGGAGGAGGCGGTGCCCCCGGTGGAGGAGGTGGTGGCGGTGGAGGCGGGCAGCTGAACGGAAGTGGTGGCGGTGGTGGAGGAAAGCCACCACACATAGGTGGAGGAGGTGGAGGCACTGGTGCTCCAGGAGGCGGAGCGGGAGGCATGGACAAACTGCTGCCCTGCTGTAGGGTAAATAGATAAAAGTTAAATATCTTGAATAAAACTGTATTTTCAAGTACTTATTTTTAAACACATTTTAGATGGATAATGAATTAAACTTTCATTTTAAATTAATAATATTCTAATTATAATTTAAACAAAATCTGAGAGACCTGATATTAAAAGCATAAAATCTTGATTTATCAATGGCTAACATACCAATTACAGTAAAACTACCCATATAGAAGGATTTAAAAAAAGTTAATAATGCTGTTGTTATTAAAGTTTTTACAGTTATAAAGCAGCCATGGGGGAATTAACCAACAATAATAGAGACCCTCCTTTCTTGCCTGTTAACTAATGCAGTATAACTGGTTACTAATGATTTATTAAGTGCTTACAGAGCATTTAATAACTGCTTATTAGCCATTTGTAAAGTTGTACCAAAAAAATTGAAAAAGTTAAGGAATTTTTATTCAATGTACTTCAAATGTTGCTTGGCAGGTCACATATTACTAAATATATATTTATTGTTTATATTCATTTAAAAAATTGTAAAAACATGTCTCACCATTATCAGTCAATAAATGTAATAACCAACACCATTTACTCTGAGTCATCTTTTTAAATATAATTTCTTTTTAAATATGAATGCTTTGATGCATACAATAAATGGGGATAATGTAAATAATACTATTATTATAATATTTCATTTCCTTAATTTTCTGATTCTATGCCATGTGTGGTCTGATCTAAAATCACTGCTTCCAAATAAATAATTTATTTCTGTTATAGCTGTTATAAGAAAAATTTAATCGACAGGGTCAGACCTCAAAGGAAACCAGAAATTGGTGAGGAAAAGCCTGATCGGTGTAACTCTGTTAAGAACTGATAAAGCAGAAGTTCCTACTGCAATGTCATTGATGCGTGACGACAGGTCCAGCACTTGCTCTCTGGCCGAACGCAGTTCCACACCCTCACGTTGCAGCTTATCCTTCATCTTGTTCAGAGTCTTCATCATCTCATCCTTCTCCTGCGTCTTTGTCTCACACTCCCTCTCTTTCCTCTCCAGTTTAGCCAGTAGCTCTGCATGGTCTGCAGTTCAACAAGGAGGGGGGAAAGGTGTTCATTTGATGCAGATTTTGTCAATACAACCCATACAGGCTGATAACAAGCTCCTCACCTTTCCTGAACTTCTCGGCCTGTTCTCGCCACAGTTTTACCTCATTTTCATTGACCAGCCTGTGAAGCACACAAACAGAAATAAGCACAGCCTTGCAGACGAATGCTCACACATAGGGGCAACTGCACTCCAACTGAGTCAAGCCGGGACATTCTGCAGGAATTTAATCATCGGATTAAAAACCCATTGATCAGGGACACTAATCCTCGATTTCCCTTTTAGTGACGGCATTGACCTGCATTGACTGAGTTGAAGCAGTTGGTACTTTTAAGCTCAAAAGGGCAATGTTAGTGCTGGGATAATCCCTGCTGGGCTGAAAGTGGTTATGTTTTCTCAGGTATTAACTTTGGGACTTGGCTGAGCTTGGAAAGTGGCCATGTAATGTAAGAAATTAGACTTAAGAGTGGCAACAATGATATGAGAAACAAAAATTAAAGATTAGCAACCGGGTATTTCATGAAGTGATTTGGGATAATGAAAGACTGGAAAGTGAAACCTTGAGGAGTGGTGGTAGCCTTGGCTAGAAACAAGAGAATAAACATGTTTCAGCAGCAATAATCAGACATTACAAATTATAATGTAAAATCAGGAAGGAAACAACTACCGAGGTGGAAACCAAAATAAGTTAACAGTGTCTTACAATTGTATTTATTGCCCTTTGACCTTTTTTTATATTTTGTCATGGTAAAACGACAAACCTCAAAGTACTTGATTGGTATTTTATGTACTAGACCAACACAAAATGGTGCATATAAGTGGAAAGAGAAGCACGCATAGGTTTCAAATTGCGTGGTGTGCCTTTGCACTCTGATACTCCTAAATAAAACCAACTGAAACTAATTGTCTTCAGAACTCACTTAATTAGTAAATTGAGTCAAACCGTTTAGTTTAATGTCAGGGTTTGTTAGAGAACATTAGGGAACACAGAGCAACATGAAGACCAAGGAATGTCGGAGAGAAAATTAATGCAGTGTTACATTATGAAACAAATTATTAAGCATCAAACATCTTACAGAGCCCTGTTAAACCAGTCATCTGATAATGCACACAACTACAAAGCTACTAAGACATGACGCAAACAAGCTGAGCAAAAAGACCATTAATCAGAGAAACAGCCAAGAGGTCCATGGTAACTCTGGAGGAGTTGCAGAGATCCACACCTCAGGTGGAAGAATTTAGACAGGACAGCTATTTGCAACACACTCCACAAATCTCCTCTTTATCAAGAGGAGGCAAGAAGAAAAGTTGCTTTTTAGGGAATAAAAACAAAAAAAACCACGAACCTTTTGACCTACATCCAAGGTTCTGTAAGAGGCAGTAAATTAACAGTGAATATCAACCTCAACACATTGTGCTGACAATGATACATGGTGCTGGAGGGATAATGCCGTGGGGATGCTGTGGTTAGTGCTGAAAATAAACCTTTTAGAGCACTGGTCTCTAACAATAACACTAAACATACAGCCAGACCTCTAATGGTATGGCTTAGATCAAAGCATATTCGTAAGTTGGAATGACCCAGTCAAAGGCCAGACCTAAATGCAATTCAGAATGAGTGACAATAATAGAAGATTGATGTTCAGAGATGTTCTCCAAATAATCTGACCAAGCCTGAGCTATTTTGCAGAGAGGAATTGTCAACGACTTTGTGGATGCGCAACAAATGACTTGCAGCAAAAGGTGGTTCTACAAAGTATAGATTCAGGAGGCTGAATACTGATGCATTTTCCCATTTATATTTGCTAAAACAAAAAAAGCATCAATTACCTTCCACTTCACAATTATATACTACTTTGTGCTGGTCTATCACATTTAATCCTAATAATACATACTTAAATTTGAGGTTGTAATATGAGAAAATAGGAAAATTATTAATTATTAATTATTAATATAAGTATTAATACATTTGCAAGGCACTGTAACTACTTGAGGACACTGATTCACACTTAACTGCTTATACTCAGTTCATAGCAGTTTAATAACAAAATGCTCAATAATCAAGGTAGTAATCTTTCTTAACCTGATTACAAGATCATTACTTCTTCAGTTAAACCTGGAATGAATAAAACAAATAATTTTTCTTTATCAACCAGTCAAAGGAATACCTTTATATTGCTGTGGAAAACTCTGATTTCTACAAACGCCTTGATTTCATGCCCTGTACTCGTGTCCTTCATCATCACAGTGACCGCAGATGATGAATGACTTCTTCTGCAAGTTGTTTTAACAGTTGCTCCAACACGCCCCCTCCTCCCTCCGAGTCTTCACGGCACGAGCCTTACATTTTCACCCGTTCATCGTCAAGCCGATGCAATGTCGAAACCTCCGTTTATGTTCTCTTTTTCCAGGCACAATTTATTCTCCAAGAGTTTATGGAAACACACAATAAGACTTTGGCTGAGGCGTAATGTGAGTGGGTAGAGTTTGACCGATGTGGTGGATCTGTGACGGGCAGGAATGAAGGTTTCTGCAAGCTCCTGGAAAGGATTGCACTCGAGTGATTGCAAAAACAATGGTGGTTGAATTAGTGAACAAAGCAGGAGCTGGCAGGGGCCAAAGTGAGCCACGCTACGTGCTTTATGGTGCTTTCACCACAAAGACTAAACACATTAATCACCGATCAGAAGCTTGGTTTAAACATAACAAAACTAAGGAGAAGACAGATGGTGAAAACAGGAATGGAAGCCTGTAAGAAGGAGAAACTGAGGTGATGTGTGCAGAACATGGCTTTGAATGTCATCTCTTAACACTGCCAACAAAATGTATTAAATGAGCTGAAATAACATCACGCCAGCCTCTGAAATCAGTGAAACTTCCACAGTGGATAACAGGAAATGTCGATGATAATTTGGAAACGATTCCTGTTGAGCAACACCCCCAGTGACACATCCAAAACCACCAATTCATAATTCTTGCTTCTCCTGTATAAAATGATGCTGCCTCCTTGTTGCTTCCCCACCTGGTGAAGAGCGCTTGTTTCACTGTGTCTCAAGAAGGGTGACTTGGTCGACTCTGTATGCGATTGGAGCACTTTTCCTTTGATATCTGACTTTTGCTTTTATGCCAACTCACGCTCTGAGTTGAATACTGGACCCCCGATGATATTTCTGCTGCAGCTTTCATATCGTCTCCTACTTCCTATCTCCCTTTGCAAGCATCACAGCACTGGAGTGTTGTTCATTTTAAAATGGATTTTATTCCAGAGTTTCTCTTTGTTGCATTGTGGTGTTTTCATCATGTTTTTATTTTAACTGGAAGCAGTGCTGATTGGATGCTTTAACCGGGAATCGGAGCAAGTTCACATCATCGAGAAGAATTAAAGCTTTTCAAATGCCGTGGCGGGAGTACTAAAACTACATTATTTACAGTGTAATGATTGGCCAAAAAAACTTCAAAAGACTGCTTTTCTACATGCCAAAACTAAGCCATTCCTTGTTTTTACTTTAAAACATCTTTGAAAAGCTAAATTTATTTCAGTGATTCAATTTAAAAGGTGAACAAAGATTGAAGTGATTACCTTAGAACAAAACTAATATTTGATTATAAGTGATCAAATTAATTTCTAAAATTTAGTTTTTAAATGTTTTGACTTATTTAATGCATTATCAAAACATAAACTTTTTGGAAGCACAATGAATAATTTAATTCTGAACATGATACAACATTTTATTTATTGTTCTTCCCAAGTAATAGGCAGGCTCTAACTTTGGTCATTAAAATATATTCTCTACTGTTTTTTTTATTTATTTGACATCAAGTTAGAATCCTGTTTTTGCCAGTTTATTACTGAGTTGTAATGTAAAGCTCCAATAAACTGTAGAGTGAGGGATGCTTTCACTTACATGCGAATAATGTTTTTAACACTGAAGTTGTCGAGTGGGGAGATGTCGGGGTCCTCTCCCTTTTCGTCCTGCAGGACGATCTGCTGAAGGATCCTGTCTAAAAGCTGCCAGTGCTGCAGGCTGCAACCTCCACGTTTATCTAAGAACAGAAAAAGACTCTTGATTAATACATTTATGCGAGTCCAGCTTAACCTCATGTGAAAGCATAAAACCCTTTTCATCCATACTGAAGAGATTTTGGACCATTTCTAATTGCACTCACAGGGCATCTGCAAGCAGTGCTGAAGGATTGAGAGAAGATGTGGGTAGGAATCTGTGTGGCTCAGTTTCTTCTTGATCAGCTCAAACATGGCACCAGCGCTCTTTGTGTCTACATGGGTCTGGAAAAGAAAAGAGAAAGTTTTGTTTATAACGCAGATCTAACTTTGGAATAAAATGTTTTCCAATGATAGATGGAAACCCACCATATCGAATCTTTTGGCCAACTCAGAGTCGTCCTCATTTCTCACCATCTCAAAAAAGTCCAAATGTCTGAAGAAACAAAGTAACACAGTAAGACATTTATGTATTCATAGCACCGTTGTTTGAAAATGAACTAAAATGAAAATGATTGTGGTTGGTAATTTCAAAACTTTTCATTCATGTAAACACAATGTCACTGTTGAGACCCCAGCCAGGTTACAAAGGCCAGTATGAACTTTTCTGGAACTTTCAAAATAAATCACATTAACCTACTTCCAGCACAGCCAGGAAAAGGGGTAACAGCGGACTTCCCGTGACGTCACTGTCCAAATAATATCACCGCTTTTGCAACAAGCTGACCTCTTTCACACGGGTCCCAAAAGGGACTGGACGTAGGGACACAGCGCGCTAATGTCTCTTTGCAGGCAAACAGAAATAACTCTTCAAACTGGACCCAAGAGTGTCATACGATCACACGATCATAAGCACTAAGTTAAGTTCGAAAGAATTGCTGTTTGTGTATCCGGTATTCATTCATGAACGGGGTCATTAAGGTACAAGCGTTGCTTGACTTTCTCTCTGAGGTCTACAGAATCAAACTGTGTTCCAGAAAGCTCCCAGCAGAGACTCTGTCTCTACGATGCCGAGTGGAGCAGTTTTCCCGGTCTGAAGGAAGGACAACGGGACCGCATCACCGTAGTTACAGCAGTAAAGTGCAGTTTGGCCGGCCGACAGAACGGGCCGCCCCACCCCACAGCTACGGAGGTTAGCTGCAAGTTAACCCTTTGTTCACTTTGGATGCTTTCTTCAAACTTCGCCGCCCCGGACAACTTTTCCTAGCACGGTTCACGTAAGAGGTTGTGTTTTGGGCAGAGAGAAGTAGTTTTGAATGAAATAATATAAACATTTTTCGTTTTATGACGTTTGGTTTTGTTTGTGTTGAAACTCAGCCATCTTAGTGGTAGCAGATTATCTGTTCAGCACATGTGCTCAGTTTATGTGTTCTGTGTTTTTTTTTTTTTTTAAAGTTAAGACAAACTTAATTTAAAGGGTGATTTTAAACACAGAAGATCGGCCATAACGCGCCGTCCACACTTATGCATTTTAACCCTTTTATTAATGGTATTTTAAAGGTATGTGTTTGATTCTGATGATAAGCTATAAGCTTCTTTTGTTAGCTTTAACCGCTAACAGCTAAGAACACGTGCTTGCCTACTAAAGATAATTTACCCAAAAAGGTTGTTAGTTTTCAATCTAGTAAAATAATATTTCCCTAAATATTATTTTACTAAACTTGATAACTAAGTAACACAATTAAGCCCATTTACCAAAGATTTGGTTCTTATTCAAAATAATATTTCTTTAAATATTATTTTAATAAATAAAGGCAGCTATTTAAACACCGTTGAGAATTGGTCATCCAGAATGTTGGTTTTCTTCAGCAAATCATTCTTTAAAATATTATTTTATTCAAATAATATTTTTCTGATCTTGCATTGTGAATCGTTGTCTAAAGGTATGCCAATTATTGCATACCTTTAGACAAACTTTGTCATAATACCATCACCTTGTTAGGCTGGTATTCACAGGACAACCACTAACAGACCGAAATATTATTTAATAAAATATTAAAGTCAGTCAGTCAGTCATTTTCTACCGCTTATTCCATAGTGGGTCGCGGGGGAGCTGGTGCCTATCTCCAAATATTCAAGTATTAATATTAAATATTAAATAATATATTCATTTTCATAATTACAACAGTCACAATAGAACTTCATACCATTCCAGCTAAAATCTTCACTTTATGGATTTTAGATTTTGTGTAACTGATTGTTTGCCTTGAAGTTTTATGCACCACTGCGAAGATGTTGATGAAATGTGACATCAGGCCTGAAAATTAACCCATGTATGATGCTTAAGACCAATAAGTTAAGAAAAACAACCGGTTGTTCTTTTTGCTGAAAGAGCAACAGGTTGCGCAGCTGTTTAAATGCCTTTTAGAAACACAGCAGCACTGAGAGCCCTACAACAGATGACCACTCACCTGTCCAGAGTGGCGTTATCGTGCTCTCTGAGCTTATCGATGACCGGCTGAATGCCCAACATCAGGAACTCGTACCTCAGGTGGAGCCGAAACTCCAGGTTGTCCTGAAAGCAGCACACAGTACAACAGAATTAGAAAGAACTGCAACTGCATAATTGCAATGGTGATGTTAATTTAATATTTCATGCGAGTTTATTTGGCATATTTTAAATAAAGATTCTGTGGAATGACAAAAAATTTCCCCTTTGTGATTTTTACCCAAAGATCTGTGGTGGTTTTTACTGCAACTTTTGAAAGAAAACATAAAAAAGTTTAGACCTCTCCAGCTCCAGCGTTCAGCACCGCGTTGATGAACGACATGATCGCCGTCTTCAAGTTGACTTCGTCCCTGTAGCGGCCGGTGCTTCTGTCCAGCTCATTCAGGAGTGTCTGGATGTTCAGGACAGATTGGGAAATCAGTCAAAATCCAATTCAGTGCTCAAACTGTAATAAGCAGTAATGCAGGCATGCTAAGAAAGCCGCAATATTCTGACAATACCAAAGAAAAGAAGGTAACATAGGGTCAATGCTCTCAGTTCTTCAACCCATTATCATCTCTTAAACTGACCCCCAACATACTTTAGAAGTTTAATCATAACTCAAACCAACATTTAAAGCCTCCATATGCTCACAGTGATTCAGCTTCTGGAGTGTTAGTTTAGTCTGAAGTGGCATCATTTACCACAGACCCCCCTCCCTGACACCCCTCCCAGGAGGATGTGTAAGATGTGGTTTGTTGACTCAGTCCTACAACTCACTTAACCATTTTGCACTGAGTGACCTCCAGAAGTCTCAAATCTAGTGAAACGAGTACATAACCTGAAGCCAACTGGTTGAGGTGCACAGGTAACCATATTTATAATTGCAGCAATGATTTATGTGAGCATCTTGAGATATTGTGTCAGTCCCATGAATCCATGTTTATACTACAGTCATGTGCTAAAGGTTTGACCCACTGCTTCTTTCTCCAAGGTGGCAGACTTAGCTGTTATTTGGCTTGAGCAAATGCTCTTTGGGTTTTCTAAAAGTCTTTCTTAGTTCTTCCTCTAAGTATTAGACTTAAAAACGTGCAAAAACTGACATTTGGTTATTGTTTACTTTGGCAGAAAACTAAACTATTCAGAAAAATTGTGAAATGTAACATATCGGGTCATGATAAAATCTCTTCAGTGTAGGAGTTTACAGAAAGAAAAAAGGCTCACACTTAACAAGACTAACTCAAACTTGTGTCAGCATCAGTGAGGTGTTTAACATGATGTTAGAGGAAACACAAAAATGAAAGAACATCCCAAGAAATGAATGTAATTCTTTCAGATTGCTACAGAGCGAGAGAGAGAAAAACGTATCAGCTAACAGAAAGGCTGAATGGAGTAATGGTTTATCCTTTTGGGTTAGTGATCCGAATGAAATAATTAATGACTGTTCACTGTAGTAAGCTAGAAAAAATATTGTATGTGCTGTTCTTCTGTCATTCTATATGTAACAGTTCCTAAAGAGAAATCAAAATTGGCTAAAATGGGAATCAGCAGGTCAAGCTTTTACAAAAAAACCAAGATCGAAAATGGGACACAAAAATAAAAGAATTTAGAATTAATAATTAAGTCAACTTTAAAAGATTCCAGGAAAGTCTGGCTGATGGGAAAGAAAATATAAAGAAATGGTGAGTACCTAAAGATTACTTTATATGATCCACAATTACAGGAATATGGTGTCAGTTCAGATTTCTTCACCTGGAATCGGGTCCTCTCAGCAGAGTATTTCTGGTAATGCTCCATGGCCTGCAGCACCTTCTTGTGTCCATCCGGCACCAAGCAAACGGCCCCGAGAATCTCCAGCACCGCCACTTTGGTTTTAATGTTCTCTGTCCGCAGGCTCTGAGAAATGGTGTTGATGCTCTGAGGATGGGCCAAGACATGCGCTCGCCCCTGCGAGTTGTTCATCAGAGCCTTGATGCAGCCGATAACCGAAGTGTGGATGCGGCTCTCTGACGTCTCGTAGTCCATGCTGCGCAGGAAATTGAGCAGGCAGGTGAGTCCGTCGAGTTCGATGAATCGTGTGACAAACCTAAAAGAAGGGAGTAATGAAAATGAAGAAAATAAGGACAAATCAAGTTATGGACCAAGCATATTGTTGCTCTTTATCATTTGATGACCCATTTAGGTCTCTAGTAGTGGTGAACTCCAAACTTAGCACCAGTAAGGGGAAGAGAAGAGGTTTATTTAACTTTAAAGTGTTTTAGTTGTTAGTGTGAGATGGGCTGGTCTTAATCTTTAAGAAACTGATGATTCACACACAACCATCTCTCAGGTTTATAGAGAATGAGACCGAAAGTGAAAATATCCTAAGAGCAGCAGTTGCAGTGGCAAAAGACGACATCGTGTGCCACTTTATCAGCTAAGAGCAGGAAACCCAGCTCAGATTCACCAATGTTAAGTAATAAGAGATTGGAAAAACGTTTTCAATTTTGATGGGTCTGGACTTTAGCTGCACCATCCAGATGGTAGGGTCAGAATTTGGTGCAAATTGCATAAAGCGCAAATCATCTTAAACTGATTTCTTAAACATGATAATACATTTCTGAAGTCTAATGTCCTCCACAGTCAAAAATGTCAAGTTTTGCACAGACAGACAAAACATACAAAAAGCACAATTATTGCATGATCTTAAAACAATCCTGCTACTTTGTCATAAGAGGTCTATCCTTATATATTTGATATTACTGGACAGGCTCTATGTTATTATAATTAATTATGTTTACGTGTATCTGAGTTTTTGCCTGTCACTTTGCTGCTGATACATTTGAATTTCCCCACTGAGAGACAAATAAAGGATTATTTTATTTAATTTAAAGAACTACAAATATTTACAATTACCTGTTTTATTTTTTCAATTCTACAGGATTAATTTTGCTTCAGTAAACTACAGGATTCACAATGAATTTTCTTGATTCCACTGAAAAACACTTTTTGTTCATTTCACTTGAATAATTTTCTCCACCCCAGACTCAACATCAAAAGGCCACCAAAGCAAAACCAAAGACTTCCTAAAACTTCACCACCTTTAGTTCACCAAGTTCCCCAGTTCAAAGCTCCCATTAGCTGAACTAATTGAAATCTGTGAGTCAATGACCTCTACAGGAGAGAAGTGAAAAACGGGATGTGTAAACACTTAAGGATGTCATGACAAGCGAGCACAGCGTGGGCTGCTTTGTAAATGAGTATCCCACTCAATAAGATTCCTGATGAACCTCATAAATTATTTCAGATAAATAAGAGTTTGTGAGACGGAGAGATAGAGGACATACATGACAAAGACTTGCAGAGAGGAGGTCAAATTGACAGTGAAAGTTATGATTTACTGCAGCTTGTGGCAGATTGTGGACTTTGTCTAGAATTATGTACTCAATGTTGAATCTGCCCCTACTGTTGTTCTGGCTGAAACATCTAAAAAATACAAACAATTTATACAATTTACTTTGAGGTAAGGGTTCCCCCTCTGCTCACCATGCATGGATCAGAGATCTCAAGCAGATGTCTGGATGTCTATAAGATGTCTGGATGTCTGAAAACCTCTGCTCTGCAATGTTTGTGATTTCTTTCTGATTGATAAGATCTATATGCATGTGTGGAATCAGCCACTCTAAAATCCTAGAGATCACACATAAACACCCAGAAGACAATGTGCTTCTTGTTTGAGCACAAAAGCGGCAGCCTCTACTCTGCACCAAGGTGGTGACAAATAAATCCTATGCATTAAATATGAATTGATTTAAATTCAACACAGACACTGGTAGCTAGAACGTGACAGAACTGATCCAACTGTAATAGTTGAATATTTGATATCTGTGAGGAGTGTTTAAATTGCATGCAGGACTAGCTCTTCGCCTGCTCATGAACCAAGGACCCTCTCTGGTAGAGCTTTCATGGTGAAAGAGAAATTAGGCTGAACATCTCTGTGATTAATGTATGGAAAGCAGAGGGTGAGAGCTGTTGTTCTTGGAGTCTGAATTCAAAAGCATGGACAAGATTCAAGGCTCTGCACGCTGCCTGCTTTGAATCACTCTGCTGAATTGTCGACATTTGGCCAGAAAATACACACACAACACACAAACTATGCACCATAACCTAATGCATCTGTGTGCGATGGATGCATGCAAGAAATTTGCATAAACATGCATGCAGGGCTCTGTACGGGAGATTCATCTGTGTCTAATCCTCTGCTGTCTCCTCTTTTTCCAGTAAGCTCTTAAATAAATTAATCTCCTCCTGTGTCCTATAACTGACATTCACACTCAGCTGATTGGCATAAAGGTCTTATTGCTTTTTGTTCCCGTTGGAACAAGTGGTGCATACTTTAAACCCCACCTGGGATCAGCTAATGCTGCATATGAACTGAGGAGAATCAAGGCTGTTGAACTACTTCAATACTTGAAGTAGTTCAACTGCACACATTTTAGGGAAAAACTAAAAACAGGCATTAGTTAAATCTAGGCTCAGATTATTCAAGGATAACATTAGATTTAAAGCGATATGGATTTAAAGCAAATTGTGGGAAGTATTTTTTATTGTGCAATAAGGTGATTGCTGTTGTGAATTAGTAGTTCTGATTTGTGGGGATCATGCAGTTTCTACTGATCTTAAAGTCTGAACTTCAATCTGGATTGAAAGGAAGGTCAATCCAGAATCAGCTGACACCTTAATTTTAATGCCGTATGATTTCTTCCATGTAATAATTTTTGATTTAATATCAAAACTCTGGGTTTCTTTCAACAATGTTAATGCCAGTGTTATCTTCACAATGATGTTCACAGTAAAAAAGCAACACAAGAGGCAATTTCTTTTATCTCTGCTGCTACTCTACTGTACATGTGATATAATTAGTTCAGCGGAGGATATACAGGGGTTGGACAATGAAACTGAAACACCTGGTTTTAGACCACAATAATTTATTAGTATGGTGTAGGGCCTCCTTTTGCGGCCAATACAGTGTCAATTCGTCTTGGGAATGACATATACAAGTCCTGCACAGTGGTCAGAGGGATTTTAAGCCATTCTTCTTGCAGGATAGTGGCCAGGTCACTACGTAATACTGGTGGAGGAAAACGTTTCCTGACTCGCTCCTCCAAAACACCCCAAAGTGGTTCAATAATATTTAGATCTGGTGACTGTGCAGGTCATGGGAGATGTTCAACTTCACTTTCATGTTCATCAAACCAATCTTTCACCAGTCTTGCTGTGTGTATTGGTGCATTGTCATCCTGATACACAGCACCGCCTTCAGGATACAATGTTTGAACCATTGGATGCACATGGTCCTCAAGAATGGTTCGGTAGTCCTTGGCAGTGACGCGCCCATCTAGCACAAGTATTGGGCCAAGGGAATGCCATGATATGGCAGCCCAAACCATCACTGATCCACCCCCATGCTTCAGTCTGGGCATGCCACAGTTTGGGTGGTACGCTTCTTTGAGGCTTCTCCACACCGTAACTCTCCCAGATGTGGGGAAAACAGTAAAGGTGGACTCATCAGAGAACAATACATGTTTCACATTGTCCACAGCCCAAGATTTGCGCTCCTTGCACCACTGAAACCGACGTTTGGCATTGGCATGAGTGACCAAAGGTCTGGCCGTGTATATTGACCCTGTGGAGCTCCCGACGGACAGTTCTGGTGGAAACAGGAGAGTTGAGGTGCACATTTAATTCTGCCGTGATTTGGGCTGCCTTGGTTTTATGTTTTTTGGATTCAATCCGGGTTAGCACCCGAACATCCCTTTCAGACAGCTTCCTCTTGCGTCCACAGTTAATCCTGTTGGATGTGGTCCGTCCTTCTTGGTGGTATGCTGACATTACCCTGGATACCGTGGCTCTTGATACATCACAAAGACCTGCTGTCTTGGTCACAGATGCGCCAGCAAGACGTGCACCAACAGTTTGTCCTTTTTTGAACTCTGGTATGTCACCCATAATGTTGCGTACATTTCAATATTTTGAGCAAAACTGTGCCTACTCTGCTAATTGAACCTTCACACTCTGCTCTTACTGGTGCAATGTGCAATTAATGAAGACTGGCTACTAGGCTGGTCCAATTTAGCCATGAATCCTCCCACACTAAAATGACAGGTGTTTCAGTTTCATTGTCCAACCCCTGTATGTGTGAGAGACCTGAATACATCACTTGTCATTAATTATTACGATATCTACAAATTTATTTCTTTAAATGGTAAAGGGCGTATCATAATGCTTTATCAAACCCGAGGACTCCAAAGTGCTTAACACTACAATCAGTCATCCACCCATTCATCCACACATTCATACACTGACAGAGGTAGACTACACTGTAGCCACAGTTGTCCTGGGGCGAACTGACAGAAGTGAGGCTGCCATACAATCGGCGCTACAGGGCCCTCTGGCAACTATCAGCAGGCAAGGCAGGTGAAATGTCTTGCCCAAGGACACAACGACTGAGACGGTTGGCAGGGGTTTGAACTGGCAACCCACTGGTTATAGGATGACAGTTACAGGACAAAGGTTACTATATATTATTATGCTTTCTGGATATCTGTAGGTTTTATTTCAGTTGCCTAAATGTTACAGGATGTTACACTTCAGTGTTATTCATTCTCTGTACTCCTGTGTGTAAAGAAAGGCACTTTAGTTGCATAGCCATGAAACGTAATTAAGTGAATCAAGTCTTGGTTAAAAGTTCTTATATAATTAAAGTACTCATTAAAATTTACTGCAAAAAAAGTTTGAGCAGCTTAGCGTCACAAACATACATTTGTAGGCATGACATCTAATTTCTCATGCTTTCGAGTTGTGAGCAAACTTAATAAAAAGGATTTGCTCATCAGTGGTTTCCCAGACCTTTGACCTTATCTTGAAATCTGATATACTTAAGAATGAAGAATGCAGAATGAAGTGGAAAAGTAATCCAGAAGCTCAAATTTTAATTCTGAACCTGAGTCCAGCTAAATGTAGTGTTTGAGGTTTCAGCTTTAGAAGCAAACTTGTTTTCCTGTTTGAACCGAGGATGACCACAGAGTGGTAGACAGTCTGCCTCGAAGCACAGCCACACACACTTATCCAGGTCCAGCCCTTCCAAATGCACAAACTCAAGTGATCATGTGCTCCCTGGAGCCTTTCTGCTGCCCACCATTATCCCCACCATATTCAAACATACTGATAGTCTCCCTCAAACACCCACTCACCTAAAACCAGGGACACTCAGTCCCACATAGATCTGGTTCGACTAAAAAAAGGATCAAAATGTGAATAAGAGGCTGAGGAAGGCTGTCCAAGGCGCCAATTACAGCTCACTGACTGAAAGTTTTTGCAGGAACAGGACAAGAAATCATGAAATATCAGAACAGTTCTCTTTCAAATACGTTTTACTTGAGAGGCCTGGTGTTGAACTGAGGTAACATGAGGGCTGAAGAAGAGACAATGCACTTAAAACTGACAAACAGAATACAATTAAAGTCTCAGCCAAAGTGCACATCTGTAACAAATGTGTATACAATATATCAAGGCTTGGACCGAGGAGTTCTCATAGACTAAGTTTATAGGCAAATCCAATAGGAGCTGTTCATGTAATGGGTCAATCAGTCTCAGGTGGGCCATTGTATCATACTGTCTCTTGTTACATTATAGCCAGCAGGATATACAGCAGTGCACTCATCTAGAACTCAAGTTAAAAAAAGCCTTTTTATATTAAGCTGGGATGAAATAAAAAAAAAGACCATCATACTGTATGACGAACGACTCGAAACTAGCTTTGAGATATTAGGAAATTGTTTTCTGAGACTTTATATTTGTTAAAATGAGGCGGCCTGTGTAGTCAGACCATAGGAATCACTCCCTGATGTCAGTTAAAAATTGAAATCCCTGATTCACTCTTTTTCCATCCATTCAACAAGAAATTTGCAACAAATGTGTGCAGCATCTTTTTTTCTGAATTAAAATAAAAATAAATAATATTCTACAGTATAGAGAGGTGGCATTGTATATATCATACAGTAAAAGTGAAAGTATTATGATGATATTTAGGTGCCCACTGATAATTATAAACTTACACAGCTCTGCAGTTAAACAAGATTCTACTACTATTTTAAAACAATGAGAACGTGATTACTGAGCCGAAATTTAAAATTGTCCTCACCATCTTATATTTTAAAAACTGTAAACAATGTCTGTGGAAAAAGTAAGTCAGAATGTCTAGCCTCCATAGAAAGCATAATTTCTAAATGCTTCCTTTTTGCTTCCTCTGACCTTATTTTTAAACAACTCACTGATGCTGAAAATAGCTAGTTGAGTCTTCTTCGCTGAGTAACAGTTTCACCACTAAAGAGTGTCGCCATGACCGGTGAGCGGTTATGTATAATCCATTCACTGAGAAAATATCTCATTTGCAGTTTCTGAGAAGCAGATCACTGATCAGCTTCTCAGAAACTGTTTGTTATCACGTACATAAATATATCAATAAATTCCAAATAATACTGTGATAAACATAAGTGCATATCACTCATCTTTACTCCATTATGTTGAATGAAGGTTAAAAAAAAGGTCTGCATTATAGGTGACACCATTTTACTTCCAACTACTAACTCAAATGAACATTGTGTGGAAGGAAATTGTTAATGTCATTATCTAATAAGTTATGTTTTCTTTTCCTTGACATTTCTATTGTTCTTAAAATAGACAAAAACCTACAACCAAGTACCACTAACCACAAGTCAGATTAGTAAGGTGAGGAGAGATTACTTTTTCTATCCCCAACTACAGAAACATAAAAAATTTACCAGAGGATAGACCAAAGATCATATTGGGTATTTTTACACTTTTGGAATTACAGACATTGAGGTTTTGAGATATGGTCTATTTTGCAACACTGCTTTGGTTCTGCTTGTCGGTTATGTTACAATATAAATGTTTTGTGGTGTAAATAGTCATGTGGTGATGAAGTGATGAGGTACAAAAAGCTTCAGCACAGAATCCACTGGAACCGCTATGAAACTGTTGAGGTTTGAGTTGTTATAGATGGACACAGGCACGCAAACTCTCCTACACATCATAAATCCCGTCTGAGTCTCCACACACAAAGAATGCTCATCACTTTCTACTCAAGGTAGTACACAGACACTACTTATAAGTACATCACAGAGACCCACTAATTACAGAAAAATTAGCACGTGCTGCATTGCATTACCTGACTGGTAAAGATTCAACATTATGACAACAACCATCGAACTTACGACTTTTTGCCTTATTTGCCTCATTTGACTTTGTGACTGAAGGGTGGCATGCATTTATTTGTACTTAGCTCACATGAACTGATTTCTTATAGAACCAGCTTTTGCTACATGTACAGCTGCAAGTCATTTGCAGGTATCTAAAGGTATATAAAGTTGTACCAGCTTTGCACATCTAGAAACTGATTTTTTACCCATCTTTCCTTGTAAAATAGCTCAGGCTCAGTCTTTTGAGTGAGAGAATGAGTGAACAGCAATTTTAAAATTTTTCCAAAGATTCTCTATTCTGGATGTTGACTGGACCTCTTTAACACACTGAACCATTAAATCGTAACTCTGACTGTATGTTTTGGTCCATTGTCCTGTTTGATGGTGAACTATCACTCCAGTCTCAAGTATTTTAAAGCTTGAAACAGGTTTTTCTCTAGGATTGTCCTGATAATAGCTTATTCAACCTATCAACCTATAATTTCTATCAACTCTGACAAGATTCCCTGTCTGTGCTGAATAAGAATCTCCTTTCAGAATGACTGCGCCACTACCATGTATCACTGCGAAGATGGTACATGCAGGGTGTTGTACAGTGCCACACCTGGCATTTTTCATGAAAGCCAAAACATTTAATTTTGGTCTCATCCGGCCAGAGCAACCTTCGTCCACATATGTCCCATATCCCCCTACATGACAATTTACTAATTGGGTGGCATCTGTTGGGAATTAGTTGCATTTTTGATTAGGGGTATTAGATTAAAGGAGACAATATGTTTTTATGCATTATTTTCCTTCCATCTCAGGATTATGTGCAACTTTTGGTCCTTCACAAAAACACACTGGAACAAACTCTGGAAAACCGCATATTGCATATATGCCAATATACAAAGCCAAATGTCACACACTGGAAGTTTCAGAGTTATTAATTCATGTGACTACATAACATGTCAGATCACAGTATAAGCCATTTCAGTATTGTCTCTATTCTGTGCATGTTAAGCAGTAATAGCAAAGACTCCATCTATCTTTGACTGTAACCCTCCACCTGGCTCTAATCTATGTTTAAACTCCCCCTTCACTGCTCTGTATCACTGTGAGATAAATCAGACGTTTAAGAGAAGCAAACACATCTTTGTCTCAAACGCTCTTTAAAGATGTAATGCTCTGCTCTGCCACTGACACATATTGGGTAATGTGAAAACAGAAATTTTACTCCCATTTAAACAGAACTTTTAGAGATCTGACTGTTCTGAATAATAATATATGCTTGTGTTGGTGGCAGATCATCCAAAGGGTTACTGACTCAGGAGCAGTGAAAGAGACTGCATAAGGGGCTCAAATCAACATTTCTATTAGAAGAGATTTGCAAAAACAGTCTCCAGACAGCCATCTTGGGAAGCACTGCGATGTTCTACTGAAATTGGTCTTGGACTGCAGATCATTATGGGTCACATCGGCCTCATTGACCTGCAAGGAAGCTTGGCTTTCTGCCCTCCTGGAATAATGTTGCAACCAAACAGCAGCAATTGAGAAATGTAATGTTTTAGATGCAAGAATGCACACACAGATGCTTTCTGTAGAACCACAAATATCAGCACAGATGTGGATTTAGCTCGAGAGGTCAACAGTTACGCAACAGCTTCGACTTGCACACTTAGCATGCTACAAATATTCAAATATTTGGAAGATGAATTAAAGTACAACACAGACTGTGTATTTACCACACGACCACAGAGTTTGTATCTGTCTTTTAGCCCTCACATGCCTGACTTTTGATGGATTATAAACAATACAGAACTTACAGACAGAGGAACATTTGATGTGCTACAAATTTTCAGGATGCCTCTATTTGTCTGTCCAGAATGAGTAAGACATTTGATGAATAACTTGAAGTATTAACTGTAGCATCGCTCAGTATAAACCCTCCTGATGCTTTCTATTTACTTTGGCTCGTCAAGGTCCACTTGTAATGCCGCAAAGTGGCGTCTTTCTGTTTTATTTGTTGCAACAAATTTGTTGGGATCCAATTTTCTTACTTGACGTCACCTATCAGAAAAGGTCACGAACTGTGCCGAATAATAGGCCAAAAGCTGACAAAATTTTATAGGCATCAAGTTGCATCGTAAACAAAGCAAATAAATAAAAGTAATAAAGTAATCTCATCTAACAAAGCAGAAACATCTGCAATTATATTTTTAAAACCATAACCAATAATTACATATAATGTCCGTCTATTTAAGTGCAAAAAAGGAAATTAGTGTAGCTTTTTTATTTGAATAAGGTTTCACCCATTTGAGAGATTATCTCAAAATTATCTGATTGGCAAGGACAGAGCTAGCTGCCTTCTGTCCAAGCAAATATAATAATCAGTTTTTGAAGAATTTGGAATGAAAAAAGAGTCAAAGGTTGTGGAACACCACGGGAGTCCTGAGACCCTAGGAGTTTATGAGGAATTTCAAAATACCCATCTGTTAGAAATTTCTTAGGAGTTATGGAAATGTTGAAATCAAGAAAGCTCAACCAGGCTTTAACTGTTACAGGTTTCCCGTTTTCTTCTGATGTGCCGATTCTGCATTTGTTTGTGAGAACTTCAAGACAAGCAAATTGATTAATGTTTATTAACTGATTTTACTAAAATCAAAACAACACACTTGTTTATATGCAGACAGACCAAAAATAGCTGGAATTTCCATTGCTGATGCTTTCAATGGAGTTCAAAATTGAATAAATAACGAACAACTGATTATTTTGTATTTAACTTCCTGATCACCAATCAGAGCAAATCAAGGGAAAATTGGCAGATTGGTGCATCCCTAAGAGGCTCTATTAGACCATACAAAAAGCGCTGATGGGGTGTCTCATAACAGCAATCGCTGATATTCTTCTTCTGTTAAATGTTTTCAATAATCCATTTTCATTCTACACAACAGTACACAGCTTTGATTTTTGCTTCCGATTTTCAGCATCGCCCGGTAACAACCTGATGGACAATCATCCAAGACCAAGACAGAATGATTACTTATATTACACTCACTTTTTAACGACAATTACAAAGACTTGAAGACAATTCACAGGGAAAACAGCAAATTAGAAACAAAAATGTATTTGCCGAGCATCTGTACAGAATGTTTTTGATTGAACGGGACAGCTCCACGATTTCCCAGATTTTTTATTAACAATATTTCACTGAAGTGAGATTAGAAATGTGACTATCATCATTTACAGGTAATTGAGAAACACTGGCAATAAAATGATTTATGGGATTTAGCTTTGGATGAAGTTTAAGTTATTTGGTAGTTGAGAGTGAAACTGTCATTAAAATGAAACAATCTCAAAGTGGATTCTCAAGACTTGTGTTCCAGATAAATGTGCCGGTTCTAATTTTAGGCTCTGCAAACAAAATGCTTATGAGATACTTGCACATTAAGGAATTACAAGTTGAGGCTGGAACAATGAAACAAATGCACACCTTGTGCAACATAAAAAAAGAAGAAACATGTCACCTTGCAATACAAAGTGCAACACCAATGGATGGATCATTGACAATGTGCTCTTTTAGTGCCTTCTGCCTGGCACCCTGCAGACCCAGCATGCGTTTAGCTCCTGCGGCCCTGCAAAACAAGCTGATAGCAACAAGGCCCCCTCTTTACAGCCAGGCCCAGCTGCCTCTGGAAAGATGCCAGAAGGAAAAAGAGAGGGAGGCAACTTAAGGCAGGCATGAATCAAAGCCGAATACAGACAGACACAACCATGTCTCACAAGAGTTGGACAGAAAGCCAGCATGACGACCCACCAGGGGCGCAGAGAAACAACCCATAAAGTCGGCGACAAGCTCAGATTTCTGCCCGACCTTTAAGCTCGGAACCATCTTTTTTCCCTTAGACGCTCACTTGTCTTGAATTTGACAAAGGCAGGATATTAACTTGCTGCCCCAGTTTTTCCCCAGACACCCATATTCTGGGGGGCGCACCTGGAACCCACATCACGTTTACAGTAGTAAGAAACATCTGCAGGTTAATGGGCCATAACTCATCCTGAGAAGAACAGCACTGGTGCAGGTGCATTACTAAAGAGCGTTCATTGAGCCGTTACAGTTTGATGAGGTAAATTATCTGAATAAAATACAAGTAAACACCAGAAGGAGACACAGGAATAAGAAAAAATTGATAAATAAAACATTATAATTACATGGAGATTATGCAATATTATACAATGCTCAACTCTGCTTATAATATACTCATAAGAGTGCATTTTCTTTCCAAGCTCCCCAAAAGAAGAAAACATTTTACATTGTTGCACTAAAATTATAGTATTTATAAAGTATTTATAGACATTACAAAAATATTGCTCCTAGTTTTAAGTTGAAAGAAAGTTCTACATTTAAAGTGTTTTTCTGCCTCATAAATCCAACTGATCAGGACTCAGATTTTAGGTGTTGAAGAGCGATCTGATGAAATGCAAAACACAGTAAAGTTAATAAAAATTACACAAGGTCCATATTTGAACTGCTTCAGCCCTGTCACAGTGTGATCTGCATCTCAATGATCCTCTTGTTAGGTAAGGGGACAGAGTTAGCGAGGACGGGATAGCAGATAAATTCTGTCACTCGGATCGAATTTAAAGAACAAAGAGGTTGCAATAAAAGGCAGTGATTGTGTAAAATATTCTTGTTAAACAAGGAAACCGCAATGGAAACATGAGCTGTCATCATTGCTTTGCATGAAAAACAGTTCATAGGCAAGATTATTGCCACACGACTGCAACCCAATCAACCATTTTTCAAATAATACAGACATTTGACAAGAGATGTTCAATTGCTGTGAAGAAAGCTTCAGGGCACCTACGAAAGTCCATGAAAGACTAACAAGTGCCAAGACAATCTTCTAAAGTCCTTTCAACTCAGCTACCATCAGCGCAGAGTTTGCTCAGGAATGGCAGCAGGTAGATGTAAGTGTTTCTGCTCTCACAATGAGGAGAAGGCTTTTGGACGTTGGTCTAGTGTTAAGAAGAACAGCAAATAAGTGACTCCAAGAAAACCCATCAAGGACAGACTGAAATTCTGCAGAAGGTGGCAAGATTGGCCTGCAGAGGCCTGTGGTAAGGTTATTTTCTCCAGTGTCTTTTAACACTGTTTGATACAAACAGGGGTTTCTGAAAAGAAAATGTGACCATTACCAAGAGTCCTGTGTCATACCAACAGAGGAGCTTCTTTGGAGCCATATGTGTGATGCTGGATTTCAAGATCCCCAACAGGGTGGGCTCAGTCACTATTTTGCCTAAAACTGATAAAAATCATTAAAGGTCATGATCAAACCATCATCCAGAAAGCAACTCTTCTCAATCATCTAGGAGCACTTTGGGGATAAAAATGCTGTTTTATTAAAAACTAACTTCCTGTGGGACTCAAATTCTGGCCACGACTGAATAGTTTTCTAGAAAAAGAAGATGAAATGTCTCGATTTGATCCTTCCAATTAAACAGACCCAGAATTAAAAAATGCATCAACATTTGGCTTAATTTTTCCTCATTTGCAGATAAAAGGATCAAATCGAAAATATAGATTTCCAGATTACAATTACAACATCATTTCACTGGATTTAGGTTAGGATGGGTTTGCTAAATAAAAATCTTGATTTATGTTTTAAAATTGATTTGAAAGGTGAATACTAGCAGGAGAGTTGAGTGTTTATTTCCTCTTGATAGACTCTGACCGATCAGTGAAAATGTTTATTTTCCTGTTCTTTAAATTATTCAAAATGAAAATCTTCCACTACTTTTTTCTTGATAGCATCATAAAACAACATATTCAGAGACATTTGCTTTGAAACATAAATGGGGATAATCTTGTAAATTCTTTATTTTCTGTAGGGTTGGCAAACTACTATCTCCATCAATGAACTAGCAAAAGATGATCCCTTTACGTTCAATTTTGTTAAGTTTAATTCTTGCATTAAATACAATTTACGTAAATTGATTTGCATCCATAGCCTAGAAAGAAACCCATACATCCATTTCTGAGTTCAAAAGCCCAATCGGCAAGCTTCATAATTCAGCAGAGGAGAGACAGATTGACTATTTAGATGACAAACAGGCCAAGTTAATGACATTTTAGGATAAAAGACGGCTGATTATTTCTCACCATCTGTCGCCTGTTATTTCATTAGGCTGGTAAACAAACAGCGCATGTGGACACATGTGCAGAGCAGACAGCCTCATCAGCATGGCTGCTTCTCATTACCTGCACATAGCTAAGAGAATTGGAAATAACTGCAAAGCAGACAGAGCAAAGAAGAAAGGAGGTCTACAAAAGTAAACTGAGACAATGAAGGTAGAACTTAAAGAGATCTTTCCTGTCCGGTAGAATTAGCTGTAATTTCCTAGACGAAAAACAGAACCAACTAAATTTGGTGAATCAACAAACAAGTCAGTTAATTTACATTACAGGTGTCAAACTCAAGTCCTCAAGGGCTGGTGTCCATAAACCTTTAAATGCATCTCTGCTTCAACACACCCTAATCAAGAAATTATGTCATTAGAGGGGCAACGTAGAACTTGCCTGCATGCTTAGAAGGTGATTCACCCATTTGATAAAGTTGTGTGGACTAGGGCTGGCGCCTCGATGATGGACACTACTGATGTACATGGTGCCATTTCAGACCAAAATTAACCTCAAGGCCTGAAAAAAAGCAAATGGGCCCGTGTGCAGTTGGAGCACAAACCCAAGCAGGTTTACATGCACTTGACCTACAAACACAAAACCCAGATGTGACCCAGACTTCAATGCTGCACAGAGTTTTTGCCACTCTGTAGAGTCAGTCTGTCACATTATATCTCCCCATGAAAAAACTCAGCCCCACTTTGGTTCCGACCACCACATCATAAGAGTGGCTGATGGATGGATGTAAAGGGTCTGCTGACTGCTAGAGGAGGGCAGTTTGTATTACGGAGAAGTCCCATGTCCTTGAATGGCTCTTTGTGTTGAAGTGTGAGGCCTAACAGCTGCCGATGACCATGTCAGGGGAGGAAAAACTTAAACTGAAGTGCTAAAAATACCTCTAATTGGTCTTTCAGTTGGAAGTAATTAAGTGGGCATAATTCCAAATGACAAGAGGCGCTATTATTGTAAAGCAAATCTTTCCAGTAGTATGTTACATTATTAGCTGTAATTAGTTTGTGGGATATTATCTCAGCAAGTCAAATGGTAGGAATGCATGACTTGAATGAGAGCCATGCATTGCGGAGCTTCTGGCACTCTGCAGCTCAGAAAAACTCCAGACGATGTGGACTTACCTCATTGGCTGAGTTCGGAGTGCTGTCTTCAGATCTTCGACCACTTTGTTACGCATTTCCATTTCCTCTTCATCGAAAGCAAACAATGTCTGCATCTGCAAGCATAACAAGGAATTCAGATGATTGTGGATTACAGTTTGACAAACTATTCAATATTGCAGTATATAACTGCAGTCCACAAGGAAAGACCTCAGATAGAGTTTTTAAAAATCGTTTTTTTTCCACCGAAACTCCACTTGCGTGAGGATAAGATGTGCAAACGCAGAAAACAATCTTTGCAAATTATCCTCGTTAGTATGAACAGGCCCTGATGGTCTCAAGCTGTGTAGGAAGCTACAAAGCAGATGCTAACATTGGGGCTGTAGCAGCTAACGGTTTGCCAACTGTGGTACCCTCACAGTGCTTGTAAATTAATCATATCTTAATTGCCTCTCTGTCTGCATCTTTTCTCCACTGTGTACCCAAAACCCTACCACACAAATGATTTGGGGTAGGACTGCTTTTGTAACAAAGCCTTGTCGGCCATATTGATGAGCAGTTTTTATAAGCTGACTATGTCACCACATAAAGCAAAAACTCAAGAACTGTTTGCTTTTTTACTTTAAATTAAATGCCCCAAACACTAATACAGATTGTCATGTTTTCACCTTCTTATCCAGGGCCCATACTAATAGATTAGACTTTCTTCACTAGAACAGTCACACACAGCAACTTGAAAGCACTTCATGAAAAAGAATTTTGTCCAGAAATATTGCGCAATTTTTAATATCTTGACACCTAAGGCGCAATCTCGTTAACACCCTACTATGTTGACTTTTTTCAGTGACTTTTATTTAAAGAGAAAATAAACAACATGTCAAAAGATGTCAAGCAGGCAATTAGCTCTAATAAAGCTTGCAACAAATAGAGCAAATAATGAAGAAGCACTTGAACCAGTTTTAGTGTTAATGCATCTCTGCATCACGTAAAAGGTTTTGTCCGTAACATCAAAGAGCTGCCGTGCTCCTGTTAGGCACGGCTTCTGTTCAGCCTCTCAGGGCTTTTTCCATGGCTGCTCACTGCCAAACTGTGTTTGTTTCCGCATTGGAGTCAGCTTGCCATAGCACTGCAGGCTCAAAAAAAGATATCCTCTTTTCCAGTCCGTTAACAGGGCATCCAGGTTGAAGTTGGGTCCTGAAATTCTACAGCATGAAACTACTATCAATTAAAGTTAACTCAAGTCCAACAGTATGTTTGACTACTCTGCAATGTCTCTACTTTGTACAGTAGAGTCAGTGCATATTTAAAAACGGTACAGTCAAAACATTTATCAAGTTGACTTACTTTCTGGAGACAGTTCAGAAACCCTGTTCTCTGAGCCAGCGCTCCATGTCAGACAGTGTAGCCAAAAGCCTCCTTCTTACATCTGCTATTTGTAAGCTCTTTCATACCTGTGGCCAACATCCTCACAAGGATACCATTAGTGCCTGTTGGTAAACCAGCAGATGGTAATTCCCAGAGACTTTATTATAGGAAATGGGGCCCAGAGCCAGAGCTTTGCCTTAGAGCTGCTCATCAGTGCATTGTTACCTGACTGATTGGTGCTGCTCTTCTTAAACCAAATTGGGACCGCATGGGTCACTGACATGCCAATTAAAAATATGGTTTCACTGTAAAAGGGACCAATGAGAAAATTATTGTGTTTAACAAAGAAAATTAACATTAGAAAAAAATATTAAACAAATTAACCAGTAAAATGGACACATCACTGAATTCCTTTCAGAGAAAATTCTAAAAAATGTTAAACATCAAATGCCATTTTTTTAGGTGTTTTTGATTTGTTGTTTGAAAATGTTGAGAATTCTGTGAAGTTTTACTAAAAACCCACAAGATTTAAAGTTATAGTGCTGTTTTTGAGATGCATATATTTTTCGAAGATCACTTTTATAACATTTAGAATAATCTGTTTGTAGGAATCCAACATAATATTCATACCACTGCCTCAAAGGTAAGCATTTTGTTTTTTCAGAGCAATCATAGTTCTGTAGTAGACTTAAGAAAAAATAGTTGTTTGTGAACTCTTCATTGTTGACCATAAATATAAAAACAATAGTTGGTTACTAAACTCTGAAAAGTGTATTCATTAATAGCACACATTTGTGTAGTCTTTAAATACTGTAAGTAAAATTATTAAAGAATAATACCAGACAGGATTTTTATGATGGGGAACACCTGAATGTACACCTGAGATCACAAGTGATGTTGCCCGTCTACAAAAATGAGATGTCCCTACAAAGCGTTAGACTAATAATTCAAAATGAAAAATACCTGGAGATTATACCACTGTGTAAATCTGTGTAAATCTTACTTCATACCAACAGCAAGAATAAATTTTCTTGCACATAAAAAAATTTAAGATTTTGTTTTCCAAGGTAATTTTTCAGAAATTGTGCCATAAACAAAGCCATGGAGCATGGTTTCTATTGTGGCATTTATTGAAGTGGTAATAAAAGCCAAAGTGTAAACAAAGATCGATTGCACTGAAACATAAATCAGGTAAACCAGTATTTTCTTGCAGACGGATTGTCCTGATGGCCAAAGGGGAACAGTTTATAAGAAGATCTGAAGTCTTCTGCTATGCAGTTAATGTAATTTATTTTTGTAATTATAATTATTATGGTGTAATTATTAGATTCCTGCTGGAATTTAGTCTGGGTTCATTAAGCTGCTGCCATGTCATAGCTGAGTGATTTGTCTAATCCCAGGTAACAGTTTATAATCTTTTCTTTCTCCAGTCCCTGTTTGGGAGTTACTTATCCCATCACTAGGTTAGAAACATCAGGGCTACAGTTACTGCTGCCAGAGTCACAAATACATTTGAGGTATAACCGCATGGCCAGTAAACAACCTCTTAAGCTCTGACATGAGTTTATGAATGAATGTCAAGATGCTGGTCGTAAGGCAATCTCTTAGGCGGACGAAGCCAGAGTGAGATCATCCAATAACTCAGCTACTGTAGAAGGTCCATCCTCTGTGAGCTTGATTGCAAGCCAAGATATGAAGTCATGGATCTGCTGTGTGGGGTTAGGAGCTCCAATGGGAAGAACAAGGAGGGCTACAAATAAGGATGAAAAACTGTTTGGAGACTGGATGGATGAATAACAGAGCCTAAAAGAAGGATCTGAACAAAAGAGAGTTTGTCCAAATCTGGCATTAAAAAAATACCTGAACAGAATCACAAGATTGTAATCTTAATACAAGCTAAATTATAAACTGTTTGTTTCCAGTGTCTAAGTCCTACCCCTGATATAAGAGTAATTACTTGACACTATTACAACCAAGCCTGTGGGGCGTTAAAATAACTGGGGTCTCATGCAGAATCATTTGACCATTTTTTGACTTCCCTTCTGTAAGGTCACAGATGACTGATTTAAATTGATTTACGTGTCTACCCATCAAAGCTTTTGTTTACTGTTTTTTTTTTTTTATCATATATTTAATAGTTAAAGTGGCTAACCTGGACACAGTTTAGGAGTTTGTTACACTGATGAAATAATTGGAGAGAAATCCCATGTACTCTACACCAGGTTTTGCATGAATGATTTGTACAAACTGTTTTGCAGAACGGGAAAGACTGAAACATAACTCTGACAGTGTGTCTGATGACAGCGTGTCTGACACCTAATAGCACAGAAGGCACTGCTGCAGTGTTGGTGGTGTTGATTTTTTAGTTCTTGGCAGCTTACAAATCAGAGGTTTCTCTGGGCTCAGCTTGCAATGCAGTGCAGTTTATTTTAGTGGGGGTGCTGCCGGACCCAAACAGTAAAAACTGTTCACCCAGATTCTGAGAGTAGGATTCAGCAATGGAAATGTAGTGGCTCAATTTACCTATGCCAAGTGAAGGGAGTAAACAAAAAATGTTATCAGAATGCAAAACTAAACAGCTGCAACATGTGTTTCCCAAAGAAAAATGCAAGCTGTCCTTGTACAGATTTCTTCTGTTTTTGCTTTTTTGCTACCATTTTATATTTCTTATCAAACAAATTTAAATATCAGACCAAGATAAACCTGAATAACTATGAATAGATTTAATTAAGCCAAAGAAGCAGTTTGAACCAATCTGGCCCCATGTGAAAAGGTAATTACCCCCTCAACCTAATGACTGGTTGACCCACCAAAGGCGGCAATAACTGCATTTGTGATACATGGAAATAATGTTTTTATTTTGATCTGTAGGAAAACGTGGCCCATTCTTTGCAGAATTGTTTTTCATGGTTGGAGCATGAATTGCCTATTTAAGACCATTCCACATTAAGGAAATCCGATTTAACTCTAGACTTTGACTAGGCCACTCCAAATGGTTCATTTTAAAACAAGGGGTGATAAATCTTTTAGAGCATTGGCTGCCAGGCTGTTGCAGGCCTTGCTTTCATCTTTGCACTTTCTTAATTCTAGTGAGTGTTTTAAGAAGGAGCTAAAGACTAGACTGGCTTTTAACTAGATTTGGGCCATATGATTCTTTCATGGTTTTTTTGTATGCTGTTTTACACTTACTTTTTAAGAACTTTTGTGTTTGTATGTTTATGTTGTCATTTTTATTTTAAAGCACTTTGTGGCTTTTGACCTGTGAAGGAAGCTATATAAATTAAGCTACTTACTAGAAATTTGGGCTTCTTTGAATCTTGGACTTGCTGGTCTGTTTTGGATCACGGTCCTCCTACATAACACAAATGTGCTTGAGCTCCAATTTTGTCTGATCAGTCAACAGATTTTTTTTGGCTCCAAAGTCTTATAAATCTTTAAGATGTCTTAAGATATCCATAGATTCCCGTTTTGCCCTGTCACTTTCTTATTGTTGAATTATGAACATTAACCTTAGTTGAGGCAAGTGCCCTGCAGTGTCTTTGACATATGTCAATGACAGTTCTTTAATTTTATTAGATTAGGGCATGATGTGTTGCTTTTTGACCCTACTTCGTGTTATGAGACGGGTTCAAACTTTGATGTGGCTAGCAGAATTAACCTCAACTGTTTAAAAATGGGGTCAATTATTGTTAATTCATGATTTTACAAAGAGGGGCAGTGACTTTTCCACATACAGCCAGGTGTGTTTGAATGATTTTTCCCCCATTCACTTTGAAAGGGTTTATTAGGGGGGAAAATGGGGGAAAAAAGAAGAAAAAATGGGTTTTATTTTTACACAAGTTATCTTTGTCCAATTATAACATGTGATGATCTGAAATATTTAAGTGCTATAGCATTATTTGTTAGCAATTATTAGCAATTAGCAATTTAATTAGCAATTATTTGTATTGATCATCATAAATCATGACAGTTAGCTGATCTATAACTTTGAAAGACTCATATTGCTCATCTTTAAAGTTCATGCTTACATGTCGACCTCTTATGATATCGTGTTTTATGACTCCCGAACATTTTTGGAGCAAACAAGTCGTCCACATAAGGACTCCAGGCCTGAGGTCAATGGCACTAAAGGGTCACTGGTCGACTGAATCAAATAACGCAAATTCCCAATAAGCGCACATGTTAAATGACAGTGAACTCACATGAGAAGAGAAGTTTGTGATGGTGTCAAGCTGTTTTCACTGGCAGCTATACTGGTCAGAAAATAATGAATATTGTCATCTTGGCTCCGGGTCGCTGACAGTTATTTTCACTCAGTGAACTGCTGAGTGTCTAAATGGTCCGTTTGTCATCACAGTGTATGTGTGTGAATGCAGGGGTCAAAAAGAAGGAATGTGATCATGTGAGCATAATCAGCAGTCAGCAGGGACACGATAAAATATTTGCCCTGAGAGATGTCTAAGAAAGAATGGCTGAGAGAGCAGTGACCTCTCAGGAGGAGAGTGCTTGGATTAGGTGGGGTATAATAAAAAAGGCATGCAAAGTCAGGGTAAAAAGAAAGCACACCCTCTGTCAATACTAGAATTTGATGTAACAAGACATGATAAAAATGGGATTCTAAAATAATTTAAATCCACTCATAAGTGTACAACATCACACAAAAGAGCCCACCAAGTCATTAATTAAAAAAAGATGAAGCCAAAATAGAAAAGATGCATGTAAAAAAGTAAGTACACTCCATGATTCAGCAGCTTGTAGAACAACCTCCTCTCACATAATTATGGAGAAATTTTCGACCTCTCCCTTGGAATGCTCTTTCAACTCATTGAGGTTTGCAGACCATTTTTGAGGTCTGGACTTTGACTGGGCCATTGCAGCACCTTGATTCCTTTCTCCAAGAGCAATTCTGTGGTAAGTTTCCTGATGTGTTCTGGATCGTTGTGTTGCTGTGTTTGGACCAGCTTCAGCTGTCGTATACACGGCCTCCAATTTCTCTCTTGAATATTTTGGTATAGAGACATGTTCAAGACCAACTTGACATTGTTTCAGGGCTTTTCAGATTCATTCAAAACTTTCCATTACAAACAAGCAGCAACAGCTTCTCCAAGGTCATTCCTGCTGTCTCTCCACACTGGCATTGTGATATTCCTGCTTTTACAAAGGTGGCCATGCTGATGATCAACAGGTAATCACGTATATTTACCAGAACCTGGCTTCTTCGTTCACTTTTAGATCCTGTTTAACCTGTTGTGCGGTTTTTACATGGAGACCACTTGATTATGTTCTTATACACAAAACCCCAGATTTGAAGAAGGGTGTACTCTCCTTTTTAACAATGCTGAATGTGCAAGCTAAAATAGAGGGGCTAAACTTTTTACACAAAAAGGGACAAGAACAAGTTTAACTTACAGCAGCCATGGAGTTAATGCGGTCTATGTAGTAGTCGGGCCAGCTGGTGGCAAGCTTGTTGGGGTCCTCTTGCTCCTAAACAGAAAGAAACAGAATTAAACATTTTTAAATGTTTCTGTGCCGCCACGATTTAACAGGAAAACTGTTAATCGTTGAAACATTTGTTGTCCCAGCTTAGGTCACAATCAAGTTCCTACCGCATTGAGCATGACAAAAAGTATAAGCCAACGTTTGTGCTCTAGAATTTCAGCCAGCATGTCTTACAGGCTAAAGTAACATGATTTGACAGCTACTAGAGACACTTTTAGGAAGATGAATATGAATACTCACGGTCCAAAACAGGTAATTTAGTTTTTTTTTTATATTTGCTCGTCCAAAAGCAATAATCATGTTAGTGGTTTTATTTTTTAAACTGGGGCGCCTTTATTTAAACTAACCAGTATTTAGAGGAATCCTAAGCAATAAATAAACTATCAATACAAATTATTACCCCTTTGAGCTATTTTCTTTCTAAAAAGAAAGAGCTGCCTAAGGAAAGCTAAACAATAGTTATTTCAGCCAGTGATGAATTTGCTCCATCTAATCCTCAGTCACACGTCACCCTGTTTGACACAGGCTTGAAGCTTCAATGCTGGACAAATATTTTTCCAAAAAACAGCATCACAAAGACCAAAGAACACTAAGAGACAGATTGGGATAAAGTTGTGGAGAAATTTAATAACATAATATCCCAGTAAAAGACATTAAGGGTTGTGGTTATATTGAGAAAAAATGTCAAAACTCTTGCAAAGCCTGAATATCAAAGATTATTTTCCTGATAGAAACATTAAGATTTTGCAAACAAATCTATTTGTTTAATGTAGATGTGATGAGGAAAGGTGGTCTGTGACTGATTTCAGCTTTATAAACAGTTTGTTGTTCACTTGTTTTCTCATTTATTGTGTGCTAATACTCTTTAAATGACCACTAGATAAATGACACGAATCAAAACTTCAGCATGCTCCAGCCATTTCTTGACATTTTTCAGCAAAAACCACAACAGAGACAGGAACCCTTTTAGGGAGATTTGTGTAAAAACAACAGCAGTTTAATTAGTGGGAAGTGCGTCTGACTATTTGTACTTTAACAACTTTATTTATTCTGAAAGTGTGTTTGTGCTGCAGCAAGAACCCATTTGCTCTGTAATCAAAATTAATAACTTAAAGTGCTGCTTCAATACTTGCATCAGGGCACCACACAGCTAAAAGCAAATTAGCCTTTCTGCTGATCAAGACATAACATCCTTTAATTGTCTACATTTAAAAGGGGGATTAAAGTTTGGCCATATAATGAGCAACAGAATCAGCAATTCCTCTGATTGTGGAAAACAGCTCCAGCTTTCCTGGACTCTGTACAAGTTTGGTCAATGTACATTTCAGTCCGCATAATGACCATTGTTTCTGAACACCAGCACTCGGTGCCAGAAAGCCGGTTCAACCCTAAAGAGCTAAAAGGAAACAAAAACAATAAAGCTCACTGTAATGCTAAGGCCCGTGATTTTCAAGCTTGCCCTGTCTTTCCCAATGCAGCGCTGACACGCTCAGGACGCAATGCCAGACAGATTCTAACGCTTAGATTAACAAGCCAGCTGCCCCTCTATGACCCTTCGGCCAAATTACAGCCACCCAAACATTTATTTTGGCGACTGCAAGTACTGTAATTTTCACCATGTTCCAGGACAAATTAAAAAGGATGACAAGGTTTGTTTTAGGGGGTCCTAATCATATCAGTCTACACACTTCCTTTATTTAAGCCCTTATAATGGAATAGTTAAGGGGTGAAATGGTGCAGAGTCTGTTCTTGTGTGTTGCTGGCTCAATCAAAACATTCTGGAAAGTAATCACAGTTGATGACAGGTATTAGAGTTGTGTGATAAGAACTAAACAGTGCTTGGAGCAAAAAACACCAACTTCAGCGTTTTGAAAGTAGATAGTAATTTTTTATATGTGCATGAATGTGCTTAGCACACAACAACCTACGTATTACCAGTATCAGCCAACATCTTCACAAGGTCTTCCGGTTTTGTTATGGGGTTTATCTGCACATTTTACACCAAAACAGGTTCATCAATGGGACACAGAACCCATCTCCTTCCACACATTCCCATGGTGTTTGTACTTGTGTATAATTGTTTGAACAGATGAACGTGAAAACATTTAGGCATCTGGAATTGAAACTTGACACAAGGATGAACCAGATTTGTAGAGGTCCGCAATTATTTTCCTGATATCTTGGCTGATTTCATTTAAATCTCCCATGAAGGAAGCATTGTGTTTATGGTGTTGTCTTAAGATACATCCACAGGTGTGTCTCTATTTAACTCTAATGTTGTAATTTATTCTATAAGAAGATCACAAAGCAAACTAAATTACAGTACATTTTTGAATTTGAAGTAACTGAAGAAATATCTCATATTACTCTGGCATTTAATAAAAAAATAAGAACATGTAATGTAAGGCAGTGAGAACAAAAGGTTATCTGTCTTTTTATACAATGCAAAGTAAAACAATTATACAAAGTAAAAATCAGTTTTCAGCTGGTTGTACAAATGTGAACTGCAGCTGATGTTCTTCCACAGGCTGAAAGGGTTTTGGTGCTTTAGGCTGCTGCAGCTTAGGGTTGAACCCGTCACTCTGCTGCAACAATTACACACTTTCACCACACATTCCTTATGTCTGCTAACATTAAATATGATTTACAGCGTGAGGCGCTGCAAAGAAAGACACGAATCCCCAACAGCATATCAGGTATGTATATCTGTAAGGTGTTTCACTTATTACAACCATCTGCTGAGGAAAATATTGCGCCCCTGAAGACCCAAATACCAGGCTAACGCCAGCATCCAGGCATATTTCTCTGTCTGTTTGGCAGACTATTGTGTTTGCAGAGGCACCTGTTGAAAGAAAAGATGAAATAACATACTCCAGCTTCCCCGCTGTCATGTAACAAGCTGCCTTAAACATTATGAACCCCCTCAGAGGTTTCGCTGACAAATAATTGAGCTCACAGCCTGGAAGAATCTGTTGCATATATAGCTTTCAAGGCATGACTTCAGGAGCTATAGGAGGTGAGATTCCAACTACTCAGCTGGCCACATTGAATAAAAAGAAGTTTGAAATGTGGAAAGATTTTACAGTTTGCCTGACTGTAGGAAATGGTCTCACTTTTAGATGATGACCAGCAGGTGAGGAAATTACAAAGAAATAATATAATGCCCTGGACACCTCTAAAGGAGCACATAATCATACAGATTTTCTTTACAACAGTAAGTTTTCCAGCTTTGGAAGCCAACTAGACACAGTCATTTGACTGTATAAAGGGCCAGCATTCTACATTAACTCTGAGAGACATGCTAACATGTTCCCAAGAGGGCTCCAGTTTCGCTGTGGGATTGGACTGATTGCCTTCGATTCTGATACAGTGTTCTCAGAGAGGCCCGGAGGGGATTGCAGAGGTAAAGTGGGGACCTTAAGAGTAAGTTCTAAAATCCTGAGAACCCCAGCAAGAAAAATGAAAATTGAATAAAATTCCTCAAGAGATTGTGACATGTGCTACCTAAGGTTGGATATTGTTTTGCTAGAATAAGCAAATGATGATCTAATAATGATGCTGTCTAAATGCTCAGAGAGGTCCAAAACTGCACACTGAAGACTGTAAATAACTTTAGGACCCTCATGAGAGGTCCACAATATTAAAGATACTAGCAAGACTCAGCAAGCAAACTTTCATTAATTAGAAATTTGTGATGAACCGATTAGGTTTTTCCTGGAGGATACAGAATTCCAATTTTCTTGGAAGTGTGACCTGCTGTTTTTAAATTTTCTTTTTGAGGAATATAACACATAAAAAGCAATCTGTGTTGCTGCTGCCTAAATGCAAATTAGGGATGTGCAATATTAGGAAAACCTGCACTTGCAACATCACTGCTCAACATTGCAATGACAAAAACCCAATTTTTTCTCACTCGCTTTACCATCATCACAGTGTCACATAAGGATGGTAACCACCAGAGATCCACCACTCTCTGTGAGCCCTAGCATCCTGGCTGCTAATTCTACCTCAGGTTTGGCCAGCAAGGCTGAGGAGAGTTCAGTCAACTGGTCAAAGATAAATTGGCATGCAGAATGTGAATGCAAAGCACCTGAAATGTTATAGTCTACCAAATACAAAAAAATATTAAATTTTTACTAAACTCAAAGTCCAAATAATATTCTGTTTGGTGCATTAATACAGAAAGGTAATAGAGAATATTTATTTTTGTTGAACCTAGAGGCTATGTTGTCTTGGGCTTAAATGCCCCTGGTAGGGTCTCCCATGGCAAACAGGCTCTAGGTGATGGGTCAGACAAAGAGCAGTTCAAGAATCCTTCATGAGGACTAGAATATCGAGGCACGTGACGTCGCCCGGTACGGCGGAGCCAGGGTCCCACCCTGGAGCCAGGCCTGGGGTCGGGTTGCTCCTCACCGGACCCGGCCGGGCCAAGCCCGAACGAGAGACGCGAGGCCATCCCCCAGTGGGCCCACCACCTGCAGGGGGAACCGTGAGGGACCGGTGCAAAAAGGATTGGGTGGCGGACGAAGGTGGAGACCTCGGCGGCCCGATCCCCGGATGCTTAGGCTGGCTCTAGGGACGTGGAATGTTACCTCGTTGGGGGGGAAGGAGCCTGAGCTTGTTCGAGAGGTCGAGAGATATCGACTAGAAATAGTCGGGCTCACCTCCACGCACAGCGTGGGCTCTGGAACCCATCTCCTGGAGAGGGGCTAGACTCTCTTCTACTCTGGAGTCGCCCACGGGGAGAGGCGGCGGGCTGGTGTGGGTTTGCTTGTTGCCCCCCAGCTGAGCCGTCTCGTGTTGGGGTTTACCCCAGTGGATGAGAGGGCCGCATACCTGCGCCTTCGGGTTGGGGATAGGTCTCTGACTGTCGTTTCGGCCTATGGGCTCCATTATTCTGCTGGGGGACTTCAACGCCCATGTAGGAAATGACAGTGACACCTGGAGAGGCGTGATCGGGAGGAATGGCCTCCCCAATCTGAATATGAGTGGTGTTTTGTTATTGGACTTCTGTGCTAGTCACGGATTGTCCATAATGAACACCATGTTCAAGCATAAGGGTGTACATCAGTGCACTTGGTACCAGGAGACCCTAGGCAGGAGGTCAATGATCGACTTTGTTGTCGTATCATCAGACCTTCGGCCGCATGTTTTGGACACTTGGGTGAAGGGAGGGGCTGAGCTGTCCACTGATCACCACCTAGTGGTGAGTTGGATACGCTAGAGGAGGAGAAAGCCGGACAGACTTGGCAGGCCCAAGCGCATAGTGAGGGTCTGCTGGGAACTCCCATCTCCGGGAGAGCTTCAGCCAGATTCCAGGGGATGTTGGAGACATAGATTCCGAGTGGACCATGTTCACCGCATCTATTGTCGAGGCTGCTGCCTGTAGCTGCGGCCGTAAGGTCTGCGGTGCCTGTCGCGGCGGCAATCCCAGAACCCGGTGGTGGACATCGGCAGTAAGGGATGCTGTCAAGCTGAAGAAGGAGTCCTATCGGCTGTGGTTGGCTTGTGGGACTCCTGAGGCGGCTGACGGGTACCGTGAGGCCAAGCGTGCTGCGGCCCGGGCTGTGGCAGAGGCAAAAACTCGGGCCTGGGAGGAGTTCGGTGAGGCCATGGAGAAGGACTACCGGTTGGCCTCGAAGCGATTCTGGCAAACCGTCAGGCGCCTCAGGAGGGAGAAGCAGTGCCTTGCCAACACTGTTTATAGTGGGGGTGGGAGGCTGCTGACCTCGACTGGGGACATTATCGGGTGGTGGAAGGAGTACTTTGAGGATCTCCTCAATCCTGCCATCACGCATTCCCTGGTGGAAACAGAGGCTGGGGACTCGGGGTTGAGGAGTAGAGTAAATCTGCCTTGACAAGTTAGATAGACTATTCGACAATACATAAAACATTTTTATTTCTTAACATTACATTATAAATCATGCATCTTTGAAAATTTTGTCTATAATAAACAAATATGAAAATTTGTGATATAGGTTATAATAGAAGAATTTACTTGCAGAGGACATAGAAAGGTCCTGTGGTTTTATCTAAATAAGAAAGGATGAGATAAACAAGAGACCGTATGAAAAACTGGTATTTGTATGACTGTCCAATCCAAGGAGCATAGAAGCATAAAAACAATCTCGATGGTCCAGAAGAACTTTGAAGGAAAATGAGAGAAATAGAGGGCAATGATTTTCATGAAAGAGGTGTCTGTATAAGATATATAAACTATACACATGACACACATCATATTTCTGTGTCCCCCGTTTAGATATAATATTTTTCATTTTCCTCCTGTTCAGTAATATATTATGATATGAATCGTAAAATAAAAAAATGGGATGCATTATATTCTTAACTAAAGCTAGAAGCTATAATTTCTCCAAATTCTCAGCTCAAAATGTCACCTCAATATGTTCCTGTCTGTGGAAAGAGGGTAATCACTGACTTTCCAAGGTGTCCACAGGGGACATTTATCCCCTGAAACAAGCAGGGCTTACCCTAAGATGAAGGAAATGGACAGTATATTGAATCCCTAAAGATTGTGTTACACCTACCATTTATTTATTTTCTTTTTGTTTTTACAGATACAAAAGGTTAAAGTTTTCTGCAGGCAGATAATTTTGCAACGGATCACAGTGAGTGATGGGATAAAACCCATGCGCCTGATAATTGAAGACATGAGCTGCTGTAGTTTTCAGAGATTTCCATGTGTAGCTCTGTGCTGTAGTAACAGTCAGCTTGTGTTATGTAATGGCATTCCTGATGGGCATTTGAGATGTAGGATAATGTGAGGTATGCTTCTGGGCTGTATTCAGGAAATTAAAAAGGAAATTTAGAATTTTTTTTAGAACTTGTGTATCTTTAACCCACAAAAATAAAACAAAATGTACTCACTTTGAACTAAATAAATATTGTGTTTGGAAATGTAATAAAATTGCATTTGTTACAAAAAAAGTCATGTGCCTGTATTGCTTGACGACAATATAAGTTCAACTTAGATACCAGATTTAAAAGAGACAATCCAATGCACGCTGGGTGTTGGAGGCCTCCAAGCAGCAATTCAGGGCAGGATGGAGTTCTAAAACTGCTTACTCCTCTTAGATGGCAAGTGAGCCCAAAGCTGCTTTAAGTTCTGGCAGATCAGCATTGGGTTGGAGCAGAGGTTGAATGATCTAACATATCTTTGATTGAGGATAGATCCAGGAGATCTGTATGAAAAGACCTCAGCTTGAGGCTTGATACCCATTAAGTCTAAAAATACATGGGAAACTGGCTGATGACAGGAATCAATTGTTTTACAGCTTAATTGTCCCTGATTGGTGACCAATTGGTTAGAAACTAAAAAATAACTTTTTCTGACGAGCGTATGAGCCACAGTCCGAATGTCCTTTTTGGACATGAAAAGGAGACATGTGCCACAGGATGCCGACTTGTACCTGCCTCTCTGATGTTCTGTGGAATTTCTGAAGGAACAGCCTGGAACCAACTTCAGCAGAAAGTTCAACACAGTACAGCAAAAATGCTGTTTTAGGCATTTGAGCTTTTTAACCTCCATCTCAATTGTTGTTACGCTTCTGAAAATTTCAGGCTAAGGTAAGGATCAACTGGAGGTCAAATACCAAATCTGAGATTTCTGCATCTACACATGTGTGCAGACTGGCATCTTCTGAACTAGGATGCCAGGTCCTCAAGAGGGGTGTGACATGAAAACACTGGAATACTCATCTGCTTTACTATACCACAAATCCCAACCAGAAGTTACGAGAGGTCATACACTATTGGGTCTAAACACCACAATTCTAGGAGTAATGGCATCCCTTCATAAAGCTGACAGCATTGATTCTCTCCCTTCAGGGCTGACAAGTCATCCATGGTAACGAAGAACTAAGTACATGATAGGAAGTCACTCTTCATGAGTCCGTACCTCACCATCATGACATCACCCCTAATGCAGCTCTACTGTTACAGGCAGCCCATGCATGGGACAGTCAACACATAATCTGTCTGATGGAAATCATTGAGAAAACACAATATAACAGGGCGTTATGAAGACTCATAAATCAAGATATAAAGACGTCATCCTGTTTTGTCAACAATTCTTAATTACTGGTGTACAGTATAATACATTTAGATTACTGTGGTCTGTTTGAGCAACCTTAACCTTCACAAGCAAACTCACAAAATCACTGGTTCCAATCTGGGCCCAGCGCAACATGCATTTGCTCGCCCATGATAATTGCACAATAATATTTTTTATCCAAACCAACAACTCAACACCTACCTAACTTTATTAAGTGCTGCTAATGTGGTCTTCTGAATCTGCAAGTTATGCTCTGGGTCTGCTGACCTTCACTCATGACTTTGCTGAAAATCTGGTGGTATGGCAACTGAGTGTAACACTATGACTCCAGTCCTGATGACACCATTTTGATTAAAGGACCATTTACAGCCTTATTCCATGTGTATATTTTTGAGGAATGAATAATAAAATTAGTAAATGCTTGCAACTGGGAAGTTGGTTCTTGAATTTTTGCGAAGAACTTAAGCTTGCATTTTTAAACTATGCCTCTGGCAGCAAACAGGAAATGTCGTATTTTTAAAATTTTAGTTACTTTTCATCGTACTATTTAAAGTTTTAAACCATACCTAAGCTTTCCAGCATTTAGTCAGGGACATGCTGTGTGATCATGGCCTGAAACCACAAGCGTGTGTGTTTGTGTGTCAGTACAGCGCGACTAATGAGAATCAGGAGACCCTGTTTGGCTTCCTGTGCTGTACGATTATAAAGAGTTACTAGATGTTACATAGTGTTCTCTACCTGCGGGCAACTCGATGCAAGTCATGCAAAAACAAGTACACAGCCTCACAGGCACAAATGCGATACTCTCATATAAACTGATGGCATCTCTATATTTGTATGAGGCGTGTGTGCATTTCATTCACTTACTAACAGAACCAAGCCTTAGGAGATGGTGTATTGGCTTATGCAAGACAAATGGTCAATAGTTTAATGGTCAATACTCTCAATTACTGTTGAAATTTCTTATAATCTACATGTTTATATTTTTGATGTTTGAGTTTTTCAGTCTTGTTCAGATTGCAGTTTTTGTGACCCTTGCTGTAATCACTAGATGAAGCAATTATTCATTTATTCAAAGGTTCATGTCCTGGAATGAGGTTTGTGGGATTCTGCTTGCAAGCTAACATTAGTGACCAATTTTTGGTTGAGCTGTTTGCATTCATGTTACAAACTAAACATATTTTCCCTCTCACAAGGTGCTGGACGAAGCCTAGTTTAGAAACAATGGCTTTAATCTAATAAAACCAGCACTGGATACCTTGGGCACCACGACTGTGTGGTATTTGAAAGTAAAAAAGTAAAGATGCACCAAGAAATTGTCCGGTGATGGGAATTAGACATTTTTCAGCTTGACCAGTCCTGACCGTTTTGCCCAGCATGGATTTTACTGACAACAACGCTTCGTGTGGAAGTTGTTACTGAATAAAGGTGATTCAAAGGTAGACAATTAAGGCATCAATGTAATGTATAAAGTCAAAGGAATCACAGAGATGTAAGATGCTATTTAAAGGAAAACTATTTTCTACAATATATTGAGATATTTCTGTGGTTCATTTGGGCTGCGGGGGAGTCGAAGAGAAAGCAAGAATGTTAGCAAATAACAGGAAGGCTGAATAAATCACAGCAAAGTCACCTTATTTCTTCCATTTGAGCTTTCAGCCTCTGTCTCCTGTTTTATTTTAAGTTTATAATTATCCTTATTTTTATGTTTGGACTGAAGTTAAACTGAAACACTTCGTTTGATTCAAGCAGCAGTTTATGTAGTACTGCTGTAGCATAACTAGCTAAGTGGATAATTACTACAATAAGCCAGTGTTAAAACATTTCATTTGGTTATCTGGGAGAATATTCTTGCAGTTCTACACATCAACACATATTTAAAAGGGTTTCTTTATTTTTAAAGATAAAAACTATTAGTTATTTCACATGAAAGCACTGTTTAGGGAGCTCACTAGAATGTGCCAAAATGAAGCTGGAATATGTTACTAGTTTTACTGTAAATGTGTTGTGCAGTTTGTTTTGCAGTGGGATAATGATAGATTTTCTTTGTTCCTACCTCAAAGAATTGTCTAACCACAACAAGTGGAGCCGTCGCTTCACTAGAGCAGACACGACAACCAGTGTTCATCTCCAACAGGACGGTCCAAGGGAAACGCTGCTCTCTATTCAAATTGCTGTCATGTGTTCATTCTGTGCAACAGAGGGTACTACTGTGTGGTTCTCTTGTGTTATTTCTACATAACCTGCAATGCTTTATTTTCCTTCCAACTGTATGCATGTTTATATTTTTTATGTTTGTCTGAGGCTGTGCATATTAAGGCAATATTCATTCCTTCCGGGCTGCACACACATACACAAAGAATGATTTTTATCTGATCTTGCACACCAGTTGTTTTTTTCCCTCTCTCTTTCCCTCTCTCATTCTCCATTACAACGGCTCTCTCCATGAATGAGGGGTTTGTTTAGATTTTCCTCCTGCTTTCCGCTGTTCACTGTCACCCTGGTTTTGCTCTTTGTTTTCTGGCCTGGACACAAAACTTTGCAAAGGAAATGACTTCTGACTGGGAGAGACGGAGGAGGAATGACAAACTAATATATCCTAGCTATGAACCCGGGTTAGATGCACATAGCTCCAAAGTGCCCAGGCTGCTGCCAAAACTTTGTTTCCACTACCTTTAGCTGCAGCACAGACAGTCCTCATAAAAGTCTGTGGCAGCCTTAGTGATTTATTCAATAACTGATACAGGAGTTTTATTGAACTCTACTGCAGGTTTGTGTGTGCGAATGTGAATTTGGCCAAGAGTCCAATCCTCTTTGATGCAGCGCAGAGCATCCAAAGGCACAGCAGCTTATCATAGTGCAATAAAAGTTTAATAGTATTTTTATTGTGTACTTCTGCTCATATTCCAGTTTCTACTTCACATTGACATCCCTCTAAACATCCCACAACTCTGCTGCTCAAAGTTGTTTCATATATCCAGAACACATGAAGGTGCACACACAACGGTGCCAACGCACAAAAACAATGTATATGTTTACTCCCTTACAATAGCTTATCAGAGCATGTCACACCAAGAGAATCTGAGCCTTGGAAAGTAGAACCTTGTCCTGTACCTAACCTAAAGAGCAACAAAGCAAAGAGACACAATGGATATTTACTAACAAGCAAGAGGGCTGACTAAGAATTGTCATCCTACTTCAAGCACAATGCTGTTGCTTTAGATGTTCGCCCACAAAATGGGACCAGAGCTTTTGTGGAGAAGTACATCGAAGGCAATTAAGATGTTTTCATGCAAGGAAAGAAGTTAAAGATAGGGTGAAAGAAAACATTCTGCAGTTGTAGTGGTATGATCACAATTCTTTAGCAGTTTGAGGAAGATGCTTGCTAAAAGATGAGAGGGGGGTTTGCAGCACAAATGGACTCCTGCCATAAACCCACCGCAGCTTGCAAAAAAAAATTGTGCCGTATAACAATGTAGTACGTGTACATGTTTTCGTCAAAGTAGAAATTAAAAGCAGAAATGTGGGCTGGCTGTGTGGTTGAGCTAATACAAAACCGGAAGGGAATGCTTCTTTTTCCCCTTCACCGAAGGTTGACATTAAGCTCTAAACTGTGGCTTCAGGCAGCCAGTCAACAGAAGGCCAGCCAGAGGATCAGAGCTGATTTAAGATAAAGTACAACAGAGGCCAACTCACCTTCTTCTTGCTGCAGTAGATCTGCCATTTCTTCTCATCAGGCAGAGCAAACATGGCCTCTCTGTTCTTGTCAGTCAAGTCAAGTTCATCCTGCAACAACAACAGAAAAGAGAAGCTTAAACCATGACCTTCATTTCTGTCTGTCACAAAGAAATGTGCAGAAAACAATAATTAGAAAAAGCTGTGGCACATTCTACCGCAGGACATTTTATTCTACAATGCTTCTAATCGTTCCTGCCAGGAATACCTTTCGTACCCGTTCGGACAGCTCACAATTTAATGTAATTTTCGGTTCTCTACTCATAGTCTACTTTTAAAAAAGGTGGAAATATGACTTCCGTAAATAGTAGTTACCAGCATGAGGTCACTGAGGTGCTTTGGTTTGATCAGGGGGATCCATAGATCAAACCATTGTCTATATCTGAGGCAACTGGCCCAAATGTTGTCTAGAACCAAAATAGTGTAATGTAAAGTTTCTAGATAACAACATATATTCATTAGTCACAACTGTTTAGTTAATGCCATTGGTCAATTGGTCAAGCAACTCAATGCATTTAGGCATCTAGACGTGGTGAAGCCAACTGACTGAAGTTCAAAGTGAATTCAGAAAAGGGAATAAGAAAAGATTCAAGTGACTTTGAACTTTGCATGGAACTGCTGATATGCTGAAAATTTTCACAAATTTTTGTGCTTAGAGAGAATGGTCAGGAAAACAGAGAAAATCCTGTGTCCTGGCAGTTGAGAGGATGTAAATGCCTTGTTAATGTCAGCAAAAATTGTTTTGAGATGATAGAAAGTCAACAGTAGCTCAAATAACCATCCATAACAACCAAGGGATGCAAAATGCTATTATAGCCTGGATTTCAGCAGCAACATTCAGATGGTAGGGTCAGAATTTGGTCTAAACAACATGACAGCATAGATCCACCTAATTAAAGCAGTTCTGAAAAAAACGGGGGCCCAACCCCGTTCTGGCTGGGTGTACCTAATGAAGCGACCAGTGAACGCAGAAAACAACTCAAATTTAAGTCAGATCTGAGATTTTTGAATCACAATTGTTTTTCATATTTTCATAAAACTACAACAATTGTTTAAGTAAATGGCAACAAATTAGTTTGTTTACAGGTATGAAACCGAAGCAAGAAGGGTAGTAATGGCAATATGTAGAAATGAAAAGGGGATAAGAATTGGCAAAGGGGTGAACTGACCCAGAGCCATCAGGTTTACACAGTGAGCTTTGATAGTCTGGCTGAGAACTGTATCCACTCACTACAGAGGAGCGTTTTAAAATTCAGCCTGCTGCTCGGCTCAATTCTTCGTGTTAGCACAAGGAGCCCCCTGCACCTTTTGAAATGCATATGAGCCCTGGAAATGAGTCTCTGCATGCCAGGGAGAAAAAGCAAAGTTTGAGAAACAAAATGGGATACATCGGACAAGGGGGGAGTCAAATAACAGACGAACAGAGATAGAGCGATGCATTAAAAAACAGCAAAGTGTGGACGTGGAAACCGATAGGACAAGAAGCACAATAAAAGAGGAGGATGCCTTTAGTGCTGCTGAGGATTTGTCCTCAACTCAGACTAATCTCCTCATAATGGTCTTGCTACCATGACATCAGCCACGATCAGCTGGCCTCCAAGAAAGCCCAGAATGAAGATGACCACTGGTGACAGAGGCGGGATCCCCTTTATTCCATCCAGAGTTTGTTTTCAACAACTCTGCTGGAAAGGGATGGCTGAGGCCGCCCAAATTCAGAGAATTTGACAATATGAAGAATGACATCATCCCTGGCCCAGTCCTTTCAATGGGATAACCAGCAGAAGCAATGCTGTGGCTTTGGTAGAGAGGAAAATATCTGAGGGGTGTGAATTTAAAATAGGGTATAACACAGACAGAAACCACAAAGAAGCTTTAGAATCTTTGGTTAGATTTTTTTCATTTTAACAGCAGGATTTAAGTATCTCACACCAAGATTAAAACAATCTAAGATCAAGGGTAAAACTTGCCATCAGGTGGCAGCTGAATATTTAATCTCTGTCACAGTGTCCTTTAATATCAACAGATTTTGTTCTTTAGCACAGTCCTGTCTCCCCGTACTCAGCTCATCTCCGGCCTGTTGCCTGGTCGCAGGGTCAAAGCCCCACTGTCAGATCTGATGTTCATTGGAAGAGTTAAACTCTGTGAGCCTGTGAGAAAATGGACCCCTGGATGTGGAGTTGAGCCCAGCATCCTATCGCTATGCAGCTAGTGTTCTACTTCCTGCTACTACTAAGACGTCTACATTCAGAGGTTTTACATTGTGGGAAGCAATGTGCACTGGAGGATGTTACAACCTTCTATATAAAGAAAAAAACATCCCAGACAATGTGACAAATTTATGTTGAATTTAAAGCATGGAATTGTCTGCATTTATGATCATTTTAAAACTGAAAGAGTGGAATCAGTTGATTAAATGTCTGCTCAGTTTGTTTTAGTTTTGTGTTAAAAAGAACAAGATATTGTAAACAACATGGCTGCAAACAATGTCTTTCCAAATCCTGCACATATCCATCACTACTATTGTTGAATTCAATAAAAGTTACATATGTTTTGAATGCTAATTTACTAAAACGTGATTATAATTTCCCTGAATACTCTTAATACCAATCCATGCGGGTCTCTGCCTTTCTTTACATATTTCCTTTAAAAAGCAGATCAGATAGAGAAAAATAGGCAGAAAACCAGGTTTTATTTGAGTTTTAATGTAAATTTTGTTTCTTTTAGAAACATGTCTGTTTTAAATCAATTGGTGCTTACCTACTTGGCCATCAAATAATGGCAGGCCAGATCAATTGCAATGGAATTCTCTAAATCTTGTGGTGATTCACTATATACAATGAAGTATGCAAATTTCTTCAAATATCAAAACGAAAAATTTAGTTCCTAAGTCTGTTTCAATGCTTAAAATCAACAATGCACTTTTATAGAAAATACCAACACCCTGATGAAATGCCATATTTCTGTGATGCAAAAAATGTTGGCCATAATAAATAATTTCATACACAGGTGAAACATCTTCCGCCTTTTAACTTCAACAATTTCTTTAGTAAAATGTAAAATATGAATAGGGTGCAGTAACCTGGTTACATAAATGCAAACACCCTTAATTTATTCCGCATGCCACATCATGACTTGTGTATACCGACTAGACCTAAACCATCAATTTTATTCTAGCGATGGCGTAACTTGTGAAAGCTTGACCCTTTTATTGTCTCCTTCTCCTTACTAAGACATTTGTACAATTAGATCCTTCTAGAGCAAATGTGAGGAAAACCAACCCATCCACCTATCCATTAATCGATCCATCTATTTATCTGTTAGGACAGCTGAATGGCAGTATAACTAAAGGCCGGTGTGAACTCCAGAACAGTGAATATGGAAATTATACTACATTTAAATTAATGCAACCCGTTTTTGCAGTCTTTTATTTTTCAGTACTAGATTTGTTTGTTTTTCAGTTGAAACAGGCAGGATAAATGTCACATTAAAGGTGGAAAAGGGTTTGAAATGATTTATCATTGTCTGATTTGTCTAGCATGCTAACAAGAAAGTACACTTCCAATATGTACATTGTATTTTAATAATTTACACTGTACTGCATTCTGTTTTACTTCATTCTTAATTTCTTTCAAAAATTACAGTTTGATGATAGATTAACTGTTTTAGAGGACTTGCATAAGAAGACGAATGTGTACAATCACTTAGGATTATATAAGGTGTCAAGGGGAGGAATACAATAGTAGCAAAGCAGTGAAAAACAGACAGGGGCAGCGGAAGTATGTTTAAGGAACTCAAAATGTAACATGTATAATTCAATTATTGTCAGATTGAGACATTAGTAGTAGTAGTAGTAGTAGTAGTAAGTATTTAATATAGAGAAAAGGGAGAATATAAAGGAATGGATGAGAACATAGGGGGGATTTTCTTGTCATTGCAGTTGGAGGAGTTTTCGTTTTCCAGTTATGTAACATTCCTCAGTGTTCCTCCACCTTAATCTTGCCCCCTACCTTTCAAACAGGCAACAATATCACATTCACATTACATGGATCGCCTCATGACCCGAGCAACACCCCAGAAAACAGGTAATTCCTTCACTCTTCCAAAACAACACCAAAGACTTTACTCTTTGTAGCTGTAAGCTCGCCTCTAAATGTGCCCCCTTCTTCCTACACCAGCACGTTTCAGTCGGGAAATCACATAAACCAAAGCTAATATTGTTACACCTGCAGCTTGAGAAGGGGAAAAGTACATAACTCCAAATCCTTTCATATTTCTCGCAAAGCTACCAGCTGAATAATGTTACCTCCACAACCTTCAAGAATAGGGTACGATCTGATCGTCATGTTCGCTGCAGATTAATCTCTTCTGTCACTTAATTTCCTGCTTCCAAAGGCTTGTGAGCTTCTCAGATTAGCCGATATGATTTAAAAGATATGGCAGTGCTAAAATACAGCAACTTTCAAAACCAAAACAGCTTTAGAAGGATTTAGCCTTTGGTACACTAAAGTCAAACAAAAGGTGTAGCACTGCTCGAAATAGGGGAAAAACAGGCAATATGCAATGTTACTTTTGTCTATTGTGATAATTTTAGGGTTTGAGACGGAAGAGGTACACTACCAGTCCAAAGCTTGGACACACCTTTGTTTTACAGGCTATTCTTTATTTTTATTACTTTCTACATTATAGATACATACTAATGACATCAAAACTATGATGCAAATGTATATAAATTATATATCAAACAAAAAATTGTGAAATAACTCAAAACATCTTTTATATATACTGTATATAAATATACAATATATTGTAGAAAATAGCCCCCCTTTTACTTTGCACACTCTTGGCGTTCTCTCGATGAGCTTCATGAGGTCGTCACCTAAAATGGTTTTCCAGCAGTCTTGAAGTTCCCAGAATAAAACTTAAGACAAACCATTGAATGAGAAGGTGTGTATTCTTTTGACTGGTAGTGTATATTTGTTTTGAAAGGTCAGCATTTCATTTTGGCCTACAGTCAAGTAATGCAGGATAAACTGAAAGATGAATGTATTATAAATGTGTATTCAAATGACCTGTTTCTAATGTGAATCTGGAATCTGTGCCCCTGAAATGACCCGCATGTGCAGAAAAAGATGCCACAGCACTTACTACAATACTACACATGTTGTGGTGTGTGTGAACTTGTTCTGAAATTGTTGTAAATTCAGAGACAATAATATTATCACTACCTGCACTACGATGTCTCCCATGCTTGTTTCTTACATGTTGACATTTGATATTGCCGTTTACCTGTTCTGGGGTAACATTGTGAGTTTGTCACCTTCCAATGCTGTAAATGTCTAATGAAATGTGGCATGACCTTTCAGACTGAGGTTCCTCTATAATCAGATATATATCCAATTAAGAGCTACATCTGAAAGTGGCCTTGACTTGAACAGAAAAATCAGATTTTTGATATTCACAAAAAACCAAATGGATACAACACTGCATTTACCTGGGCCAGAAAGGATATTAAACAAGTAAAGACAGATGATCAAAGAGAGGCGGAATGTAAAACACTGAACGTTGCATGTAGAATTAAGATGGAAGCCACTATCTAGACAGATTCTGAGGAATAAATAATCAGCGCAAGAGTTGGTGTGAAGCTTTGAAGTGGGAGTGTCTTTGTGGACTGGAAAAACTTGTGGTGTCACATACATGGGGAATGTGACATCCTCCCTCATGCATGCCTGTCTATGAAGTGGCATTTACAGGATGGATACAAGTGTCTTTACTTCCTGTTAGCTCTTGTAGCATAAGCCGGGAGGACAGATGCATGGACTGTACATATTGTCCTGCTACAGTCTATATGCGAGACAGTGAGGCAGAGGAAAAAGACAGCCAGGAAGTCATATTAGACCTCCAGGGAGACCACAGGAAGCTGGAGCAGCCATTATTGACCTAAACAAAATAAAGTGAGCTCACTCACGTGTCTCAGCTTCTTTAAACAATACCTTGTTGTAGATTTTTGCAGAACATCAGCTTTGACTTAATTAAAACAAGTAGAGTAAAACTTAAAGTGAATGTTGAGAATGTTAAATTTTCACACTGCTACTCGTCTTTGCACATGATTAATAATGCTTCAGACACACACTGTTCAGAAGCATTCAGATGAGTCATAACCACTCTTTGATGATTCAGTCAGTAGCTGCTTCTAGCCGTCTAAACAAGCTTTGGCCACGTTCATGATAAGGCTGACTCAGGACACTGAGCACCGACTTTACTGCAGTTTAGGAAGAGAGCATTAAAAAAGTGGAATTGCAAGAGGAGGAACGGAGGGAAACAGAAAGGAAAGATGGGCGCATCCCAGGGCGTGCACAAGGAAGGAAATTCACTCCCATTACCCAGAGGGAAGAGAACATTTCCATTCACTGCCGTTATGCAACAGATTTGATTTGTGTCCAGTTAGAAAAATCACACTGCATGGAACACTGGGGATAGATTTATGTTTTAAAATGTTTCAAACATTTTCCTGGCATTTCAATTCAGAAATCCTGAGGACTACACCCTGAGGAATACATTTTCCTTATAAGAAAATACAGAAAGTGGATGCTGCAGAAGGTCACTCCTGAACAATATAGTAAATGATTCTGCATGTGGACCACAGCTGGAGCACTACAGAACGGTTGGATTAAAGTTGTTCTAAATTATGATAGAGGGCAAAAGGAAAACAAAAACAGACAGAGAGAAAAAGAGGGCAGAGAGCAAAGCAGAGCAAACATTAATCTCATGTCTGCCAGTATTGTATAATACAGATGTTGGCCTAGTACAGCCGATTTAATTTGGCAGATACACTGTGTGCTACATCCTCCCAGCAAATCAACACAGGTGGACAAAACACACACTCTTCCTTTTTTAGATTTGCAAAAATCTGGGACAGAACTTGTGAACATTATATTTTAAAAATTAAAATGATTGAAATATAAAATATGGCCTTTACACCCCTATAAATATCTAAACAGATTGTTGCCAATTGCCGATTTTTCCACAGTAAACACTTCTTTTTATCAGCTTTGACGCGTAAATGCCAGCGTAGCTGTCCCTAAACAACCTCATACTTGGCTTCTCTTTAAAGAAACAAAAGGTTCATTTTGGTTTACTGAGCTGCCACCAGTGAGAAATGAACCGAAGGGCCAAACCTATTCAGGCAAACCGACTTTAAATTATCAAACCATGAGAGCAATTGCTCAGTTGATGATAAAAGGTATTAGCAGGGAATGGTCCTGACAAACAAAAATAAAGCTGTTGATGTTTTTTGGTGCGCCGCCAGACTTCACACATGGCCAATATATCAACTATGCATGCAAGCCTTGAAGTTCTTGTGGAAAAAGCTTAAAACTATGCTGTGATCCAAAAAGCAGACCTGGAACACAGGCAGCTAGTGCCAGATGCAATATGTATAGTTTAACTGAAGTGATGCTTATAGTGTCAAAATCAGCAGCGATTATTTCCAGGTCCTTACTGGGCTTTTATTTGGGTTTATGACAGACTCAGCGGCAGGTTTATTATTAAAACTTTCTGCAGGGTGACCTATGCATCTGACAGAACAGACCTGTGTTTACACAAGAGAACAAAGTATGAATCCCACCACACATGCTCATCCTGCTACAGCATTTTCCTGATCTACACACAGGGAACTATACGTCATGTCAGTTCTGCTTCATTACTAGTCCCATAGATCATACACCTGCATTTTGCAAGAAGGACAAGAGTTTGCTAGAAACGATGGGTTGGGATGTGTTTCTTGCAGAGTTCTATGGAGAACTTATACACAGTCAGGATCTTTGAACTCGTATTACTCTCACTTTAGAGAAGTATGCAAAGAGATTGTTCTTTGCATTGGGAAAAAATGCTTTCCTTTACAGACATAAACTTTAATGACACCCCATTCTCAATACAAAGGCTTCAATCTGAAATTGCTCACTCTTTCCATCTATAACTGCTTCAACTCTTTTATTAAGGCTGTTCACAAGGTATAGGTGTTTGTAGAAATGTTTTTTCAGGTGAGCATTGGTGAGGTCAGGTACCGATTTGGAACAAGATAGTCTGGCTCACAGTCCCATTCCTTTAGTCAGGAAAAACTTTCAAACAATAATCCCCGTCTCACATTACCATGGAAACAGACCAGGGTATGTATTATTTCTCTGTCCTTCCTGCCCTTCTCCTGCACACATCCGCTCTCTGCTTGAGTTACAAACAGAGAACCCCGGATGACCGACTAAGAGGTCTGGTTGGACAAATGTTTGGATGACTTGTCAAAACTATGTCATGTTGTCTGCTGCATCGGCGAAACGGACATCGAGAACCCAGGTGCCCCTGGCTTCATAAAATATGTTCATGCAGAGGTCATGAAAAAGCAGACATGAATAAAGTTGTCAGGGACTGGGCGATCAAGCAACTGGAATTTCTTTTTATCTTTTCAAACTTTATAGCAAGAAAGGATCACAACCTGCATGTATGGAAAGTCGTTTTTTGCAAAAAAGCAGATGAACAGAGCATGCTAAACCTTCTGACTTTTTTTGGCTTAAGATAGAAAAATGTAAAAGTTTAATAAGTTGGTGACAGATAATTTTGGCCTTTTTCCCTCCTCATTTAGACATCTGTCTGGCTTTCATCTTAATTTGAGTCGTTTATCCCACAAGAAGCCATGGGTTAGGTCCTCTCAACCACAAGGATTGCTGCTGTGATTTGGCTAAATGTTCCCACATGACAAGCAGGCAGGAAAAACTCAAAACAGTCTCTGATTGTTTTATTTTTTTTTTCAATTAAAGTTAAAACACAATTAATGGAAAACATTACTGTAAAGCCTTGCCTTGTTTCAATCCTGTGAACTAGCAACCTATTGTTTTACATATCAGACACTTGAAAGGCCAGTGGCTCTTCCACTTTAAAAAAAAACCATTGTGGCATATAATGATGTGATAGCTGCAATCATATTATTACATTTTCTTTAATCATGACAATAAATATCTGTGGGTACTGAGGCTTAATGGTTTGTACTTCACAAGTGCTTACAGAAGATCTACACTGCAAACTTTGTGTCTGTCATTCATAACATGTCGCTTTATCTCCTGAATTTAAATCGACAGTGAAGTGACACATCCTGCAGACACTGACTTTTAGCTTTCTCTGAGACGTTACAGAAAGGCTGTCCTGCAGGCACAACGTTAGGCATAATGTTGGGAGGGAATAAATAAATTAGTAAATCCAAGCCCAAAGGGGAGCGAGAAGGGCACTACGATGGAAGCAGACAAGACTGACAGAGACCATGAGACAGGAACTGAGCAAATGGACAGAAACAGCACAGCCCTGTTCTTGTATAGCCGCTGAAACTCAATGCAAACCTCTCCATTCTGACAGCTGTGCCATGATCTCTCTGCACAGCCTGGGCACATGTCAGCACAGCGATCCCGATCTGGCACTGGTGCAGACGTTAAGCTTCTGCCAGTAAGTGTGATCTGTGCAAGGGATGTGGACTGTGTTTGTCTGAGTTTGATGATGGGGGTTGGGGCATGGCCTCAGCCAACCATCAAGACAACTTCCGCAAGACCCAAGCATTTTAATTCCTGCCTCTAATCCTATTTGTTCAGGATAATGAGCAACACGCAAACTATCAGGCTGCAAGCCAAGAAGGAAAACAGTAAGAAGAGCCTTGTTCTGCTTTTAGTGAATGGCAAATTGCACATTATTTTTTTATACAAAAAAAAAAAATCACTGAAAATTTAATTTGTTTCAATGATTCAATTCAAAATGTGAAACTTCTATATTACATCAATTCACTACTTACAAAATTATCTCTTCAAGTGTTTATTTCAGTTAATTATGATGATTATGGCTTACAGCCAAAAATCCTGGTTTTCTGAAAATAGGAACATTACAAAAGACAGATGAAAAAGACGCTTTAATAAACAAATGTTATGTTATTTGCATGTTATGGACAACACAATCATAAGTAAGACTGCAAACTTAACAGTTGACCTGCAAACAGTCACTGACACAATCTATGAGGTGCTTAAGCCAGAAAAGGTTATTGCTAAAGAAGCTGACAATTCAAAATGCTACATCCAGGCATATTAATAGAGAGACGAGTGGAATGAAAAATTGTGGTTGAAAAAGGCGCATATGCAACCAAGATAACTGCAACCTTGAGAGGAACTTTAGAAAAAAAAAAGCCAGTTCAATAGCGTTAGGGGAGTTCACGAGTTGTGGACATAGTTTTAGTAGTACACCTTGTAAATGTTACACTAAATCCTTGATGATGGCGTTAACCCTGTTGCTTCTGCAGCTTTTTCTGCCACACTTTTCCTTTCACTCAATTTTCAGTTAATATACGTGAATCAGAACTCTGAACAGTCAGATTCTTTAGCAATGGTCTTGTGGCTGACCTTGCTTATGAAGGTTGTCAATGACTGTCTGGTGGATAACTGTCAAAATACATTTCTGTATTAAAAACTTTATTTTGTTCTTGGTTTTGTGTAATCTAATTTCCTGAGAAAAGTCATCTTCATCAAAATTAACAGAAATAAACACCTGAAATACATAGCTATGAGTGTAATGAATCTAAATAATGCATGTGTTGAAATAATTTAGTTATGAGTAGAGATTTTGAAGAGATGCAACTGTATGTTCAACATAATAAAAAACAGCTCATTTTACCTAAAAGTTTTCATTTATCTCACAAGAGGGGAAATTACTGTAAATCTGTACATGCGCTGCATAAAAGAATTACTGTGATTACAATTAAAACAGCAGATGTGGTGCCAAACATCAAATGCTTCTTAATCAGACACAGATATTGGCATCTTTACTCACCACCAGTTCAGAGAAGCGTGCATGCAGCTCCTCTGCAGGTGGCATGGGGGAGCTGAACTCCAGCAGCTGCAGTGGCACAGTGTCCTTTAGGTTGATCTCCAGGGGCTCGCTGCTGCCGAAGCAGCACAGAAACCCCAGACCCGCCCGTGTCCTCTTCCTGGGGGGCATCGTGGCTAAGGTGGTGTAGCTGACAGTGGTGGTGCTGGACCAGGAAGGTAGAGGAAGGGGCCAAGGGGCAAGGGAGGGGGGAGTGGAAAGGATGATGAGACTGCTATCTGGGGGGCATGATCTGTAGCAGAAAGAAGAAAAAGGGAGGGATTAGAAACACTGAGAATCCCAGATGTCCCATGTTGTTTGTATTTACTGTATAATTCATGGTTTATAAAGATTTAAACTGGTTTGTCTGTGTTTTTTTCTCTGAAAATGTTTTTTTTTTCTTCAGAGGCCGAGAGGCGATCTGTGTTTCGAGTAGCCTGATATCATTTGGAAAAAACACATGAGTAACCTATACCACATTCAAACAAACATCACAGAGCCACCTGCAGAAACTGTTTCAAGGGAAAATCCAAGCAATAAGTGTTTTTCACAAGCTAGGATGGGGATTTTCTTTTGCTGTGTGAGCAAAAAAGACGCTTTGATCGCAAGCATCATCACAACAACATCCTTTTGACAGTGGTTGCAATTGTACCACAACACAAATCCCCCACAAAAAATTTACCACAACAAATATATAATGTCCAAGAGGTATAATGGTGGACCTGTGGAGAATATATGACTACTACAAGACCAAAAAAACGTAACTGTGCTGCAGCGACTACCTGAGTGTTTTGAAAAGGACTTTGGTGGCACCTACTTCATACATTCTAGTCTTTACAGTATATTCTGTCCTATGAAATGCAAATATTGTGACCCATCTCAGCAGAACAGTTGCCTCAGCTCATCTGCATGCTTCAATTCAACATATTTGTGAATGAATGGACCTCACGAATGTTATGCAAATACCTCCAACATGAAAATCCAGCACAGTTGCTTGACCGAGAAATCAATTTTAAATCAACAAAATGCTTAAAGAGTTTCCCAGCTTATACCACAAAAAAAAAAATGTCTATAAATGTTTTGCCCCTCTGAAATTTTTACATTACTTGAGAGGAACTAGGTACAACCTGGAACCATGAACTCATATGTTCAATGACGTAGTCAAATTTTATACCTTCAGTATCCACAAAAAAGCCACTCCAACATACTGCATCCTGACTGAGCTTGAATCTCCAGCATCCCTTGCCCACATCTGTGCGGTGTAGGAGTTCTCGCTGTGCCGTCTAAAATTAGCAGTGTGTTAAATTCTTTATGAATGTACTGGGCCCTCAACAGGAACATGACAGGAAAGAAAAAATGGAGAAAAAACCCACCACATTTCCATTTTGCCCTTTTAACGTTTGCTTTTACCAGCTTTTCAATTTCCGTGGTCAGTAAACAGACCAAAACTATAAGCATAATCAGTGCTTTGTGAAATAGAAAATGTCTGCACATGTGAACAGAAAAAAATTATCTAAAATCCTTACCAAGAATCATCTTTACATGTGGAGATTATTTCATAATTGTTGTATCAGCAGTTTGCTGGTCAGTGAAAACATCTGTGTGCGATAAATTTGATAACAAGTGTTAATATGTTTTGATAGCAGAGGTTACAGTCCCCTAATCCCCCCCCCTCCAAGGCAGGACCAACCAACTATATAAGGAGCACTAAATTGGGTTTTATTGATTGCTGAAATGTATTAAAATATTCTTGATAGTAAATGAAGACAAATTTCTGTTGGTAGGGTTTGAAATGTTCAACGTTTGCCTGGTTACATTTTTTTTACCAACTAAAGTGTTTTGATCGTCTTCTTATTCTTTAAACTTTCCTTATGATGGTTTTACTTGAAACTATTTTTGTTTTTTTTCCCATCATCTGAACAAATACACTGGAAGAAGAGATGCTGTCTCTGAATAGGACATTTCTTGCTAAATCACTATTTATTATTTTTTAATCATTATTTCCATTTTCTATATTTATAAACAATATTGTTTATAAACATTATTATCAGTATACACTATGTGCAATATTTGTTATTACGTTTAATCTTTAAATTTTTTTATTAACTTTTTTTATCATCATCATTTTTATTCATGTTTTTCTATGTACTTTTTATTTTGCATTTGCAGTTTAACACCATTTTACTAATCTATAATTACCTGACTCTACTCTACTTTTTTTCCATCATCACAATGTCCCCACCACTCCCTGTGAGCTTTAGCATCTTGGTCAATAAAGTTAATATTGTGTGGCCATCAAGGTCAGTGAGAGTCCATCAAGCTAGCTAAATAAATATTTGGCATAATGAGTGTGAATGGATGTTACTTGAAATATACACAGACTACCAAATATTCCATCCGAGCAATCTTTGGTATTGCACACAATAATCTGATGATGCCGGTTGTGATTTGATATCTTGTGCAGCTATACACTGAACCTTTGAAACCATTAACAATGGACCAGTTAATCGCTTACGTTTGAAATCTTAACATATCAAAGCTGTTTTCTGAATATGTTGCCTTTTTACAATTTCTTCTCCAAAACATTAAAACACTTCATTATGAGGTAAAGTTAACTTTTTAGCTTGTTGCCAGTTTTCACAGGCCCCTGAGAATGAGGGTTGCAAAGGTAGCTGTTGATTTAAAACTTGCCAAAGTAAACATAGATTCTGCTAAGCAGACAGTGGAGAGGCTCTCTGAAATCCCGTCACTAAAGGAAAGTGACAATCTAAAAATGAATGCTAAACCAATCTATAGGAAATCATTTCTGTTGTGCAAGCTCTCAACAGGAGTGCTCTGGTGGCAATAGTTGCTAAAAAGATGAGAAACAAAATATAATATGAGAATAAAAGATCACAAGGCAGGTTTCCCAGAATGTAACTGGGTAATGTTGATTATGCAAATGTACCTAAAATGATACCAGCAATGCAAGCTGCATATTACTTTAACTTCTAATGGAAATAGCAGTCAAAGTATTTATTGCATATGATGGACAGAGATACAAGAAAAAAAATCTACAGTTCAGAAAGGTAATAAGTTTAACTTAGCTGCAATAAGTCTTTACAGTAGTGAGCAATGTTTCATTGCTGTAGACAGTTGGTGGAGCCTAATGGAAAAGAGGCTGCGCTGCAGGGGTATTAAAGCCTTTCTGCATAACACACAACTTAACCCTCCTGCCCTGTATCTCTCAGTGTCTGTTTCCATCGTCACTCTCCCACCAAGGTCCACGTGCAGGCAGTCCTCACTCAACACCAGTCCAGTTGGCATGTTTCCAGCTCAGAGGAAGCAGGGCAGGGAATCCATCCAAACACACAGCATACATTATATAGAGTCAGAATTAAATGCAGGTAGAAATTTAAGAACGGGCTGTTTATGTAACCTTTATCTGAATGCAATGTCATTCCAGATTGACGGTGTCCACTGCCATCTGACCATTTCTGGGCTTTTCATTTCCTCCCCTCTGTAATTTTCTATTATTCCTCTCTTTTAGGCAAAATCATAGTGACAGTTCCCTGCAACAATCATCCCTCTGACGGTAACATCTGTCTTTTTTCCTTGCCACTGCTTACCATCCACTTATTCCATATTTAATCCTCCTTCTGTTTCCTGTCTTTTACTAAATCCTCAGCTCTGGGCTGCTGTATTTCATTCTGAAAGTGGTTTCGCACAAGTAAACTTTTACTGTTGAGGAACTGATTTGCTGGATTGAGAACATAATTTGCCTACTTTTATGCATTTAAGATATCCAATCTAAATAAAAAGGAAAAAAATGATTAGTGTCTCTTTGCTTTTAAGAGCACTGTGACATTGTTAATCTGACACTGGGGGTTTAGCCCATCAATCTGTAACACAATAGGTTTTTATAAGGTACTGACGGAGCTAAATTTTAAATGCAACACACTACCTGATACATTGTTTTTTTCTCTTTATCATTATTACAAGCTTTTACAAAGCTTGTAATGATTTAGTTGTCACCTGATTTTAGTGATGCCTACCAAATAGTCCCACTGTCACCATTATGAACTTTCAGCTCCCCTACAGCTACTATTAAAAAAGTAATCTGCATGTATTAAGGGTAACATTTTTTTTTTCAAAAAGCAGAGTACAGGCACTGCGTACTACATCAAAAAGTCATATTTCAAACACCACCAACATAACACTCAGATGTATGCACATATACACTTTAGATATTTAGGTAAAAACATGCCATAACCCCTGAAGCAAAGACAGTAGACGTTCCCTTATTTTAAGCCAAGAGGGTTTAAGGAACAGCTAAGCAACAAGACAGACACGAAGGATGGGGATAAAGGGAGATGCTGCTGCCACTTTGTATTCAGACCACTACTTCATCTCCTTCTTCCCTGCAGTGGGAAGTAGGTCAGTGGAAGAGAAGGAGGAAGAGGATGAGGAAGGTGCAGCAGTAAGCAGGAAATGGGCTGCTCCTGCTGATGCTTGTACTTTTTACTGTGAGGAAAATGAAAAACTTTATTTCGGTCATTAGCATCTGCCACATACACATGTTCAATTCTTGCATGAAAAAAAAAACAGCCCAAAATGAAGACACTTTTTTAAGTCAATTTTCAAAACTTAACTCCTGGTGCCACAACGATAATAGCAAGTAAATAGCAGTTTACACATACTGTGCGTATTTGGATCTCACTAAAGAAAAACTGCATCACTCAATTAGTAATTTGCGAAATGACAGACACTTCAAAACTTTTATTCCCTTATGCCAACACCCTTCTTTAGCAATCACAAACCAACAGTGGTGGATTCTAAGAGCTTTTCCTTCTCTGATCATTATCTAAGTTGGAGAATAGAAATAAGAATGGGAGGAAAAACAAGCAGCAACAATAAAACGTAACGGAAGGAGAACGATAAAAAAAGAAAAGAGAACGACTGCATTTTTAGGAACACTGACAAAAAGATCTGAGTTAAGCTTGTGGTTCACACTTTTTGGCACACAATTGTTTCTGGGTTCCACAAATGAGGACCATTCCTGCAGGGTGCTGGGCCATGGAAGGAGGAAGAGGAAGAAGAGGAGGAATAGTCTGGCTTACATAAGCAGACAACACCAGGGATGGGAGAGAAGTGCCACGCTGGCACAAACATGGCCAAGATGCAAAAATGTAAAGCGGAATAACAGATTGGTTATCCATGTTATCTGGCAACAATGGGAAGGAGACTTTATCGCACACAAATATGTGATAATGTGGTCCATTTGGCTACATATTTGGTAAAATAAATAGGAGAGCTGGAATAGTTTAAACGGGAACGCTTATATTTAGGAAAATGCGTCAAGTTTTAATGAGAAAATCTGAACAGGTCAAAATAAAAAGTATCATCTGAAAATAAAAACATTAATCTTGAAAGCCTAAAGACTTTAAATGTGTGCAAGTGGAACCATACTTGGGAGGAAAACTAAATAAAAAGCTGCATCCTTTAATAATCAGCTAAAATTAAATAACTTTTCAAAAGTATCATTATCCTAAATCTAGAGACCATTACTGTGCCTGAAAAGGTATTTTGTGGGGTAATATTGACTTGCCCCTCCCCGAGTCAATATTTTGTAGAACTGCATTTTGTTGTGATTACAGCTGCAAGACTTTTGTACGATTTTTCCAGATCTACATGTCTAAATCCCACATTTTCAACCATTTTTGACAAGCTATGTTTAAATGTTACTGCAGAACTGAACTCAGGTCTGGACTTTGACTGGGCCATTCCAACCCATAAATATGCTTTGATCTAAACAGTCTCTTTCAACAGCTGGTTCCCTTTCCCAAATTTGTGGAGTGCAGAACAGCTGTGCTGCAACCATATTGTTCCACCTGAGCTTTACATCGCTGCAGCTCCTCCAGAATTACCATGAGGCTTTTGGCTGCTTCTCTGATCGATCCTCTACTTGCCTGGCCTATATCAAAATAAAGAGGGCAGAATACAAATCCATGTCACACTTTTCAGACTTTTCTGTAAAAAGAAAACCATCTATCTTTTTCCTTCCAACTCTCCTTTGTTTCACATAAAATCCCAATAAAATACACTAAAGATTGTTGGTGTATTATAACAAAATATAAAAAAGGTTGAGGGGTAAGAACAGGTTAGCAAGTATTTGAGTGTAGTCCTAATGTGGCACTGCTGTGTGAAAGCTGCATGTGTCCTTTGACTTGAAAGTGAACTAGTCACTCATTAATTCGACATGAAGCAGCCATTCATCCGTGCCTTTGAGCACTTTGGAGCCTTGCCACTTTTTTGTCTGTTGCTGCCCCAGACTTGCCCCCTCCAACATGCTGTCCTGCTCTCCATCCTACTTCCCAACTGTCTGTTCAACGACTGATGGGACAACCCTGCAATTAGCCCCCCACCCCAAATCAACCGGGACACTGAAAACACGTTCCCTTGTGGATCCCATCAGATCTGATGCCCACCCACAGGCCAACCTCGGAATTGGTTAGGGCATGTACACACCATACATCTTTGCCTGTTACCGCCAAGGTTAAATCAGTTACATTAGAGCAACATATGTGTAGGCCCTCCATCAACCCACCACAACACAGATGCACATATGCAAACATACAAAATTACTGTCTGTTTCTTCTCACAACAAAGATTAAAGTCATCTTGTTCATGCATAACTTCCTCAATTACAGGGGTTTTAGCAACATGGGTGGGCAGATTAATGGAGAGAAATGACAACATGTGATTGATCTGAAACAACTGGCATGACTAATGACCAAATACACACACAGTCTAAATAACATTAACATATACATACACTAGAGACACACAGCACTAAATCCTCAGAATATAATGTGCATTCCTGAGGTATGATTTCAACCATCTCTCGCACTGAAAACTCTCAATGGTTAGCAGTGAGCTTCAGCCTAGACTGACAAATGACCCAAGCTGACAGTGGAAGAAGTGCCATTATTCCACGGTACATTTGCTAGCGCTGCATTCCTGCGCTCACTGTGAAAGCACACATTCTACCAGGGATTTCATGTTGGAAAGCCAGCTCTTTCATGAATCTGTACACAGCTTTCTCATGTGTAATTAGACAATAGGCCTGATGATTTGGTCTGAACCTTTCTGCAGAGGCCCGACAGGGTAGTTAACTGGCGAACCAGTCCATGTGCATTTAATCCACAAGAGAGCTGTAACTTTTATTTAATTGACGCCATGTTGAAGGGGATCTCGACAAACCATTAGAACTCAATTTTTTTGTATATAACTTCTGACAGCGTTTTTTATAAAACCGTGCTTATACTAGCATTTTACTTTTGCAAGTCTGCCATTCTTTTCAGTGGTGTGGACAAACACAATGTAATAAGAAAAAAAGCCATCGATTTACTACACATTTGAAATGTCGCATACACAAATTTATCATGAGATAAGCAAGACTGTCCGGACAGAATCAAAGAAACTCAAATATCCCTGTAGTGACCTTATAATACTTTCACTTCATGCCAGCCAGAGCTGCGCTCACAAGGTTTCACTCAACTTGGCATGTTGGGTGCTTGAAACTGAATGCGCAACTCCTGGTGTTTGATTTATTGGGTCAAAATTTGTCTGAGCTGTTGGTGAGCCTTAATTATGAAAAAACAAAACGAGACAGTGGATGTTACAGCAAAAGTAACATACCCCATCCAATGTGAATCCAAAACCCTTGTTCCCAAAACACATATGCTAATCAGCAGACCTAATCAAAGGGAATACACATACTTTAAAAACATGACTAGACTTAACGTTACACACAACCACCCTTATTTCCTCAGGGTTAGACCCATGTAACACATCCCTTTTAATACACCAGCATAAATGGCAAGGTAGGGAACAGTCTGACAGCAGCTTTACACTTACACTCAACTGCTTTCCAAAGGATCTGGAGGTTGTTGATAAGGATGTTCGCTGCTCTTATGACTAAATGCATCTTCCAGGGGAAAATAAAAGAAAAAAAAAAAAGAGTCTAGTATCAGAAACCCTCTATTCTCTTCACCCTCTTCTTTTCTTATTCCTACGAGCAGTGTTCCTTTCATTGCTTGCATTGTCCTTCAATCACTTCCTTTTCACCCTGCAATCAGTCAGAGGAATCTGCATAGCAAAGACAGCTGAGAATCTGGTCAACTTGTGAACTTGGAGCGGCGCCTTTAGACGATGCCACCAGGGCATAGTAAGGGGCAAGACCGTCTGGGTCTGAGGCAAAACATGCTTCAGGAAACCTCCTGGTGGAATGCTCCTTCTGAAATAGTATGACCCTATAGAGAGGGTTTCACATGATCCCATTTCTCTTCATCTACTGAGTCATATACCAAGGTTGAACAATAGATGGAGAAAAATGTAAAGGAGGTTTAGAGCTGAATCAAAACCAAAAGCTAGATTGTAGCACTAGCACCTTATGTAAGAAAAAGCTGCCAAAGTGCCACTACCTAAGGCTATCAGCAATTATTATCAATTATTTTATTAGCTTGAAGTTATCAGTATAGTATGAAGTTTTCTAAATATTTTCATAAAAGCTCTGACGCAAATGCAGTATTACTAGATTATTGATGCATGGTCTTCCGTTTACAAATGGGAAATTTCATGCACTTGCCCCTCATTTGCACAGTTCTTATTTGAAAGAGAACAATGGAAGGATTTGTCAAATCAGGAGTATCTAGACTGATAATGTGACATTCTTTTTTTCGGATGATCATCCCTGACTGAGGTTGACACTTTTTTACTTTTAGTGCATAGTTTAAAATTGCAAACCATTTAGGCAAAGACAATATAATTGTCATGGTAGTCCGTGGCACCTCAGAAGGTCTGCAATCCAGTAAGTAAAACCACCATGGTGTTTAAGTGTAATGCTTCAACAGAGCCTTTATGTGAGCGGAGTGATACTTCTGTATTGAGCCAAGTGTTTAAACTTCACAACAGGTGTCTACTGGAGTCAGTTGGATTAAATAAAACTCTTTTACTGCCAACAAGTAAACCTGCAGACATAACAAAAAGCTGCTCCTGTTTTAAACTTTAGAACAGTTCCCAATTACAGCCATACTGCAGCACTCCTGTCACATTTTTACAGTGGCTGCCTTACATTGCCTCTACAACATAACAATACAGGTAGGTGTGTTTTTATGCTGATATTACCTGATGGGAAACCAGTACCACAGATTTGATTGACACATCACTACTGATACAAATCTTAGCACAACAAAATAAGCCCAACTATTTATTGCCATGTTTCTAGTCATCTTCATTGGACTTATGCGTTGTATTTGTATTTACATATTGTATTACCCGAGCTGCCAGTCCAAAATAAAGAAATAAAGAATGCCAGATATTCTACTCGAAAACTGGAGGTGTTAGAGCATCCCCCAAGTTCAACATTCAATAAGGCTGCCTGGCATGTAAAACCTAGTAACCGTTACAGGTATAAACTACTTTGTAACATTTTTGTGGCAGTCTTTGAATAAAAAAAATGACAAAACCTGGATAAACTTATGATGGGTGTTTATACGATCATTTCCTATCCACCACAAAGCAGTTGTTTTTACTTTAACTACTTTGTTCCTGTTACTGGGTAAATCCAAAGGACCCAAACAGAAATAAGAAGCTACATTTCAAAAAACTACATATTTTTATCAATGAACCTTATAGTGGTTGCAGCCAAACATGGATTGATTACTCGTATGAAGGCATACCAAGGTTTAAAAAAAGTTATGGTTTGAAGACAGCCAACATTTTCCTACATTCTGTTCCTACAGGTTAAAGTCCTTCTAATTAAATTTCAGAGAAAGTGACCAGAGTTCTCTCCAGCTGTACACAGCTTTCAGTAGAGCAGAGCGCTAGCACTTACAAGTAAAATAAATTGAGCTTTTAAGAAATATTTCTCGGGCAGTCATGGGAGGGGGGACTAAAGCCATCCATCACTCTTTCAAAATAGCAGATTAAAAATTAAAGTTGGAAAGCTTTGAGTTGCATGTCAGTTCAGCAGCCCAAGCAGATAGCCTGATTAATTAATCAGCTAAACTTAGCTTTTTATTCTTTTGCAACTTTATAAAGAGTGAAAGAACAAAAATATATCATATTTAAAAAAACTGATAATGGTTGCTTGTTTTATATTTGCTTGAGTAAATGTATCGAAATAAAAACAAAAAATAAATGTTGGAGAAACTATACATAACTTCAATATATTACAATTTTAGCAGCAGAAAGAATAACTGTTGCTTCTCTATTTAAAATAAAAGAAAATACATCATGTAATTCATGCTCTCCAAAACTTACGATGCAAAATACACAGCAATATTCGATAAATGTATTACCAACGTACTACAAAATTATTCACTCTCCTGTTAAAGTCAGATACAACATGACCTCATCTTCTTTCTTCATCAGTTCAGTGGCATGCAGTACTAGATCACAACCTCTACAGGGAAGTAATTTAAAATTACATACAGAGTATCTTCGGAGATCTTATTGGCTGCAACATCACCGAAAACAAATATACAAGCACAGTTGGCTTTAACAAGGCTGTGAGGCATGGTAACCCAGTTCACCCATTAAACGGGAAATGCCTCAGCTAAACCCACTGGAAAAAGAGTGACAGAGACTTCTTCCAATCTTCCAGGGGTGTCATTAGGAGCTATTTCATTTAGTTTGATTCATTAAAAAATCTAATTTCCTGCTGGAAGGAACATTCATTATTGGGGCAGACCACATGAAACAGCAGACAGGGGAGTTGCTAAAATGCTGCTGTTGGTTTTGATGCCTTAACCAAAACAAATGTTGAAACAGCAGCAGCCCTGCTATTCTCTGTGAGCTGTTTGTGGCAAATATTCTAAACATGCTGGATGCCTTGATCCAAGCCAAGAACCAGACGCTGAATCTTTGCAAACGCAGAGAACTTGGGAGTAGCTATTGAGTGTTCAACCTTTCGTTTGGTTTTCTAAAAAGAGGTTTTTTTTTGCTCTGCCATGAGAAAAATCTTTATTTTTAGGCCTGACTGCTAGCTGCTATATCTTGAAGTTGATTTCCAAAATAAGAAGAAGCATGTAAGCCAAATGCAGCATGGGACTCTAGCAACACTGATGTTAAACTTGGTCTGGGTGAAGGTCGAACACTGCTGACCCACTTCTCCACTGGGCATCGGGTGGATCTCTGCCCATCAAACTGACTGGAGCACTTGCTATTAATATTGGTAAGGAGAGGAAAGTGGACCACACCACATTCCAGAGGCTCCCCGACATTCCCATATATTAACAGGGCTCGGAATGAAATCCAGTACTTGGCATCCATATCCCTCGGACCCCAAAGTGCCATCCTGCCATGTCAAATTGCTTTCTTATTTCATCAGGGAGTAACTTACCAGAGTCACGAGGCCCAATTAAAGACATGTTATTATGTTTGGGGAAAAAACCTGGCAGTGATACAGCCTCTGAGCTAGTTACCATGACTCTCGGGAGAGAAAGGATGCCGAACTTCCCAGGGACTCCATGTCCTTCCAACACACGAGGGTCTTTTCATTTTGAAAGAATTGCAGTGAACTCATCCAAAATACACAGATGCTTCTAACTTAAAATAAAAAAAATCTACTTTTAAACTAGCAGAGGAAACAAAAAAATGGGACTATTTGCAAGTTTGATATTATCCATCTTCTTTCGTTCACTCGGCAGGTCCCTGTGGATTCACTAACTTGCCATTGTTTGACTTCTCATTCTTTGCACCAAGGTCCGAATAGCAACCAATCTTGCCTGGGTGAGAGGTCAACAGCTGCAGGATCGAGGACAGAAGGCTTCTGGTTAATGTCTGGAATGCTCCTCTGGGACACTTATAGCTTATAGCAAAAATGGACGGACACCCCAAAGTGAGCAGTACGTTTTCCTAAATAGCCTCCAGTAATACTATACTGAATTGTGGCACTGTAAAAGGAGATATTCTTACACATGAGCTGCAGAAACTGTGTCACTGGCACACATACAATAGCGTCATTTGCACTGAAGTGTGTGAATTTAAGAGAGGGACAGAAATATGCAACCTTTCTTGAGGAGACTTAGAGTTTTGCTAGTCAATCATTCTAACTGCTCTATCACAAACACAACATAAAGATGATCCCAAATGTCAGATTAAAGCAGCTTTACCAACGTCATCCTTTCGTCTCGATCATCAAGTACATGATGTCAGTTGGTTGCAGGCGCTTACTGTATGTCCCTCATTCTCCCTCTAATCCTGACAGATCAGCTCATCTATCCGTAATGGACGATGAATTATGAAAAAGCCTAATGAGTGCTGACAGTGCAGAGGCTGCACTGATTTTGATGATATCTATCTAGAAACACTAAATGTTGCAAGGTCCCGACGCTTGAGGACTGTGATTTAAGACTGCTGGTCTAAAACAAAAAAGATATTTATTTGTGAAAGCTACCTGAGAATCTTGACAAATGAAAAAAACTACTGTTTGTTGTTTTAATGTATAGAAATGAGAAGGAATAGAACAGAAACTGCATGGACCAGTTAACAGTTTTAAAAAATTATGATTTCAAAACCAGTAAAAGTTTTGGTCATGCTGTTTCTATGACTTAATCTGCTTTTAATGAGAAGCCAGAGAAGGTGCTGGAATAATCTGAGTTTTGTCCAGCTAACACAAAGCTTCCTCAACCCCATCTGTTGCTGTGCACTGTCGCTCAGATGGCTCAAAGAAGGCTCCAATGCTTTTCTCTTACTAACAGAAAAGACAAATTGTTTCGTTTAGTCATCATGTGGAAACAAAATAAACGTCACCCATTCCTATTAATTACACAAACCACAGTTAGCAAGGAATAAGCAACATCTTTAAGTAGCTGAATGTAGAATTGCAACCCAACCAGATAGCCTGACTAATTATCCAGCACATATCAGCTGCGTATGTCCCTTGTTTTAGGCTGCAAGAACAAAAAGGGAAAATTTTGTCTAATATTCTGTGCAAAACAATGTTGTTAAATTTCTCCTAAATTTAGTTTATTCTATATTTTGCTCAAGCCTATATATAAAAAATAAAAATATTAATATTAGAACTGTGTTAATTAATGTTATATTTTAACAACAGCAGAAATAATTGTGTCTTCCGTTTTAAATAGAAGGCAAATAGATCATAGTACATTTTGTTTTAAGTCTTTTTTTTAAAACCATGATGCCGTGAAACTGTCCTACTTTCATTAAAAGTTATAATATATATTGTAAGAACCTCATGCGGAGTCATGCCTTGTACAGAGAATGATGCCAATATCTTCAGTCCTTTCAGGATATGTGGAATGTGTGGCTGTCAGGCTGAATACTGAGCTGGCAGCCAGCACCAAAGGCTTTAGCAATGTGATTGATGTGCAATGAGCTATAGTCTGATGCCTGAAATAGGTTTTCTCCATCACATGACACATCTTATTCTCCTTTGGTTTTTGACAAGCTGAGCGATTCTCAGATTTTTACGAATTAAATACAATCGTAGGACGAATCTATTCTAACTCCTTATAACAACATTAACACTGAAAGAAAAAAAAAAAGAGTAGAGTGCCGTACATTTGCAAAATTCTGAGAAAATTACTTTTCACGGAGCAAAGCTTCTGGGAAGTAAAGCTAAAAATAAACCCCAATATATCACCAGTCTGCACTAGTAGATTTGGTGGTCCAACAGGAAGTGCTGTCAACGCAGCTGAATAAAGAGCCCAAACATTAAAACCACACACATTTCACATCCCTGCCGTTACTGCTGTTCATGACCTACAAAGCATGTCCACAAGTTACAACATAAAATGTAGAATGTTTATCATGAAGAAATAGAAGCTCTTTGTTGCCCTGCAGCTACGATTCTGCAGAACCTTTAGCTGTTTATTTTATAAGCAACAGCAGAGTGGTTTTCCCTGGTAGGACTGAGCAGAAGGATAAAATGCATGGACAGACGGACTGTATTGAACATCTGTGGGCTTGTATGTAGTCTCCTACAGACTGAACAAAACTTTCCCCCATAGTCAGGGAGAATTGTAGGCATCAAAAATCTAATAAATTCTACTTACCCAGTTCAGAGAGGCTGCACTAAGAGATGAATGTTCTTCTTTCCCCTTACTACGACACAAGAGAAATAACCACTCCACAAAAGAACTTTACAAAAGAAATTCAAAGCACCCCTGCATCTTCTGGGCTCAGATAACTTCTTCCAGATCCCATGTCTTTTTTTTTTCTAAAGGGGCCAATGTGTTTTGTCCACTTGCGATCTGAGCTTCATAGTCGAGCTGTAGATTTCAGCTGACTGAGCTCGAAGCGGAGCTGTTGACACTGTCCCCTCTAACTCTCCCCCACCCTCTCCCTCTTTTGATCGCTCTTCCCTCCTACCCTCCCTTTCTGGATTCCAGCCCTAGCATATGACAGCATCCATGTGGGGTTCAGTTACAAGGTGATAGATTTTCTGTGGTAATACCTGCATTGATGTACAGTATAGATGTGTTATGTGAGGCCAAGGGAGAAGGTAAAATGAGAGGAAGTGACCCTCGGTGGCTTGTGTTTCCCACAGTGTGTGCAACCCTAACTCCACCCGAAGCATTCCTTTACTGAGGGAAAAGAGCAGATCAAGGCATATCAAGAGCTGCCCAAGGGGAGGCCACCTTCCTGTTGTGGGAGTCTCATTGTTAGCAAACACACTGGCACGAAAACATAAACATGGCTTTATTCATTAGTATTAACCACCGTGACACAACCAGGAAAAGTATTTTCCTGAGATCCAATCGGTGCTCTTTGAGAAGGTAAGATGGCATGCTAGATAATAAAACAACTCAGCTGGCTTTGTCAAGTTCACAGCATTAGCTCAGCCTAATGTCATGCATGGAATTGCAGGGGGAGGGTCATGTTATAGCTACATCTGAGAAGCAGAGGTCACGCTGGGATAAAGGTCAGTGGCTGCAAAGATCAGCGCTGAAACTCCCAACAGCAACAGTCAGGATGAACACCATTCCCCCATCCCTAAAACCCCAGGGCCATCCATCTTTAAAAGTAAAATGTAACCAGGACTAGAAAATACAGCATGGCATGCAGCATTGGGTTGAAGCAGGGGCCTGACAAATTAGATTCATGTATTGACTCTACATTCAGATACAGTGCCAATAAGAGGCATTTGCTCCCTTACATATGTCTTCTGCTTTTGTTTTTTTCCCAATGAAATGTTTCAGATCATCAAATAAATTTCAAAATCAGACAAAGATAACCTAAGTAAATACAAATGATGACGACCCCGAGTAAGAAAAAAAAACAGCTAAATTGTCTGTGTAATGATGAGTGTAAAGAGGAATGTTTTAGAAGGTGCATGGTTTCTGAAACACAGTTTCAGAAAAACGACATCATATCTAGCATTAAAGAAGCCCTTGGGAGTGTGATGATCTGGATCTTGGATGATTTCTATGGGAGGAAGTTGTGCCATCAGAAACTGAATTTGAATTGCTCTGACTGAATTTGTATTTGTGTAATTTGAAATTAAATGCATTGGTTTGAAAATGAATTTCACTAAACTGAAACTGAATTTTATGGTTTGAAACTGAATTCATTTGCTTTTAAAATTGCTTTGCTTTGTATTGAAAATTCAGTTTGACTACTTTCACTTTCAGGTCTGTAATTCAATTTTAGTTCCAAAATTGAGTTTTTTGTGTCACACTTCCGGGTCCTTGAGAATAGCCACAGATTAATCAAACATAGATTCATCGATTTACGTTTCACATCAGGTTAAACTTCCTTTACGGCATGTTGAGCTGGAGCAGTGCAGGTTACATGAGCTTGGCGGATGTCAATCACCAAGTCAAATGAGCATCTATAAGAAGTGTCATGTAAACAAATGATGGTCACTTATGCTACCTGTAGGTGTTAGCTAAAGATGCCAGATTAGCTTAGTTTGCCGCCGGTGTTACGTCGATCTGCGTTTCTCTTGCCCTTACCTCAGCGTAACTTCTGTTGCCTAGCAACCGTGTTAGCGTGAAGAACAGCGTTGTGAAGCTGAACAAATGGAGCCTGAAGGTTGATAACGCCGTCTCTACTGTAAATGACTACACGGTTTTTATTTACCCTTTTACGTATTGCTGATGGCTTGTAATGCTGTTTTGTTTTAAAATGTTATTGCTTTATGATCTTGTTCATTATTCAACCATTTAAAATGCTGAAAATATTTTTTATGTTCATAGATATAAAAATCTAACACTAGATAAAATACATTGATGACAAATACCATTTGTTTAATTTATTTGTAAAGCTTTCAACAACTTAAACACTAACATATTAACTTTAGGAACAAAGTTTAAATCCGTTTATTTGCAGAGCATAATAATAATAATTACTATTATTATACTAAATAAACCAAACATTAATATTAGATTTTAATCTGACTGAATTATATCTGTTTAACTTCCTCCCATTGGGGAAACCCAGTGGGATTTCGAAAACAATGTGCCGGGAGTCAGCTGTTCTCTCGGGGTTTAGCGCACCTCAACCACCCAGTCAGCTGACAGCTGGCGAGGCGAGCCGGCTGCTGGGGCAGGGGACGAACACATCGGCGCATTTGTGCAATTAGGCGATATCTTAAAAAACTGATCAGATATTTTAGGTTTACACAACTACATTCTCGTCTAAAAACATTGTAAAAGTTCAGTTGTTTCACAGAACGCGCAATATATCCAATTTTATTCACATCTTTTCTCTCTCCTCCGGCCTTTGCTACTTCCGTTTGAACAATCTACTTTGACCCGCAATGAATCATGGGATAGGGTGGGACACGGAGGATACACCGGACCCATCCTTCAAATCTGGGGATAGGAAGGACGCATCTGTTGGAACCTTGGAGATTGGACAGCATTCCCCGCCTCATCCAGGACGTCATCGGCCTACAAATGCATCCTTCAAAGGATGCAGTCCTGAATTTGGACACAGCAATAGTGAATGACATCCGTGAATCAATAAATCTGTGTTTGATTAATCTGTGGCTTCAAGGACCCGGATGTGTGACACAAAAAACTGAATTTTGGAACTGAAATTGAATTTCAGACCTGAAAGTGAAAGTAATCAAACTGAATTTTCAATACAAAGCAAAGCAATTTTCAAAGCAAACAAATTCAGTTTTAAACCATTATATTCAGTTTCAGTTTAGTGAAATTCATTTTCAAACCAATGCATTTAAATTCAAATTACACAAATACAGATTCAGTCTGAGCAATTCAAACTCAGTTTCTGATGGCACAAGTTTCTTCCCATAGATTTCCACTCTCTATCTTGAAGAATCTTGAAGGAAATTGTCTAGTCTTAGTAAGTGACCTTTGACGCAAGGGCCCTTTGGTTATGCAGTTATGCAGTCTTAAATGGTTAAAAAACTTAAGGTAGTGAAATGGCCTAGTCAAAGTCCACACATCCTTTATATCTAATTTAGATTATGGTTGACCTTAAACAACCTGTTTATGTTTGCACATGTGGCTGAAATACAACAATTCTAAAAATAAAAAAATAAAAAATAAAAACTCTACAGCAAATAAAAGGCTGATTACCAGTTACCTCTAAAGGTAATGGCAGTTTTCTCCACAAAGGGTGGCATAACCAGATATTAGGTTTATGGGCCAATTAATTTTAACATAGGGCCAGGATGCTTGGACACCGCTATTCCCTTAATCAATGTAATAATTTGAAAACTGCCTTTTTTGTATTTCTTTCCTTTGGTTTTATTTGTCTGGAGTTAAAATTCGTTCGATGATCCAAAACATGTAGGTGAGATGAAAAACAAAAAGAGAAGAAATCTGTAAGGAAGTTCAATTCCTTTCTAACCCCAACAAGGTAATAACAGAGAAAACAAAAAACAGTCCAGTTAAAGCAAACTGCATTTGAAAGTCACAGAATAGGGCACATGCTTCTTTGCGAGTAAAATGATCATCATATCGTCCTACCTATTTTGTCTTATTTTAGTAAAACAAAGATCACATGCTCTCTACACTGCCTAATCCTTTCAGAACTGAATGCATATACATTTTTTTTACAAACAGGCTTAAAGGAAATGCACATTAATTAGATTAAATCCTCAAACGCGATTAGAGACAGATAATTGTGGCTTAATGACTGTATGCGGAACTGTTCAGCTTGTCTTTCCGGATTACATTTTACATTTTATAAAGAAAATGCACAAAAAAAAAATTGAAGTGATTGATAATTATTTATACATAAAGGACAATAGGCGACGTCAGTGCATGTGACTGAGAAAGAGCAGTCAGTGTTACATCGTTCTGCAGGTAAACAGGATTAGGGTTGAGTAACCTATAAAAGGTTATTTTGAACAAAATACATTTATAAATGTATATGGATTTGCCAACTGATTAGTTAGTAAAATACTAATATATTTTAAGTCTCTAGCAACTTTTATTAACATTTATTAGGACATATAGGATAACTAACATCAGTCTTCTGCACAGCAAACAGAATCTCAATTTAAACATGACATTTCTAAAAGCTAGACATAGAACTGGACACTTCAAAAGGGTAATGATGAGCTATTATACTTTCAGCTTCCTTTTATTTTTATCAACTTCCACATCGAAGAGCGGTATGCTAGCAGGTTAGTATGATGGACTTGTTGATAGAAAAAAGGCTGGAATCTTTAGTTTCCAACGAGCCAAAACCAATCAGTGATGGTCGAGCATAGAAATTGTCCAATTCCAGACACCAGCCGCTTTGTCAGTGCATCTATACTGATACCTTTGCATATCCAACACTAAACAGCAAATATATACTTAGATGGTGCTATATAATGGCCTAAGAATATGTCACTATAATAAGGGAATAACAGCAACTATCAATTCTTAGTGACACAGAAATGTGTCCTCACACACGAAGTGGAGCCATTTATATGCAAAAGGAATGGAAAAGAGAGATGATTATAATGCTATTTTCCATTTTTCTCAGGGGACAGAAGACAGATGACACCACGTCGCAGGCGGTAATGCCTTGGTGCATTCCTGAGCAAGCCCTTGGGACGTATCCATTAACCCAGCTAGGAGACAAAGTAGGATAATGTCAAAGACGTCCACTTCCACTCTGGTCTTTTTCCTTTCTCTTTTACAGCAGTATCACTTCCACTTTCTCTTCAGGGTGACCTCACTATCCCCACACCACTGGAGGAAAGCCCTAGGAAGGCCCCCAGGAACAAGCTAAGCCCTAGCCCCTGCTCCAGTCAGGCTAAGTGCACTTCAACTACTCCTGTATCATCAATCACAGTGTGGTAATTCAAGCAAATGGATCCAGTTTGACATGCTTGAAATAAGCATCATACTCCCAACCAACTAAACTATAAGGCCATCTGCTCTTTTATTTTTTGAGGGCATGCTTGATTTTATTTTTCCTACTCATCTGCTTTTGCATATTGTCACTTGAAATCAAGTACAGACATACAGAATAGGACTTTACCTTTGGTGAACTTTCACTTGTCATTCTTTACAATACAACCAAAGCCAAGGGTTTATCTGTCCACAGTGAATCATTGTCAAAGACTAATGTCATCACTGATAATCCAGTTGCAAGACATTGTTCAGTAAGATGAGCATGTGTGCAACGAATTGACACAAAGCTTCCAAAAGTCTGCCAGTCACAGAAGTTCTGCATGACTGTCATTCAAGAACAGGTTTCCCACTAAAAAGGTTGGCACACCCTATTACTTCACTTGATTCATGCAGCAGCACTGTAGCAATCAAACTTGATAGTCCGCAGAGAAACAGCTGTTTAGCTCCAGAGATGTTGGCATTTCTTCAAGCTCCTCATTGAAGAGAAGATTCAAGTCCTCCCCAAGGCCAAAGGTTGCAGGAGCCAACATGGCAAGCAGTCATGTTTCACAACATACCGTTCCTAACGGTATTATTTAGGGTTTCTCTGGACCAGACAGCTCTCATTTAAGTTTGTTTTGTTTAAGCCAGGAATTCCTCATGGCAGCACTTTGCACACAAGCAATTCTTTCACGCCCGCGCAGAGATAAATTGCCACTGAGAAAAGTACCACTGCTGTCACAAAGCCTGAACTCTTGACAGTGTAAAAGTGAAGGAACATCCTGTGTACATGGTCTAATTGTATGTTAGCTATAAATCACAACTGCTAGGAGCTCTATACCATCCATCTTTTTAAAGTAATCATAGCAAGGCAGCAAATAATACAAATACAAATGTAAACTGTATCTTTGAGGTGAATCATTAAACTCTCCAGGTAGTTAGGTAGCATTTAACTTCAACCCCGGGATAACTCATCATAAGCACATTTTCTTTATTTTTTGCTGGAAGCTTTGGGCATTCGAGTGGCTCTTTTCTCAGAGAGGCAGACTAGGCCAGGTCAAAGGTCATCCAACCGCCAGCTCCCATAGTACGTCTTGTGTGTGTGTGGATGAGTGCCAGCTAAACGCTGTTATGTTTGGACAATGGTTCGGCTTTCCGCTGCCTGACTCATGACTGCTTCATCATGTTAACCGATGATGTAATATTTTCATCTCTGAGTATGAAGGGCATCAGTATTAGTCTTTGATTGACCGTGCAATGATTTCATTCAGTCTAGCAGAGATAATAAAAAGGCTGTATTAAGATTTCTGGTTTTCCCCTTTTCAATATTCCATATCGGTTTTTTAACAGGCACAAAGAGCAATTGCTCTGCCACAAAAAGGACAGCAGCTGAATTGTCTACAATGCGTTGTCGGTAGACCAGGGTTTTCTTATTTGAAATGTCCTTTAAAAAAAGAATAAAGTTACTGCAGTGTGCATCTGCCAAACCATAAGCAAGCAAAATTATCTGGTTCTGCAGCAAAAGCCAAAAGTGGGAGCTTCAGGCATGCTTGAAATCTAAAATCCTAGAGGTCCACTGAGCTTTACCTTTTTGCAAGCTAGTAAAAGCTAATTTACATTCACAGACGTGAAATAAAATAAATCTGTTGTTGTGGAAAGTGTAAAAGGAGTTAAAATCTAACAATCTTAGTATAGTTTGCCGTGTTTTCAAGCTTTCTTTTGGTAGATGGAAAGATATTTTCCTAAAATCTGATTTCATGTTTCAATTCTTATGTGGATCTAGAAAATACCTTTCCATATCCAAACTTATCCAGACTTCCCCAGACTGCATATGGAACCCTGTTAACAGACTTCATTTTTGGTTGATTTTGGTTTAATTTTGTAGCGAATCAGTGAGAGCAATTTAGCATTTTAAGAAAGTCCTTAAATGAGATAGGAGCTATAACAGGGATATTAGACACAGTACATTCAAGGCGTTAAGCAATGAGCAATAAAGTATAACAATGTGAACGTTCAAGCTTGTAAGCCATGTGCTGGAGTCTACACATGCAGTGGTGAACTTTCTATTGTAGAATGGAGCCTTTAAAATTGAATGAAGCACAGTTTCTTCATAATAGCAACACCTTTAGGATTTAGAAATATGAGATGTTAGCTACAAAGGGTCCACATGAAAACCATACCTCCTGTGCAATGACTCATATATCATAGCTCCCCTTTGGCCACTATGAACCCAGGTGTGTTCATTTTAAAGAGAAGAACACTGACTGACAAAAAAAAAGACTTCGCTCTTTTTCCAGATGCCTTCATTCAAGAGAAAGCTTTATACATTTCAGTTGCTATTAAATTGACAGCATGGGGTCTTGCATATATAGGGGAACCAAATTCAGCTGTTCAACTGACACTGTAATTTATTTATATATTTTTTAAAACCATCCAAATCCCGACTTCAGCCTGAACCCAAAACTTAAATGTTCCTCAGCCTTTCCAAGTTCAATAACGGCTCTTCTTAGATCCGATCCAAAGCTTCATAAATCAAGGCCTCTGTATCTGTCGAGGGCTGATCACAGGTTAATGTGTGGTGAAGAATGTCTGGGAAGTGCGACAAAAATGTTTTGATCTGTTTTAAACACTGGGTATGAAATGTCTTCCCCCTGCTCTGTGGGAGACCAACACACTGGGTCAAGACTGTCGCAGATTCACGATGAATCTGTGGGTCGTGCCCTGTGAACAGGTGTGTCTGCATTCATGGCCCTTCTTTCCTGGCCCCTGTGCTCTAGTTATTGGTGTGAAGCTTAAAAAGTGCAGCAACTACAATGGCGGTCTGAACAACCAAGGTCACTTTCCTCAAGATCCCAGCAACAGCAGCACAATTAGTGATTTAAAAAAAAAAGTTAGTTCGTTACTAATGGAATTTAGCTAGCAGAATCTGGGCTAACTTTTTGTAGCATTACTTAAAATGCTTGCTATTTTGTCAGATTTACAAAATACTGCAACATGTGGTTCTGCACTTAAATATTTAGTCATGTTTATGTTGCCCTTTCTTTGTGTATATACAGGTTTTCATACGGAAGGTTTCGGACTAACATCTTTAAGCTGTAAACTGTTCTTTTCATTAAGATGCTGTTTATCCATCAGCTAAACTGTGCAAGAACATGTAGGGCAGAATAGCAATCTAAACTGTCTGTAATTATATGTCTGTATTTTGTTTAGCAGCTCTGCTTTTAATAGTGACATAAATAGGAGTGAAGTTAATTAGCACTCCTAATTTTACTTCTTCATTAGTCTAATTGCATAAGCCATGATTGATAGCTTGTGCAAAAATGTGCAAAAACAAAACATGCAAAATGCACCATTTTCAAAATGTTGTTACTGCAAAAGCAACAGTTGCACAAACATTTAGACCACCATTTTAGCCTTCAAACCTTCTGGTGCTGAGTGACAAACAGGTCCAATGAAATCTTTAGAAAACTTGTGAAAATAAGCATAAAGTTCACTTTTATTATGCCTTTCTTTTTGTGTGTTGCAATGCAAGGCATGAAATATGGGTGTTGTACTTTGCTGGAGTGAATCTTATGAGCTCTCTGGGGATGTCAGAAGAATAACAAACACTTCCTGTTTATCTCTGCACTTGGTTGGAACAGTTTGTTCTGATCTACAGCTCCTTCCAACACAGATTCAGTATTTATTACTTCTGGGCGTAATAGAAAGCATGACAATTTGCAATCTTGGAAATGGTGCAAAGAGCAAAATTAAGAATTGATCATGGAACACCAAATATCTGCTGCCTAACACATTAACAGATTACCGTAGCAAATGTGACCACGTTATCAGTTGGCTTTTGACTTAACATCACTCAAACACAGTGAGCCCATCTGTCCAGCTGCATTGTATATGGAGGGAGAGGTCAGACATCATAAATGTTAAATTTACCTGAGAGGCTCCCTGAACATTATCCTCCAGCTTATTGTCACATGCATTAAGCAGTTGCCTGCTGGGTGAACACATCCTCCAGCAGTTAAGAGGAACATATAGAGACAAAGGGGTCTGTGAGATGCTTAAGTTTCAGGGCCGGGTCAGAACTAGCCCAGTGCTTTAAGCTGATAAGCAAAAGTCAACCCTGCCTGCAGGAAGCTGTCAGACCTGTATGTACACAGATGGAGCGAGGGCTGATTACACACAACTTGAACTGATAAGATTCCCAATCTTAATTAGTCACTCCATTATTTTCTACTTGTGCCACAGAATATGGATGAATATCCCCTCTGCACATCTTCCAAGCCTTCATAACTGCTACTGAGCCATACAGCCACAGCAAGTAGGCAGGTTTCAGGCAGATTGTCATGTTAGGATGATAAAATGTTGATTTTCAGCCAGTGTACAGGTAATGAAAGTAAAGAAATTGATTTTGGATTTAATACATATTCTGTCAAAGTAGGTTTCTGTTACAAAACTTGTTTTCTAGTCAGTTTTTTTCAATTTGCTTAGTCACACCCAGACCCTACCATCTAGCCTCAAACTATAGTGCTTTGAAAGCATACCCATACCTCCTGAACGTTCTCATTTCGTCAGGTTACAACCACAAACTTGAAGGTACTTTATTTTCCATAAAGGCCAGATTTGTGAAGTGCACGACTAATAGTTGTCCTGTCAACACTTGTCAACAGATTCTTCCACCTGAGCTGTGGGTCATTGCAGCTCCTCCAAAGTTACCATGTTTTTTTTATTTTATTAAAACTTGTTTTAATTTTATTTAAAATTGTATTTTTATGAAGACTTTAGATTATACCCCATTTCTCCTATCTTAGTTCTGAATCTGTTTTTGTCCACTTGACTTCTATAAAATATGACAATATGACCTCTGATCACACTAAAATAAATTATGAGCAGCCTCCTTTGATAATATTGGACTCACATAACCTCAGACTATTAATAGATTATAGAAATTTTCTTTAAATCATTGGTTGCAGAAGCAAGTAGCAAATAAAGCATGGGAGTATGAAAGGTCTGGTGGTTAGCGTCTCCTTTTGGACCCGCCATTTTTGGTAGGAAACCTAAAATATAAACTCTACAAAATGGCCAAGAGGTAACATGACTGCCACCTGAAATTACGACAAAACTCTTAAAAATAAGTCTTAATATAAATGTAAAAATCACTGTAAGCCTATAGGTATGTGTATTTATGTCTACTGGAATGACTAAATAAACAGATGTAAGTGTGGGAGCGCATATTCAGTCTACCTCTTCTTACTGTTGTGTGCTTAAGAGAGACAATGTAAATATATTCTGTATCACTCCATGCTGTGTGGAGAGTTGTTAGAGAGCAGAGGTGGAAGGGGAGGTGTAGCTCAGGGATCCATCGAGCAGCACTCACCCACCCGAGTGGTAAATGATTGCGTTGATTAAAGCCAGCTGAGCTCCAAGTGGGCTCCTTAGGCTGGAAACCAGTGGCACGTGTCCTGGAAATCCATCTGCTTTCTCAATGAAACACACAAACATGCGCATACAACATGTTGGGTCATTTTGTGCTGCTAAAAATGTATAAAAAACACCCAAACACCCACAATGCTTGTGAAATCAAGCTAACAAACAAGTCTCTCCATCTTAAGAATGAAGGCTAAATTAAGCAAAGTTGGTGCAATTGAAATCAAATCATTGTGGCACAACAAACACATCCACAAATCAAGATTTTCCTCTGACTGCCTGCAGAAGTTGATCTCAGATCCACACCGAATAATAAAAAAACAAGAAGACCAAACTCAGACAGTGATGCTGTCTAAAAATCTGCAGGCCTTTAATCATCTGAACAACAACAGATTGTTAGCACAGCAAGAGCAGCATGACAAGAGGTTAAGTGAAAAAAAAATGGAAATAATCTGACTGGTGCACGCATATTTATCTCAAAATATTTTTAAGCATGTGAGAAACTGGAAGATTTTGCCAAATGTGTGTGAAAGCTGGCAGGCCTTGTGTTTCTGTTAATTTCACACCTTAAAATGTGACCATACTTATATGCAAAATTTAGAGTGCAGAAGGGCTGTGTGGTAATGCTAGCCCTGTCATTTATAGGACAGCCAAACTATGTTGTCTACACCAATCCCATCAACAGACCATCAACAACCATTTAACAGAATTACATTTCCCTTGTCTGGATGATTTCAATGAAGTTATATCTTCCTTCAGATTGTATTAAGTCAAACAAACTAGACAAATGGGCAGATAGGCATTTGTCCAACTCCAAAAAAGTGTTGCATCCAGCCTCAATGAAGTCCAACTAAAGGATTTACTCAGTCACAGCACAGAGTATAAATGTAAAAATGTACTGCAGATGTTTCCATGTCCAGTGTCTGGGGGAGAACAGGTTACAAGTAAAGAAAGTTTCTAACAATATAAGCAGCCATCTCAATTTTTTTAAACCCCAACAGGATGACAACCTGCTCAAAAACCTTGACCCCAGTACTCCAAATCCGAGTTACTCACGTCTGCTCTGGCAGCAACCTGTCAACACACATTGTTTCGATTACATGCCGTTTAAGCTAAATGGTCAGGTTCTAAAGCTGCGTCCCAGTGGAACTCCAACAAAAATGTGGGTCAGCAGTTTTTTTCCTCCCGCTGCGCTTCCTCTCTCTGCATCTTGGTTTCCTTGCCCAAAACAATGAATCTGACTTTTCTCTTTTCCTCCCACAACAGCAGGACTGTAGTGGGAACAGAGTTTGTTAGCAACACAAAGTGACTGTGGCGCACACAATTCGCCTCCGGAATGCTTTGGAGGATGTAATATAAGACCTCAGTGACCTTCTGACACATTTCAAAGCAGCCTTTTCAAAAAGCACCAGCATCAATTTTTGACAGTTGGACAGTGGAGCAATGGGGAGCTGCTTGGTGCTCTTCACCTGTCACCTTTCACTTGGAGATGATTTGAAATGCTGTGCTCAACTCTGCACAAGTGTTCCACTTTTTAGAAATAAAGAAGGAATAACATATAGGTCAGGAAACTGGAGCTGCACATTACATAAGTGCTTACGCGCATAACCGATTCATTATAAGTGCAAATCTTTTCTTCATTTTCCGTCAAAGATAAATTAATGTAGAATTCAAACTGAGAGCTCCTCTTTTTACAGTTCTTGGGTGGAATATAATGAAAACAAAGTCAAGATGGTGAGAATGTGTTTTTCATTATAATATGTGAATTTTTGAATTAAATAAACCCAAGAATATGATGGATTATGTGAAATATTCCAGCGTTTCAACAGTATCATCACTTCTTATTTCAAGTCTGTCTCAACAAACTTCTTTTATCCTTTCCCAAACAGTATGAGCGCTTGAGACCTCAAAGACTTCATATGTTAGCCTTGTAAAAAAGGGGTAAAATCAAAGCAAATAGATGAACAAGCCTCAGATTCCTGATGTGGTTTCTGTACTATCAAATACGGAGAGAGGGATAAAGAATGCACAAAACTTCCGGCACTGCGTTCCCCAAAAGTTGGCCGATTTGTGTACTAGGGCGATCGATAAGGCCAGAAGTCGGCCGATTTGTGTACTGAGGCGATCGCTAAGGCAGCAAATCGGGGCTCTGCTAAAGAGCAGTAGTGATGCAAGGAAGGGAAGGACTAAAAGAAAGGGGTTGAGCCAGTTTTAGACATGGAATAACCACTGCCCCCAAATAGAGTGCTATCAATATTTGCATGGTATAAGTTCAAGGTGTTGAGCAGGGGTGGAAATGTTGGTGGATGGACTTAGCAGCATTTGCAAAGCGTCTGAACCTAGGGTCAGGTTTGTCTGCCTAATACCTTTAATCCATCCCCATTGCCACCATAAATCCCTGCAGATGATGTTGAGGGCAGCCAGGCAGCATCACTACGCTGACCTCCTGTCACCCCTATTTGCCCCTCCGATGATCACAATATCGGTTTGGTCTGAAATATCTGTCCGGAAGAATGGCTCGTTAGTGGGGAGAAACCAGAGATGATGGAGGGAGAGTGGACATAATAAGGTTGTTTAAAAGATGGATCATGGTCAGAAGCAACACACTGGCAAGGACACTGAACAAAATGAGCCATCAGGTTAAGTTGTTGGAAAGGATATCAACCTCCTGCACTGTTAATCCAGATCTGTTCCTGCATTTAGTGCATGCCTGATGGTTTGGCACACAGAGAGAAGGTTTACTGGTTATTTCCCAATCACTTTGTTGCTCCCAGATTTTGCCATTCACCACATAAGTGCACACAGACAACAAATAAATTGCAAAGTCTTATTTCCACTTATTTCTTTATCACTTTTTCTCTAAAAAGGCTAGACTTTCTTGTAATCATTTAAAATGAAGAAATATCACATTTCTGAAGGTCTTTCAAAGTTTTTTGGATGCATTTTCACAAATTTTCAAAAAAATCCTTTTTATTTTGTTTGTTTGAGCCACCTATCTCTGACAAATGTCAATAAAAGATACAGCAACACTCAACAGACACTATTTGCTTCCATTTTTTATTGACTTGAATTATGAGAAATAGCAACAAAGAGGTGAGCTATTAACTGAAAATCTGGCATACAGCAGATAGGGGAGGATGGAAGTAAAGGATGACATATCTCAGAAACTTTTATATTTTGCTGGATTTTTCCTGCTTCCAGGAAAACTTTACATTCAGATAATGAGTCCTTTTTGTCTTTTTTTTTTACTTTATTTCACTCATAGTAAAAGTTGCCAACAGTCTTTTTCCTCTATAACAACCACTTTAGCAACAATGTTAGCGTGACCTTGTAGGCTTCTGGTGTGGTGTGCTCACTGATGGCAAAAAGACTGGATTTTGGACCGTCTGAACAGCTGATCACCAGTCAGAGATGGTAATACTGAACATCTGATATTTTCTCTGTGCATTTATCCGACAAGCTGTATCACATACGGCTATGGTCACACGTCAGAACTGGACAGAAAGAGTAAAAAAGCTGTGAAAGTCTGATAATAACATTATAAAAATGTCAAAGGTCTCGTTTGTTATACAAACCCTAAGGAAAATAATATAGAGACTTGAATCTAAAAATATCCTCATCTCCACGGTTACTAGGACATGATCGGGTCATATGAGTTTATCCAACAGGCCCCTGTCGTTTGTTTACCCCGAGGACTTCCTAAACGCTGATGGCTGATAGTTTAAACAAGGAGACAGAGAGGAGGTTGATTGGGGTGTGTGTGTGCGTGTGTGTGTGTGTGTGTGTATCTTAGCAACCAAAAGAAGAACAGCAGGGTTGGTGGAGGAAGGGGCATCAGCGGGGGATATTTACCACAAGGGAGTGGTAGAGTGTATATCAGAGGGCGATGACATCTGTTTTATAAGGCTTCCTCTTCCATCTGCAGAACAGGAATTTAGAAATTGGAACCAGAATCGACATAAGCACCTGTGTTTTTCATCAGCAATAATCAGTTATGGCACACAAAGTTACAGAAAACACCAACGTGCAAGGAGAAAAGGAGAACTGAGGTCAAAGTTGCAGGTGAATGTCAGAATTACTGAAGCAAGGGGAAATGGGAGGGTCCGTTAATGTTTCCAGATGATGGTGAACACTCCAATGAAGTTAAATCTAGAGAAATGGTGCAGTTTATAAAAACGGCACAAATAAACACCTCACCTTTCAACAGTCCATTTAAACCTGCCGGAGATCAATCTGCTCTCCCGAAGGATGGAAGCAGAAGGCCCCTTTTTTATAGCAAGCCTCTCCAGAGACAGAACCGTATTCATTCCTCTCCTGAATGCTGTATTCGCTGCCAAGCAAGCAGTTTGTCATTCGCAATGAAGAAGTTTCTGGCATGGAGGACATGGCTCAGGTCCATTGTGCGTTTTTTTTTTTTAGTTACATGAAGAAAAAAAAAAAGACAGAACCATTTCTGGATCTATAACTGCTAAATCCATCTGAAAGCTCAGACTGAGAGCAATGGCAGTGAGCTCAGAAGATGCATTAGGGTCTGGGAGAAGCCTGAACTCTGCAGTAAAAATGCCAGTCAATGCTTTCTATTCTACTTAAGAGGCTTTGAAGTGTAACACAAAGTCATTACATGATTAGAAAGAAATGCATGGGAAGATGGTAGAAGCCAAATTTAGTTCTCTAAAACTTGGTAGAAGAGTTATTCAAATTTTACTCCTAGGAGTTTGAGATTTCAGCCCGATAATGTGTACATTTTCCTCCAATCTTCACGTTTGTGTTCGTTTGAGTTCCAGCCCCTGAAGATAGCTTCAGGATAAGAATATGATGGATTAGTGAAAATACAATAAGTGAATAGGATCCATCTGCTTCCTAAATCTTGTTAAATTGAGGCGCTCCTGCGTTAGACAACTTCAGTAAAACAGATTAGTCAGACCAATAAAGTGAATTACTGAAATTGAATTGAGTATTGAGAAGGAAGGTTTTGCCATTTGGAGGGCTGATGTACCTTTGGTTAAATTTACAGATAAATAAGATTTTCTTAGAAAAGTCAAACTCCTGTGTTCCAGCCCATTCTTCGTGGAAAAATGTCAGACTTTTCCAAACTCACAATTACTGAGTTCTCAATCATTTTCAACCTTTTCAGAATATGAATACAAAAGCTCCTAAGCATCTATGGCAGATATTTCTATAGTAAAGGAATGAGGACCTCATCCAGTGAATGCTAGGGATGGGAGGAAGGATGAAAGGACATAAGGAATGAAGGAAGGATGCAAAGAAAGAAAGAAAGAAAATACGGAAGAAAGGAAGGACACAAGTTAGGAAGGAAGGATACAAGGAAGGAAGGAAGGAAAGACCTGGGAGTAAGGGAGGAACATTAGACAAGGTAGAGAAAGAAAGAAGGATGGCACAACTACGCAGCCAAGCAGGAAGGAAGGAATGACGATCTAGACAATGAGATTTGAAAAAATTGTGAAAACCATATCCTGACCTGTAAAACAGTTAAATCAAATTCCAGATTTTTATATATTTTTCCAGACTGCTGAGGAACCCTGGCAGACACAACAGACAGGAATTCAATATGCAATTTTTAACCCCTGAGCTGTTGCAAAACAACCTGTATTTCAGGGCAATCCCACAAAAATCTTAAAATAAAACCAATTCAAGGATCCAAAAGAAAAATGAAAAACTCTCCCTGCCAAAAGCGACAAACAGGTTTCATGAATAACAGAAATTTTCAAACTGAAAGTGGAAGAGCTTCAAAAAAGGCATCCTCATGAGGCTAGAGTCAAATGGCAAGACTGATTAACAAAACTGCTTTTCTTACGATAAAAACTTCACATATGAAGGTCAATAACAAGAAGATATTCTGCATACAGGGCCAAAGTAAACCCTCAACAGGCTGGGCCTTTCTCAAGTCTGTGACACACCAAGAGTTGACCTAATCTCGGCCAAGCATCTGAAGTGATTTATTAGTAAGGAGTTCTTTATGCCAGTCTTCCTTATGACCGTGCTGAAAGCCTTAAACCTCCCTACCAAAACCTGAAAAGAAAAATTGTGCTGTCGAGCCAGACAATAAAAATGGGGGTCTAGGTCAAACAAATACCTTAGCAATGCTGTTTGAGAGTCTAAAGACACGGCAAATGAATTCTGCTCCTTACCACGAGTGGTTGCTGAGACAACAAGGGCCCCAAAGCCCATCAGTGGTGGGGCCCAGCGTATCAGAGTATGGAGGACGCCCAAGGGAAAAGCCAGTCCAGGGAGCAGGGGACTCTCACGGACAGTGGAGACATTTTCCCACAATCAAACACAAACAGAGCCGCAGAGAGCAGCGAAAAAGAAAAAAGGAGAAGGAGGGAGGGAGGTTGGGAGTTAACATCTGATAGTTAGAAAAATACATCCGAAAGAATGCAAAACTATAATACTTTTTGAAAGACCAGATTCTACTAAAAGGATGTTTAGTAATCCAAGGATGGACACAATATTCTTAACAACATGTTTAACCTGTAAGTCACCTTAAGTTTCAGAGGCCTAGAGGGCCTCCACTAGATAATTTGGCCAAATCCGCACAGTTCACTGGTAAATGACCTCATTAAGGTAATCTGTTTTGTGGAAAATCCACTGCTACAAATACCATCTGTTGCAAATTAAATAGGGTGTCAGGACACAGAGGACATCTGGACCATTAATGTAGAAGAGTTAGAGCCAATTGAGGGAGCACTTGATCCCAAGAATCAACAACATGGAAAAAAAAAAAACTCAGTAGCAATTCATCCCCTCAGGAGAAGGTGGATGAAACAAAGAAGAATTAAGCATGCTCTGCCACATGGACAACAGGTTGAAAGGCTCATGTTCGACATCTTAGTAACTGTCTTATTGGTTTTGAGAGCAGACATGATTATTAAGACATGGATTTGACCAAAGAACGATAATCTGTCAAAGACTTCTGAAACACAAAGTTTTAATTCCAGGGGTGGCTGGTCATTTCCCTCCTTCTCAATTATGTATCATTTGAGTCATTTCATACCTGACATCTTCTACTATGAAAAGAAACTATGCATTAGTGTGTACAATTCATACTCCATTTAACAACCAATGAGTAGGGTCGAATTGAGTTGGAGGCTTCTTCCAAGACACTTGAGGAAACAAAAATGATTTGCTGATGATTTGCATATGATGACCAATGACTTCCAACTTGAAATCTAAAGATTGCATCTTCAAAAAAATGCAGCAGACGTGCCTCCGTTTTTTTGAAGGTCTGCAAAAGTTTTCAAACTTCCTTTTATAGAAGTAGCCCCCGGTGCCAGAGATCATGGCCATTATAAATAAGAAGCTGGAATCCACGGGGGGGGGGGTGGTGGAAAATAAACATGCTGCTCAGTTATCTGCTCCCCGCTGAGAAGTTTAGAGGCCAGTCCATGTAGATGATGTCACACTGGCACGGTGTTACTGTTCAAGCAGTGGATCTAAAAGGATTTAATTTCACCATTTATGAACGGATTGATTTATTAAACAGCAAACAGGACCTTGAATAAATACAACTTTTAAAGAAATACCTTCACAAAGACAGTGATTTCCAAATAAACCATACCAGCTAGAAATATATCTAAATGCACTTCAATGGGTTTGCATCAAGCTGGATCAAGAGAAGCAGTGGTGCAACACATCCAGGCGCCACTTTTTACCATAAATTTAGCAACAAAGTGAATATAAAAAGTAAAGGTGAATGGAAACCTGCAGCCATGAGAGTAAGGTCGGAGGAGTTGGCGCATTGGAGGTTTGTAAATGATCCCATATGTGCTCCAGATCCCAAGTGAAAGAGGTGCTTTGTGTTCGGTGACGTAGCATGCGACCGGGTACTAAGTGGACTCCCCTTCCACTTCCCTTCACTGACAAAACCCTTTCTAGGTAGCTCAGGGTTACGCCAGTCATGGCACAGAAACATGGCGTTTGGATGCCCGAGTCTCAACCCGCCTTCCTGCTGCCTATTTTGACAGGAGCTAATTACCTGTGACTACTTGGAGACCGAAACAACCAGCACATTGATGTTTGATGGGCAAAAAAAAAACCGGTGGGTAGAGACGACTGACCAAAGAGGGGGAGATGGCTGTCACAGAGCAAAGAAATATTAGGACATTCTCAACCTCAATTACCCCCTGAGCTAAATGGCTCCTATTCATGGAGAAATAATTGTCAGAGGCAATCTTACTTGCCCACCTGCTCCCTGGACTCTGCTGTGATACCCAAACTAATCATCCAACAATCATGTAGTTTTACGGAGGGTTTAGAAAAGAACAATGCACAGTAAACCCAAGCCTCAAAGTACCTTCTTTATATGCGAGGTATTAATAGCAGCGGTGGAAACATGCACATTTAATCAGGTAGTCAAAGCAGCAAACTACTGTTTCCAAAAACACCACCGCAACTCAGAAAAGCTTTGCAACCTCTGCAATGACAGGGATTTGAGGTATTTTTTTTTCATATTTCAGGGGAAAGCTTTTAATTAATGGCAACTGTGTTGTGCTACTTCTCTTTTTTTTTAATCTGATGCTTGTGGTAGAAAATAAAATGAAATTAGATGATATAAAGAAAGAGGCGAGAGGGCAGAAGACTGTGTCCTGCACTGTTTTCCTTTAGCATCCCATGAGACAGAATCAAAGTGTTATATAGAAGAAAAAACACCTTGATCCAAGTGGCTTTTCTCAATAAAATTGAATTCAAACTATACTTTTTAACTTGAAATAGTTAGTAGTTTTGGTGTCTTAAGTTCCAGAGATTGTCAAAGAACCAAGGCATTCTTGCAGTGATTTAGAGCACTAGCAATCACTGGTTCTTCATTCCTAAATATCTTTCCTTTAGCAATTTTACTGCTTTTTCACTCATCTGTCCATTTTTTGTACCAGACCATGACAGCATAGATATTGTGCAACTTGTGCATTAAAAAAGGACAGGATTTTAGTGAGCCAAAGCCACCAAGACCTTTGGATAGCCTGTAGAGGTACTGATCGAGATCACCTTAAAAGCTCGCAAGAACATCTGGCTGCTTAGAGACCGTATTTTAATAAGATTTAGGATGGCTCAAAAATTAAGTTCAGTATTTTACATTATTTAGCCTTTTTCTGGGACTGTATAGGCTGCTTTTTATTGTAAAAATGTGTTCAACTGAATGAGAGAATCAGCTGTAAATGGTCAGCCCGAGCTCCTCCCTTACCTGTAGTAGACACATGTGATATCACCATAAGACTAAAGAAAATGAATAAAACTACAGTAGACGAATGGTGGAATGCCAACAGCTTAGCCCCCAAAAACATAAAATAGAGTGAAAAAGAGTGACTCAACAAATGTAACAAATTGTTAATTACCACTAATACAACGTTGTATTCCATGGTTACAAATGGTTTTAGTTGGCTTGTTTTAAATTGATTAAGTGAACTAAAACTGAAGCCATTGTCTTAGGATGTCTTAACTTTATAAAACTCAATTTGGTAGGACAACTTTTTACAACAAATAAGGGAACCATGGCCAATATCTTCACAGAACCTCAATTGATTTAAATTTGATTCAAATAAAGTATTCGCTAAGTATCACAAGACTGTCCACTTAGTGCTTCATGATGCAAAATAGGGTCCTGATCCCAATTTCGGATCTAAAGAACAGAACAGTTGACAGACCCTGGTAAATGTACATTAAGATTGTATCACAGCACTTTACACTTAAGTAAACTCTAGGTTGTTCCGATGCCAAGGGTCCCTGGCACACCAGAAGCATTCCTGTTATGCTTAATCGGATGTTCTGAAAAGAGAACAGCCGAACTACTGTATGGAAGAAACAGACCAGATCCTGCTGCAGCCACCCACCATTACACTGCTGATTGTCCCATTATACTCTGAATTATTCTGAAATTTTAGTCCACCAAAAGAAAACAGGTGTAGTATAGTAAAAGTAAACCTCCGGAAAGGTTTGTAGGACAACTTTTGCATATTTATTCTCCTTTTAGATTTCAAGTATACAATTGTACCATCCAAAAACAGCCAATTAAAAAAAAAACATTCTACATTTTGACAGCTTTGACCTTTGACAGCACCTGCATACTAGGTAAGAAGGTTTGCATTAAACCACATTTAGACACTGGCCAATTTATTAGTATTTTCAATGCTTATTAAACAACTTGATGTGCAGTAGGTGCAATGTTAAAAGAACACTTCAGCAAAGACAAAAAACCTAAAACATACTGATGTTCCTAATTTAGCAAACACATCAGCTCACACAAGAACTGATTAAAAAAGAGAGATGCACCGATCTGAATTTTGTAGCAGATTACCAATCTCTGTTAAAATCAGTTTTAGTGGATTCCAATTTCTCTTTTAATTTCTCTTCAAGAGCCACAAAAAATATAACACTGGGCTTCCTCTGACCAAATTTTTAAGCATTTCACTCATTCTGACAAATGCTATCTTTGAATCCTTTTTACTCAATAACTGCATCCGCAACAAAGAGTGTTTTGTCACCTCAACCTGATAGTGATTGTGTATACTGACTTCAGTAATCTAAAAAAAAATAAAAATAAAAGATCTTTTAGTTTCTGACCAGCCCGTCACCAGTCAGGGTCAACCGAGCTGAAAATCCGCCAGTTATGATCCCCAGCCAATCCGCGGGTGCCTCTCTAATCATAAAACTGACTAAAAAGGAATAAGTACTAATATGACACAGAGTAAATAATTCAAAGCTGACCCTTTACTTCAATAAAGTTTCTTAAAAAAGAAAATCACATAGTTTTCACTTTTTTAACATGCAAGTCCAACCACAAGGAAAGGTGGTGGGATGTGGCCAACATTTTGTCTGGTTTTGCCTTAAACCATCACAGCTAATTAGTCCCAGACGTCTTTTTGTACTGAGAAACTCTGCAGAGATACATTGAACCAGTGAGTCGCCACACAAAGAGAAGCAGAGACTGGCTCAGAGCCTGACATAACTACGCTGTGATCACTCAGTGTGAATATGATGATGTGTTGAGTACAAACAAGAATATGTTCATTTTAGGCATAGAATCAGTAGATCTTCTGAACATGAAACATTCAAGCTTATGCATTAACCAGCATAATTTTTATTTGAATTATTTATTTTGATGAAATGGTAATCGGACCACTGAGTACCATGGTTTACTGTCACCGACTTCTTGAGACCCAGATCCTACACACGATTATTGATACTGTGCAGTAAACTCTAGTTGCACTTCTTGATTGACTATGCTTTTAAGTGACTCATCTGGCTATAATCAACTGTTTATTCCTTTTATTTAAAGGGAAAAAATACATTTGATGAATCTCATCATTTATAGACAATATCTGCATCGACTACAGTGAAACAAGTCAACCTTTTTGGTTTAAATGCAGCTACACCCAAGTAACACCTAGGTAATATATCTAGGCATCTGAATTTGTAGTGCACCTGATAAAACTGACACTAAATTATATTTTAAGCTGCAGATGTGCATTGAGAAGAAGAAAAGTTGATTAACATGGCCCACCTTTGCTCTGGCAAAACAGAAGGACCTGCCAATCTAAATCTCAGGCACTGTAAGACCTGACTGAACCTCCTCCTCAGGTGCTGGCCAACAAACAGCGGTCCTGTCTTTTCACTCCTCTGTGTGGCATGGTGGTTTAGACTCTGTTAAAATCAGAACTTCTGTGTGGCAGCTCCCAGCCACGCCGTGCTGATCACTCATCCTTCCTACCTCAAAAACATACTTACACACACAAGCAGAAGTGTTTTACCCTCTGCTCAGTCAGCAGGGCTGCAGCCAAAAAGCAGAACACCTCAGCCCAGTGGCTCTGTTACTCTTGGATGTCAGACATATTTTCTTTCCCCCCCGCCCCCAATAACACAGGTACCTGCATTAGGATTTTGCTCTTTGGTCAAAACACTGGACCTAAAAATACTGAGCAGGATCACACTTTTCCAGACTGACTGAGGAACAATGAGACAGATATTCCTGTTTTGCATGTGAAATCTAACAGGTAGGTGAACCTGTAGAAAAGCCTGTGGCCTGCAAGAGAGCGGGGCTTCTCAATTAATCCATCCATTGCCGATAGCCATTAACACAGCCCAGTGGGGTTGAAGTGAGCAGCCTGTTGATGCCTGTGCTGTGTGTATCAGAAATTGTGAAAAAGAACTTGAGCAGCCTTGTATGGACAAATCCAGCACTTAAGCGTTCGGCCAGCATTATTAAAATGTCATTTCTATGTCATAATCCATTCCAATCCTCAAACCCATAATGCTCTTTTTTAAAAATGTTTTAGTCTTTGCTGGGAGCCATTCCAAATCAGTTAAGGCTTTACAAGATTCCCTTAAAGCAGCCAAAGTGTTAACATCAAAATACATTTCTCCCCAATTTGTTATATCACAAACACAAAATTTAGTGTACGTTTGGGAATTTATGAGACAGACCAACACATAGTATTTCAGAACTGTGAAGTGAAAAGTACTAAATGTAGTTTGCACATCTGGACACTGACATATTTGCCCATTTTTCTTTGCAAAATACCTCAAGCTCAGTCAGTTGAGCGGGAGGGTTCAACCTCTGCCCCAGTCTCAAATCTTTTGCAGCAACTAGAGGTTTTCTTTCAGGATCACTCTGTATTTAGCTCCATCCATCATGCCACTAATTCTGATCAGTTTCCCGGTCCCTGCTGAAGAACACGGTCTCTACAACATGACATTGCCACTGTTGTGTGTCAACATAGAGATGGTGGTGTACAGTATTAGTTTCGTTCATGCTGTGAAGGTTGAAAGGTTTTATTTAAGTTTTATCTGACCAGAGCACTTTCTTCCTGGCTTGTAGGAAACTTTAAAAAACCTTATTGTGCCTTTTTTTTTTTTAAACAACAGCTTTTATCTTGTCACTCTACCATAAACACAGAGTTACTGTGGGAAAACAATGTATTTTTTTATTCCACCTTACAATTATACGCTACTTTGTGTTGGTCTATTCCATAAAATCACAAATAAAACACATGGAAGTTTGTGGATACAACCCAAAAAACAAAACGTGGAAAATTGAGTGTAAACTTGTGCAAGGCACTGCAGTCCAAATCCAGTGACGAGGAATGTTGCATGTGCTAATAACCCCTCAGTGAAAGCTGTGTGGGTGATCATTTTGTGCTTAGCATGGTGCTATGCTTGTTAAGTATCAGCAACCGGCCAAGAAGACCCATCGCTGCATTACTACCAGATGTTAAGTCAGATTAAACAGCTCTCAGTGCCTCCTCAATCCCATAAACCAACAAGCTGCATGGGCCATACGAGTGGAAGATGCCCTCGAGGCTCAAAACTTTGGCTCAACTCTCCTTGTCTTCTTCTTTATTATATTTATATGACTTTTTTCACAACACACCTATCCACCTTGATTAATAGGTGTCAGTTCCTTTATTTCTGATATTTAGACTGCTAAACTCCTGGTTTATGTTAGAGAAAGAAATATTTTGACGTGCCGGTGTTTGGATGGGAAACAGAACCGGTAGAGCTTCTGCAGCCAACTTTTATTCAGGGGAAAGGCAAACTGCAGCTTACCACAAGCAGGAGAATTTGTCACATCTAGTATATTTCTGGCATTCTCATACAAACAAATCTAATATGCAAACAGGACAATTACATTTAATTAATTCTAATTAACTTTCCCTTAGAGTAAGTAATATGTCAATCTTTATATAAAAAACAACTTTCTCGGGTATAAGAAATGAATACCAGCAAAATAAAGGTAATTAAAGAATGAGATAGCTCTTCTAATTCATTTGAAACGTGCTCAGAAATCAGAACCATCACTGCACGTCATTAAAAAACCAACAAAAAAAAACGTCTAGGTGAAGCAGAACTAGGATGACACAGCAGCTGAGGTGGCACAGCGCCCTCTATGGAGGCTCGGTGGGATTAACGTGTGCCCGATTAGCCCAGTGAACGCACGACTCCGGGATAAAATCGAGGTCAGATGTGCGTGAATACACGCTGCAGCCCGTCTTTATACCATATCCGCTCACTAGTTGCTAAAATAAAAAGGTAGTGTGAGAAAATATAGAGCACAAAAAACTGTCATGCGCAGAAGTGCTTATAAATTAACCAATAAGCCTCTAATGGCGGCCTATAAGGTGTTATTTCATGGGATAGGGTGGATTTTGACAATATTTCATCTGCAGTCTCTAAGAATATGTCAAAAAGCACTCTAGAAAGCTTAAAATCCAGTGCTAGATCCTAATAGGCACCTCCAGCTGGAAAACAAATATTCATTTCCCATTTAATGCTGTGAGACACGTTTAAATTTTATCAAATAAAAACAGGAGAATTGTCCAAATGAGCAATACTGCACCGGTTTCCCACCAAAACCCTAGTCTAAAGATTATCCAGCCTATGGCAGTCAGCGCCGCTACTGATCCGAGCTGCGGGGTAGAGCCAGCACGGCACGCCGCTGCCTTCACCATCCATACCCGGAGAGATCAGAAACTCACCTCAGATTATGTACGAGGAAATTGTCACCACTCGGTAATAATAATCCTGGGAGGCTGTCAGAGGGCAGACAGGGGCAGAAGATGCGGGTTCGGAGCGGAGAGCAGATCCCCCTGTTCTGACTGTAGGAGGCTGTGTAGTGAGGAGAGACGGCTCTGACAAGTCGGTCAAAACAGCAGCACCACGCCTCCCTCCTTAAAGTCGCCGCGCTCCGGATGGCTGTCAACATGTCAGATTCCCAAATCACAGGACAGGTTTTCATACCATTAAACGTCGCCAAAACAAAGATAAATCACTGACATTATTATTATTATTGTTACTTAGAGGATTTGTTTTTTACTATTTGCAAGGTAAAAACAAATGCTTACAGTTACGAGTCAAACTCACATCCCTGCCAGAATTATATTTAAAATATTACCCAGGAAGTTACTGATAGGAAACGAAACGAGACAGACATCTCTCCAGAGATAATAGAAAAATGTAAAAGGATTATCAATTTTAAGGAAGGACACCAGTTTTTAATTTACATTTCAATAAAAATTGTAGGCTGAAAATTATTTATACCCTTTTCAATGACAATCTTTTTGTTATTACAGCAATCAGGCCCTCTTTCCACTGGAGTTTTAACTCTTTCATCTTTGATGATGGGATTTTAATTCTTTGAGGCAGGAAGGCCTCCTTGCCATCACCCTAATTTTTGCCTGACTTCACAGATTGTTTATATCAGATTCAATTCGGGTCACTCCAAATCAGTAATATTACTTCCAGTCAGAAGAAACATGGATTAAATCAACAATCAAAAGATTATTTTAAACCTTAATCTGACAGGATTGTGAATAATCTTTAAAGCAACACTTGTTTTGATTTGAAAATCATTGTTGTCTGTGATCACTTCATGAAACTTGATATCAAAAACATATCAAGTGTGCAAACAGAAACTAGTTCCAGTGAAAAACGTTTGTGTTTCATGCTTGTAATTCAAATAAAGGCCAGAGTTTCCGCTATGCAGGATGAAGGTTCTGCTGTCCCAGCTGCCAAGCATCTAATCCTTTAAAATATGAAGAAAACTGCGTGACTGGCTGTGTTTTGATCTCCTCACAGCTTGTAATCCTTCATTAATTACTAAATTCTGGGCACAACTGCTGACGTGGGCTCAAACTCGGACTTCAGCTGTAAAATTCACGTGAGATTTAAAACGAAAGTAAGCCCTGCTGTAATATTTGTGCAGATTGAGTGAGATAATTCCTCCTGAAGGTCAGTAAACAGGCCTGAATGTGAATTAGTTGGCCTAAACTGAACTCAAGGTTATCCATAACTTTTGTCCCTGTGACATTTTAGATCATTCAGACTGTGGAGACTGTCTGGATGAATGAATTGGAGGCTGAGACCTGACTTATATCTGTCAGAGGAAACTTGTTAAGGTCACGTTTAGGGTCTGCCAGTTCAGCAAGGTCTGTTTCCTGTCAACACACAAGACTATCATTCAACAACAGCCTTACTGTGAACAACACTAGATGAGCAGGACAGCTTAAGCACCATTGAGAAACATCTTCTCTGGGGCTGGAATATAATATTTCCATCTCCAGGTCAGTATTTTACCAAAAAAAAAAACATGTATAAACATGTTTTTAATTTATTTTAATAAACTCTGTTGATTGATTTCCATCCACATTGACTGGGGGCTAAGGTGAAATCTAAACAGGAAATCTAAAGGACTTGGAAGCAGACGGCAGACTGGAAAAAATAACCTGATTTAATAAGGTTGCAACATACAGTAGGTGCACAGCGGGAAAACAATAACTGTTCCAAAGATGCACTTCAGTAATATTTTATAAAAAACCCATGAGGCCTTTATGGAACAGCTGGATTTGTTCTGAGATTAACTTGCACACAGGAAGACTCTGGGACTTTTGAAAGTAACTGGTTCGACTAGATTTTATAAAAGTAAAGGAGGAACGCACACATGCTTACTCTATCCATACATATCTGCACTTCTCACTCTTGTCATACAATTTAAGTAAAATGAAAAGAAGTAACTCAGTTTTGCAAACAACAACCTGTATCAAGTGTCAAAATGAAACAAGACACCCAGCAGCAACTGTACCTTCATTGTCTGGCATTTTAAAAATGCCTTTATGCTATTAGACAACAGCAAAACACACAGCTCTTTGTTTGATTTAGTGGTGTGCAGTGTTGCTGAGGTCATTGCGTTCCCTCTTCACAAAAAAAAAACAAGAACGAGGCTGTTCCCATTTAATGTATTCCTAATGAGTATGCGGCTTGATTTCCAGAATGAATGAAATGCATGAGCTTCAGTAACAAGTCCAGATTTTAAGGTGGTGGGTATCCGTCTCTCAGGGGCAGAAAGACACAGTGGAGCTGTCCAGCAGCTCAGCGGTTTGGCCTGTCAAAGCTGTGATGACATTATCCAGTGGAAGCAAATGATTCAACTCCGGAGGGAAAAAAGCAAGCAAGAGGCCTCAATTAATCTCCTCATCTTGGCAAAACTGGAGGAGGGGGAGTCAAATCTATAATCCAGATTGGATTGTATATCATGGAGGAGGTAAGATTCATGTCAGATAATAGCAGTAACCTGAGGCTTTTAGTAAGACCCCCAAAGTTAGGGAATTCATGCACACATGATTTACTTCATATGATACCAGAAGTCAGATCAGTCCTAAGTATTGTTTGGACATCCATAAATGACATGAAATATTGGACAATTAACCAACCATGTCATAGAAATTCTTTAGTGACGCCACCATATGTTAAGTAGTTTTCCAGTAAAACCCTGTGTGTAAGGATCCAAGGTTTAGAGGTACTTGTTCCAGGTTTTACACTGACCTCAGAAAGAACAGTGGAGAACAGGATCCAGACGCTGTCTTTGTTAATGCATGCTCCACATACTTTTAAGTATACGTTTAGAAGGCCTGAAAACCGCCACGTCTCGGTTCTGGAGGTAAAAGAGCCCGGCAGGCGAATCAAGCTCAACCCAAATCATTGTAATAAGGTGAAACTGCCGCGTGTGACGCAGAAGGCCAAAGCTAACAGATTTAGTTACAGGAGGACCCTCTGAGCGCCTGTCAGACGGGAGCCAGGCTGTTTGGAGACGCCTTTGATTTGACAGAGCGGCAGCCATCAGAAAAAAAAGGTCCAGTCGACACCTCCAGATCTCAGGGGTGTCTGGAAGAGCAGCACGGTGTAAAGTGAATTCACATATGGCCATTTAGCATATTCATATAATTTAAGTCTATCTGACTGAAGTCACTCCCTTGTACCTAAATTATAAAAAAATGTTTGAAACACTTTTGCTACATGCTGCTGTGCAAAACTGTATGTTTGCGCCACTATTTTAAAGTATAAAAATAACGAGTTCCAACAAAACTGGTGTCAGTTTTGCTCTGTTTGTGTTTGCTGAGGTTTCCATTTTTAACACTATTTTTCACCTGACCTTATCTGTTTGCTTACAGCTCAAACACATACCATTGGATCACCTTTAAACTTCAATATCTTTAAAACTATGGAGCACACAATCAGCATAATTTTTACTCACTAAGATCAGTGAATTTTACATTTTCTTTAAATCATAATGTTTTTTTAGGCCTGGACTATTGGCAGGGTCTCAAAATGTTTTTATTTAGTAGTATTAGTAAAGGAGTATAAACATGTGTTTAGGGGCTTCATTCATATGGTTAACAAAAATCAAAAGTATCTGTGTCTGCTACTTTTATGGCATTATTTTCTCCCTTTTTTGGTTTTAAATGTTCAGGACAGAATTTGTTTTCCATACATCCCACATAATAGCGTGGAGAAGCTATGACAATGTATTAAAAATTCTGATTCTAAAAACTAGAAACTCTCAAGGGAGTTGGATTTACTTTTTCAAAAGATGTGGAGACGTGATGTGCAGTCAGTAGCTTATCTGCAGTGAGAAAAGTCTCTAGGTTTTATGTGAGTGATTATGGACTACATTACCATAACTCTCGGTCTCCATGTAGATCTAATCTCTTTTAATTTACCTATTTGCAGGAAGTTGTCTACTTCAGGAAAGATCATGATTGCTCATATGCTCTCCACAGAACTAACATTGCCTTGTTTCTGAAATCCACAGCTTATGAGGCGAACTATTAATCTCCCACTCACCAAATCTGGCTTTTATTGAAGTGTCAAAAAGACACTGTTAAAGAAAGCTAAGTAGTTGATCTAGCAAACACGTGGAAGAAAATTGTTATGGTCAGATGAGACCAAAGTTGATTTTTTGGAGTACAAGATAAGCACTAAACTATCAATGCACATCACCCTGAACATACAAAAACTATGGTATAACATGGTGGTGGCAGCATCATGCTGTTTTCTTCAACAGGGATAGGCAAGCTGGGCAGACTTGATGTGAAGATGGATGGAGCTAAATACACAACATTCCTGGGAGATATTATAGCTGTTACCTCTAACCCTAACTCTGTGTTAGCCAGACCACTTTCACAGGAGAGTGAGATTTGTTTTAAATTAAATTCATTCAAAATAGGGTCCCAGAATACAAAAAAACAAAAACAAAAAAACAAAAAACAGACGACTTTTTAATAAACATCAAATCAGAGGAAATTATCACTTTTTTACTTTTTTCATTATTACTTCAAGATGATTATTTACATGTAATCACAAATGATGCTCCAGTGTGAAGTAAGCCACATAACACCATACCAGAGATGGCGGTACATACAAGTTAGTGTTTTTTGAAGGTGAAACGCTTCCTTGCCCTTAATAAATTAAGAGATTTACTACAAGTAGAGTGACTTTATGACTTCTGGATGACAAGCACATTTTATTATTGTTATTATTTTTTTTTTTGCAGCACTAGTGGCCCTTATTTTTTTATTTTTCTAAAGTAGGCAAACAGGAAGTAGGGTGGAGAGAGAGGGGGAAGATATGCTGCATTGGACTTTGGGGTTGAGCCTTGAACCTGGGATGGCTGCTTCGAGGACTGAGGCCTCCATATATGGGTCCCACATTCTACCGCTACCAACGCATAGTGTCCCCATTTTTAAACCTACCATATCTGTCCACACATTAGTATTTATGTCAGTTTTCTCCAGAATGATACAGTGAAGATAAACATGTGGGGCAGATCTCTGGAGTAATGGATGAGGTGTATTTAAAGGCCACATGTTGCGCTGCCGTGCCAAGTAACAAACAAGCCAGTCACAACCTTATTTTGTCTGAATTTTCTATCTGGAATGAGTCATTTTGGAATTCTCATCAGATGGTGCTGCGATTGAAACCAGAGGCTGCTTGCTTTGTTTTCAAAAACAAAAGGCAGAATTTCAGTAACTCAAGACAAGACTATTTCAGGTCACACTGAGACATCTTAGACTAAAACAAAAACTAGGTTTTCGCTAAACCAGCAGTGTAGATTTGGGAAATCTCAATGTGACTCAAGAAACATTCTTCTGTTCAACCATTGTTCCATTAAAACTGGACTGAAAGTGTAAATTGGAACCTAAACCAAACATATAAAACAGGTTTGTGTTTTGTTTGAAGCCATAAGTTTATTTAGTCTTTATGCAGTTGATCTAAAAAATTCAAAAGTATTCTTTTCTATTTTGAGAATAAAAAACTAAGCTTGTCCTGATCCATAGATGATTTGCTTGTCCATGTTCTCCTCAAGCAGCGGGCCTTACCTTCCTCACCAAATTATCCTTCAATGACTGTAGTAATCAGCCTAGATTTTTGTTGCTTTTTTAAAATCAAAAATAGTAATGATGGTTAGGTTTCTCCTTTACAGGTGAGCAAAATTTATTTGTGGTATAATTTTACATTTTAGCATATTTATCATGATCCACAAGAATGTATCTTCCTAATATTTCTTCTTCTACTTGGGTTACTCTGTGATTCTCCCCCAGAAGGAACAGGAAAGTGTCACTGGGAAGAGGGATGTCTGGGTATACCTCCTACACCTGGTTCCCTGTGACCTGACCTGGTTTCACAGACAGCTAAATGGGTATGTTAGATTTCTAAACAAAAAATAAACTGTTAATTCTTAATGACTCAAACTCTCTGATAAAACTGAGCTGCTGAAGAGGAAAACCACATATCAGATCTAAACAAGCAGACAAACTCATGTATGACATAGATTTCATATATTGAACATAAAGTTCCCAAGAAATGACAAGAGGCAGTAGTAAAGACAAATGTCTAAGTTTTATGGAAACACGAAACATGTGCAAGAAATTCATGTATACTCACTGCGTTCCTTTTATTCAGTCTTCTCATGCGCTTGGTTTGTTGTTAGCTGCTTCACATGCCTCTTAGGTTTACTTCATCTAAGAGTTGGGATTCTAATCAATCTTGTTTAAGTAAATAAAAGTTCATGGATTTAAAAAAAATGCTTCATTAATTTAACGGTTTGTCAAACTGCACATCAAATGGCTCCCACCCTTTATCGTTAAATCCATACTAGTCGGAGTACTGCTTCTCAAAGCATAAAATGTTCAACACACAGTACAAAGAGCCTATGCCACAATCACGCATTTAATTTTACCTCAGCGCTAAATGTCCTTATTCCCAGAGAGAGATGCCTTGCGTTATCTGAACGCTGGCGCTTGTCTCCATTACATCATGACCTTAGGGGTCCCTTAAGGTTGGGTGCTCAGTCCACTGCTGTTCACACTGCTAAGACACAATTATTAGTCAACAACTGAGGAAAACCTGATATGGCAGTGATATTACAATAGTGGGATTGATTCATGGAATCGATCAATCAATGCACAGAGAGGACATCACAACAGTGCAGAGACATTAAACTGGAGCTAAATAGGCAAAATGAGGAAGATAATTGACTTCTGAAGGTCACAACTAGGATACACAACCCTAAGTGTACACAACTGTGAGGGGGTGAGTGTGTATAGGATTACATTCCTCGCAGTGCAGAATGCTGATGACATCAGCTGATGGATGAACAATCCTGGGATAATTAAACGGGCCCAGCAGAGACAACACTTTCAGAGGAAACTCCCTGCCAGCATCCCCACTCTATGGACCTGTGGTTGAGAGTATGTTAACAAAATGCTTTACAGCATGTTCCAGCTGCTGCAACATAGCAGACAAGAAGGCCCTGCAGATGATACTGGGGTTAGCTGAATGGGCCACTAGAATCTCCGTAACCTCTACTCCCCATCTGTTTTTGACCAGTGACTCATCAAAATTTCTCCATGAACTTTTGGAAAATCTACAATCAGGAAGCTATACGGCAATATCAAAAGCAAAACCCCCAGAGTGATATACGGCTTTCTGTCTCAAGATATGTAATGTTTGTACCATTTTGTGTTTTATCCAATTGCAGTTTGTCTACTTTTGCCTAATGACTTTAGTCATTCTTAAATTAATCTGTTGAATAACACCAGAAAAAAATATCTTGTTTTCTTATACTGTATTTGACAAAAAACCTAAATGATTCTATTTAAATGCCATAATATAAATTTTAAATGTTGACTTTTTAATTTCCTAAAGTTTGGAAGATATGAACAGCTGACCCTTTGTGTCATTGCCTGAGTTGGAGGAACATGTATTTGTAGTTTTAGTTATAGGACATAGAATGGACGCGAAACCCAATAAGCACACTAAGTCATTACTGTACATGGAGGATCTGGCTCATATTAATGCAGCTATAAAGGTGGAAAACATTAGGGAGGAGGTGCTGATACTGTGACTCACTGCAGAGGACACTGAGGTCAATAATGTGAATCAACGAATAACTAAAAAGTACTTTCACTTGTTTTTCAGCACCTGCCATGACTTGGATGAACTCAGGTTGTGCTCTCTTTCATTGAAGAGCACAGCCTGTGTGTTTCTGCTGACATGTCACACCCTGATTTTGCTAATTTTCATTGACAGCATGACCTCTCAAAGACAGGAGGTGAAAAAAGTGCAGCTCAGTTAACATTCCACTTTGAAACAAAGTCAGCTATAATTGTCCTCTCGCTTCCTTCTATTTTCTGCTCTCATGTCTCCTTCTTTTACTGTATACAAAACCTGAGAATCAATAAGAGACCACACTGCTCTATTTTTGCCTCCTGGAATAAATTCCCTTTCATTTCCTGCCTATCATCAAAGTCTTCCTATATCTGTTGCTCTCTCTCCAACTTGCCTGCAGAGCAGTTGGTCTATTATCTCCTCCACTTTATGGTCTAACAGATGTGTGGGACTTTAAAATGCTGAATCTCTGGAAAGCCATTATATGAGCAGTAAATCTGACAGAAATGTCAATTCTTGGGAACAGCTTGAAAAAGAAAAGGCCCTCTGGGTGAGTGAAAGGCAAAACTAAGTACAGCAGCACCCTCCCTCACGCTCTCATCAGGTTTCTCTTGTCTGATTGATAATGACAGCTTGCTGCTAATCAATACACCCACCCAGTGTTCCAGTGGACATATCCTCAATGAACTGTTCTGATGTGTCTCTGTGCCACAGATGGTTGATCTTTTTATAACAGCACAAATGTGCAGATTTTTATAGTTTTATGTAATTGATAGCTAAAGCATTTACACTAACATCTGAACGGCACAGTATTTAGTATCACGCTGAGATTTTCATCCTGCATCCAAACTGTGTCGGGAGCTCCTTCCAGTAGCAGATCGGGATACAAGCCTGGATTGGCTCCTGCATCACGGGGTTGGCCGTGGCGTAACAGTGACATAACAGCTTATTGTGTGAGGAGTGGATTGCAACAACAGCAGAGGTCTTCAATGGGACCTCAAAGCCAGACAATTTCAGCTCAAAAAGAGTGGATTTACTGTTGATGGTTTCCAATATTTTACTAGGCTTTAATGACAACAATCCTCTTTCCAGCTTGAAATGTTCCTTTAGTGCGCTGTTGACCATCCCCCACTCAAACTTAATTACAACATTTTTTATTGTAATTTCCACTCCTACTATAGAGCAATCAAGCATAACATTATGACCAGTGACAGGTGAATTTTGTTGTACTAATCTGCAGTGGTTTGTATGTATCAAAAGTGGAGCAAAGAAGGAAGAATGGTGAAAACAAGCAACAGGGCCATGGACAGGCAAGGCCCATTGATGTGGCAAGCTCAGCTAAAATAGCTAAAGGAGTTTTGATAAAAACTTAGAAGAGTTTTTTGTGTAACGGGTTAATTAGCTGCAGACAAGTCAGGGTGGAAACTATGTTCCTTGAACGCCTTTATCAGCAGAATAGGGCCACAAAGCAAAAACGGTTCAGAAACGATTAAAGAGGTGCAAGGAGTTTGGAGTTATACTATTTGGTATCAGTGGAATGTCTTGGAAAAAAGTTAGATCCAATGAGACCCCACCATGCAACTTACAGGACTCAAAGGCTCCACTGCTAACATATTGCCACAGATGCCACAGATACCACAGCACAGCACCTGGGTCCAGTGGAGTCCATGTCTCAATGGGTCATGGCTGTTATGGCAGCAAAAGGGGAAACAACACACTACTACAAGATCAATATACTGTTATGCTTGATTAGCGAATAAGTCTGGTACTCCAAAACAATGAACAGATTTAAAGAAGCCTGTTGAATTAGAGGTGAAACGTCTTCCAGAAATAAAATAAAGAATCCAGTGGCACTTGGTCTTGTCTCTTAGCACCATAAGCAGATCCCACTGGTTTGCTGAAATTCAACTGGAACAGGGTTAAGTTAGATGATCCCAGTTCAGAGTTTCGACCTTTGAGGGAAATGGAATGCAACGGTCTGAGACTATCTGAACGGATTAGGATTGTAGCTCAGGCAAATTTCATTTATTAGAACCTTGTCAAAACAGTCCAGTACACCGTACCAAAGAGAATGATTACAAGTCTCTACCTCCCAGGAAAATGTATAAAAAAATTTGTAAAAATATATTTATGTGTTTTCAACAGTGAAATTTGATTAAAATATCTGAAATGTAAAAAACCTGCAGTCAACTCAGAAAAATATGAGTGCAATTTGCTGCATGAGTTTTACTGGCTTGATTAAGAGTTTTCACAAACAAGCAGGTAGTCTTAAACTTTAGGAAAGTAATCGGTGTGTCTGAGTTGTGCCTAAACTTTGCGTGTTGCTCTTTGTTTAAAAATGGGCGTGGGGTCAGCAACCTTACATTTAATTGTAAAATTTTGTCATTGGCCTTTTGTCATGCTTCCTACGATGCATCTTCGGGTCTCACTTCAGGTCTCCTTAACTGCGTGTGTCATCAAAACTTTGGGCTGGCCACCTGAACTTTGTATCTTGTCTGGTTGGCCTCTCCAGGTCAGGCTGAAGGCCAACTCTGTGTATTTGGATTTGGCCACCTGCCTGAGTTGTTGTTTTAGCTCCTTCAACTCCTGATGGGGGTCTAGGCACCACCCTTGTGTGTGTATGTTGGGGGGGTCTGGCGTGAAATGAAGGGATCACTATCTGTCTCACTCTGGATTTATATTAGCATTATACTAGTCTCTTGGGTTTGCTTCTGTTCTGTTCTGTGGTGCACCCTGCTTTGCTACTGATTTTGCTTCACTCCCTGAACTACCTTGGCTGGACTTTATTTCGCTCTAGACTCTCATTTTGTAAGTTTTATTTATTAAAACAGCATTTTGTTTTTACCTCCTCTTGCCTGCCTTCATTTGGCCGTTTGCCTTTCGGCAAAAAAACTGATTTTTTCAACAACAAATGATGATGCCATCATCTTCTGCTCATGTAAAGGAAACTGTATATTTTCACTATGCACTCATTCAGCCTGTTTCTTGCATTTGACAGTTGAGAAGATGCGGGCTCTCTGAAACCTAAGTATGTACTATTTATACTGTAGTTAGAGTGGTTAGCAAGTGACCAGAGAGATCCAGCTTTTTGGGAGGGAGGGATTAAAATCCACCCACTTTCCCCCACTGCCGAGCACTCGGGGGCCGGCAAGACAGCCCAACACTGCGCCTTTCCACTCTCAAAGTTTCTGACCGCATGCAGCTAGGGTGGAGAGATGGTGTGGGTGGAAGGAATGGACAGAAAAGAGGAGACACTTGACAAGCATGCGGTGTTTGAAAACTACACAAGCAGCAAAACTGAGTTGCCCATTTCTTTTTAATAAAACATTTTCCATGAGCACATACTGTAAAATATGTATTCCCTAAGATAATTTATAAGAAAATGGCAGGAGTTAAGAAAAATCTTTTTAAACTATGCTGAACCTTGTATTTACACAGATGTCTCACGATTGACTCCCAGCAGTGTGAAATACGAGAAAAACTAGTTGCAGTGATTGAAATCTGCTGTTATAAAGTCTATTATGTAACAATGGCCGAAAAAAATTCCCATTTTGCAAAAAAATGCAAAGTATGGGAACTTCTATAAAAGGAAAAGATATGTGTTGCATTTTCCAGGCGAACGGATTATCTGTACAAGTCAGAAATTGCTTAAGTACCTTGAAAAGTGTTTATCAAGCTGCGATCTGGAGGCGATCAAAGAGAGCACAATATTTACTGACAGGAGGAACTGTTTTCTGAGATAATCTTCACAGGGGGAAGATTAGGTTGAACAACAAAGGTACAGATAGAGGAGCTGGGTTGAAACTGTAAAGGTGGGGATTTGTTTGGAACAAAAGTAAAATATTTTTAGGTATTAATTTTTTGTTACAATCAGGAAAGTTTGTTGCTCTGGGTATTTTTTGTTTCATTTTGTACTTCATGTTCACTATGCGTAATGAAAAAATTATTTATAATCTGCCTGCAGTGCAAGAGAGCTCATTTACAGGGCAAAGCCAAACATTCACAAACAAATCCTTCAAAATCATATGTGTTTGTTTCTCATTTCTTCAACTGCTCTTCCTACTGACAAAATAAAAACACGCTGATGGATCCAAGAGAGGCTAATGTCACCCTGTCCCTGGCTTTTTGTTCATCCCGACATCCATCCCACAATATTGCTAGTCCTTTTGTCTTGAATGCTCATATACAGTATTTGAAGAATGCAGACTGAAGTCTGATATGCTGGGGCCTAGCGAGCATAACAGAGGGCAGAAGCCTCAGAGAATAACACATAACCAAAGCCCTAAAGAATTCCCTTGGAAACAGCCAGCAACCAGAAAACCATGCACTGGGAGGGAGGGCAGGAGAGCTACTGAAACCCCAAACTTAAATAGCATGGACTCCGCTGCTGGAGACTGCCCTGAGACAGATACTCAGCATTTTGGTTTTTGCTGTTTCTTGCTTTAACTAAAACTGGACAAAAACACAATGCATTTAAGCATACATTTTTAATTCAAACCGTTGTTCTATACATACATCTCCTTGCAAAAGTATTCACACCCCTTTTCACATTTTATTTTGCAACCATGAACTTCTGTACAGTAACTTAAATCAGGGAACATCTCACAGAGCACTGTTTACTCCATCATATGCCACAACAAACTCATCAAGACATGGCCATTCACCTACACTCACAGGCTAGTCAAGTGGAGCATTATTCATTGAAGCTGCCAAGAGGGTCTTGTTAACTCTGGAGGAGCTGCAGACATCTACAGCCCAGGTAGGTGAACAGGTAGATAGGAGAACTATTAGCTCTGCACTCAACAAATCTTTATCTTTATTTATACTGAGAAATTATTTGCACACCCGATGACTTTATCTACTAATTAGGTTCTTCTAAATGCAACCTGTTTTACTGGATTGTATTTAGTGTTATCAGAGTAAATGAGCCAAATACAAACTCATATCTCATGTTTTATTTGTAAAGATTCAAAAAGACATTGTCCACACTTTCTTCTGGTCTTTTACATAAAATACTTTGAGATTTGAGCTTTAACATGACAAAATGTGGATAAGTAATATACTTTTCTTTGCTGGATCATTATAGTTGTCTTTTTGGTCATGGCAAATCAAACCAGGTTTTCAGTTTCATGTTTCTTAACTTTTCTGCCTTTTCTTTCCAGTAAATATGCTTTTGCTTCACTTACCTGCCTGTGGAATCAAATTACACAACCCTCATGAAAATAATACCCCTAGTGATATTCTCCATGTTGTTGCTTAAGAGATATTCATTTATTTCTCAAATAAAATGTATTGACTGATTTTCTTATTTATTCTGAAGTGTTTTAAAGCTTATAGGCAGTTTACTTAGTAATTGCTTTGGAATAGATGCCAACATGTGCATTTTTTTTCTCTGGTTACCCTTTTATTAAATAGATAATGACAAAAAACTGTGATTACTATCATTTATCATACATCTGCCTTAGAAAGCCTTTTATTACTATGCAACTGGTTAAGGTTAATCATAAAGTGTGTTAGTCTGCTGTCAAAACCCACATGTTGGTCACATGTGTGGGCACACTGAGTTATTGCTTCCAGCTTGTTGACATTTTTTTAGCAGCAGCAAAAATAGGATACATGCACGCTCTGTGGACTTACATGTGCAAGTCCTGGTATGCCCTGACCCATGTCACCACAACAATTAAAGCCACTGCTGTTCCCCCTCTAACTTGAACATTCACTCTCTTTTGAAATCCACTGGTGTTACAAAAAAATCAACCCTTCCCTGGTTGGCTTAAAATAGCCAAGCAGATGTGTATACACATGTTCACAAGTTTGATGCCAATTTGACATGGTTCCCAGGCTTCATATGACTCTCCATCCCTCAGAATGTATGTAAAGAAAGCTTATGCATCTACGATAAAGCTCAGTGGCCTGCAGTATACAGTGCTGTGCAAAAGTTGGACTTTCCCTACAAAGTCAAAGGTCAAACAAAAATCTCAAAAGTCTTGTATACATTTCTGTTAAGCCCCCTTACTTTGATTGCCTTAAGAATCCACCTAATTAGTAAATGGAGTCCACCTGTGCATGTAATCTAATCTCAGGAGAAATTCAGCTCTTCTGTAAAGTCCTCATAGGTTTGTTAAAGAATATTAATGAACAAACAGCATCATGAAGACCAGAAAACACAGCAAACACATCAGCGACAAAGCTGTGGAGACGTTTAAAGCAGAGATAAACTTGTAACATAACAGTATCCAAAAACTTGAACATCTTACAGAGCACTGTTCAACCCATCATCAGAAAATCAAGAGAATCCAGCCAAGATGTGGCTGTCCACCTAAACTGACAAGCTGAAAGGGAGAGCAATATTTAATGGAACAACCAAATGCTACCAACCAAATGGTAATGCTGGAGGAGCTGCAAAGATCCTCAACACACAATCCATAGGGTGAAACATGGTGCAGCATCATTGTGAGGGAATACTTTTCATCAGCAGGAACTGGAAGGCTTTTCAATTAATGGGAAGACTGCAAGATACTTGAGACGGGGGCGGATCTTCACCTTTCAGCAGGACAATGATTCCAAACATACAGCTAAGGAGAAATTGAGTAGTTAAAGCTAATTCATAGGGTAAAATGGCCCAGTCAAAGTCCAGACCAAAATCCAGTTGAAAATCTTTGGCTTAAAAACTAATCATAGATGCTTAGGATTGCTGAATATAAATGAAGGACACACCTTTCATACTTAAAAATCATGCTTCCTTTTCCTTCTTCACAATTGTGTGCAACTTTGTGGTGGTCTATTACATAAAATCACTATAAAATAAATAGAAGTGCTTTTTGCTAGAGCCTGCATTAAATCTATAACGGTAGAGCATTAAGGCAGCATATGCTTGTCTCTAATTGTCTCTTTGATTAAAGGAGCATCTTGGGACTCCACCACTAAGCCCCTGTGGTCCATGTCAGGCAGAAATGAGACAGCACACATACCCAAATGCACATATCTCATCCAGTGGAATCCATCCAGCTTCACCCACTAAGCCACAGAGAGGCAACCACTTAACAGAAGCATCATCCTCTTGTATAGTCTGTAATAATGGCATGGAGAAATCCAACCATTCGCAGAGAAGTTGCCTTCTTAAGGGACTGATTAACCAGAAGCTGTGGAAGGTGCAGCATTTACAGCCACTTATGTATCCATGCAGACATAAAAAAAGCACACGTACCCACAGAGAGATGTAGAGAAGCATGAATACTCGTACAAACTGCTCTCCTTGTGCTTGGTTGTCAAGCCACAGTTAAAGTGAGCAAGCAGTGGCAAATACGTCTTATGTCTGATACACTTCTGTGCATTTAATGAATAAGGTTGGATTTTTTTTAAAGGAGCTGGCAAAGGAAGGAGAAAAAAAACTGTTTTTCCAGGCAGAGAGGCAAATGATGTTATGCCATTATGACTTTGTTTTTGTCTTCACACCGCATTTGATTGTGTTGTGAAAGCACGCGTAAGGCTTTCGGTTTACCAGGTCATCCTGCGAGCAAATTCCCAGCCACAAGCCGAGCTATTTGTCCGTAGTGAGCTGCTGAACAACTTTTTGATCAGCTGCCAGAAGGGCGCTTCGAGACAAAAGGTGTCAGGCATGGAGCAGGCAAATGTTGGCAAAGTTCACTGAAAAAACTGGTTTTCTTCCGTTCAACCTTTTGCCTTAAAGCTCCAGCAAGTTTTGAAATGTGCTCCGCTGAAGTGAGTGGCTTTGTTTAAAAAAAGGATTCCTTTACTATTCCATACTCCTTTCAAAGCCGATGAGGCATACATTGAATGGATGCACTTGCAGCCTTATCAGGAACTGCAACACATTCTGACAGCTTTCTAATGTCTTGTGGTCATTTGATCTTCTTGTGAACTCACAACAGGAAATGGGAAATATAAACATGTAAAAAGAGCGTGTGAACTGTGGGAAATCATCGATAAGATGATGAGAAAACAATCCTAGTTGTTTCAAATTACTAAGAGGGAGAATTTACCATACATGCATACAAACCAAATGGGTTCAGATAGATAGAAAGAGAAAGTAAACTTCAGTTGTCTAATGTAAAAAAAAAAAAGAGAGTGAGACTCAAACAGTGGCTACTTCTTTGGGGAGAAACCACAGCTATGTCAGCTTAAGCTCAAGATAACACATGGACCAAAACAGGATATTAAAAAAGGAGTTCGCAGCTCCCAAAAAGGCCCATTTCAGCTTTTGGTTGGTGTTTTTACTGCATGCAACTTTCTGTCCAGGAATCACATTTAACTCCACTCAAGAGCTGCTTTACAACAAGTGGCTGCTTCCTTACTTAGATCTCATGAAAATGCTCCATCACGGCCCAGACCCATGGTAATGTCTAAGTTATTAAGGTTCTCTGGTCATATAGGTATTGTTTTTTGGCTTTATTGTAAGTAGCAGGATCCACTAACTTTAGATTTCACTAGATTGCACAATGTCATAGGTTTTAGATACAGATGTAGCTGTAAAATATGATTGATTGTTTTAACTATTGTCATTTTAGACTTTTTTTACGGGTCCGCTGGTCCAGCCAGACAGTATACAGTGAACAGACATTAAATATCAATAAATAAAAACAAAAAAATACATAAAAAACAAATATGTACATCCATGTGTCCAATATTTGTTTTCTTCTTGAAGACAGGATAGAAGAATGTAAATACGCTAATTTTTGTTTCACAGTAGAGTAGTACTTTGGCTGTAAGGTGTTCATTGTGTTCATCAGAGTTGTCATCATCTCTGGTGTGCAGATAGGTGTGTCGTTGACCTGTCTAAAGCCAGAAACCTAGAAAGAAAAAGCCTTGTAGCAGCTGATTTTCTGTAGCGCTGACAAGAGGTAAAAGTCAAAAAACCTTGTGCCCAGGATGTGTGGGTTCTGCAGAAATACCCAATGAACCTCTTTGCAGACCTGAATTTTGGTGGCAGTATGGTTATGTCCTGTTTTGTGGCTAAGCCAAACCACACTATGATGGATGTACACAAGATAGACTGAATAATGGCAGTGTATAAGATGACCAACAGCTTCTGGGACAGGAGGTGCTCCTTAAGTTGTCACAGTTCTACCAAAAACTGTGTATGTGTGAGGACTATCTCAGGTCCCGAGAACGGGTGGCTCCTAGGAACTGCAAGTGATCCACAGTAGACACAGTGGTGTCATCTGCAAACGTCAGGAGTTTCACAGGCGGGTCCACTGAGGTGCATTCATTTGTGTAGAGGGAAAAAAGAAGTGGGAAGAGAACACACACCTGGGGGGCGCTGGTGCTGATGGTTCTTGTGTGAGAGAGGATGCTCCACAGCCTCTGTTACTTCTGCTGGTCAGTCAGGAAGCTGGTGATCCACCGAGATGTCTGATAATGTCTGAGTTGATAGTGTTGAAAGAAAAGTTGTACACATACACAGGTGCATGTCATTGGATTAAGTTATAAATGTTATTGAAAGGCTAATTTATTTCAGAAATTTATTTCTAATGGGGAAACTCTCATTTTTTTAATATTATATTTTACAGAGTCTGAATTGCAAGAAGAGGGATATATTTCATATATAAAGCATTTTTTTTCTAGGTCATTTCGATTATAATAGCTTTTTGCTAATAAAAACTCAAAATTCAGTTTCTTAGGGAATAAGAATAATACATAACACCAGTTTAAAAAAAGCTGATTTTATCCTTGTTGATTGTGCATTTTAACCATATTGTTTCCTTCTACTTAACTTTCCAATATTATGCCTGAATTCAGCAGTATTAGAACAGCCTTATTCTCTAGCAATGACAAGATTTAGGGTTTAAATTAGCTATATTCTTGAAAATCTAAATAGACAATTGAAATGTATCATTTTGTGTGTAGTGAATCTACGTATGAGTTTCACTTTTTGATTTGGAAGTGGGCCTGCAAATGAAATTCTACCTGGAGCTTTTTACAGCCTTGAACCAGCTCTTTGGTCTGTATAGTGTCTTGTGTATACCGTGTTCCTAAAGAGCCGCAGACCCCCTGTATGGCTGCTCCTAAATTTAGACCTGTAAGTTGAATTGCCTCCTTTGAAGCTGCTGTGCAGGTTTCAGGCTTCACATTTTTTTGCACTTTCATGCCTGGCTCAGCAGCACCATTCTGACGGCTGCCGGTTGAGCTGTGGTGCTCCATGGAACATGGTCAGGTGAACTGCAAGCAACGGTTCTCTGAAAAAGCCAAACTCAACTGTTGTGCAACACAAAACATCCCAAACACTCACAGCCCTCATTGAAGGAATGCATGTTAGTCCATCTGTGGCCCATGTGTAACGCATCATGTCCAGTTTGTTACTCTGACACAGCCTTCTCATTTTTTTGCACAGGAATGTTTGAGAAACTTTACTCAATTTTCTTAAACTAATAAAAATATTTGGCTTGTAAATCATAACCAGAAGATATTAAGAAAGCTAAACTAGAATTTTGGCTGACAAAAAAGTTTTATTCCAGATTTTTATGACTTTTCTTCAGGACGGGTAATATTGGTTTGTATTAAACTGAGATACTGTCAAAAGTTTAATCCCTTGTTTTGTTCATGATTGAAAATGATCTGTTGCTGTTATTCAACTTCCGTGGAAAAGTTTTGTCTTTTTCTGAGCTTTGTGCATATATATCATTCTTTGACTTTGTCTTGTCTCCAGATCACCTAATTACCACTTGTTACTCATCACTCATCTGAGTCTGCTCTCTCAGTCACACCTTCTTGTCATCATCCAGCATTCAGTGCCAGATCCTCTGTTTTTAGCCAGATTGGAGCATAGACTTGCAAGTAAATATGTCTTTTTTATTTAGTTTAAATGCAAAATGTCCTTCAGCATTGTTTTTACTTCAGCATTATTTTTTTACTAATTGTAAGTGTTTTGTTACTTTAGTCCTGTAATCTGCTTGCATTTACTGCTCTAATTTATTTTTCATCTGGGACCTTCTTTAACCGTAGGTTATGGTAAATAAGTTGTTTCTTCAAGACAACTCTTAACTTTTACTAAGTTGATATATTCATTGTACACCCCATTTAAACTTAACAGCCTTACTGCTTGTTACACTGAGGTGAATGTGGCTCAGTGGGTAGAGTAATCATTCTGAAAGTTGTAGGCTTGATTCCAGCTTTCTCCTGCCACATGTCGATGTACCCCTGCACAAGGCACTTCACCTCAAATTGACTATATCTGCATAATGTTGTATGCTGTTGTAAGTGGGACTATGTGAATGTGGCTCTAGTGTAAAGAGCTTCAAGGAGGTCGGTATTACTGGAAAAGCATTCTATAAATTCAGTCAGTTTACATGATAAATGAATAATGCTAGACTAAACCAAATGTGCTTGTTAAATTTTAATCATACTAAAGAAAACACTTAACAAAAAGAAGCATAGAGAAATAACTTGGAAAAACAAGACCTAAATAATAAAGTGAACAGCAAAGAAATGGTCAAAATACGCACAACAGAAAATCAAAACCCAAACACTTCAGAATCATGTCAAAAATACTGTCCAATCATTCAGGCAAATAGTTCTACTACAATGCCGTCAACTTCAGTTTATAATGCAAACTGTTTTTAAATTTGCAGCACTCCCTCATACTGAGCAAACATGGACATTTAGACTACTAATAAACATTCAAATTAAGTTTTGCTGCACACTAGAGATTCATGTTTAGACAAAACTTGTCACAATTTTCGCCTAGATACCTATGCCTGTTTATGTTCAACTAAAATATGCTCACTATGAGAAAGACCATTCACCATCCAATCCCAGACCTGCAAACCCACAACTTCCATTTGAGTGGCTACGTACTTCACTGTCCTACAGTCCAGGTCTGTCTTTAATTTAGAATGTTTGAAGCGTCATTTAGAGGAAAAACAGACATTGATGACCACAAACTGTTGAGCAGCCAAAATCCAGAAAATAACCAGAATTGACACAGAAATGTTGCAACAGTTAAAAGAAAAATTTACTTAACACAAGAATATGCATGCTGCTTTTACGCTATTTCTTTTAGGTCTAGACCAGAACAATAGACAATTACCTGTAAAGCTGCTTACCAGCATGTATTATCAGGTTAACTGGAAAACCTGGCTACACCAACAAGTAACAGAAGAAAATGTGAGTCTTGTTTTCCATCTATGCTTATATTTCAAAAAGTACTAGTTGTTCCAAATCAGGCAGGTGTGGTAGCAGCTCTGTTCATTCTGAGAAACCTTTAATATGCAGGGTGTGCCCGCAGCACTGAAAATACTTGTGTCCATATTTTCTCTGAATGACTCACTGAACCTATAGTGACCTTTTCTTAAACATACAACACCTTTTCTTTAAAAGAAAAAAAATGCACACAAGTCAGGAAGAAATATATACCCATGTTTTCATTTTTACCTCCCTTACAATGTGTTTGATGTATACACATACTCAACCATTTCACCCCATATATATCTATAGATATAGATATATATGGGTAGAGTTTATTTAAATGTATTGGTCGCCTGCCAGCTGCATGTTGAGGCAGTTGTCAGTGCTCTTGCGTTGGAGAAGAAGGAAATACTGGCTGGGACTGTTTCAGCATTAAGATTTCCATGTTTTCCCTTTGCATGTGTGCGATCCTTTCCAGGCACTCTGGTTTATTCCCTCCGTCCAAAAACATGCATAAAATGCTAAATAGTCTCTCCAAAGTACCCTCAGGTGTGTGTGCATGGTTGTGGGACTGGCAACTGGTCCTGGATGTATCCTGGCTCTCGACTGCTTGAGAGACAAACTGTAGACAAAAGTTGTTTTTTCTCTAATTCACATTCTGTATTAGTTATGAATATGTTTCGTTTAAATAAAAATAGTAAGAGGACAAGAGTGTTTTACTTTAGTATGTAACCAAAGTAATAATTTTACTTTTTTAAATAGAAAAGAAATGTATTAAAAGATCTTTCATACCGGTTCAGTTGTGCGTAACACGTTTTCTTTTAACAAATATCTCATGGTATCAGGCTGAAAACAGAAAAGCAGACAAGCAGTGTTTAATAAATCAACTTCCGGTGAGTCATCTTCCCATTGATAGACGATCTTTGAGGTCACTTAGCAACCAGTTACAACAAACCCCAGCAGCCAGCTCAGCGCTACGTTTAAGCTAGCCTAAAAAAAGCTGTGTATATCAGTGGAAAATGGTTAAACAAACCATACAGATATTTGGTCGCATTAAGCCCACGAAGAAAACGTTGGCGGTAAGCGCACAATTCATGACATTCAGAAACATGACAACACAGAAAAATAGAAATGAACAGGTTTATTTGGCGTTAGGACTAGGACTAGATAAAGTAGTCCGCTCATTAGCCGTGGGGTTTTGTACTTTACATACTGTCTAGACTTTATTCAGGGAAGCTTTTCAGACTATATAAACCAGGTGTATTAATATGCAAATAAGAAATAACAGCACCCAAGATCCAGTAACATTCTACTGCTAAACGGAACCCTTTTCTTCTCGGCATCTACTTTTCTTTTCACTGGAGATTTTGTTATCCTGACTTGTCAGTTATGACTTTAATGATGATGGCGTCTTTCCATGAAGTGTCGTAATAAATCATTCGGATGAAAAGGAATCCGCAAAAGAGTCTCATGGCCTGTAGAGCTGGCACACCGGAAAGGAATGCCGTCGTTTCAGATTGTTTTCAGTGACACACTACATGTGCGTTTCTTCCTATAACTTGTCGTTTATTCACTGTTACAAAAACAGTTTAGACTATTAAGTTCAGATTGTCTCAGAGCCTTGTGTAAATTTTACAGCAATGTAGATAGCAGCCGTGCTGTGTTGGGGCAGGTTTGCGGTACAAAAGAGGGAAAATGGCTTGTTGTCCTTGATACAAAGTTTACTTTATTAAATTAAATACACCATAGACTGTCTCTGGCTTTTTAATGTTATTATTTTGACACATTTATACGTTCCCAACCAACCTGCTTTAAATTGTGAGATGTGTTGTACAAAATTACTTTTCATTTTCAGTCCAGTACCTGTATTTTTTAGAAAAATGTTTGTAAAATCTGATGAATGAAATAGTCAGTCATTAAAAGGTTCCTAGCCTCAAAGAATGAACAACACAATGGCTTCAGATCAGAACTTTGGGCACTTCAGCTGAATACATAAAAATAGCAAGAATAAATGTGTTAGTTAACTACATACATTAGACATGCAGCAGATAATCAATTAGGAGATTATGGGTCTCTCAGGTCATGTGCCATGTTTTTTTTTCTGGGTTCTTTCCTACTTACTAAAGTCATTAAATTCCTTTACTGTTCATATGATGAACAGGTGCATTTAAAAAAAATAGGAATGTTGTTGAAAAGTTCATTTATTTCAGTAATTCAATTTTAAAAGAAAAACTTTATATCCTATAGTTTCATTATACACAGTTATTTATTTCAAGTATATATTTCTGGTAACTTTGATGATTACGGCTGACAGCTAATGAAAGCCCAAAATTCATTTCCTCAGATAATTCTAATATTACATAAGATCAATGACATGCTCTGCTTTGGCCATGTTATAACCTGCATGTTTATATAAAAGACTGCTGACATTACAGTTGACTAGCAGTCATTTTTGAACCATCTTTTGTTTTCCACTCGTCTACTTCCCTCCCTTTTTTTAAAGCTATTTTCTGAGCATAGTCACCGTTTAAACAAAAATCCTACTAAGCGTTTTCTAGTGCTTTAGTGTTACCTGACAATATCCACCAAAATGAAAGAGCACAGCTCCATCCTAGGGGGCTTTTCAGGGTTTGGCACACATCTCTGGAAAAAAACAGCGTTAACGAGGAGGGCAAAGCAACAAACAGGGTGACAGTGGAAAACTAATCTAATCACTGGGGCCATATCTTTTTTATTCCTCCAGCTCTGGAGTTTGCTAATTACATCAGTGTCCATTGGAAACATATGGCAGAAACTCAAAAACAGTGAATGCGGGTGTTCAGAGCACCCCAGCCAACCTCTCTTAAATGGCCTCCAGTGCTAAAGCTCAGTCGATATTGGTTTAATGTTCTACAGTTTTCCTTGTCTCCCCTGAGGCCTGGCTTTGGCTTGAATCTGCAGAGCCTGCATGCTTTGTGCACTGATCCTGATTGGATATTTATTTCTGTTGCTTTCCACAGGATACGTGCTCCATAAACTGCCATCTTTTCATTTCTGGGCTTTGCAATACTCAAACCACAAACGTCCAAACCTATATTTCATACCAAACATGATGTATAGACTTTCTGTTGAAGTTGGACTCCAAGTATGACACCACATACAATTACTGCATAAAATCTGTAAAATATATAGCGGACGAGAACATGAATGTTTATCTGGCTGCTCTCAAATGCTTCCTAAATGTCATATTATGGTAAATTTCCTGCCTATAGTTTCCACATATAGAAGTTTTATATCTGTGTTTATGTTGCCTCTGGCTCCCTCAGGTGTATTCTATGGACCACCAGGAGGAGACAGGTGCCTCTTTGGAGTTTGTGATACCTAGGGACCTGGTTGATGGCTTTATTAACAACAAGAGGGAGTGCTACAAGTTCAGGTATTTTCACTCCAAGAAGGTTTGTTTCAAAAATGTATCTGGGCATCATTTCCTAAATACCCAATCTAATTTTGTTCTTAGTACTTTTACCTTCATCGGGTCCAGATTTCATCAAATGTTACCTTAAATGTGTAAACAGACTTCTTTTTGTTATTGAGACTAGGCAAGGCAGGTTTATCTGTATAGCACTATTCATACACAAGGTAATTTAAGGTGTTTTACTGGAAGAAAGTTAGATAACAAATCAATAAATACAAAAAAGACATTTTGGAAAAATGTATGCATTTCATTAAAAGGGAGACAGTAAAATCCAAATTTTATAAATTTGTATAAATAAAATGAATTGATAAATTAATCCTTAGCCTTTATGGAAAAGCTGCAGTAAATAATAATATTTAGTCTAATCTGCTGAAAATAAAAAGTGTGCAGCCTGGTTGTTATAATTTAGATCTCAAACGATAACTACATTCTGGTTTCTTGCATCATCTGTGGTTTTTTTTTGTTTGTTTTTTAACCGTGTCCTGTCCAGCAGAGTAGCGCTCGGAATTATTGTCTTAGTGCCAAGAAAAAGCCCAACAGATTTACTTTAACAAGTGGAGCATTACAGCCTACGATTTAAACCTCTGCTTGATATTTATAAAAAGAAACTTTATTAGAAACTGCTTTGGGATTATTTCAGTTGTTACGGACACGGAGACAGAGATGAAAAAAACGGAAGAGAGAACGAGTGGGCAAAAAGGAAAAGGAGAGAGAAGGAGAAAAGAATGGAGGAAAGCAAGAAGGATGAAGAGAATACAAGATAACACCCTGCTTGCTTCTACACCTGGAGAAACTTTCATATTACCAGCTTTTTTACCGAAAAGTGCACGGTACTTATCAATGCAAGATGTATTTAGTGGTAAATGCGGCTCAATATAGAACATTTGTGTATCTGTTAACACCTGAATCTAAACATTGTATACAAGGTTTCTCCATAAAAATATGCAATGGTGAGTGTGGGAAGCCTCATACATCCAAAGGCCCCCCAGAGCACAGGAACCCCTGGGGAACCACCGCTGGGTCTACCGTAACCCCCCCAGAGAAGAGCAGGTGAGAATCCCAGGGGAACCACCCAGCAGCCACAGTGCAGAGACCCCAGGGAGCTGCAGCGACGAGCCCACAGGCCCCACCAGCAGCTGTCTATGCCAGAGGAGGTCCAGCCATGGACCCAGAGACCCGAGACCCCGGGACATATCACTCCCCAAGCAGAGGCCCGACAGAACCCAGGGGTCCAGGCCCCAGCACGCAGCCACCGGGAGTGAGCCAGCACACACCAAAGCACCCAGCCCCGGATACCGAGAACCACAAGTACACTAGCGGGCAGAGACACCAGCCACCGCCGGGGAGGAAATAGGCCCCACATTTGATGGGGGGCCTAAAGTGATCCAGAAGAGGGAGCAGCCCAAGACCCAACCTGACACAAAAAACAGGCACACACAGTCACAATCACACATTCCCACCCTCATGCGTACACATAAAAACACTCATACCCACGCACCCAACGTAAAGACAAAACAACAAGGGACGTTGTACCCTCACTCACACTCTCCATACATACTCTATACTCCCAGGTCCAGGTCCCGATACCCCATAGGGACAACCAGCCCCCGGACCCAGGGGGTGGTCCCCTTCCCTCCGGGGGTATCATCTGTGGTTTTTAACCCCATTTGGTCTAGTTCTGTCTGTTCTCCATTAAGTTTGAGGAAATGTCCCACACACTCCTTGCTATTGTAAATGACTGTAAGGGACTGTGACTATGAAGTGACACATAAATCGTAAGCTATATGTTATCTGCATTCATGTGGTAGGAGATGTTGTTATCCTTAAATTATCTGAGCTAGAGGTAGAATATAGATTCTGAATAAAAGTAACCTAAGAATGGAGCCTTGTGGAACCCCACATGTCATCTTTGTTTAGTCAGATTTGTAGACTCAGTCTTGTGGTGTGGTCAAACACTTGACTGGAAAAAACCAAAGGGATTGTTGTTTTCTTTTATAAAAATGGGGAGTCAAGTTGGTAATAAATGACCTTTTGTATGATCTTTACCAAATATGGTAGCTTTGGCATGAACATTGAATTAGATATTATTGAGGCCTGGAGGTTAGGCGTCTTTAAAATTGGTTCAATCCCTGCAGTTTCCAGTGCTTCTGGAAGATAAGAGAACAAAATAATTTACTATCAGCAATGTTTCAGGTGCAACACAGCTAAAAACATTTTTTTTTCTTGATTACTTGTACATACCCAATTCAATTATTGTAAATAATCTAGATTCAGTAATTATTCTGGACACAGAGGAGACATAACCTAATTACCAGAGAGAACTACATACCGCTTGTGTTGTCCTCTAAATAATGATTCTAGAGGAAAGTGGGTCTTTTTATTCTGATAATAATAATACTGATCTAAACTGTGACCAGTCTAAGCAAATGAAAGTATGACTTCCTTTTTATTTTATGAAAAAAAAAACATGGCAGATAATCTAAGTGTAAAAAGCTACAATAAAGAAAGCCAACGCTCAGACCTAGCTCATATAGCTGCTTTGAACTTTTTCCCCATGAACTATTCATCCACAAGTCCTGTTAGTAAGGAGCCAGAACATCTGTTTAATACTCGGTTGCAGCCTCATATACCCTCTGTGCCGGGCCCATGCCACGCTTCCAAGCCTTAAATTCACAGTTAGAAAGTCAGACGGCAGTGGACACTCAGAGCCTCTGAAAACCACATGGTCTTATAATAGCTTGCGGAGGTTCCCCTGTGCCCTTATAGCAATAAAGTTTCCACTTTTAACAACCTTCCTAAGGCGGATTCTGCTCACATTGCTCCTCATCTTTCTGTGGGCTAAAATGCAACAGGTTTAGTTTGTTTTACAGAACAGAACCACTTAGATAATCCTCATCTATTTGAGACCTTAAACATTTTGTGGATGTTGAGAATAAGCATAATATTTGGGCTGTTCTTAGCCAGTTTCATTAAATGTGACATGACATATCTGTGTTTGTTCTTTCTCATTGCTTCCAGGTTCCAAAAAGTGTTTGATCAACATGTTAAACAGGATGAGATATTTGAAGAAATTGCCAAACCAGTTGCAGAAAGGTAAAATAAAAAGAAATGTTCACGTTTGCCTAAATGCTTATCTTTTTTTGAAACTTAATATGAGAGATGAAAAACATCGTATCTGTGCATTATGCCACCCCAGAGGCCACACAGATTCAGCCAGCCTTGTTGACAGGAAGTCAGCAAAGCTTAGCTTTCTTTAAGATGGAAATGGAGGGTGTCTGTGATGCTTGGCACGTTTTAAGCACTCCAACCACTAAGTGGACGGAGCTGGCAGGCAGAATGGCACACTGTGCCATCATGAGAGTGAGAGGGTTTTCAAGCCACAAAGCTGTAGTCTCTGTATTTAACACATAGACTTACAGTAAACGTACACGAGATGAATACACTGTTTTGATGCCGTGTTATTTTCTAATACGCCATCGTGGTTTTTATTTAAAAAAAGGGAAGTGATGGAATAATCACAGTTTTGTTTGCCATTTACCGATATGGTCTATTGGGTTTAGTTTTTATTTTAAGCTTGTTTTTATTTCCTGGTTCTTTTTTTAAGTCAACCCCAGTCTTGGTTTCCTTGTAGGTCTAGTTTTTCTAACAGTCTTGTTTTACATTATGCAACCTGCAAATTCATTCTTCATTGATCACCTAGATTTCATTTATTATTTTTGCTCAGTGACTCATCCAAGCATTATCCCCAGCTCTATTTAAACTACTGTTTTCCCCACCCAAGTTGCCAAATTAATATCATGAGACATGCTCCCTCCATGACAGCCCTGTTAGTTTACTTTAGCTTGTTGTTTTTCTCATCTGGTTGGATTTCATCTTTCTGTGGCACTTTCAATTCGACGCTTTGTGTTCAGTGAACTCGTTTATATGTAATCTTTACTTGAGTTTCCAACACCACCTGTGCTGTGAATAACCTTGTCCCTAAATCTGATTTAAAAATACAAAATGTACTAATGTCCCTAATAAAAAGTTTAGAAATTAATCTTTTACTGCAGTAATATAATCTCATGCTGAAAGTTTATGCATTTATTCAGTGGCAAAAATTACCATATTAAGAATTTTTTTAACAAAAATACAGGTGGCACAATTATTGGCGCCTTCTTAAAGGTTTTCTATAGGACCTAGGTCTGGGGAGTGTGATAGTCATCAAAGAAGGTTGATTTTGTCTTTGGGGAATATTTCTGTGTTCATTTTTCCCTACTTTGAGGATCATTATTCTGTTGAAAGACATTTTCAGTTTTTTGGCAGAAGCCACCAGAATGTTTTTTATGTCCAGGGATTTATAATGTCATGGACTCTTTAACATGGTTCCCAGGGCCTTTGAAAGACAAAGAGGCCCACAGAGATCCTCTCTGACCAGCTTCAGACAGCATCTTCACAAGGTCTTTTGTTTTTGTTCTGCGGTTGATATCATTTTGCTCCAAAACACGTACATAACTAGGACACTGAGACCACATGTTTACACTTGCATTTAATTGTGTAAACAGATGAAAGGGGCACCCTTTAGGTATCTGGAAATTGTACACAAGGATGAACCAGACCTGTGGAGGTCCACTGTTTCTGATATCTTGGCCAATTTTTTTCTCCATTTTCACACAAGAGAGCAGTGTGTTTGAGTGTGGCCTTCAATTTATCCTCAGGTGTGCCTCCAATTAACTCAGATGTTGGTACCCTCTCTGAAGCTTACGAAGCCATGGCATCATCAGTCAGGCTTTTCCAAATTCCTTAAAGACATAGTAATCTGGAGCATATGTACCTCTAAATTTCAAGCAAGTAATAAAAATAAAATCTCTAAAGAATTCTCTGTGTCTTTATTCTTGCTTTCAACGAATATAAATTATTTGAGCAATTCTAACTGAATTAAAGCAGGACATGTTTAGACACATTTAATTTCAGACAGGGATGGAACAAAAGGCCCTGCAGCCCTGCATCGAAAAAGCAGGTATAGATGATGGATGGATGGATGGTTTTAAATTTTTACATATGGTTAAAAATTATAGTTAAACAAACAAATACATGCTATAGATTAAATAATGTGTAAATAGAGCTAAACTTGTGCATAAGATAGATGTAAACATAAACTTAATGCTATATGCCAAGTAAAAACTCCTTGTGGTGTTCCTTTGTTGTTTATCCAGAGTTAGTTTCAGAACAGGTATAAACAAACTGGAAAAGATGGCGAATTTCCTTGGAATTTCCTGCAATCAAATGTTGGTTTTTGTCACTGTCATGTAAACAAGGTTCTTCCTTTCTTTATCTCCCCCAAACTTTGCCCTCACCTCAGACTAGCTCTACCATCTTCTCAACATTCCACACAGCCAACCTTGTTCCACTGGGACCTATTTGTGGAATCCCACACGTGCTTTGGATTTTCTTAGCTATTAGGAGACAAATAAACGATGGTGGTCTAATGACTCTGACGTGTTTGACCTGACTGACAGAAGTTCATTGACCTGAGTATTAAATTGCCACCCCAAGCTTAACAATTTAGTACTTCTCGCTTTGTTGTGGCAGCTGGTATACATCAGAATGAAAACTAGCAGTCACAGCCTGGCAGCATCTTTCCACATTAATTTGAAATTGCCATCTTTGAGTCTTTGAAATTAGTCATATGTCTGTAGTCTAGTCATTCTCTCAAGCCATGACCAGCCTGTCTCGCCAAACAGGAACGTCTTAGTCCAGTGTGAGTTCCTTATACCCTCAAGAGACATCCATCTGATACAGACTCTTTTGATCCGGATGGAGGGAGAAATCCGTCAAATAAATCGTTGTCGGTCTTAATATGTTGATTTTAAAGTGAATCAGAGGGCTAATCCAATATTTGAGCTGTTTCAAAGTAAGGGCACGCAACATTGTGTTTGGTTATACTGACCCTGTGAAACTTACCAAAGGTCCAGACTGAATTGAAATAATCTTTCTGTCCTGGAAGGCCATTTCAAGGCCTCAGATCTGACAGCAGTTTACAAGATTTACTATGATGTATGGTTTGGAGACATTAGCTAACAAGACAAGAGGAAGAGAAGAAGAACTTCTGATTTTCAGTGAGGGTGAATACAATGGACAGGTACCATGAATATACACTAAATTGCCAAATGTAATGTGGTCACACCACTAAATCAACTAATTCTGGTGTTAAAATCGCTTCCATGGCTGCGGTTGCATAGAGTTTGGTGTGGACAAACTTTACTGGCCTGCACAGAGTCCTGACCTCAACCTTCTTAAAAACCTTTGGGATGAATTAGAGCAGGGGCTGCAATTCTGGTTTTCCCGTCTAACTTTGAACACATTTCTGAACCTTGTGGAAGATGTTTACAGAATAGTTAAAGTTGCTATTGCTGGCAATGGTAGGTCCATCAACAAAGTGGGCTTTACAGATGAAGAATAGGATCATCAAAGTTCAAGTACTTGTAAAAGTAGACAGTTACTTTTAGCAAGATAGTGTATCTGAGGGACGGCTTAGATTGAGTGGTTTGTAGACAAAGTAAGAGTCAAGGATATAGTGATGGTGTAGATATCTACATAAGAGGGATAAATTTGGCCGATGTATAAAGTCCCTTGCTAAAGTGTTCACGTATTTTGATTTTTTTTGAGATTTTGTCACCTTGTAAATACAACTTTTAATATACAGGTACATCTAGGAAAATTTGAATAGAGTGAAAAAGTTCAATATTTTTTTCACTCATTTTAGGAAGTGAAACTCATATATCATATGGATTTATTTCTTGTAATTTTGATGATTATAGCGTATAGATTAAAAAAACCCAATATTAAGTATTTTAGAAAATCTGAATATTGTGAAAAAAGTTAAATATTGGAAACTTATGATGTCATGCCCTAATCATCTAATTATCTCAAAACACAGATGTCCACAAGACAGTCATTGCAGCCTCTACAAGGAGAGTGAGCCACAAAAGATCATTACTAAAGAAGCTGGTTGTTCACAGAGTGCTGCATCTGAAGCATATTCATAGAAAGTTAAATGGAAGGAAAAATGTGGTAGGAAAATTTGCACCATCAACAGGAAGAACTGCAGCCTTGAGAGAATTGTCAAGCAAAATCCATTCAAGACTTTGGGAGCTTCACCAGTAGTGGACTGAGGCAGGAGTCAGAACAAGAGCCACTACGCACAGACGAAACCTATCCATAGGCTACGAACATCTTACCGGGGCTGAGAAGAGAAAGATCTGGAATGTTTCTCAGTAGTCCAGTCCTCTTTTCAGAGGAAAATTAAGTTCGCATTTTATTTGGAAATCAGTCTCCCAGAGTCTGGAGGAAAGGTGGAGAGTCACAGAATCTACTGTAGACTCGCTTGAGCTCCAGAGTGAAGTTTGCACAGTAATGATTTGGGGTGCCATGCCATCTGTTGTCACAAGCTTCGCTTGGGTAAAGACTGAACATCTGCCCATTCATCTTTGCAAAATAGCATAGGTTCAGTCTGATTGGATGGAGAGCATCTGTCAATGTTTTTTTTTTTTTGCCGTGTGTAGCTCCCTTCATGTCCCCATCAACCCTGACCGGCTCCCTGTCCCTGCTGGAAAAATCTTAAATGCTATTTTAGTCCAAAAGATCAGAGGTTTGTTTTGCTGCTAGACTTTCACCGATGCATTATATACAGGTGGACATACTTTGACCTTAATGACTTTTGGCAAAATTGAGGCTTGCAAAATGCTTCACAGCAGTATCTGTCTTGCTGTGGTGTCACAGAAACCACTCCGTTTGTCTCTCACAGAGCAGTTTAAAAAATTAACCAGCATTAATGGCTTGAGGAGAGAGTCAGTGTGATGTGTTGGGCTGGCAACACAGACCCACTGTCTGCATTGTGATCCCACTTCACAAGGCAGCGAGACCTGCACCCGAGGTTCAGACAAGTTCTGTCCAGTAGCCAGGAAAGCTGAGGTGTAAACAGGAACAAGAGCTGGGACACGCCCAAACCTCAGTGGCCAGCCCAGGCCGCATCATTAGTACTGACATTAAGCTAAACACTGAGCCTGTGTCTTTTCTCTCCGCTGCCAATCACCACCATGACTCACATTCGAGTGAACTGATGCCCAACAGCCATCCAAGTCAGGATAACCGAGCACCACTCAACTGAGTGGATCATTTTGGACAAAAACTGGTTTCCATCACTCTGCGCACGTGTAGAACAACAGCGCTGTGCCAAACCCAAATATACCAGACCCTGCCTTGTCGCGAGGGTCTGGGCTCTTACTGTCAGTCATGCTCCAAAACATTCCTCCCTCACCAGCAGATGTCTGTCGCCATTGCAGATCTGTATTCACTGCCATGGTTTAATGTGGATTTTAAGTGTCAGGTTTAATTAACAAAGACTCTTATTGCCTTTAGGGCAGTTCCAGAAATTAAAATGGAGATGTCATGTAGAGGTTAAGTTGCTAGTGAGCTAAACGTTCTGAAAATTTTTCGCAGAAAGGGGGAATTCTATGGCAGGCTATAGCTCAAGTAAATTTGGTCACTTGTAGGATCTTACTGTCTTACCTTACAATAAGGGTATATTTAATGGACCATACCTTGTGTATTTGAAGCTGTATTCATGTATTTAGGATCAGAGGATTTAGTGATCCATAAAACTGTAGAATTAAGGAGCACTTACCCAATCAGAGCTTTTTTGAGGCATTACTTCGCCATTAACTCTGTAAATTTGAACACGCTCAAATTGTAAATGTGATAAACCTCCAGGCAGAGTTTTTCTGCAAAAAATGAACTTTATTACTAACAAAAGATAATACATTTACCTGGTTCAGTCTATTTATGTAATCTGTTCTGCAGAAAAATGCTTCAATGTCTTTTTGTTGCCCATGGCCTGTTTCTGTGCAGTGTACTTTCTGGCTATAACGGCACCATATTTGCTTATGGTCAAACGGGAAGTGGGAAGACTTTCACCATCACAGGCGGAGCTGAGCGCTACAGCGATCGCGGTATCATACCTCGCACCCTGTCCTACCTGTACGAACGCTTCAGCCAGGTCAGGGCAGCCTCCTCTGCTTTTACAAGTCACTCATGCAAAGCACCCACAGCTTCTGCCAAATGCGACAAATGCTGTTTTCATCCCATCCTGTTTCAGATTATATAATTTTGCTTCACAGGACAGCAGTATGATGTACTCCACACACATCTCCTACCTGGAGATTTACAACGAGGTCGGATATGACCTTTTGGATTCCCGACATGAGGCATCGCGACTGGAGGACCTACCGTCAGTTCTTTTTCTCAAATCTTTGTTTTTTGGCCAAACTGCTGACTAAAATCGCTGAATGCTGTCAGCCTGGTGGCAGAGTTAGGGTCAATGGTCATAACTGGTCACCAGTTATCTTACCCCATTTGTTTATCACTGGACATCTTTCATTATTCCTACTGTTTTTGTCTATAAATCTTTGTAATCTGTTGATTTTTATTGTTCGTTACTACTTTTTTCTCACACTTAATAATGTCAAGGCAAAACCTCTAGCAGTGGCATTAACCGATACATCAATTGAAATGTGGTGGTATACATTTTTTATACCACTTCATTTTAAGTCAGTTCTGAACTAGAACTCAAGATTTTAGATGCCCACAAATCACAGCGCTCTGGAAATAGCCAGTGCCATTTGTGAACCATGCTGTGGTCATACTTGCTGAATCATGAAGAGTCTGTCTCCATCTTTCCATCACTCCCAACAATGCCTGCTCTCCTTTCTTTGTGACATTCCTTTACTATTTGATCTTGCTTTCCATTTTTCTTTGCGTCTGTTTTCATCACATATTCATCTTTCCATTTTCTGGATTCCTAAAAATCTGCAAATTATCGTCCTTCATTCCATGTTTTATATTGTTTTTGCAATGGCGCAATAATCAAATTATATCTAGGCTTGGCTTGGTCCTTGAGGAAAATTATTCTGCCAGGACGCAGCTCTGACAGAATGATATAAGATAATATGAGACAATAAGATTAATACTGTTTTATCAGACCACTTCAATTACCGACAAATGCTAACATAATTATCCACATGTGTTCTCCAATCATACCTCCCTGTTTAACAAGTCAGTCAAATAGCTGTACTCTCACATCACTGGATCACAGGAGTAATTTTGCCCTATTCTGTGTTTTGCCTGATGTGGGCGAGAAACAATCACCTGTTTGTTTTTAAGATCTGGCCCTGTCTGTTATCAAGACATGAACACCCAGAGAGATAAATCACATGTGAGACTAGGCTGCAGCTCAGACTGTTTGGATTCAGAGCTGAGAGTCGCCAAGGCCAGGGGAAGTAAATAGATGACATAACTGACACAATTGGCCTTATTTTTGTGGCTCACTGTTAAATTATGCAGTCAGACACTAAATATGTGCAGCTTTAATGTTTTGTGTAATATTTCTGATTTATTTTGGAGAAGAGTCACGCATTGATGCTTTAGCAGACACTCACTTTTTTATACATAATTTTCTGCCATAAAAGGCTAATGTTTTTGTAATCTTATATAGTGCCTTGCAAAAGTATTCATTCATTGCATTTTGCTATATTAAATCCATTAATTTGAATGTATTAATAGGATTTTATGTGGTGGACCAAAGCAAAGTAGTGCATAATTTCAAAGTGGAAGAAAATGGATTTCCAAAATGTTTGCAATTACAGCTGCAAGTCTTTTGAGTAGAGAGAATTATCTTTTGTTTTTGCTCATTTGTCATTGGACTATGGCATTTACCTGTTTCTGCTAAGAAAGCATCACCTCAACATGAGGTCAACATTTCTCCACTGTGGGGGTAATGTGTTCTGGGGGATGTGCAGGGTTAGTTTTCTGTAAAACACAGAGTGGGGCAGCCCCCCGGCGGCCCCCAATGATGCCGTCAGAGATCTCTAGGCCATCCCCACACATCCGGACCCTGCCGAACCAGCACAGGTGCCAGGGTGGGAGCAAAAGAGGACTGTGCCTCCCAAGCCTAGACTTTTTCACAGATTTATAAGCTGAAACTGTAACTTATTTTGACACTGTTTGTCATGTCAATATATTAAGTAAATGATTTGAGCAGTCTTAAAATGTAGGGTGGACAAAAGCATAGGTATCCAACCTACAGAATTATCTACACCGGGTGAATAGTAGATAAAATTATTTCTGTAAGAGATAGAGAAAGAAACACCTTTTAGTTTAGGACCCTTTTCATGCACAAAGGATTCATTTTTCAAAAAGATCTCCTGCAAGTTTACCTTATGCACCGAAAATGAGGGACATAGCAGCCTTTTCCCCCAAAGCAAACTTTAAAAGTATCTTTTAGAGTTTGGATGTTAAAGCAAATTTTAAAGAAATGACAGCTGGGGTCAAGAGCTTTGCACAATATAAGATTTTATTCATGATTTCAGGCTTTAATTTTCCATGAATGTAATCTATGGTCGATAAGTCTTTAAGGTAACATGTTACTGTTGTCTTTTTTGTTAGGAAAGTGATGATTATGGAGGATCCAGAACAGAACATCCATCTGAAGAATTTGTCTCTGCAGCAGTCTGCTAACGAAGAGGAGGCTCTGAATCTTCTCTTCCTAGGCGACACAAATCGTATGATTGCAGAAGTAAGAAAAAAAGGAACACACACACACACACATACAAATCTATGCAGTGATCTTATTCAGGACTGTAAACCGTAAGCAAAAATACCACTGACCACTTCCAGGATAAGTGGCATAATGAGTTATTTTGTTGTTGCTGTTCCAAAAGTGCAATATGCATTCTAAAAGCTACCTTAGTACCATTCTAAAATATTATTTTAGTACCCAGTGGGCCTTTTTATCAGTTCCTTTTCCCCGTAAAATCCAGCTTTCTCTCTGTAATTTATGTTTATATTGGTGGTTTTTTTTTCTTTTTTCTTTTCTTCACTCGCACTGACTCCTCGAACTGATGATGAGATGTGTGGTGGCTCAGCTTTTGCTTTTCAACATGAGGTTTTGGAGGAAAAAAAAGCTAATCTTGTCTTGTTTACTCTTGTCACTAGTTTGCTTGTAAATAGATGACAGTAAAAGTGACCCAGATGATAAGATTTCAGTCACAAACTTGCTTTTCTGCACATTGACATCAATTTTGATATACAATAACTTGTATTAAGAAGGATTTTATTAAGAAGAAATGTCAACTGTGGGGCACGTGTTCGACTAAAAGGAACCCATGCTTTCTTCTGCCCAGAGAACACCCTTCTGGGTTCAATCTTAGGAAACTACAAGATGTATTTTATTGGAAACAGCTTAAAAGAAGGAAACGAGCTTTGCTTCGGGGAGACCCCACAATCGTCCACCCACAAGGAGACATTTGCTCGCTTGTCTTCTCTGGAACTCGATCGCTAGAAGTCCCCCGGAGCCTGAAACAAACAAAGAGCCCTTAATATTGTTCCTTTATTTCTGTCAGATTCCTCCAAAAAATTTGTTCTCCCCAAAGAGTTTCAGTAAAGCCAACAGCAATGCCTTCTTTCTTCTCATGATCCCATCCGTGTGGATAAAAGATGACACATCCATTCATGTAAAGCTCAAAAGACCTTGAGCTCACTCGGTTTGAGAGTTTTTTTGGACTGAAAATAAAATGCACCTTTTCTACTCCTCATCCTTTCGTCAGCGTTTTGGGCAAATGTTTTCTCTCATCTGGTCTTTCCTGACTCTCTTTGTTGTCCAAATGGATGCAGAGCTGGAAGTGCTCTCCCTGCAGTGAACTCTTAACTTCCTCCTGAACCTGTAGGAATAGGTGCATTACAAGTTGTCTAAATCTGAACTAGTCGCTTGTGTAATCTCTTAGTGCTTTGCACTTTTAGTCACCAGAATGTCCTTTTCTCATGTACTATTGCAGTACCGTGTGTGTTCAGCACAGTCTGTGGTGCAAACAGTGCAACATCTAGTTAAAACTGACTACAATGATGGGTACTTTCATGCTTGTAGTTTATAGTTTGTAAAAATATAGTTATATAACACCTTCAGCATCGTCTGAGGTTCTCTAACCCGTAAAGGTTGTGTAATTATTCTGGAACCCTATCACCTCTGGTAATGTGAAAATTACACTAGTATAGTGCACATTCTCATTTACAATGCATATCCTGGACAATCCACTCCCTATGATAATGTGTGTTAATAAAATCCTTGGTAAAAAGGACAAAACAGGTAGAGATAAGAACAAACGGTTACTTGTTGTCTGCAAGCAGCAGCTGGTGGATGTACGATCCTTTAACTGTCATGCAATAGCAGATGGTAAAATCCCTGTTACCTAATTTGGTTTGTGTATATATTTGAACAACTAAAAGTTTTCAGAGAATTACTCTATGATAACCTTTTGGTAAAAATACCATAATATTTCTTCCCTCTCTGGTTTGATTTTGATAATTTAAACATAAAACTCAAGCATAATGCACATTTTATTCAAAAAAGCCTTATTAGGGTTATTTGCCTTGTTAGGAATGAAGGGTGGTGCTGATTTAGTTTCCATGTCACGACTCTCTGTGTTTTTGGAAACCAAAATGGTCTTTCTTGTATGCAAGGGAAACGTGTAGGAGCTTTTTTTCAGCCAAGTGACAGGCAGTGTGCAGCAACAGGTGGAGGAGGGGCAGTGATCTATGTCCCATTTAATCAAAGGAAACTCCAATCACTGTGGCACTTCCTGTTAAAGACTTTAAACCATAGGAACAGTGGGACAGAGTATTTTAGTGGCTTTGGCACTGTAACCTCGATATACCGTGATAGCCAGTAATCTTGATAAGGGGGAAATGACTAACCCTGTAATATACCTGAAAATTTGAGTTGTGGGTCTCTGCAGTTACAAAACTGTATTGCACATTATACTGTATGTGTTTAAGGACTGACACTGATCAAAGTGTCCAACACACCAGAGTTAAAAATCAGCAAAGGTAAACAGAACTGGCTTTTGTCTTTGAACATTTAGTTGTTGTCATAATGAAAGCAATGTAGGATAGTGTGAACATTCCTACAGCTTCAGACAAATCAGTCCTAAATGGAAGTTGATAGATTGTGACATGGACCAGTATAAAACCCCATGTCTTCCTGTTGCTGTTTAAAGAAAAGCAGCAGCATTACCTATCAGTTGCTGAGAACAAAGAGATGACTGCACTACAACCATATAGGTACATTAGCAATGACGTAACCTTAACTTGGCTTACCTTTATCCAGAAAAGATTTTATTCACATCTTATATGGTCTATTTGCAAAATTTGAATTAGATTTCTGATGGCAATAATGATGCCGGGATTTTAAAAGTCTACCCCTTAAACACTGGGCACCAATAGACCTGTTTCCTATGTATATTTCCGGTTGGCCGGTCCTTGTCCTGTTATTCCAGAAAATAACAAGGTTAAAGGTCAGGCTTTAGGAGCTATACTGATGAACTCTAACAAAGTTATACTTTAATAGATATCCTAATGTAGGCTTCCTTTCACCTTTCAGTTTTAAGCCACATTTTCATGACTTTTGTTGCTTTTTAACAGAGTTTAGCTTTAGGACTCAAAGAAAACAATTGTTGGGATCAACAGAGTTCTTTCCTGAGCATGTCTCTCTGTCTCCGTCCCTGTCCTTGACCTTACACCCATGCCTTTTAAATGCAGAAAGTGATCCCTTTCTAATATCTAAAGGCTGCCACAGATTTCTCTAAGGTATACCCTTTACACATGTGCAGAGTGAAGGGAATTTGGTACAAGGAAAGGGATGAAAGCAGCAGGTTAAGATAGTGAAATGTCTGTCCTGCCATGACCCTAACAAGCAGGTGTTGGCACATTTACGGCAACTAGACGTCAGGCTCAAAGAAACTTTTTTTCGTTTTCGTATTGAATGACCCGAGATGTCATGTGTAAAGTTATATGGTTTTCAAGAAGAGAAGGTTTGTCTTCTCCTAGGTCAGTCATAAAAACAATAACATTAATGTAGATTTCCTCTGTTTTCCCTGTAAGCGAGGGCCTCTAGAGTGACCCAGCCTCTTCTAGTTAATTATGCTTTTATGTAGTCACAATCTATTTCTGTCTTTCTCCTACCACCATACGTGAGTCGGCCTCAGCTTTTGGAAAACGACCTTCATGTGTGTTCTTCATGTTAGTCTACATGATTGAAGCTTTTCTCCGGGCTAAGAGAAGCAGAAAAGATCTATAAAACAAAGAAAATCTAAATGCCCTATATCTGTTTTATCTGTTTGTGTCGTTCCCAGACCCCCATGAACCAGGCCTCCACTCGTTCGCACTGTGTTTTCACCATTCATCTCTGCAGGCGTGAACCTGGCTCAGCCACCTTGCGGCGGTCCAAACTCCACCTGGTGGACCTGGCTGGGTCGGACCGAGTCAGCAAGACGGGCCTAGATGGGATGCTACTCACTGAGGCCAAGTACATCAACCTGTCTCTCCACTACTTGGAGCAGGTATACTCATCTTTATTGAGAAGGTTCATCCTGACATTTGACATTTCTTTGCACAACTTTAGGAAATACTTTGTTATGCTGATAATGGACAACATTAAGGAGTTCTTAAAAAAAGACCTTATGCTGCAATTGCAGAAAACAATATTGCCACAAACATTGTGTCATAAATGTCAAAATGGTAACTGCCTAATAACGCCATTGTTCACGCTTGATGCCACCACTTATTCCCTCTGGTGCTCCTTTCTGGAAATCGAATCATGTTCTCACCCATTACTGTTTTGCATGTTAAACCAGATTATGTTGTTGGAATGTGTTGCATCCTGAAAGGCAGGAATTAATGTTTGTGCAAATACTACATTACTGTTCTCATTCTTTTCTATATATTTTTTTTTTCAAATGATCTAAGCCTTTTCTGTTTGATGATTGGAAAGATTTTTCTGTGTGCCATTCAAGTTGATTTTGTGGCTCTCGCCCTCAGGTGATAATAGCCCTGTCAGAGAAGAACCGTTCCCATATTCCATACAGAAACTCCATGCTAACATCGGTGCTAAGGGACAGCCTTGGGGGCAACTGCATGACCACCATGATCGCCACCATAGCAGTCGATAAACGAAATCTCGATGTGAGGATCAGCACCCCATGGTCATGTTTGGACACATTCTTCTGTTAAACTGTAAAAAAAGAATGTTATGGCATGAAAAAAAATATGTAAAGAAAAGGAAATATAAATGTATCTTCTGTTTTTTTACGTTCATTTTGAAATGCCAGAATGCTTATGTGCCTGCATTCACACAAACTGTTAAGGTTCAACAGAGCTCTGATTGGAAAAACGTTTGGTATATGTAAAAAAAAATGTCAACAGAGCATTGAGAGTCCTTTTTTTTTATTTTACACCTTGTATAACATAGGCTGTACAAGGCTTCCTTTACAAAGTAAACAATCAAAGTTGAATGTAAAAGATGTATGCAAAAATTAAAAAAAATCCATAGCAGGATTCTACGCCAAGCAGTTCAGCATAAAAGGATGGGATAATTTGGAGAGTAATTATTATCGAATCAATACGTGTGCTTTTATTTTCTTTCTTATTGTCCTCCGGAGAAAAAGTGACTAATTGTTAAAACTGTTTTTCCCAGGAGTCCATCTCTACGTGCCGCTTTGCTCAGCGTGTGGCTCTCATCAAGAACGAGGCCGTATTGAACGAAGAGCTGGATCCTGCCCTGGTGAGACCTTCAGAGACTTGTTGAACTTCATTTTAAACCAACACCCTTGCTAGCTCGCACAATGACCACAGAATGAAGACCATTCTAAATGTATCGCTACAACCCTGACTCTAAATGTGATAAAAGATAGACTTTCTTTTATTCCAGAATTAAATACTTTTTCTAGTGTTAGACAGTCACTCTGACAGCAGCAGATTTTTGCATCTTGGCGACATGAGCATCTATCTACTTTATGGTATTTAGACAGCTCACACACGTTCTGTTTGCATTTTCTCTCAGCCTTGTTTACTTTAACAAACTCTTGTTTAACATATTTAATACAAATGCCTCACATTTTGTAGAGAAAGCATTCAGATGGAAAAATGTGCATATATTTTCTTGCCTATTTTCATAAAAAAAGCACCAACAGGATTTAAGTGACTGGTTAAAGCAGGATCTTCTCTAAAGTTCATCTGAGGACAATGTTAAAGTTTTACTTTTTCTTTGTGAGAGTAGATTTATTTAGTTTTATGTGCCAATAAGTATACATCCTTAATATGGAAAAACGTAACTGAGCTTGAAAACTTTTTTCCTGTCCCAGTGTCAACATGACTAATGTCACGATATCTAAAAACTAGTCACTCCAACCATTTTTATGCTGCTTTTTAAATAATAGAAATCCATCCATCCATCCATCCATGGTTACAATGCATAGGCTTGAGAAAAACTGTTTGTTTGTTATTGTATTTATACTTCACCAATGGCTTACATTATAAAGAACTTTGAGTTTGGAAATGTCTAGAATTTTGAATGGGAAACTGGAGCCTGTTTTATACAGTGCAGTTTTGGTCATTCTGACTATAATTTACCTTCTTTACCCTGTGAGCAATGTATGATAAACATTTGTCAACTGGAGTGTAGCTGAAAATTGACCTGCTGTTGAAAATCGCTGCTAAGGGGATGAATTATGAGTCTTCACAGCTATATCCACGTCCTCTGCTTCCACCCAGATCTGCCTCAGAACCAACTGCTACTGTATTACCATTACCAAGATTTGGCTGTCCACTTGCAAACCCTTCAGAGGTATTTTTAAGAGAGTCTGCGGCTGGCTCCAGTAATTGTGACAGCGTCTGGCTGCTCCCATCTGGGTCTGACAGAGTTACAGCTTCAGGCAAACTCATGTCTTTTGCATTTTCTCCACTGTTGTTGCCTCCTTAACAAGTACATGTGAGGGGAACAAAGCAAAGCCTGGAGTATAATTTATAACTTATAACAATGTCATTTATTAAGGTTTGGGATGACACTTTCCCCTGCCAGACTGACAGCTCCTTGTTGGACTTGCACATTGCGGTAACTGATTTGAAAGCAGCAGTTTTCACATTACTATTATATTTGCCACATTGCCTAAGTGGTCCTATGCTGCAGCCAGAAGGATACTAAATGGATTTCTGAACAGCAGGAAACTGGCCAGACCAGACAAAACATTTAGCAAGTCTCTAATGGAACTGGGAAAGAATGAGGTGTTGAAAGTGACCTGTGCTTATAATGAAGTCTGCTGCAGTGACCGGACCATATTAGGATGTTTTTTCTCCAAGGTCACTAAGGTCAGTTGTAGACCGGAATAATGCTGGTTTGTGCTCATCAGTGGAGGTTTTCTGTGGTTATTGAATCTTCCAAGATGCCTCCACAACTTGCTGTTGCATTTATTTTGTGTACCCTAGTCAAAGATAGCTCCATTTAGCGCATACCTGTGAATCAAACAGAAGAAAGCCAAAGAAAGCAGGTACAACATTTCTGTAGGTTTCCTCACATGTTTGGAGAAAGTTCAGTCCAGTGTTTCTGCTGTTAGATGCGTGGAGGACAGCCCATAGGGGGCAGTGGGAAACGGTGCCTCCTCTTCCCTTATAAATAGGGGCCCCTGTAATAGCTGGTGTCTAGGAGTGGGATGCTGTATACATGCATTTAAAGTGAAACCTGTGGTTAAACTGCATTGCTTACAGTTTACTGTGGGTGGTTTTCGTGTACAAGGTGGAGGTATAATTTAAAGTAGGCACTGTGTTAATTTCTTAGAGTTAATTGGGTAACCTATGAGTTAGAATTTAGAAGACGGCAGAGCTATTCCGAAACTGGACATTTACAGTACCTAGCAAAACTAATAATACCCCTTGCGCTTTTCCACATTTAGTTGTGTTACAACAACAAACTACAAGGTATTTCATTTGGATTGTATATATTAGATCATAAGACTTTGCAAAAATGTAAAGAGCAAGGAAAATGATTCATGCTTTTTAAACTATTTTACTAATAAAAATGTCTAGAGTGTGGCTTGCATTTGCATTCAGCCCCCCCTGTGTTTCCTATCAGCATGTCAGATGGAAATTTCTACTAGTTCTTATTTGGAAAACAGTTCAAGCTCAGTTAGATTGGACAGAGAGCGCCTGTGAACAGCAGTTTTCAAGTTTTGTCTCAATTGGTTTTAGGTCTAAGCTTTGATTTGACTTTTCTTTGACCTAAACCATTCCATTGTTGCTCAGCGTGCATGCATTACATGTGCATGTTTTGCAGCTTCCAACAGGTTTTCTTCCATGATCACACTGCATTTAGGTTCATCTATCTTCCCATCAATGGTGAGCAGTTTACATATGCCTATTAAAGAAAAGTGTACCCACATCATGATGCTACCACCACCTTGTTAACAAGGGGGATGCTGTGTGGAATGTTCAGTGTTAATTTTCCACCATAGCCTTTTGCATGCAAGCCATAAAGTTAAAATTTGCTCTCATCTGACCAGAGAACCTTCTTCCACATGCTAGCTGGGTCCCCTACACAGCTTGTAGCAAATAGCAAACCTAGAAGTTTCAACAATTCGTTTGTTCTTTCCACTCTCCCTTTAGCGTCAGGTTTGTGGAGTGCATGACTAAGTTGTCCTGTCAACAGATTGTCCCACCTGAGCTGAAGATCCTTGTAGCTCCTCCAAGGTTGCCATGCACCTCTCTGTCAGTTTGGGTGGAGGACTGTCCTAGTAGATTGTGCTGTATTCCTTCCATTTTCAGGCAAGGTATTGAACAGTGCTAAGGGAAATAGCTCTGTCTAGAGGGATTCTATTTACTGATTAGGTGACTTATGGTAGCAATTGTGTGCATTGGATATTATTTAGGGGTTTTAGACTAAAGGGGGTTGAAAAAATGTATGCCACACTGATTGTTTTCTTTGGAAATAAAATTCAAGACAATGTATCATTTTTTTTCCTCTTCATCCTATCACATGACATCCCAATAAATGCTCTAAGTTTTGTTGTTATAACATGACAACGTGTGAAAAAGTTCAAGAAGTATCCCTGCTTTCTCAAGGTTCTTGTAAATATTCTGATATCGTCATTACAACAGGCCACATGTCCGCTGACATGAGTTTGTACAAAAAAAACATCCCAAAACTACCTCATCAGTCTTATGGTCTGAGTCATTTTTTACCCATAGAGTATGTAAGTCTGCCATGGTACTGTGGTGCCCCTGTGGGATTTTTTTGCTCTGAAATAGACTCTCGCCATCCCACTGACCAACAGCCAGCGGTCACATTTTTAAGGATGCAGCTGGGAGAATTAACATCAGAGCAGTGGTTCCAACAAAAAGAGGCAGGGAGCGGCTCTGGTGAAGGAACGGTCAAGCCATGATATTCAGTGTTGAAACATACGATACAGGGTGGATTAGAGGCAAAATCATCGTTGAGCGAAGTGGCAACCACCCAACAACCACATCATAGCTCTGTTTCCTTTAAGGAGCATCTTGAGTTGACAGCATCTGAGCATTTTGCTGGTTTTGGATCAGTTAAAATTGCCAGCATTTAGTTTGTTTTAGATCACTCTGTCTGACCTTTGACCTTGTATTAGCTTTTACTGACCCTTGCCTTTTTAGTATCTTTGTGTGAGGACTTTTGCTGAGTTAGTGGTACACAGTTGCTATTTTCTGGTAAAGTCGAGGCAGTTCCAGACTTTTTCACACTTTTTCCGTGCTTGCTGATTTCTTCAAGCTGCAGTTACACCAGTCAGCTTTACTATTATGGACAGTTGTCTAATATGAAACAGGTCTCATTTTTGGCCATCTAAATAGGTAAGGTGCTTTCTGTATCTTGTATTGGGTGATATCTCACAAAGTAGTACATAATTGTGAAAAAAAAAAATCAGAAAAATGGGGCCCTTTTAATCCAGTCAGTCAGACATCAGTCAGTCATTTTCTACCGCTTATTCCATAGTGGGTCGCGGGGGAGCTGGTGACTATCTCCAGCAGTCTATGGGTGAGAGGCGGGGTACACCCTGGACAGGTCGCCAGTCCATCGTTGGGCAACACACAAACAACCATGCACACACTCATTCATACACCTAAGGGCAATTTAGAGAGACCAATTAACCTATGAACAGGCATGTCTTTGGCCATCAAAACATTGTTGTCAATCTAAATTAAGATGCTGGACTAGGAGAGCTTTAATCAGACAAGTGGCCAAAATACCGTTTGTAGGCGACCCACTGCTGAGGTGGGAGAATCTAATAACATCGCATCTATTAATTATGCACACCAAAAATTTGGCCTTGAGTAAAATAATAAGAAATCCTGTTTGTAGTTTCCCACATAAGGTGTACAGGAAACAGAAAACATGCAGAAGACGGTGCTCTGGTCAACTTGGTAGTGGCACATCATGCTATGGGGATAGATTTCTTCTCCAGTGACAGGTATTTCAGGGTTGGTGCGAAGATGAATGGAGTAAAATTTATTTATTTAGAAATAATTTAGTTGGGGAAAATCACCAAAAATATAAAGTGGTTGCTGATGTGCAGTGGTTCAGATCAAAGTATGTTCATGTTAAAATAGTTCAGTCATAGTCCAGACCTAGAGGTAATTCGAAATTATTCATATCCAGATTTTTAAGCTAGTCTTTTAATTTTACCAGCATGTTTTTTTTCTGACTGGAAGTAAAGTCTCAACTTGAATGTAAGGGAGAATCTATGGAAGGAGGAAAAGATTAGGGTGACTGTAAAGAGGCCTTCCAACCTCCACCAGGACTTGGAGCTCATTACCAAAGAAAAATCATAGAATTGGGAACATGCAAAAAGCTGGTCAGACATTACAGTATAAGAAGGATTTGATTGATGCCCAAAGAGATTTTACATTTAAAGAAAATTTTAAAATTCTCCTTTCCACTTGACAATTTTGCAATTTCTAACGGGCTATCTCATAAACTTTCAAAATAAAGTCAAATTTGTATTTGCAGCATGACCAAATTTTAAAACATTTAAGGGGTGTGAATACTTTTGTGTGACACAATAATAGGCCATAAAAATCTTGTAATCTTTGAATTAGAGATGGAAGGCCAAATAAACATGACAAAGATAGGTCATTTGTCGAAGTATATTTTATTGTTTTATTGGGTGTCATATACACACCATTGACCTTTTGCTGCACTTTTTTCATGTTTCAGCTTATAGCACGTTTAAAAAGAGAGATCCTGTCCCTGAGGGAAGAGCTAGCGATGGTGACAGGAGATCAGAGAGATGAGCAGCTAACTGCAGAGGAGATACAAAGGTTTGCCACCTCTGATTGTTTGGAGTTAGCTTTTTTACTTTCCGGGTTTCCAGGTTTTTTTTTACTTTCCAGAACAGATTTGCTTGTATAGGGCCAGACCAGAGGTTTCATTAAAGACTTGGAAAATTTGCCCTACAGAGTTGATATTTTTCCTGTAGCTTTGGCCCCCTAAGTTGACTTTTAATGACTTCCTCCTTGCTTGGGCAGCTATCCCCTATTTATACCCATTAGGGGTCCACCTTACAGTGGAAACCAGTAATGATGACTGTAGTAGCCACATTCAGCAATGATTAAATGTTTGTTTCTCTAACTTCCTTATTTTATGACCTGAACTGGGCCATGTGCTTATTAGTAGCAGGTGACAAAAGTACCACAATGTTAGGAATGAAATACAATAAAATAAATAAACATTATTCAAATAAAATTTGATATAAATACATTCAAAAACTCTTTCATTGTTGCTGTGCCTAAGTGCTCCATTAAAACGTATTAATTGCCATTGTGCCTCTAATATCTGAGGTCAATCTCCTCTATAAAGTGACAATAATAGGAGTTAATTTGCATGTTTGATCGACCTAAACAAACTAGTGCCTATTTGTGAAGTAGAAGGAAAAGGAAAATTGTGCCTTGCATTTGTAATCAGCCCACATTTAATCACTGATATTTTAATTAATCACCTCGTATTTTTGTTTTAACTGTTTGTGCTCGAACATGCTTTCTTTAAATTTTCCAGCATATTGCAATGCTCTCTAAGAATTATCAGTTAGATTTCAGGAAAGCTGCTGTAAAGTTCATTCATTCATTCATGAATGAATGAGCTGTTGTAAAGTAAAACTTGATAATATTAGGTGTTTTTGTTTTTTTACTTTTTTCATCCATGGCATCAAAGGGCATTTTTTTAGAATCATACTTTGTGTCATAAAACCATAAAGTCTTGAAGGGACCTGAAACAATACCAGCATGTTTGTAGGAAGTCATCCATCATGTAAACCTTGCCTGTCTCTAAGCTGGACATGTAACCGAAAATAAAGAACTGCACGTTGTCATGCCTGCATTTGATCTATCCGGACAGTTGCTTTTTGGTCTTTTCCAGTGGCTGCATCCACATGTCGGGATGCAGTGTTTAGACTACCATTTAGCGATAGTTTATCAACAAGCCGCTCCAGTGGGGCTGAAACTTGCGTTGATGTAAATTGTTTTCTTTGACAAGACCCACATTTTAAACTGCTCTGATGAAGCCATTAACCATTTGGGTCCCAGTTAAGGGAATGTGATGGAAGATTACAACTTGGACTTTTGCTTTGCTATTAGTAAGTCTGTGTTTATTTTCATGTCTTGGCTTTTCTAGGTTGGATGAGGTAGTCAATGTCTTTCTGAATGACCCAGATCCTGATGTGACCCTGTCTTTGGGACCTGACATGAGAAAGATACAGCACTGTTTCTTTCTGCTGAAGGTAAAATAGTCAGTGCTGCCTCTGTTTTTTAAGTGACTGCAAGCATGTCTTTCTGTATAGCCTGCTGTTTGGGTCTGATTTTTTTTATCCATACATAATTTCCTGCTTTTTTGTTATTCTGCCTTGTCGCTGCTGCATAGCAATGATTTACATGATATGACTATGCTAGGGTTACACTAAAGGACTCTTTCAGTTCCGGTTGTTTTGTTCAACTTTCAAGAATAATTATATTGGTAAGTTATTGTTCTAACGAGAAAAGCCTAATAGTTACATAAAAAACTGAATGGATTTATTGTCTGTTATCCAAACATGAATAATTTCTTGAAACAGTTTCCTTTTTTATAATTCTGTAAAAGATACAGTGCTTTTAAAATGTCTAAAGATTAACCTTCTTTAAACATGAGCATAAGGTCACATTTTACAAACCTCTAAAGGACCACAGACAATGTTTTTTTCTCAGAGACAGCACAAACTGAGCTGTCTTTCTCCACCACAGAAAATATTAAAAAATAACTAAAATTGCATTTTTCCTTTATGTCTTTACAAGACAGGTTGTAGATTGTCAGGTTCTTTTTTTCTGAACACCTGAAAATGTTGTCTGTCTTCAAGATCCATTAAAATCAAAGAACAATGGTGCCCATCCTAATCTTTGAGACAAAGAGCTTTTATTTGCTGTTAAGTATTAAATTGTTAAGTCATTCATTATTAACCATTACAGGAAGCTTAAAGTATTTGTGTGGATTTTTTAAGTGACACTGTCTGATTTATTGGTAATAGTTTATTTTACCTGTGGTAGACTGATGTCATATCTCTGTTAGCTTGTTAAAAAAGTTAGTTCATCCTGTGTTGGTGGAAGCTACCAAGCTAGTCAGAGGTACGCTGTATCAGTCCACCTCCATCAGCTGATCTAGCAGCAAAATGGATAAAGAATATATCTACTGTGTATTTTGAAACCTGGGAGTTGTAATATCTACTAGCACATCCAACTGGTATGATAATTTTTAGTTTGTGTTGTTGTAAAATGCTAAAGTCAGAAAAAACATACTTGTATGTCTGACAAGCTTGTTAGCTTCCACCACACATTTACTTTTTAAAGTAGCTCACATTGATTTAACATTTGTCTACTACAGGTAAAGTAGAGTAAATACTTACAAATAAATCACAGAACTTCACTTCAAAGAATCTGGACTAATCCTTTGTGCATCATTTCTGTTATCACTGGTCATTACTTATATCAGGACTAAGGCTGCATGATATTAGGAAAACATGAAATTTTATATCATTGCTAAAAATTTGCAAAGACGGTATCGATCATGATGATTAACCCACCACCACTCCACCACTCACCACTGAGTGTTACCATCTCAGTAACTGGGACCTAGATGAAGTGCAGATATCAAGGACTGTGAAAATCCATCAGGCTGTTCAAATATTTAATTGACAAACAGAGTTTGAAGGGTTCACACAGAAAATCTAACGTGTCATATTGCACATATTAATATTACACTGACAACTGCAACTCAGTATATTGTGCAGCTCTAATTAGAAGCAGAGGCAGCAACACCTTGTGCATGAGAGAGCAGTTTTTGTTACACAGCTCTGCTGCTGAGCTGGATTTTACTAGTGTTTCAAAACAAAGACCAATTGATTACAGAGCTGACATAAACTGTTTCCATCATTTTATATATGCATTAAGCATGACTAGCACAATAAGTACTCCCCACAGTCGCAGCCTGAATGAACAACTGAGATGGCTCCATTAAAAATTAAGTTTCCTCTCAAGAAGCTTTAAATACCACGAGTGCCTCCTTTGACGTAGTTTTCAACGCCCCAGTGATACTGAAAAGAGTTAAGTGAATCTTCGTCACTTACTTCTACACCTAATAGCTCTGTCAGTTGGACCTGGCAACACGTAGGTATGGTCCGTTCACTGATTGTGTTAAGATTGGATTTTTCAGATCACCTATACAGGCCAGTAAAGTGTAGAACTGATCCCATCAAAGGCGCCGTGTATCAGAAGAAATATTCGTAAAATATAGTCCTCAGATCTGTATCTCAATAGTTTAAAGTGTTGCACATAGTTTTGTTAGCTAACTGTTATTTGCTCAAATTCAACAGGTGAATAATCAGTCATTTTCTACCGCTTATTCCATAGTGGGTCGCGGGGAAGCTGGTGCCTATCTCCAGCAGTCTATGGGCGAGACGCGGGGTACACCCGCGACAGGTCGCCAGTCCATCGCAGGGCAACACACAAACAACCATGCACACACGCATTCATACACCTAAGGGCAACTTAGAGTGACCAATTAACCTAATAGGCATGTCTTTGGACTGTGGGAGGAACCCAGGACCTTCTTGCTGCAAGGCAACAGTACTACCAACAGTGCTACCAACTGCGCCACCGTGCCGCCCGTGACTGACTGACTGACTGACTGACGATGGACTGGCGACCTGTCCAGGGTGTACCCCGCCTCTCGCCCATAGACTGCTGGAGATAGGCACCAGCTCCCCCGCGACCCACTATGGAATAAGCGGTAGAAAATGACTGACTGACTGATGACTGACTGACTAGATAAAGATATATGTGTGGCGAATTTAAACGTGTTTCAATAAAAAGTTTGTTTGATGAAGTTATTTTTATTGTTATGGCATCCAGACAAAATGTTTGGGTGAGAACATCAGTTTTATTTTTTTTTTAAAAAGGTTCGCTATAAATTTGTTTAGTCCTTTTTACAAACACAAAGTGTTTTATTGCTGCTGCTGATAGCCAAGAAAAAAAAAACTTCTACAGTGTTCACTCTGGTTTGGTTGGGGCTAAGGCATCCACCAGATGCAGTGCCAGATCCCACTTAAACGTCTGTTTATATCTTCTACAGTTTGTTATGATCCTCAGACTCTATCTGCTGTTCAGTTTAGATTCCTGCAAGCATCACCTCATTTCAATTCCAGAAATCCTGCCAAAATTTGTCCGTTTTAAATTTAATTTGTTTCTTCTTTGTTTTTGAGGAAGGATTCATCTTTCATGCCCAGCTCTCAGCTTGTCCTTGTTCCAGGGTAAACGCTGACGTGCAGTTTTCTCTTTTTCTTGAATGCTTGTGTTAATGTATGGTGGGATTTCAGTGATGAACTATAAAGCTAAAGACATGGTAGGTTTGCCGGCTGGGCAGGGTGTGATTAGAAATGCTGCCAGGAGGTCCATGGTGACACTGGAGGAGGTGCAGAAATCTACAGTTCATGTTGAAGAATCTATTGATAGGACAAGCCACGAAGGGGTCGCAGCTTTGTGGTCGAAGGTACTCTGGTCAAATGAATTAAAAAGAAAAGAAAACTAACTCTTCTAATCACTCTGACTGGTGGTGGCAGCATCATGCTTTGGAGATGCTCTTCATCTTCAGCAAGTAAAGAGAGAGTGTAAGGGAAGGTTCCTGTGCTCTGGGGGGCCTTTAGGTGTCTGTGGGTCAGATCTTTTCTGTGTCTGTCACTGATCCAGAGGGGCAGCTCTGTGCCTCCTTACACTCTCTGTTGCATGTTTTTATGGAGAAACCTTATATACATGAGTGTGCTCACACTTACACCCACAGGTATTTGGATTCATGTTCTATATTGAGCAACAGTTACCACCAAATGAGTCTGCACTTTTCTGTAAAATTGTTGTTATATACGTTTCTGCAGGTGTGGAAACAGTCTTCTAGGGTTTTTTTCTTGTATTCTCTTCACCCTTCCTTCTCTCCTCTATTCTTTTCTCTTCCTCTCCCCTTTTCCTTTTCGTTTCAGTCTCTGTGTACATATATATATACAGGGGTTGGACAATGAAACTGAAACACCTGTCATTTTAGTGTGGGAGGTTTCATGGCTAAATTGGACCAGCCTGGTAGCCAGTGTTCATTGATTGCACATTGCACCAGTAAGAGCAGAGTGTGAAGGTTCAATTAGCAGGGTAAGAGCACAGCTTTGCTCAAAATATTGAAATGCACACAACATCATGGGTGACATACCAGAGTTCAAAAGAGGACAAATCTTTGGTGCACGTCTTGCTGGCGCATCTGTGACCAAGAAAGCAAGTCTTTGTGATGTATCAAGAGCCACGGTATCCAGGGTAATGTCAGCATACCGCCAAGAAGGACGAACCACATCCAACAGGATTAACTGTGGACGCAAGAGGAAGCTGTCTGAAAGGGATGTTTGGGGTGCTAACCCGGATGTATCCAAAAAGCATAAGACCACGGCTACCCAAATCACGGCAGAATTAAATGTGCACATATATATATATATATATATATATATATATATATATATATATAATATATATATATACAGGGGTTGGACAATGAAACTGAAACACCTGGTTTTAGACCACAATAATTTATTAGTATGGTGTAGGGCCTCCTTTTGCGGCCAATACAGCGTCAATCTGACTTGGGAATGACATATACAAGTCCTGCACAATGGTCAGAGGGATTTTAAGCCATTCTTCTTGCAGGATAGTGGCCAGGTCACTACGTGATACTGGTGGAGGAAAACGTTTCCTGACTCGCTCCTCCAAAACACCCCAAAGTGGCTCAATAATATTTAGATCTGGTGACTGTGCAGGCCATGGGAGATGTTCAACTTCACTTTCATGTTCATCAAACCAATCTTTCACCAGTCTTGCTGTGTGCATTGGTGCATTGTCATCCTGACACACGGCACCGTCTTCAGGATACAATGTTTGAACCATTGGATGCACATGGTCCTCAAGAATGGTTCGGTAGTCCTTGGCAATGACGCGCCCATCTAGCACAAGTATTGGGCCAAGGGAATGCCATGATATGGCAGCCCAAACCATCACTGATCCACACCCATGCTTCACTGGGGGCATGAAACAGTCTGGGGGTACGCTTCTTTGGGGCTTCTCCATACCGTAATCCCCCGGATGTGGGGAAAACAGTAAAGGGGGGACTCATCAGAAAACAATACATGTTTCACATTGTCCACAGCCCAAGATTTGTGCTCCTTGCACCATTGAAACCGACGTTTGGGTTGCATGAGTGACCAAAGGTTTGGCTATGGCGCCCAGCCGTGTATATTGACCCTGTGGAGCTCCCGATGGACAGTTTTTGGTGGAAACAGGAGAGTTGAGGTTCACATTTAATTCTGCCCTGATTTGGGCAGGCCGTGGGTTTTATGTTTTTTTGGATACAATCCGGATAGCACCCGAACATCCCCTTTCAGACAGCTTCCTCTTGCGTCCACAGTTTAATGCTGTTGGATTGGTTTTTTCTACTTGGTGGTATGCTGAAATTATCCTGGATACCGTGGCTCTTGATACATCACAAAGACTTGCTGTTTTGGTCACAGGATGCACCAGCAAGAGGTGCACCAACAAACTGTCCTCTTTTGAACTCTGGTATATCACCCATAATGTTGTGTGCATTTCAATATTTTGAGCAAAGCTGTGCTCTTACCCTGCTAATTGAACCTTCACACTATACTCTTACTGGTGCAATGTGCAATCAATGAAGACTGGCTACCAGGCTGGTCCAATTTTATCTTTGTTAAGGTCTGGCACAAAGAATCCTAACAAAATACACAGACGTTTGTGGTTGTAGCATGACCAAATGCAACTAAGTTTAAGGGATATTAATACTTTTGCAAGACAAACAATATATTTATTAGTTAAGTGTTTGGAAACGTTGTATATCCCTCTATCACCTCTATCACATCAGTTACAGTATTTGGTTTTGAAAGCAAAGAAATGGACAACAAAAGGCCTTTATCATACATGGATAATCTTTCTCTTTTTTTTACAGTCAATGATTTTGGACAAGAAGCGTGATAAAGCAGTAAGCAGTGATCGACAACAGTCACCAACAGGAAGTAGAGAGAACTCTCAACCCCACAATGTCAGTACAGCAGAAGTGGCCAAACTGAATGAAATGCTAAAACAACGTGACAATGAGATCAGTATCCTTTGGCATGGTGCACCCAGCTGCTTTAAGGTCCAGTATCTGACTAACTGGGGGTCTATCGGTCATTTGTGTGGTTTTGTTTGAGATTAAATTGATAGAATAAATTTAAATATTCCAAAGGATTTCAAGCTAAGTTCATACAAAGAAATAAACATTTCATTATATTCATTTCTATTTAGCAGCAGAGGTAAGGCTTCAGAATTAATTAATTCATTTAGATCTTATACAACATTTCTTTGTAGTTTTTTAGCACATTCTCAGTTCAGTTTTTTTTGTGACAAACTTCTTTGGGTAACTGACCTAACATGGGAAAATTTTAGTGTGATTTAATTCTCTGAAATAGCAAACATTTGCATATCCTGCCTCTCACTACTTCAAAGAGACATTCAATTCAATTCAATTCAATTCAATTCAATTCAATCCAATTCAGTGTATTTATATAGCGCCAATTCACAACACATGTCGTCTCAAGGCACCTCGCAAAAGTCAGATACATGCATTCCAATTAATCTTAATCATTGAACAGTGCAGTCAGATTCTGTTATTTATTCAAATTGGATAAAAAGTTTTTCTATATAAGGAAACCCAGCAGATTGCATCCAGTCAGTGACTTGCAGCATTCACTCCTCCCGGATGAGCATGTAGAGACAGTGGACAGTCACTGACGTTGACTTTGCAGCAATCCCTCATACTGAGCATGCATGTAGCAACTGTGGAGAGGAAAACTCCCTTTTAACAGGAAGAAACATCCAGCAGAACTAGGCTCAGTGTGAGTGGCCATCTGCCACGACCGACTGGGGTTAGAGAGAACAGAGCAGAGACACAAAGAGAACAAAGAAGCACTGATCCATGAGTACTTTCTATGGGAAGGAAAAGGTAAATGTTAATGGATGTAGCTCCTTTAGTCGTTTCACCTAGAAAGAAGGAACAGATAAACTCTGAGCAAGTTTTCAAGTTTAGAGTCTGAAGAGAGCACATAGAGTTAGTTACAGTAAAAGCTCAGTCAGTAGCTATGTCTAGGAGAGAGAAAGGGTTAAACACTGAAAGACAGGGCCATGTGGATCATCGGTAGAGGGTGAGCATTAAGTTTGTTCCCAGCAGAAGCTTGGACGATCCCCCTCTCCAGAAAGGTGTTACAGGTAGACACAGAGTCAGGCCAGGTGTAGCTTCTAGGAAGAGAAAAGAGGAGAACAAAGTTAAAAGCTGAAATAACAGCAAATAATACAAAATTGAAGAGTAGTGTGAGAATATAGCGAAGAGGGTGAAAGTGGTCATTATGTCCTCCAGCAGCCTAAGCCTATAGCAGCATAACTACAGAGATAGCTCAGGATAACCTAAGCCACTCTAACTATAAGCTTTATCAAAAGGAAAGTTTTAAGCCTAGCCTTAAAAGTAGACAGTTTGTCCATCTAGAGCCCACTGATGGCCATTGTTATACTAAAAACCACAACGATTGGGATACCTCTCTCTGTCAGATTGACCATAACCACTGGAAAGGTGAGTGGGTCATACAGGTAGCAGAAATGGAGGGTGTGTTTAGGTTAAACCTGACTCCCCCTTACTCCATCCAACTAGGGGAGAAGAAGACGGAGGTAAAATAAGGAAGATAGCTCAGGATAACCTAAGCCACTCTAACTATAAGCTTTATCAAAAAGGAAAGTTTTAAGCCTAGCCTTAAAAGTAGACAGGGTGTCCACCTCACGGACTAAATCTGGGAGCTGGTTCCACAGGAGAGGAGCCTGATAACTAAAGGATCTGCCTCCCATTCTACTTCTAGAGACTCTAGGAACCACCAGTAAACCTGCAGTCTGAGAACAAAGTGCTCTGTTAGGAATATATGGAACAATCAGATCTCTGATGTATGATGTAGCTAATTCATTAAGTGAGGAGGAGAATTTTAAATTCTATTCTGGATTTAACAGGGAGCCAATGAAGGGAAGATAAAGTAGGGGAAATATGATCTCTCTTTTTAATTTTCATCAGAACTCTTGCTGCAGCATTTTCAATCAGCTGAAGGCTTTTAACTGCATTTTGTGGACATCCTGATAGTAAAGAATTACAATAGTCCAGCCTTAAAGTAACAAATGCATGGACTAATTTTTCAGCATCAATCCTGGACAGAATATTTCTAATTTTGGCAATGTTCTGGAGATGAAAAAAGGAAATCCTAGAAACCTGTTTAATATGGGATTTAAATGACATGTCCGGGTCAAAAATAACACCAAGGTTTTTTACTTTATTATCGGAGGTCAATTTAATGCCATCCAGGTTAAGTGATTGACTAAGCAGTTTCTTTCTTAAAGACTCCGGTCCAAAGACGACAACTTCTGTCTTGTCTGAATTTAGAAGCAGAAAATTTAAAGTCATCTAAGTTATCTTCAAGACATGCTTGTAGTCTATGTAACTGGTTGGGCTCATCAGGATTTATGGATAAGTAAAGCTGAGTGTCATCAGCGTAACAGTGAAAATTTATTCTATGCTGCCTGATAATTTTACCTATTGGAAGCATATATATAGTAAAGAGAATTGGCCCAAGTACTGAACCCTGTGGAACTCCACAATTAACCCTGGAGTTTAAAGATGATTTATCATTTACATGAACAAACTGGAATCAAATCAAATAAGATTTAAACCAGCCTAGCGCTGTTCCCCTGATCCCTACAGCATATTCCAGCCTTTTTAAGAAAATATTATGGTCGACTGTATCAAATGCAGCACTGAGATCTAAGAGGACAAGTACAGACACAAGTCCATTATCTGAGGCAATAAGAATATCATTAGTGACTTTCAGCAGAGCTGTTTCAGTGCTATGATGAGCTCTGAAACCTGACTGATACTCTTCAAACAGGTCATTGCTGTGTAAATGCACACACATTTGATTAGCAACTATTTTCTCAAGAATTTTAGATAAGAATGGAAAATTGGATATCGGTCTGTAATTTATTAAGTCATCTCGATCAAGCGAAGGTTTCTTAAGCAAAGGTTTAATTACAGCTACCTTAAAAGCTTGTGTTACATACCCATTTACTAAAGATAAATTAATCATATCTAAAATGGGGCTGGTAATCAGAGGGAACACTTCCTTAAATAATTTGATTGAGATTGGGTCTAACATACAAGTTGAAGGTTTAGATGAAGCTAATATTTCTTATAACTCAGGAAGCTCCACAGGATCAAAACAGTCCAAACACAGATCAGGTTCTACAGTTACTTCCAATGTTGTCTCACTTGTTGAGGATGAAGTAATCATCTTCGGGAGTATGTCAAAGATTTTCTTCTTAATAGAATCAATTTTATTTTGGAAGAATCCCATAAAGTCATGACTGCTGAGAGCTAAGGGAATGGATGGCTCAACAGAGCTATGACTCTGTGTAAGTTTAGCAACTGTACTAAAGAGAAACCTAGGATTATTCTTGTTCTCTCCTATCAAGGATGAGAAATAAGCTGTTCTAGCTTGGTGAAGTGTCTTTTTATTCAACAGTAGGCTATTTTTTTCAGATTAAGTAGGAATCTTCTGGGTGTGTAGAGCGCCATTTTCGCTCAAATTTTCTAACATTGTGCTTTAAAGTACGCAGCTCTGAATTAAACCGGGGAGCTAGCCTCCTATGAATAATTACCTTCTTTTTCAAGGGGGCTGCATTGTCTAATGCATCACGCAATGATGAAGTAACACTATGAACAAGAGAATCAATTTGTGAAGGGGAAGAAACAAAATTATTGCCCTCCACTGTGTTTTTCTGTGATAATGAGGAAATCAAAAGTGGAACAGATTCTTTAAAGGTTGTTACAGCATCGTTTGATGCTAAATTAAACTCAAAGGTTATTAAAGGTTATTAAAAAATGGTCAGACAGCACAGGGTTTTGAGAAAATATTGTTATGTCTTTACACTCAATGCCATATGTCAGCACAAGGTCCAGAGAATGAAGACAAACGTGGGTAGGTTTGTTAATGTTTTGAGTAAAGCCAATTGAGTCTAAGATACCACTGAAGGCTATATTTAAGCTATCACTTTCAGTGTCAACATGAATGTTAAAATCCCCCACTATAATAACTTTATTTGTATTTAACACTAAATCAGATAAAAGGTCTGAAAACTGATCTAAAAATTGAGAGTAAGGGCCTGGTGGACGGTACAAAACAACAAATAGAAGTGGTTTTAGTGCTTTGCAATTTGGATGAGGAAAACTGAGGATTAAATATTCAAAAGAGTTGTAGCTATTGATTGGTCTGGGACTAGTCAATAAATCGGACTGAAAGATAGTTGCTACTCCTCCTCCTCGCCCAGTATTTCGAGGAATGTGAAAATTTAAATAATTAGTAGGAGTTGTCTCATTTATAGTAACATAATCCTCTTGCTGCAGCCAGGTTTCTGTGAGGCAAAATAAATCAATCTGATTGTCACAAATCAGGTCACTAACTAGCAATGTCTTTGAAGAGAGAGATCTTATGTTCAGTAAGCCACATTTAATTGTTTTATTTTTATTTTTAGTCTGAGTTGTGTTTATTTTTATTAGATTTTCCTGATTTCCTCTTTTTAGATAATTTTTTAATCTATTCAATTTTGGCCGTGGGCGAGACACTATCTTAATAGGGTAATGGGTGGGTAGCAGTACAGAAGCTGCAGAGAGGGTGTTAAACTATGACCCTGCCTCCTGGTCTGAACCCTGGGTTGTCAAAGTTTTGGAGAACTAATAAATTCGGCCAGATTCCTAGAAAGAAGAGCTGCTCCATCCAAATTGGGATGGATGCCGTCCAGGTTTTCCCCACAATGTTCGCCATTTATCAATGTAACCCACATTGTTTCCTGGACACCACCTAGACAGTCAGTGGTTGAATGACCGCATGCGGCTAAACATGTCGTCAATGGTAAAGTCGGTGAGGGGACCAGAGAAAATTACAGAGTCCGACATTGTTTTGGCAAACTTACACACCAAAGCAACACTAACTTTAGTGACCTCCGATTGACGTAACCGGGTGTCATTACCGCCAGCGTGAATTACAATCTTACTGTATATCTTACAATCTTACAATCTTATCCTTAGCCAGCAGTTTCAGGTATGATTTGATGTTGCCCGTTCTGGCCCCTGGCAGGCATTTGACTATGGTCGCTGGTGTCTCTAGCCACGTTTCTGACTATGGAGCTGCCAATTACCAGAGTTGGCTTCTCAGCGGGTGTGTCGCTGAGCGGGGAAAATCTGTTAGAAACCCATACGGGTTGGTGGTGACCTGTGGGCTGAGATCTAGGACTATGCTTTCTACGTACCGTCACCCAGCCGGCCTGAGGCCGCGGCTGCGCGGGCTCTGCTGGAGGACTGCTACGGGGAGCTACCCTCGGTGGCTCCGCGCTGGCCAAGTGGCCTCGGCTATCTGCTGGTTTTTCAACAGCGCTGAGCCGGGCCTCTAAATCCGACACACACGCCTCCAAAGCTACAAAAATGCTACATTTATTACACGTACCATTATCACTAAAGGAAGCAGAGGAGTAACTGAACATCTGACACAGAGAGCAGGAAAGAGGAGACTCAGAGAGAGAAACAGCAGAACGGGTAGCCATGGTGGAGCTAAAGCTAACGCTAAGCTAGCGACCCCTTACCACTACTAGAAAAAACCGTGTAAAACACGGAGAGTCCCCAAACATTAAATACAGCAACAGAAAGTATGTGTTTTAACGTGCTTATGTATTATAACAAGTAAGAGATATCACAGTAGAGAGAAATTAGATCAAACGAGAGAGCCTTCACACACCAAACAATCCACCAAGTGCAAAACAGGAAGTGACGAATACGCCTTACCACGCCTCCTCCTAGTGGATTTATGTTTGCCACGCAATATCCCCCGGAATCTAAACATGTTCTTGTGTTATGTAGCTAAATTATGTCGAATTTCTGGAATAATAATTTACCACAACAAAGTTGTGTAAATGTTCTTTCCAAAGGAAGGAAAGGTTTACTTTTCGATGGGTGTCCCTCTTGCATGATTCGTGCATGCACCAACACTACACCAGTACTTTGCACATTGTGGGTAGCGAGTCACATCATCCTATGTTGATCTAATCTGATGGTCTGCAACCTGCAACTCTGGAACCTTTGGCCGGAAATGACAGTGTTTTTAGATATAAAGCTAATAAAAAAGGTTAGTTGTTGTAGTTGTTGAGCCCAGATATAAAGGTGTTTGGTTCAAATTGATATCACGTATCTATGTTTGAGACTCTTATTCTGAAGTAAGTAAAATGGCCGTTCTTCAGGTGGTCTCTTGTGTTGTGTGACAGAGGTGACTAATCAAGACTTGCTGTCAGCTCTTGGTCACCAACAGTTTGTAAGTGCTGTAAATACCATGACTGACAAATGGTTACTAATAATAATCTACTTCAGAGCTTCCTTTTGATGCTAAACTAAAAAGCTATTTCAGTCTTAATGGGTCTGGACTGGATTTGATTATCATCTAAAATACTTAAAACTGATTAAATCTAGCCAGGTTGACTGTACACTGAAAAGAGATTCTTTCAAAGAGATTATTTAAAACTTTTTTCTGAAAACACAAGAACAGAGAATGTAAGGGTTTCTTGGCATTAGGACCTTAGGATTAAAAAAAGAAAAGAAAAGCACTATTCGGACCAGTCAAACTTGGACTGCATTATTCTACACTGATAGCAGATTCTTTAAAACAGTTTGTGAGTTGTGAAAGCTTTACTCTATTCGGAAAACAAACAACAAAGGGCTTCTAAGTTTTTCCCAAAATATAACCTAAAAATTTGTCTGCTCTCTTCCTCTTGAACCTGTTCTCGTGCCTTGTATGGTAACCTGAATGTCCTTGTTACACTCCTAGCTCTGTTATGTACAGTTAATGACAGAGCCCATTAACTGTACATAACAGTTAATGGACTCTTTAAATTACATTTAAAAGAGAGTCTTTGTTTCACTTTAAAGAACAAGCATCATTGTGTGGGCTTAATTGTGTTAATGACAGAGTCCATAATGTGCAATACTAGTTCCCTTGTTCATGATCAAACTGATTTCTCTCTAAGAACGAGTGAATAAATACAGGGGTTGGACAATGAAACTGAAACACCTGTCATTTTAGTGTGGGAGGTTTCATGGCTAAATTGGACCAGCCTGGTAGCCAGTCTTCATTGATTGCACATTGCACCAGTAAGAGCAGAGTGTGAAGGTTCAATTAGCAGGGTAAGAGCACAGCTTTGCTCAAAATATTGAAATGCACACAACATTATGGGTGACATACCAGAGTTCAAAAGAGGACAATTTGTTGGTGCACGTCTTGCTGGCGCATCTGTGACCAAGACAGCAAGTCTTTGTGATGTATCAAGAGCCACGGTATCCAGGGTAATGTCAGCATACCACCAAGAAGGACGAACCACATCCAACAGGATTAACTGTGGACGCAAGAGGAAGCTGTCTGAAAGGGATGTTCGGGTGCTAACCCGGATTGTGTCCAAAAAACATAAAACCACGGCTGCCCAAATCACGGAAGAATTAAATGTGCACCTCAACTCTCCTGTTTCCACCAGAACTGTCCATCGGGAGCTCCACAGGGTCAATGTACACGGCTGGGCTGCCATAGCCAAACCTTTGGTCACTCATGCCAATGCCAAACGTCGGTTTCAATGGTGCAAGGAGCGCAAATCTTGGGCTGTGGACAATGTGAAACATGTATTGTTCTCTGATGAGTCCACCTTTACTGTTTTCCCCACATCCGGGAGAGTTACGGTGTGGAGAAGCCCCAAAGAAGCGTACCACCCAGACTGTTGCATGCCCAGAGTGAAGCATGGGTGTGGATCAGTGATGGTTTGGGCTGCCATATCATGGCATTCCCTTGGCCCAATACTTGTGTTAGATGGGCGCGTCACTGCCAAGGACTACCGAACCATTCTTGGGGACCATGTGCATCCAATGGTTCAAACATTGTATCCTGAAGGTGGTGCCGTGTATCAGGATGACATTGCACCAATACACACAGCAAGACTGGTGAAAGATTGGTTTGATGAACATGAAAGTGAAGTTGAACATCTCCCATGGCCTGCACAGTCACCAGATCTCAATATTATTGAGCCACTTTGAGGTGTTTTGGAGGAGCGAGTCAGGAAACGTTTTCCTCCACCAGTATCACGTAGTGACCTGGCCACTATCCTGCAAGAAGAATGGCTTAAAATCCCTCTGACCACTGTGCAGGACTTGTATTTGTCATTCCCAAGATGAATTGACGCTGTATTGGCCGCAAAAGGAGGCCCTACACCATACTAATAAATTATTGTGGTCTAAAACCAGGTGTTTCAGTTTCATTGTCCAACCCCCTGTAACTCATACACTCAATTGTTGATGCTAATGTTGATGGTAACCACACGAACACTGGATTTAGAATATTTTGTGCCATTTTTAGGACTGCAGCAGCAGTCACTACCAAACTGGAAGTACCTCATTTATACCATTTATTTCTTCTTTCAGTTCTGACACAAGAATTTGGGAAAATTATACATAATTTATAAAGCATATGAATTACAGCCTAATTCCAATAATAGGTTAATTTACTGTTTTCTTTACTTTTATTAGAAAAATCCTCACTTGCAGAACTTTGGCTGATTATTATTGCAAAGTATTTGTTTAAATTATGCACTTCTTCGTACACATACATAATGTACTTTTAATAGTATTATATTCATACCAAGTGCTCCGCAAATTCAAAAAATATTTAAAAGTGTTTGCTCAGGTGTGTTTTCATGCCATTGCTTCTGTTAATGATAAACACTATTGATCATAATTATAGTTCTTAGGTTTGAATATGATATTCCTGAAGACTTTATGGGTTTATTCTCCACTCTACCCCTCTCGTTGTGGTTTCTCTGTAAATCCCAGCACATATGTAGGAAAACTTGAGCTATCTGCTTGATTATTTAACCCACCAAACCTCAGCTTGCTAAAATAAACTAAATATTATCATTCAGATATTTTAGCATAGTGTTTTTTGGACCAGATGTGTGTAATGGGATTTCCTCACTTTGTATATTTTCCCCTCTCAAATTGTCACTCCTAGGTTTTCATGTGATGCAAATGTGACCTCCTCAATTGCCCCTATGCGTGTCTAAAAGCACATATTTCAGGCGGTAATGCTCCCACGCTACTGACTGAGTATGTTGTCTTTATGTTCCTTCATAGCGGAGTTTGTATATTTAATTGCAGCAGCCTAAACTGTGAGTCTGTCAGTCAAGGTGGTCTGTCTGCAGTTTGTAACATTATAGGCTGATCATGGTTATAGGCTTGTCATTACTTCCAGCCACTTGTATCTACCAGCTCATCCCCATGCTGTCTATGTCTCTAAGTGTTTCACACCTTTAACTATAATGTGTTAAGAGTGTTTGCATCAGCCACCGGTGCCTGTGCTGCAAGCTCACACTTCCCACACTGACAAAAGAGTCTTTATAGGGTTAATTGCAGGAATTTTGCCTGTAAACGGGTAAAACTATCCACCACCCCTGCAGAAAAGTACTGCAAGGCAGTTGGAACACCTGGCAATGCTTAGCTTGCTCTGCTGGTGGGATGATGTATCAGCTAATACACGATGATGGAACAACAAAGAGAACCAATAAACACTGGAGTAACATAGCATTCTGGTGAGTAACCCTTCCTCTTTGTTTTATCTGGCATGAAAAGCCAAGCAGGACACAACAAACTGTTTAGCATCTGAATTATCTCTGATGCTGTATACAGTCGTGTCTTTGCAGTGTTAACACTCTGCGGCTAATTCTAGCGGTAATCAAACGCAGTTCATGACATGTTGTTCTCTACTTTACACACTATAACACAGGAGCCTCCAACTCCACTCCAGAGCCTAGGGTTTGATACCCCTGCATAAAAGATAAAAGATCATTAAGCTTTCGATCTGCCTCAATAAAGCCAATTTAAATGTAGCATTTCACCTGGAAGAACACAAGGGAACCCTACAGTCCGATTACAGGTTTTGTGAAGAAATAGACTCAGCAGTGGTGTTCATTTCTTTAAGAGACAGAAATGGTACACTGGTCTATCAAATTTGACAATGTGACAATTTTACTCACATTGACTTTTTTGTAAATATCTTGAGCCATCTTACTGCTGAAATGTTTGTTAGCAAAGCTCAAATTTTTTCTTTTATCATTCTTTTTTTTATTGTACTTTGTATTTTGGTTAACAATGGTGGACAGTGACCTGGCAACCTGCATATTAACTTCCACTAAATCTGTAATCATTATATCTTTCTTCTTTAGATCCCCTTCACATTGGTCTAAGATGAGACCACTACATTAAAAATCAGCTAGAACGTGGGTGTTCTCCGCAGCATCTTGGACAGGTTTGAGGTGTTCTTAAAAAATGCACTTCACCCCAAGTTACATTGCTAGATTAAGTCTTTATGTGCTACGCATACACAATAGAAAATAAATTTTTCTCCCATTAGTTGCCAAGCCTTAGGTTTTATTTATTTAGGGATTTTCTAGTTTCATGTAGGACTTTTCAGTTCTACAACACTGGTAACATGCATTCATCATTATGACTGTTCATGACTCAGACAGTCTATCTTAAATTACTTTTTAATTGCTAACTTCAAGCAACAGTCAACCCTTGTAAATGGCTCTTTTGTTTTGCCCAAAGCAACAAACTTAACTGCACATGTGACACATTGTACCCTTTTTTTATCCATTGACACAATTAAGTGTAGGTCCAGAGGTCATATAGAGCCTGGAAGGTTTACTTGTATTCACTCTCAGCAAGACTCCTATGATTTGTGCAGTATAATGCAGGATTTATATTCTACTTATGAAATTCTTAGGAATTTCAGCAGAAGACCCAAACTATTCATCAGCTCTATTCTGCAGCTGAGGTGGAAATTGAGGAATAAAAATTGAACAAGAGCTCTCTACATGGAATATAAAGTGGAACAACTGAGTTGTCATGTAGAAAGAAGAGCTGCATTAGTCACAACAAAGGCATGGCTTAATTTGATTTTTGGTGGTGCACTTGTGTGGAATAATGACACATCCATAGTGACATATGGCACATTTTATGCCATATTTCATGACATCTCTAAAGCATTGCTTATTAAGGAGTTTTCACAAAATCAAGGAATACAGCTAGGAAACTATCTCCATGAGCCATAGACTCTGGAAAGTATTTTTTTTATAAAGGTATAAAAAAATCAAAATATTCAGTTACTTAAGTGTCCTTTTACATGGGCAAATGATTTGGCATAATGTTCCAAAAAGTTATTTATTTTTACTCTTTAGACAGTGTAGATTAATCTGCAGCAATACAAGGAGATGACGGTGTAATGATTTAAATAAAAAATAACAGGGAACCCATCCTTTACATTGCGTTTAACTGTTTACTGAAGAATATCTCCTGAATTTATTAACATGTCAGAAATGTATTCTGTCATTTTAGCTTGACATGTAAGATGGGCCTGGTGAAACAGGATCCCAACAGTCCTGATATATAATTATCATCATTAGGACTTTCATCAAGTTCATGAATATGCTAATACATCATATATTCTGGCACTCAAATTAGAACTAAGAATGTCTTCATTGTATGCTGTTTTATTGGCATTTAATATTATTGTTACCATATGGGTCAAGATAAGGATTGGTGAGATCCCAGAAATGTCTTATTGTTACACTTGAATGCTGGCAGGAGGTTCTGGAGACAGCCTCATGATTTGTCAGTCAGTCAGTCATTTTCTACCGCTTATGGGCGAGAGGCAGGGTACACCCTGGACATGTCGCCAGTCCATCGCAGGGCAACACACAAACAACGGTGAGAACCCACGCATGCACGGGGGGGAACATGCAAACTCCATGCAGAAAGACCCCCGGCCGGGAATCGAACCCACGTGCAGCCCCCCTTGAATACAGGCAGAAGGTTCTGGAGACAGCCTCATGATTTGTTTTCAGACAAAAGAGTGCTGATTGCATAAGATGACCTTAATTGTAGCTATTGCACACTGAAACTATTGATTATACTGAGTGGGTGTAAACATTTAATTGCTTTCAGTAAGTGTTGTTGTAACAAGAAAACAGGCATTGACATGTCTATCATGACTGATGGCTGCATTCTAGCATTTCCAGATCTGTCCTCTGCTTTAAATCTAATCTCTGATATGCATTATATCCAAGAAAAGCATATATCTTTATGCTGGTAACATTGCATAATGTAAAAATGCAGGTACAGTTCCTTGGAAAAGTATTCACACCTCAATATGGCCGTCCATACTAACAGACAAGCCCGAGAACGACAAGCATTAATCAGAGAAGCAGGTAAGAGGCATATGCTAACTCTGGAGGAGTTGCAGAGATTTACTGCTCAGGTGGAAGATTCTTGACACAGCATCAACTAGACGTAGATTCCACAAAGGTGATCCTTATAGAAGAGTGTCATGAAGGAATATTGTCAAAAGGAAGTCATATAGAGTCCCATTAGCAGTTTGCCAATGGTCATTTGGAGACACAGCAAAAATGTAAAAGAAGCTGATCTGATCAGAGGAGACCAAAATGTAACTTTTTGGCCCAACGATGGCAACTGTGTAGCAGAATGGTATGTGTGGCAGAAATTCCATTCTCACCATAAACATAAAGATGGCAGCATAAACCTGTTGAGATGCTTTTTTTCAGCACAATTAGGGAGTTGATGGGAAGATGGATATAGATGAAAACAAGGCAATCCTGGAAGAAAACCTGAAAGGTGCTGCAGAAAACTTGAGCCTGGGTTAAAAAAAACTTTAAATCAAACAGTGTTCATGTATTAGAATGGCCCAGTCAATGTCCAGAACAAAATCCAACGAAGAATCTGTGACAAGTGTTGAAAATGAATGTTCATATGTGCTCTCCATCCAATCTGACTGAGCTTGAGCTAAGAATGGGCAAACATTTCAATTTCTAGATGCTTAAAGCAGGTAGAGACATACACCACAAGTCTTGCAGTTGGAATTGCAGTGACAGATTGTTCCAGAAAGGATTGACTCCGCAGTTTTCTGCTCTATAATGTAAGAAATGTTCAAAACATCTTTTTCCTCCCATATTAAAATTACGTGTAACTTTATGTTGGTTTATCACATTAAATCCCAATAAAATACATAAAATGTTGCAATTTTAACATGTCAACATGTGCAAAGGTTCAAGAAGTGTAAATACATGGGACTGTAGCGTATGTAAATCCAAAAGCTGAGAACGGGGTTGTACGATATGACATTTATCTGTGACGTAGAAAAAGACTTCAGCAACTTTTTTGGTATATTTTAACTAAACCTTAAATTTTTTTTATCTTCTAGGCTCGGTTTTTTTAAATATATGAACAAGTTCAAGTTTAAAGGAAAAACTGAGGAAACCCTGAGACTGGAACTAATGTAAAAAAAAACAAAAAAACAATCTCCCTCTCAAGAGGCTAAACTTGCACTATTGTTAAAACTTTCAAACTTTGTTTGTTCGGGTATACATGATTAAAGTTAGAAATGTTTGTAGACTTTGTCAGTTTGAAAGACAGAAGGTAATTGTAGTTTAAGGAATGATCTTGACCATGATTTTAAAAAAAGCTACACCAGAAGCTGTTATGGAATAATAGTTGGTCATAATAATTACACTTAAAATCAAATTAATATGAAAACAAGCTACTACTTTAGGTTTTCATCCATTATAAAATACTTATAAGGTACATTAAAATAAAGTGATTTGTGGCAAATGTTTCTGCAGTTACTTTGAAAGGTCTTTTATTTTTTGTGATGTCATTGGAGAGTTTAGTGGGGATTGATGAGACTGATGAGAAGAGTACTTTGTGACTGAGTCTGACCACAAAATGTCGAGTAAAAGAAAATTACCGAAATCATAGACATTATCAGCCACTTAAGCTTTGTGGTCAACTTTACCATGATGGAAGATATCAAAAGAGACCCCGTTTATAGAAAAGCAGCAATTTAAGGTGAAAGCCTGCATGAGGTGCAGTTTCTTTATGTACAGCACATTTAACTGCAATTGACCAAAGTGCTGTGGTTAAAATAGTGAACTTAATCAAATACCAGAACAAATATAAATAAAGTAAAAACCATAAAACCAAATTTATGGCTGAGTAAGGCAAATTAGTACTAATAGTTAATAATAAGTGTGGTTTAAGATTAGATTAAACATAGGCTGTGTTGTGGGTTGTCTAAAATGCAATTCATACTTTACATTTAAATGTAATAGTCAAAAGAGTGAAAAGTTACTGTGTGATCTAAAACAAAAATGGAATAAACATTTTTTTCTTTTCTGTGAATAGCTTAAAAACCAGTTGGAAATACATCTGGAACAGATTAGAGTACATTAATACATACCCTTTAAATTTTTTTTTTTTAAGAAATTGAAGTTTTACAATTGGCTTACTGAATAAATAGGTTTGTCTGAGTTTGTTTTTAACTAAGGGCTGGACTATTGAAAGTTTAAAATATGGAGACTATATTTTCAACAAGTAAAATAGCTCATGTCCTCAGAGTTGTATTTTTCTGTCAAATATGGCCTTTGAAGGTTATTTGGTATGTTGGAATTGGCAGTTTTGAGACTGGTTGGTTTCACTGGGAACATTTTGTTAGCGCTGAAATCCCCTTTGTGTTGACTGACAGGGACATAAATTAACTTCTCCAGCTCCTTCAGAAAATTATCTTATCATCCCAAAAATGACTCTAATTTGAGCATCCCAAAATATCTGATGACCACGATAGCTACAGTCTTGCCACAAAGATGTCTGTTAATCTCATTGTGTAAAAGTGACTGAATAGCTGGCTAATGTACAGTGTGACTTTAAATTATGGGTTTGGATTATGGCATCAAGAACACTTCCATTGACATTGTAGTGGGAAGTTTTTAGAGAGGGGTACATCTGCAGACTGTAAGTGGGAGGTTCGAAAGTTTAGGCATTTAGTCCTCACAAACATTGATTGATTCCTTCAATTGGCCCTATTTGCCCCTCCGTTTTCCCTCTTTTTCTTTATGGCAGTTGCAAGGCAGGACAAAAAGAATGAAGATAATGCGTTCTTCAGTTATGACGTTGGTGTTTCAGAATTATGTTTAAATGGTGTCAGTTTGTATTACCGGTATGTACTTGTATAAAGATGTTTTTAAACACCCATAAGCTAATGACACATCCATAGTGACATGTTCGTCCAATTACGTGTTTTGCTTAACTTGGGTTACCCCTTTATTTGACTTGGAATTGTGTTCCCTTGTTCCATATGTACCTACTTTATTTTTTAAGGCTGGAGTTTCATTAATTTTCAATGGTTTAATAATTCATTCATGTTCAGTTATGTAAACAAAGAAGAAATGAAATACAACTTTCCCAAACATGTCATTCATGCGGTCATTTTGACTAATCAGTTTCAATTTGATTGCAAGTTTAATCTCTTTCTTTTTGTTTGCAAGTAGTTTTTATAACTTCAGTTAATATCATGTTTTCTTTACACTGTTTTTTTTCTTACAAAACAAATTACAATTTGATATATGAATATATGGTAAACAGAAACATAATGTCAGGGGAGTTTAAAGGCCTGAAAATCTACAGCTCTACCTCTCATTTTTTTCATTTTTATACTCAACAAACCAGAAAGCCTGTCAAGCAGAGAGGATTTCTTGCCAGATGGTACTCTGTGTTGTAAAATTATTCACACCCCTTGATTTTTTTTTCACATTTTGTCAGAAATTGAGAGATTTTATGTAAAAGACCACCACAAGACAGCTCATACTTGTAAAAAGGAAGGTAAATGATATATGAATTTAAAAATGTTTCACATATAAAAATGTAATAAATGTGGCATGGATTTGTCAATATTTTGTTGAACCACCTTGTGTTGCAAGTCTGTTGGGGTATGTCTCTACCAGCTTTGCACATCTGGAGACCGAAATTGCCCATTATTCTTTGCAAAATAGTTCCAGCTCAGTCAGATTTGATCAAGAGCATCTGTGAACTGTAAACGTCTTGCCAGAGTTTGTCTACTAGATTTAGGTCTGGGCTTTGACTACACCATTCTAACATACATATGTTTTTATCTAAAGCATCCTTTTGTAACTCTGCGTGTATGGTTAGGGCTGTTGTCCCGCTGCAAGGTGAGCCTCCAACCCAGTCTCAAGTCCCGTTAGTCCTCTAATGGGGTTTCTTCCACAGTTGTCCTGTATTTAGCCTTGTCCATCTTCACATCAACTCTGATCAGCTTCCGTATCCCATGTTTCTTTGTAGAGATGATGTATTAATGGTGATGTGCTGTATTAGTTTTCAGTTACAGTTTAGGTACATGGCCATGTCATGGTAGATTTTGCCATCCTCTTTCTATGATATATCTTTCCAATACTTCATGAGAACTTAGGATGTTATGTTCCTTGATGTTCATGATGCTGCTTGTTCACTAATGTCCTTTCAGAAAATTTGAAAAATGTATTCTTTTCCTTGCACTTAATAATTAGGAACTAGTTTGTATCTATGACATGAAATCCCAATAAAATTGATTTAGGCTTGTGGTTGCAATGTGATAAAGTGAAAAATAAGTGTGAGAGGCAATTTATTTGTACTCAAGCAGACAGCAGAGATGCACATGTAGGCTGAACTATATGAAGGATTTTGTAAAGTCTTGGCAGTATCTCTGCTGTCCTTCTGGATCCTCTTTTTTTCCACTAATTTATCCCAGACCATGACACCTTCCCAAGCCTCTAAGGCTAGATGCTGAGGGCATGTCAGCACACTAAGATATCATTATGGATGTTACTGATCACCTGGAAAAGGCCACTTGTGAGCTGGATTTTACAGAAAGAGCATACATTTTAAAATTAACTGTTGGAAAAGTTGGTGTATTCCTAAAAGTTTTCAGGAGGTATTTAATTTTAAGCTCTTCTTTGTTCTTAACACTAAGATACAGCCGACCACATCTTTCATTTTTAAGAAATAATTGTTGGCTATTATGTTAAATATGTTCTCCTTGCCGCACTTTAAGTCTTTAACCAGTTGCTGTAGGTATCCTTGTGAGAATACTGAAGAAAGAAAAGAAAAGAGCAGATGATGCTGTCGCTCGGCTTGCTTACATCACCAATGTCAAACCCCTGTCCTCCCTGAGGTCCTTGAGCATTTCCAGTGCTTCACAGCCTAAAGAGGCAAACATGGACACATTTCTCAGGAATCATGGATCCACAATGCTTCAACTGAGGGAAGGAAATGTGGAAATTGTCACACCAGGCCACGGTGAAAGAATGTTTACACTGCCACAGTTTAGAGTAGGAAAGGTTGACATCTTTCCCACAGACTGTGCAGGTCAACCATCTACAGTGCTTCAGTTTAAAGAAGGACATGAGAAAACCTTTACAGAGGACCATAGGGGAAAGGTTCCCACGGTGCCGCAGTTGGAAGAGGAAAATATGGACACCTTTTCCATGAACCAAGGAGAACAAGTGTTCAAACGGCCTCGGTTTAGAGAAAAAAACCAGAACAGGTTTGAAGTGGACCAGGAAGGCCAAGCATCAACAGCAGTTCAGTTAAAAGTGGAAAACATGGACACTCTGCTAGCAAAAGACAAAGGAGTGTCCACGATGCCACAATTTAGAGAAGGAAACATGGAAACAGTTCCAGAGAGACAAGGAGGACAAGCTGTGCAGTACATGAAAAGAGGTATTTATCCATTATTGTTGTTTACCGTGCTGTGATCCAAATTCTGCATGTTAAAAAACATTCCTGAGATTTTAGTCTAAACTTACATTACAGCATCGAGCAGTTGCTGCAAATTTATTATTATTTATTATTTACTTTTTGGGTTTAGTTAAACCCAAAAAGTCACTATTTATAGTGAGTTCGTCACGCATATTTTCCAGTGTTTTACAAAAATATTTTCTGTCCTGAGGTTCCCAGATGGGTCAGAACTTCCATGTGTGTCACATTGGTTCCCTTACACAAGAAAAATCTGGAATAGGTAGAATAACAAGGACTGCTAAACCTACAGCTGTGGTGACCAACCAAGCAGAATATTAAGCTCAAAGTTTTAGAAACTGTAGCTGTTCACTGCACCAGACAGCAGTAAATACAGCTAAGAGTCTTTAGAAAACATTTTGACGTGATAGTCAGCCTTATAGAGCTGGATCAAGCAATACATTTGTGATAAATTTGGTGCTGAGACTTCAGACAGGTGATCTCCCTCAGCTGTAATATCAGCAGCTTCATGCGACCATACTAACTCTAACTGACTACTGTGGGCTGTGACCAGGTCTTGATTTCTGGTTTTCACAAGTCTGACATCTTTAATTTCTGCAGAACGCCAACTGTGCGATTGTGGGATAATTAAAAGATTTATTTTAAAAAATGTCTAGTCTTCTAGTCAGGTAATTTCATTTTTGTGAAAAGTTGATGATTTTGAAACTTTTAATCCTCAATGGATCATGCAGGCTATAGCAGAGAACAAAAATCTTGCAATATTTCTCCAAAAACACAGTTCAGACAGTATTTCAGTGTAATAGATTTAATTTCTTTTCTACTCTGTTGTCTCTGTGCTGGAAATAATTCCTAATGTTACCTAATGAACCAGACTGCTGGTCATTTTTGTCTTAAATTGATTTCCTGCGATGTGGTTGATTAGTTAACCTTCCCATTTTGCTCTTGCATGCTGATTATGATCTAAACCTTTGAAGATAATGACAGTGTTCAATTGCACTACTTAACACAGCAGCTGTTCGTACATTGTCAGTATTTTTTTCTATAGGCAATTAAATGAAAAAAGAATGCAGAGGTCGCTGACATTCAAGTCAGTTGAGCTTTTATGTTTCAAGCCAGAGGCAACATTTATTCGGCTTTTCCTGGTTAATTTTGCTTCAGTGATGCTTTAAGTGTGACGATCTACTGAAGCCCTTTAACAAGCTTGGTCATATCCACCGGGCAATGGCGTGTGAGCCTGAAACTCATCAAGCTGTGCTGCTGTCTGTCCTAACCACAGCTCCCTCGTACGCTTTGGCATTTTTCTGTAATAGTGCCCAGTTTCGATAACAGAGCGAGCAAAATGGGGTTTCTGGAAAGAAGAGGCTGTTGAAAAACAAACACATGTTTGAACTCAGACAGGATTAGTGATCAGTCATATAAGAAGGGGGCTGAAAGCAGAGGTCTGAGGTTTATAGAACGACTGATAAATTATGACCTGCTTTAGTCACCTCAACATGTCATGCAATATAGGCTAAACTTTGTCATCCAAGTTGCCATTGAGGAGGAATTAAAATTTTTGGTCCATCCACGCAACTTGTTTTCCTGATTCCTTCCCAGTCATGTCAGTTTTTGTGTCTTCTGTATACAAAAGTTATTTAGACTCTGAGTGCATTAGATCCTATAAAAATGTAATATCTCAGAGGATGAGATTTTACATTTATTGGCTAAATCATGTTAAAAAAATTGTATAAGAAAATAAACAGAAGCCAGCTGAGATCGCAGCAGAAAGTTGAATATTGCTGATGGGTGATAAGGTTACCGGGAAAACACCAAACTCAGGAATCGACGCATTACAAGATCACTTCCCAAGACAAAAGTAGTTACAGCAAAGTCCCATTCTCTAAAAAGGGTTCATATGCAATTGGTTTTTTTTTCAGCTAGGAAGAGGAAAACATGTACAATGTGTTTTTAGGAGCGGTAGCTTTAAAACCTAATAGACAAGCACATTACCCAGTGATTTAAAAGCAACATGTGGTGACCCCAGTGTGCTTTTAATTCACCAGAGTTGTAAATAACCATGTTGCAACAATTCTTCAATAGACAAATGGATCTTAGCTGGAGCTCTGGGTCACTTCCTGTTTTCGCTGTTGCACTTGGTGAATTGTTTGGTGTGTGAAGGCTCTCTCGTTTGATCGGATTTCTCTCTACTGTGATATCTCTTACTTGTTATAATACATAAGCACGTTAAAACACATACTTTCTGTTGCTGTATTTAACGTTTGGGGACTCTCCGTGTCTTACACGGCTTTCTAGTAGTGGTAAGGGGTCGCTAGTATAGTGTTAGCTTTAGCTCCACCATGGCTACCCGTTCTGCTGTTTCTCTCTCTGAGTCTTCTCCTCTCATTTGCTCTCTGTGTGAGATGTACAGTCACTCCTCTGCCTCCTTTAGTGATAATGGTACGTGTTATAAATGTAGCATTTTTGTAGCTTTGGAGTGTTGGAATTGGAGGCCCGGCTCCACACTGGTACAAAACCAGCAGATAACCGAAGCCCCTTAGCCAGCGCGGAGCCACCGAGGGTAGCTCCCCGTAGCGGTCCTCCAGCAGGCCGGCTGGGTGACGGTGCATAGAAAGCATAGTCCTAGATTCCAGCCCACAGGTCACCACCAACCCGTCTGCATTTCTAACAGATTTTCCCCGCTCAGCGACACATCCGCTGAGAAGCCAACTCTGGTAATTGGCAGCTCCATAGTCAGAAACGTGGCACTAGAGACACCAGCGACCATAGTCAAATGTCTGCCAGGGGCCAGAATGGGCGACATCAAATCATACCTGAAACTGCTAGCTAAGGATAAGCGTAAATACAGTAAGACTGTTATTCACGCTGGCGGTAATGACACCCGGTTACGTCAATCGGAGGTCACCAAAGTTAATGTTGCATCGGTGTGTAAGTTTGCCAAAACAATGTCGGACTCCATAATTTTCTCTGGTCCCCTCCCCGATTTAACCAGTGACGACATGTTTAGCCGCATGCTGTCATTCAACCGCTGGCTGTCTAGGTGGTGTCCAGAAAACAATGTGGATTACATTGATAACTGGCAAACATTTTGGGGAAAACCTGGTCTGATCCGGAGAGACGGCATTCATTCCACTTTGGATGGAGCAGCTCTTCTTTCTAGGAATCTGGCCGAATTTATTAGTTCTCCAAAACTCTAACAACCCAGGGTTCAGACCAGGAAGCAGGATCATAGTTTAACACTCCTCTCTGCAGCTTCTGTACTGCTACCCACCCATTACCCTATTAAGACAGTGTCTCACCCATGGCCAAAATTGAATAGATTAAAAAATTATCTAAAAGGAGGAAATCAGGAAAATCTCTTAAAAGAAACACAACTCAGACTAAAAAGAAAAATAAAACAATTAAATGTGGCCTACTGAACATAGGATCTCTCTCTTCAAAGACATTGCTAGTTAGTGACCTGATTTGTGACAATCAGATTGATTTATTTTGCCTCACAGAAACCTGGCTGCAGCACGAGGATTATGTTACTATAAATGAGTCAACTCCTAATAATTATTTAAATTTTCACATTCCTCGAAATACCGGGCGAGGAGGAGTAGCAGCAACCATCTTTCGCTCCAATTTATTGATTAGTCCCAGACCAATCAATAGCTACAACTCTTTTGAATATTTAATCCTTAGTTTTCCTCATCCAAATTGCAAAGCACTAAAAGCACTTCTGTTTGTTGTTTTGTGCCGTCCACCAGGCCCTTACTCTCAGTTTTTAGATCAGTTTTCAGACCTTTTATCTGATTTAGTGTTAAATACAGATAAAGTTATTATAGTGGGGGATTTTAACATTCATGTTGACACTGAAAGTGATAGCCTAAATATAGCGTTTAATGCTATCTTAGACTCAATGGGCTTTGCTCAAAACATTAACAAAACCCACCACCTTTGTCTTCATTCTCTGGACCTTGTGCTGACATATGGCATTGAGTGTAAAGACATAACAATATTTTCTCATAACCCTGTCCTGTCTGACCATTTCTTAATAACCTTTGAGTTTAATTTAACCGAGTACTCCACACCCGAAAGAAAATTTAATTATAGTAGATCATTATCAGACGATGCTGTAACAACCTTTAAAGAATCTGTTCCACTTTTAATTTCCTCATTATCACTGAAAAGCACAGTGGAGGGCAATAATTCTGTTTCTGCCCCTTCATAAATGTATTCTTTTGTTCATAGTGTTACTTCATCATTGCGTGGTGCATTAGACAATGCAGCCCCCTTGAAAAAGAAGGTAATTATTCATAGGAGGTTAGCTCCCTGGTTTAATTTAGATCTGCGTACTTTAAAGCACAATGTTTGAAAATTGGAGAGAAAATGGCGCGCTGCACACCTAGAGGATTCCTACTTAATCTGGAAAAATAGCCTACTGTTGTATAAAAAGACACTTAGCCAAGCCAGAACAGCTTATTTCTCATCATTAATAGAAGAGAACTTTAGTACAGTTGCTAAACTCACACAGAGTCATAGCTCTGTTGAGCCATCCATTCCCTTAGCTCTCAGCAGTCATGACTTTATGGGATTCTTCTTAAATAAAATTGATTCTATTAAAAATAAAATCTTTGACATACTCCCGAAGATGATTACTTCATCCTCAGCAAGTGAGACAACATTGGAAATAACTATAGAACCTGATCTGTGTTTGGACTGTTTTGATCCTGTGGAGCTTCCTGAGTTATCAGGAATATTAGCTTCATCTAAACCTTCAACTTGTATGTTAGACCCAATCGCAACCAAATTATTTAAGGAAGTGTTCCCTCTGATTTCCAGCCCCATTTTAGATATGATTAATCTATCTTTAGTAAATGGATATGTACCACAGGCTTTTAAGGTAGCTGTAATTAAACCTTTACTTAAGAAACCTTCGCTTGATCAAGATGACTTGAAAAATTACAGACCTATATCCAATCTTCTATTCTTATCTAAAATTCTTGAGAAAATAGTTGCTAATCCAATGTGTGAGCATTTACACAGCAATGACCTGTTTGAAGAGTTTCAGTCAGGCTTCAGAGCCCATCATAGCACTGAAAACCAGCTCTGCTAAAAGCTCACTAATGATATTCTTATGGCCTCAGATAATGGACTTGGGGGCTCTGTACTTGTCCCCTCTTAAAATCTCAGTGCTGCTTTTTGATACAGTCGACCATAATATTCTCTTAAAAAGGCGGGGATATGCTGTAGGGATCAGGGAAACCAGCGCTAGGCTGTTTTAAATTTTATCTGCCCTTTACAGATTCCCCAGTTTGTTCATGAAAATGATAACATTTTTAAACTCCAGGGTTTTAATTGTGGAGTACCAAAAGTTTTTCCCGGGTACTTTGGGCCAATTCTCTTTACCATTATTTTTCTTTCCAATAGGTCAAATTATCAGGCAGCAAGGGGAAAAAATTTTCACTTTTTACGCTGATGATACTCAGTTTTACTTATCCAAAAATCCTGTTGACCCAACCCAGTTAGATAGACTCACAAGCATGTTTTTAAAGATTAAAAACTTGGATGATTTTACTTTTTTTTTTTCTAAATTCAGACAAGACAGAAGTTTTTGCCTTTGGACCGGGAGCCTCTTTAAAAAAGAAACTGCTTAGTCAATCACTTAACCTGGATTGGCATTAAATTTTTTGACCTCCGGTAAAAAAGTAAAAACATTGGGGGTTTTTTTTTGACCAGGATATGTCATTTAAATCCCATATTAAACAGGTTTCAGGTTTTCCTTTTTTTTCACCAACGGAAAAAAACTTTTGCCAAAATTAAAAATATCCTATCCAGGAGTGACGCTGAAAAACCCTAGTCCAAGCATTTGTTACTTCAGGCGGGCTATTGTAACTCTTTACTATCAGGATGTCCCCCAAAATGTAGTTAAAAGCCTCAGCTGTTTTCCAAAATCCCTGCAGCAAGATTTTTCTGATGAAAATTTTAAAAAGAGAGATCATATTTCTCCTATTTTAGCTTCCCCTTCATTGGCCCCCCTGTTAATCCTGAATAGAAATTAAAAAAATTTCTCCTCCTCACTAAAAACCCCCTTAATGAATTAGCTCCATCATACATCAGAAAGGTTTTGATTGTTCCATATTTTTCCTAACAGAGCATTTTCGTTCTCAGACTGCATTTTTTACTGGTGGTTCCTAGAGTCTCTAGAAGTAGAATGGGAGGCAGACCTTTTAGTTATCAGGCTCCTCTCCTGTGGAACCAGCCCCCGTTTTTGGTCCGTGGGGGCAGAAAACCCCGTCTACTTTTAAAGGCTAGGTTTTAAAAACGTTCCTTTTTGATAAAGCTTATAGTTAGAGTGGCTTAGGTTTTTATCAGGGGGGAGCCTTTTCCTTTCCCCCCCTTGTTTTGTTTGGAGTAAGGGGGGAAGTCAGGTTTAGCCTAAACTGGCTCAGTTTATGGTTTTGGTGTGCAAACACACCCTCCCTTTTTCCTGCTACCTGTATGACCCCCTTTCTCTTTTCCCCCTTTTTTTTTAAAAGTTTTTTTTAGTATAACAATGCCCATCAGGGGGACCCTTTTTTTTTGGGGTTGCCTTGGGGATACTTTTGTTTTAAAAAACGCCCTTTTTAACAAATATCTGAACTGAAACACATATCTGTGTAGTTATGCTGCTATAGGCTTAGGCTGCAAAAGGCTTTCACCCTCTTCGCTACATTATCACACTTTTTCTCCCTTTTCTACAATTTTTGGAAAATTTTTTTCGCTGTTATTTCCCAGCTTTTAATTTTTGTTCTCTCTTTTTTCTTTTCCTAGAAGCTACACCTGGCCTGGCTCTGTGTCTACCTGTGACCCCTTTCTGGAGAGGGGAATCGTCCGAGCTTCTGCTTGGCAAAAATTTAATGCCCCCCACCCTCTACCGATGATCCCAACATGGCCCCGGGTCTTTTAGTGTTTAAAACCCTTCTCCCCTCCTAGATATAGCAATTGACTGAGTTTTTTACTGAAAACTAATTTTTATGTGCCTCTTTTCAGACTCTAACCTTGAAAACTGGCTCAGTTTTTTATCTTTTTCTTTCTTCTGGTGAAACGACTAAAGGGCTACATCCATTAAATTTTTTTTCCCCCCAAATAAAAGTACTCCTGGATCAGGGGTTGTTTCTTTGTTCTCTTTGTGTCTCTGCTCTTTTCTTTCTCAAAACCCCCAGTCGGTCTTTGGCAGATAGCCGCTCACACTGAGCCGGGGGTTTTCTGCTGGAGGTTTCCCCTTCCTGTTAAAAAAGGGATTTTTTCCCCTCTCCACTGTCGCTAACCATCCATGCTCAGTATGAGGGATTGCTGCAAATTTCAACCCCAGTGACTGTCCATTTCTCTACATGCTCATCCAGGAGGAGTGAATGCTGCAAGTCACTGACTGGATGCAATCTGCTGGGTTTCCTTAGACAGAAAAACTTTTTATCCAATTTGAATAAATAACTGAATCTGACTGCACTGTTCAATGGTTAGGACTAATTGGAATGTATGTACCTGACTGTTGTGAAGTGCCTTGAGACAGTGTTGTGAATTGGCGCTATATAAATAAAACTGAATTGAATTGAATTGAAAAAAAAAATATGTAGACGTCCCTATTCTGACCTGCATTTTTAAGCTGACGTACTGCTGAAAGTCTCACTTTTCTATGAATAATCAGTCTGGTATTTACTTATCAGGGATTATCAATGCTGTTGTAATGTAGCTGTGAAAATGTTAGTTCAAAGACACTGTCTGGCATATCACTCAAGCTCTCTAAATCCTTAGTATGAACTGATTCGGTGCTGCAGCTAATTATCCTGATTAACCATGCAGGAGGAACGTTTAAATAGGCATGGTTCCAAAAGGTCATGTGTTTAAAAAAAAGGGTTTTAAATTTGTTTATTTTTAAGCACACACCAAAAAACTATGGAAATGCAGATTGGGTTTAACTGATGCTTTGTTCTTTAAAGGTTTTAAGGTTTTCTGTTTCTCTAACCTAATCATCCTGCTGTTGTCCCTTATGAGAAAATTAGGCATGGCTCCAATTAAAATCTTAGGCTGTTTTATTTGGCATTTGCATGTTTTCTTTGCAGGAATCTCTAATGGAAAGAAATGTGTTTATTTAGACGAAATCTGCTCCTTTTAATGTTTTGAAATTGTAATCAGAGAAATTGTTCTCTGAAAGAATTTAAAGTGTAATATTCTCTCAGGGGCTGTCAGAGTTTGGGTTAGTATTACTTATACTTATTTGACTTTTTTTTCAAAACATCATTATAGTAGCTTCCAAGTTATCTTTATGTCTTTTTTAAGCAGTTTAAAATTTATCTCATCTTATTGTAATGTGAGTAAATCAATCTCTCATCCCCTTTGGTTGCTGTACATGTATTGTCTCCTTTCTCATTTAAAAATATGTAAGTTGTTTGTCTTAGAACGTCTCATGGAAGCTGAAATACTTCAGTGTTAAAGTCCATGTTTTTAACCTCAAGAAAATAATTCACAGTTTATGTTTCTGGTTGGAATATTTTTCCTAAACTGAGGTGGTGTTTAGAGATAGGATCAGTCCTAAAACTAGACTGTACAATAACAAAATTAGGTATTTTATCCAAGAATATTGATTCCATCAAATCAGCAAAAACAAAAATTCCAGATCCTGCAATAGCTTACTAGCAGTTATGTCTTTCTCATGGAATGTTGCTCCCATTTTATAGCACTTCATGCTAAATTTTCTTCTCTTTCTGCTTTGTTTGCTATAACAGTTTGAGCAGAACACACTTTAAGCTCCATCAGCTGTTAACTGGCAGGGAAAAGCTGATGCTGTACAGACATGCTCTGCAATTTGGAAAGTTAAAAGCTTTTTAGGTTAATCTGTTCAAGGAGCATAAGGGAATTGATTGTTACCGACTGTCACAGCTCAGAGATCTGGAGCTTATTCAGGGTCATGTTCATAAAACCTTCGCAATTTATTACTGAAATTGTGGGCAAAGCCACAATTCTATTGTTTGCTGGAAATATACCTTAGATATTTTCCTTTTCTTTAAAATCTCTATTGAAAGATTTGCTTCAAAAGCTTTAGCTTAATTATTCAAATCTCTTTAAAATGCACAGACTGTGAATAATACTCAAAGAACTGACAATAATTTTTGAATGCACTGCGCTGTCCGGAGGGGGGATCGGGGCAGCGGGTAGGAGGGTGGTGTGGCGGGGTTGCTGTGTGTGGGGTTGGGGGGTTATGTCCTCTTTTTGGATGTGGAGTTTAGTTTCAGTTTATTTATATAGCGCCAATTCACAACACACGATGTCTCAAGGCACTTCACAAAAGTCAGGTACATACATTCCAATTAATCTTAATCATAGAACAGTGCAGTCAGATTCTGTTATTTATTCAAATTGGATAAAAAGTTTTTCTATCTAAGGAAACCTAGCAGAGTGCATCCAGTCAGTGACTTGCAGCATTCTCTCCTCCTGGATGAGCATGCAGAGACAGTGGACAGTCACTGGCGTTGACTTTGCAGCAATCCCTCATACTGAGCATGCATGTAGCGACAGTGGAGAGGAAAAACTCCCTTTTAACAGGAAGAAACCTCCAGCAGAACCAGGCTCAGTGTGAGCGGCCATCTGCCACGACCAACTGGGGATTAGAGAGAACAGAGCAGAGACACAAAGAGAACAAAGAAGCACTGATCCATGAGTACTTTCTATGGGAAGGAAAAGGTAAATTTTAATGGATGTAGCTCCTTTAGTCGTTTCACCTAGAAAGAAAGAACAGATAAACTCTGAGCAAGTTTTCAAGTTTAGAGTCTGAAGAGAGCACATAGAGTTAGTTACAGTAAAAGCTCAGTCAGTAGCTATGTCTAGGAGAGAGAAAGGGTTAAACACTAAAAGAAAGGGCCATGTGGATCATCGGTAGAGGGTGAGCATTAAGTTGTTGCCAGCAGAAGCTTGGAGGATTCCCCTCTCCAGAAAGGTGTTACAGGTAGACACAGAGTCAGGCCGTAGACTCAGAGTCACTGTCATTATAATCAGCTGAGCGGTGATGGTGGAGCTGAGCTGGTTAATGTTTCTCCCTGGGCTGTCATTGCAGTGGTGGTGATGTGGTGTGTTTGTATGGTTGTGGGGGGCGTGGTGGGGGCCGCCGGCCCAGGGTTTGTGCCGCTGGCCGGGGACCTCTTGGCGGGTGGGTTTATCCCATTTCGGTGTGGGGTTGGTGGTTCCGTTGTGAGCACGGTGCTCAGTGGTGTCTGCTCTTTTGCGCCTGTGGGCGGAGGCTGGGGTGGCCTTTGCCTTGCTGTCGCGGCACGCTGTGTGGTGGGGGCCAGGATGTGGCGGGGGTGCTTGGAGCAGGGCTGTGTGTGGAGCTTGCGCTGTGTGGGTGTGTCTTTGTTGGCCTTTCAGGGGTGGAGCTAATTTGCGGGGGTGTGCCCCTGTGCAGAGGGGATTCATGGCATTTGGGTTTTGAGTCATGTGTTCGATATGTGTGTCCTGATTGGGGGTGGCCCTGTGGGGTTCATTGGGCGTGGGGCGCTCATGGGGCTGAGATTAGAATTTGCTGAGGGGTTGGGACTATTTCATCCTGGGATGGCTCTGGTAGGCAGGCTCGTTTGGACCAGGTAGACCCCTCTTTCGTATATGGCCCCCTCTCCGGATGGGGACGGGGGCTGTTGGCGGCTGGGGGCTGGGCTGGGGTTGCTCAGGTTTGTGCCCTGCCGGCACTACTGGTGCCAGCTGGTGCTAGGGCGGTCTGCCCTTCTCCACCCCGGAAGGAAGGGGACCACCTCTTGAATCCGGGGGCTTGTTGCCCCTCTGGGGTATCAGCACCTGGACCTGGAAGTATAGAATATATATGGGGAGTGTAAGTGAGCGTACAACGTCCATTGTTGTGTGTCTTTACGTTGGGTGTGTGGGTGTGAGTGTTTTTATGTGTCCGCATGAGGGTGGGAATGTGTGACTGTGATTGTGTGTGACGGTTGGGTCTTGGGCTGCCACCTCTCCTGGATCAGTTTAGGCCCCCCATCAAATGTGGGGCCTATTTCCTCCCCGCCACACTCCCTGCCGGTGGCTTTGCCCACTGGTGTATTTGTGGTTTTCAGTATCCGGGACTGGGTGCTTTGTTGTATGCCGGCTCACTCCCGGTGGCTGCTTGCTCCAAATTGGCTCCAAATCAAAACTTAGATAATCCATCATAAAATCCTCTATTCATTTGCATATCTCCGGGGGGAGCCCAAGGCGTTCCAAGGCCAGCCGAGAGACATAGTCCCTCCAGCGTGTCCTGGGCCGTCCCCTGGGCCTCCTCCCGGTGGGACGTGCCTGGAACACCTCCCGAGGAAGGCGTCCCGGAGGCATCCGGTATAGATGCCGGAGCCACCTCAACTGGCTCCTCTCGATGTGGAGGAGCAGCGGCTCTACTCCTAGCCCCTCCCGGATGGCCGAGCTCCTCACTCTATCTCTAAGGGAGTGCCCGGCCACCCTACGGAGGAAGCTCATTTCAGCCGCTTGTATCCGGGATCTCATTCTTTCAGTCATGACCCAAAGTTCATGGCCATAGGTGAGGGTAGGAACGTAGACCAACCGGTAAATCGAGAGCTTCGCTTCCCAGCAGACCCTCACTATGCGCTTGGGCCTGCCAAGTCTGTCCGGCTTTCTCCTCCTCCAGCGCATCCAACTCACCACCAGGTGGTGATCAGTGGACAGCTCAGCCCCTCTCTTCACACGAGTGTCCAAAACATGCGCCGAAGGTCTGATGATAAGACAACGAAGTCGATCATTGACCTCCTGTCTAGGGTGTCCTGGTGCCAAGTGCACTGATGGGCACCCTTATGTTTGAACATGGTGTTCATTATGGGCAATCCGTGACTAGCACAGAAGTCCAGTAACAAAACACCACTCGGATTCAGATCGGGGAGGCCATTTCTCCCGATCACGCCTCACCAGGTGTCACTGTCGTTTCCCACGTGGGGGCTGAAGTCCCACAGCAGAATAATGGAGTCCCCGGGAGGGGCGCTATCCAGCACTCCAGACAGGGATCCCAAGAAGGCCGGGTACTCCGCACTACCGCTCGGCCCGTAGGCCGAAACGACAGTCAGAGACCTGTGCCCAACCCTCATCCACCGGGGTAAATACCAACACGAGACGGCTGAGCTGGGGGGTAACAAGCAAACCCACCCCAGCCCGCCGCCTCTCCCCGTGGGCCACTCCAGAGTAGAAGAGAGTCCAGCCCCTCTCGAGGAGATGAGTTCCAGAGCCCACACTGTGCGTGGAGGGCCTGACTATTTCTAGTTGATATCTCTCAACCTCCCGCACAAGCTCAGTCTCCTTCGCCCCCTGGGAGGTGACAAAAAAACTATGGTTGGAAAAACATATACCCCTTGATTCAACAAGTTGTGGAACCATATTTACCATCATTAGCTTTACGTAGCTTTTTTGTTTGTTTTGCACAGCTCTCTTAGGGATTTCGATCAAACTGTTGTCGGAACTTTGACTTGGCCATCACAACACCTTGATTGTTTTCTTTTGCAGCCATTCTGTTGTTTCCTGGTGTCACATTTAACTTTGGAATACTTGGAAGTTTGTGATCAAATCAAACTCTGTAAGAGGCCCAGGTCACTTCTCTACCTCTGTGAGCTTTTTGTGTTATTAGGTAGTTTTATGCTTTTAGTAAACTGATGTGCAAACTTATTTACCCAAGCTGTGTTGCGATATATTTTAGAGGTAAGAAACCCTCTAAACCTGCCAAACATAACATAAATGTTCAGGCTTTTTCTAATTGTGCTGTCATGGACTTCCACACTCACCGTGCTAAATGTGGTCTATAGGTTCTGAAACTGAACTCTTGGGTTTTTTGCAATTCCACTAAATATTGGATGGTGTGACCTTGGGATGATTATCAAAATTTTTGCCTTGATACTCAATGTTAGCAAAACTGGCAACTGTTTTAAATGGTTTCCATTTGTAAATATTCCTTCTTGCTGTAAAGCAGTGCATATTAAGCTATTTGGCTTTGAAGCCCACATTGATAGGCAACAACAGTTGCTTCTCTGAGGTCATTGCTGATCTCCTTCCTTCTTGGCATTGTGTTGACTCACATCAGTAAGCTTCAAAACAGGAAACTGCCAAAATTTCTGCTTTTACGAGCTGAGCATATTGATTAGGATCAGTTAAACAAATCCATTTGATTCCCAGCACGATGATACTTTCTCTCTTGAATCCTGGAAGCAGAAGTTAGTGTTTCACTCACTCCTTTCCATTTTTTATAGTTTAATAAACACGCTCCGTCTGGAATGTATTGAGTGCTTTTGTACACTTGAGGTTGGATTTTAGAAATATTAGGACCGAGTAAAGCCTAGATCGTTTTTATTATATCCTTTTATCACATAATTTTTCCATTGCCCCTTGTCATTATGTAAATTCTGATAACATACTAAATTAAATTAAATTAAATTTGGTTATCCGCAAGAACTGGAAAAAAAAAACGGAGTCAGATTGTTCGCTTTGCTTCTTCTTTGCTTCACCTACATTTTTTGAAAAGGCATAACTTGTTGCATCTTACCTGCTTTAAACCAGCAGTGGCTTGAAACCAAGAAACAAAAAATGAGAAAAGTGTCCCCGTGTCCATGTAATTTCATTATCTCTATCGATATGTTAGTGTATAAAATGATGAAGTGATGCTTCTCTGAGATATTCCTGGAATGTTGCTGTTCATGCAAGCCAAACAGTTCTCCCCCCATGAAAGCCCAACACTGATTTGTTGAGGTTGGCTCCAGCAGTGTATGTCTGTAAGCTGGCTGCTGGTTTTAGTCAGAACTTTCCAAATATGAAGAAAACACAAATCACTTGTTAAACAGCTATAATTCTCAAAGGAGTTAGGGCCCTGTGTATGTCCCTCTTCAAATGTCACAAAAGTAACAATAGTGGAATCTATTAAAAATTGATGTCAAGTTTGGGATTTTCCAAGGTTCCTTGGTACTGCTTCTTGTACAAAATGGGATCTTTTTCCATCTTGATAAACATTTCTGAACTACACATTACACAGAAAGCAACAACACAAAATAACCATCTGTTGGAATAATGTTCCATATGACGTATATAAAATGATCTATATTTAAAGCAGATGTATTGTAATTCAGTATAAATCCCTGGGAAGTTTTATTATAAGCATATAAAACAATAAGGATGTTGTGTAAAGTCTTAATTTGTTGAAGTTAAACTTGGAGGAGGAGGGCTCCAGTAGGTGTTGCTGACATTCTGTTTATCTCCGTGTTTATACCCCACATAACCCTGAACAACAGTCTAATTGCTCTTGTGGTTTGTCCTTGGTAAAAGGTGGAAGGGGTTGGGGAAGGGGAGGGTCACCCTGCATCTGGCTGCCAGATTTGAGTCAAAAGATGTGGGAGAGTGTATAGCTCAGTCCACATTTTCCCTGAGCTACAGGGTAGGATGACAAACTCACAGATTGTAAAGAAGGTAATTTGAATGATGGGTTTGGCTAAGCAAATAATTTAGAGATTAGAGTCCTATACTATGTTTTTCAGTGACTAACAGCCATGATTCAAGTGAGTGTAAACTGTTTGCTAGTGGCAGTTTAGATATAAAGATCTCAAGTTCAAACCCAGCATGTGCAATTATAATTTAGTCTTACAGTATATCTCTAAAGCTAAGCATCTGTTTGTAGCAAGTTAAATACGAAGCACAAGAAAATAAAAAAATAGATGTTATCAAAAGTAGTTTTGAACTAATATGCTGGCTTTAAAAAGATTATAACGTGCCTTAGAAAAGTGTTAATGTGTATTTCCCATGAAAATGTTCACATATTGTTATACTGCAACTACAAACAAGGACATTCCTTTGGAATTTTATGTGATAGATCAACACAAAGTAGATCATTATTATAAAGTAGAAGTAAAAGTATTTTCACTATTTTGTTCAAATAAAAACCTGCATTTACACAGATGTATATTCTGTATCCTAATAGTGTTAGCTTTCTGCCAGTTTTCTGCCAGTTTTCTTTTGTTGTTGTTTAAAAAATTCCATTTCTTCCCTAACCTGACCAGAGCACCTTCATCCTGCTTTAAACTTCTCCACAACTTTATCCCTGACCGGTCTGATGGGTTCCTTGGTCTTTATGATGCTGTTTGTTCATCAAACCTTCTAACAATCATCTGAGATGTCACAGAACAGCTGGAATTAAGATTTTTCATTTATCATCTACCTTATCTTGATAGTTACGTGTTATTTCTCTATCACATTAAATCTCAATAAAATACACTGAGGTTTGGGGTTGCAATGTGTTAAGGTGTTTCAAGGGGTATTAAAACTTTTCCATGGCACTTTATCAGTACTTTGTGTTTCATTACAGATTTATTTTCTCTCAGGTTCAAAGTTGTCGATGGGGAAACAAGAAGCATTTGAGATATTCATAAGAGATCATGAGGAGCATCGAACCATTGAAGAAAACAAAAATATACTAAAAGAAAGGTGAGCGAAAAGATGAACAACATAGTCCTTCTTCATAGTCCTTGCACCTCAAAGAACATCCTTTGTCGTTCCTTAATACTAGTTTTCCAGTCATTGCATTTAGTATAGAAATATCCTTTACAGTACATGTTTTCTCTCTTGTGAAAAAATATCTCTTTCACTCTATTTCGCTGTTATACTCCATTAAAAGCTGGCTTCTTTTGACCAGATCAGCTGAGGCCAGAAGACTTGGAGAGCAACTGAATGAAGCCAGAAACAGAATCAGTGAGTTCTCTCAACATTTGGAAGTTCTTCTCTGGAGATTACATTACAGTTTTTAGCTGTGAACATCTTTCACATCTACAATTTGCCATCATTATTATTCCTGTGGTACCCAACCAAAAAACATCAACACCAGATCACTGTCAGGGTGTCGAGTCCCTCGAGAGTCAGAATTTCTTTCACAGCATTCCTAAACTTTTCCAGTACTGGGAGGCATTCAAATTTCCATACACTTACAGTAGGCTTCCAACCTGTGCTTTTTACGAGACAATCTCAGGCTGTTTTATTACAATTCTGTTAGAGCTCTGCTGAGTTCTTCCTGATAGTCACTAACTTAACTAAGCCAAAATGAGCCCTGGCATTAACTTGGAATGCAACGTGAGTGAATCCAAAGTTGTTCACAGTCTCTGTGCCGAGGTTTGTCAACACATGTACCGCTTGTAAAGTTATATCAATGGTACAGGGGCTTATTTTCTACCTACTTCCTTTAAGAAATGATCATTATCAGTGTGAGCTCCTCTATAAAAGCTGAAGTTTTGGTATTTTTCTGGTCCGGAGCAGTCGGATGTGAGTGTTACCACAATGCTAAGGAGGTAAGACATAAGCAATGACCACAAAGAAGCTATCATTGCTGTCCATCAGTCTGGGAGGGGTTTAAAACAAACCTTTGTTATTCTGCAGTACAGGAAGAAAAAGGTGTAAAATTTTCAAGCAGTGGATGTCCCAGCATAATTTACTGCTAGGTTAACTCGTTTAATGCTCTGAAAAAAGGATGAAAGCCCTAAAAGGTACATCTGATGCTCTACAGGCCTCGGGGAAGTTGCTTATGACAATACAATTGGAAAAAGTCTGGATAAGAATGTCTTGTTTAAAAGCATTAGTAAAGCTCTTCTCTCTAAAAAGGAAATAGCAAAATGACTTAGATTTATCTGAATAAACACCCAAACTATTAGAATAGGGGTCTTCCTTCTTTTCAATCCAAAGACCCATTTTAGACCTTAGTCCAGCAAAAAAATTGTTAAACCTGTTCAAAACTTAAACTTTTTCAAAACAACAACTGTTTCGTGACAACCTGTACATTACAAATTATTATAATCTACTACAGGACATTTGTTTTAAAGAACCACTGTTTTCCTTCTGTTTTTACATTTAAAATAGAGGAAAGAGCTTTTGCAGAAATAGGATGGATACATTTTCTTCTATGGGATGTTGATATTTGTTTAAAAGTAGTGTCATTCGGTTTTGGAAATTCAGCACACTTATTACATGAAAAAACACAAAAAAACCCAGCTTAAACTTGTGTTTGTTATTATATCTATATTAAACAAAATGTGTTGGTTCTATGTCCTTGTTAGCCAAAGTCATTAAAAGGCATTGTGGAGGGCCCAAAGTCCACTTGTGGCTCAGGAGTTGCAGGTTCGAACATAACACGCAGCACCATATTTGGAATAAACCAAATCCAGCATATTAAGCACAAAAACCTTATACCAATTGTCAAGCACAGTGGTTGAGAGGTGATGATATGGATTTGTGTTTTCAAACCTGGACACTTTCCTGTCACGGTGTCAGTCAAAAAGTATTCTAGAGACAACTGTAAGTCTATCTGTCTGACAGCTGAAGCTTGACCCAAACTACATCGTCAACATGAGAACGATCACAAAAACAGCAGCAAGTCTACTAGAGATTGGCTGAAAAAGCAAAGAATCAACATACTGCAAAGTCCAAACCTCTAACTGATCAATATGCTGCGGTGCGACCTGAAAAGAGCAGAGGGCTGAAACAAATGTCTGCAAATCTCATTGAACTGAAGCCATAAAGAAACAAAGAAATGCCCCATATTACTCCACAAGTATGTGAGCGACTGTTGAAGTTAGAAAGGAAATAAAGCTTCTGCTTAATTTAATTTTACAAGTTGCTGAATCATGAGATGGTCTTACTTTTTTCAGTTATACCTTTTTTTAACTTACTTTTTGTTGTAGAAATACTGATCTAACACCTATCCATTTTCTGTGCGCTCCCAATACTGTGCAGGGAGCGGAGGTGGTGTCAATCTCAAGCAGTCAAAATATAAATATATATTGGGAAAAATATTTTTCTAAGCTTATGTTAACCCAACTTTAATGTCAAGAAAAGGATCATTATACCTTCATACTAAAACCTTGCAAAGAAGGGACAGTGTATTTTATTTTATTTTTTTCAAAATGTGTGTGCACATTATGGTTCTTTTTAAACATATTTCCCAGTCCTTTAGTCTGTTAACTGCTTTGTGTTTTTTACTAAATTATGATCCTAACTGGTTAGTTAGAAATTGAACAATGTCTTACAGATGTTTCTACAGGAACACGTGAAGACAAGTTATACGTACCATTGTCTGATGCAAATGTATAAAGTTGGTCATATGTAGTATTAGAGCTTTATTTGGATTGCATTGTCTGTTACAAACTACATTTATGAATTTGCCTGTACTTGTGTGTGTTTGTGGCTCATTTCACATGCCATTGAAATGGATATGTTTACAGCACGAACCAGGCCTCATCTATGCCTAGATCACTCTCAGTGGTTTGGCAGCTTCTGCCTGTTACCCTCATATATGCCGCCATGTATTTATCACTCTTACAATCTATTATTTTTCTCATTACTTCACTCCAAGAAGTGCTGACATGTTCGTGTTTGCAGTGTATCTCAAAGAAATCAAGTATGACAGCTTTCAATAACCCTCGAAGGTCTGTTTGGTGTGGCCCACACCAAGCTAATAAAGTGAGGATAACCATTTGTAATCTATTCTCGGTTGAGTTTCGAAAACCAAATTTCATTTTTAATTTTTATAAGATTTTGAAAAATTGCCTCAAAAACATCTTTGAACTGTCAAATATTATTACTGGGATGTATGGATCTGCATTGTTCCTGGGTGAGACACTGTTTTTAGTGGAAAAAGGGTTGCTTCTTCTGGCTGGTAGCTCAAAGCTTCTTTGTCGTTTTGGAAGCCCTGGTTTGATGAACACACACCATGGAAAAAGTCGGAATAACGTCTATCTCTGTTGGATTTACCCAGATTGGAGGGTTGATAGTAGGGGATAAAGAGAGAGATGGTAGCACGAGGAAACATCAGTGTCTAAACATTACTCTACTGTTCTTGGCCACGGCACATAGCTCTGGAATCCAGTCCCACTGGAAGAGGATACATTTTGAGCTTTTCAATTTAGAGAGTGCATGCATGTGTATGTATTTGCTCAGAGCGATCAGTGATACACATCCTCTGCAGGATAAAAAGTGGAAGGCAGCTGGAAACAAGCAGCATCTCCTGATTACTCGGCCAGATGTTGGAGGATTTATGCAGCACAGTCTTAGGTAAAGCATCTGGTATCTCTTAGGTAATACACTCTGCTCACCTTTAACTAAATGACATTTAACTCAAGATCTTTTCAAGAAATTATCATTATCAAAACATACAATATTCTCAAAAGCCTTCTTTCTTCATTTTGTGCTTCCATTGAACTAAACTTTCGTATATTTAAATGGTCTTAATCAGTAGTTTTCCATGCTTTCTAAACATTTTTCTCTTGCTCTTAGCTTTTTTTTATTTTTGTCCAGTTCTTTTTTCCTAAATATTTTCAAAGGAATCTTTTTATCAAGTCACATAAACTAAACTCATAAAAGAAACCAGTGTTGTGCCTTACCATAACTTCAAAGAGGTAGATTTACAGGGCGTTGAAAACATAATAATGCCAATTAATCTTTTTCACAATTGGTCAGGTTACATTCGGAAACTTTAATGTAGTTTATTGGAATTTGATATGATAGACCAACACAAAGTAGTGCAAAGATGTGAGATGGAAGATGATGTATGGTTTTTAAAATTTTTTATAACAAAAATAAAAATCTAAGAGATGTTGCATGCTCATGTGTTCAACCTCTTCTAATCTGAGATCTGTAGATCCAGCACAAGCATTGCCGTCCGAGGTCACCAAATAAGAAAAAAGTCAGTTTTTTTGAATTTAATAAGATGGGGGAGACGTTTAAACCCGGACTAGGCCCGAAAAAAACCCCTTTTTTTGATTCCCCAGAGCATTTAAAAAATTTATCTTTTTAAAAAAAAAAAAAAAAAAAAAAAAAAGATTTTCCCGCCCCGAAACCTTCAAAAAAAATTGGCCGTGCCCCTAAACGCCCGGGCCCCCTTTGGTAACTCTGGAGGACATGCAAATCCCCCAAGCTCAGGAACAAAACCCCGCTCCTTTCCCGGGAAAAATATTTGCCCGTCCACCCCACAAAATTGGTCTTTAGGGAAAAATAAGTAAACTTTTAAAGGGATTCGTTGTCCCCATTTCCCCCACTGCAAAAAAACTTTCCCTTAGGAAAAAAAACCAAACGTCAAAGGGAAGGTCCTCGGTCTACAGTCCCTGGGTGTAAGCTAACACTGAAAATCCCCCTTAAAAAACACCCCTAGGGTAAACACCTAGTGATGGCACATAAATGCGGGGGGAATATTTTTGGTTTAAAAGGAAAACCCCGGGGGAGCTATTTCCCAAAGGGGAAAAGGGTTTGATCAAGGCTTTTTTATGAGCTAGAATGTCTGGGTCAAACCCCGAACTAAATCCAATTAAAAAATTCGAAAAGAAAGATTTTAAAATTATTTTGGGTTTCCCTCCAGTGGGGTTTTTTTTCCCAAAGTTGGGGGAAAAACTTTTTTTCAAAATTTTGCAAAGCTGGTAGAGAAAAACCCTTGCTTTGGTTTTTTTTTGACAAAGTTTTTAAACTCAGGGGGTGCAAAATTACAAACGCACACACACGTTTCGGGAAATTTTTTTAAAAATAAATATGCCCCATGATTTTGGGAAAATGTCCAAAAAACCCTCAAGAAAAAACCCTTTTAAAGGGTTTTTTTGGTTGTACCGTGACAAAATATGAGGGGTTATGCCCCACTTTTGCAAAAAAACGTTAAATTAAAATTTTTTTGGCTTTTTGGGGCTCCCTTTTTTGGGTTTCCCCATTTTTTTTTGGGTTTAACCCTTTTGAAAAAACAGAAAAATTATTTGGTTTTTAACGAGAAAAAAAAAAGAAGTGAGTGGGGTTCCAAACCCTTTTTAAACCATATTTCCCGGGAAAATTTTTAGCGTTGTTGAGAAAATACTACAGAGAGAATGTAGTTCATGTGTCACAGTCACTAATGGTTTATGCATTGCTGATGTTGCAAATAAAATTGTTCTACATGAAGTTCTTGTTTTATTTAACAGTTTTATAAACACAGCTGTCCAACAAAAACAGAAACTGTTTGATAATTTTTCCAGTTTTCTATCAAAAAACCCCTTATTTTTTTTTTCTTTGGTTTTTATATGTGGGTACTTTTTGTGGGCAAGATACCCCTCAAAAACTTTTTTGGGAAAGGGTTTTTTTTGCTACTACCCTCCAAATTCTTTTTCGGTTTGTTTTTTTGTGTAAACAATTTTACTCCGTTTACAGCAGTCCCGGTTATTCCCATGATTCATTGTTTAGTATACTCTACATCCCATTCAACCATCATGCCACAGAAATCTGGTTATTTATTGAAGCTTGTTGCTTAAAAGGTGTTCTCAAAAAGGATGGCCCTTCCCTATGAAATGTGCTTTCAAACATGTGGTTAGATTGAACCTCCAGTCTGAAGCATTTACAGTAAGATGTAAAAATCTTTATAATATTTATCTGTTATTCCAGCACCAAAAATCCTACACTAAAAGACTCCAACCAACTGTAAATATCTATGTTTATCTTTATTTATGTAGGTAAATCTCGCTGAGACACAAGGTCTCATTTTCAAGAGCAACCAGTTTTAAATAGCCATACAAGGTAATAGTATTTAAAAATAGACTTGAATCAGAACAAGTTATACAACATATTTACTGAAAAATACTACTCAAGATAAAATAATAAAGAAAAATAACATCAATAAAACATTAAGAACAATAACAACATCCAGTGAGGCTTTCTCCATTGGCCTTAAGATCAGTTTAGCTCCACAGATTCAGGCCCAGTTGCAGTTTGGTCCAAGTAAAAAGAACATTTTACTAAAATGACTTTTACCCAAGTTCTATACATACTGAATTATCCTGAATGTAACAAAAGCTGTGAGAGGAGGCTGTAGTTGTTCTGTTTAGGTGACAATATCGGAAGTTAGAGATCCTGGTAGTAAGCTAAATATTGATTTCCTAATAAAACTATATGCAGAGATCTTTCCCTTGGGATCAAAGAAATTTCGCTTGGATCTGAAAAAATTTTCTCTGATTAATTTAATTGTGTTTGTTAGGTGGGGGGAAATGTCATGGTATAGTAAATGATAGTTTTGAGATGGAAGGGGTTACCTTTTTTCTTTATTTCGTTTTTTTACAAAATCACCATAGGTCCATTTTAATGTCGGAACCCCTGGTTTCTTTATGTCACTTTGTTTACTTACGCCTTTGACCAGCAGGACAGCACTTAGCATTTTGACTCTTCTCCTATAACATAAAACATGGTTTGAGATATAGAGAGAGAGTACTTGGACCATTCCTCTTTCCACAATGTTTCTAGACACTAGATAATTTACTGTCTCAGGTCCTCTCTTTTGTGCTTTTCTACTCAGCTCGGCCCATAAGCTTTCTTAAAGATTTGGTTCTGAAGTAGCAATGGGAGGTAATTGTGTGTGTCTGGTGAACACTTTCTGTGTGGATTTGGCCTTATGCTTTGGGCCATTATCCTTTTTATTCAAAATGTCCTGATGTCTCAAAAAGATCATTATATACTTTAACACTTCATGGGGTTTTGGAATCCTCTACCATATACCAGACTAAACTGGTGTACATGATCGCTATGGGGGCCAACTGGTCTTGACCCAAGTCCACCCTGTGGTTCATGTTGTATTGGGTCACTGTTTGCCCCGCGCTGCTCTGGTCCTTCCCCATGTCCACAACCTTGGTGGGCCACTCTCTGGCTTGGTGGGGGTGCCCCTCCTTTCCACCTCTGTGGATTCTCCCAAAATTTAATCACATAATTGAATCCACAAATAACAAATATATATGTACATGCAAGCAGGAGCAATCACATAGTTACAATAACACATAAGGTGCATACAGCAGCTAGGAAATTCTCAACTACATTTGTTACTGTTATGACTGTGGGGGCAGTAGACTTATTTAGTTACTTGTGCCTTTTTAGTTTATGATAAAAATGATAATAATATTAATAGTGCTAATGATATAATATTTATGAATTTCATTTTTTTTCCTTGTTTGGTTTGTTGCAGTCGTTTCCCTAGTTTCCCTGTGCAGCTTTTGTTTTTTTCTTTTCTGTCCCTGTCATTTTTCATAGTCAGCGGTGCAGCAGTGGGAATATGGTATTTTTCCAGATTTTTAGAGCAAATCAGAAGCTATTGTGTTTGTTAGGTTAACTGACCTCTCTAAGCAGACATTGGGTGTGCATGGATGATGGTTGTCCTGTTTGTCTCTGTTTTGCCCTGTGATAAACTGGTGACATGGTGGTACTGCACCTCTCTGACTGTAGGAGAACAGAGGATGGATGGATGGATGGATGGATGGATGGATGGATGGATGAAAAATGTAAACTTTTAGAGAAAGGAAAATGTTCTTTGTCTACATTTATTTTAGCAGTAAGTAATCTTTGAAAGTGCTCTCTGCTTGTTCTTCACTAACAGGTGATTTGTTGGTTTCTTATACTCAGTCTGTGTAGGGTTTGTTCCAGGAAGAGGATATGTGAAACTCTTTATATTATGCGTGCTGTTCTCATCAACTCTTTCACTTTGCTGCAGCTGTAATGCATTTCTTTGCTGAATAAAGTGGCGGCTCTGGATGTAGTTTATAGCTCAGATTTCAGTTGCATTTAAGGTTGAATCTGTGGTGCTTTGTCTGGCGACTGCTTTTTACTGCTCCACAAAGCCGGCACGCAGGACTTGTCAGATATAACAGATTTCTCGCCACAACTACAACACTATGTAATAGTAGATCACAGGAAATTCCCACTGTGGTTTTTTATTTTGAAGCTCAGTATTGACAGTTCTGAAAAGCTTATGCATGCACTATGATGGATGTAAACAATACAGACAGTGTGCTCATCATGTCTTTATGAACTCCCTCTCAGAATTATGGTTTAAACATTTCTTAATCCCCTTCATGTTCTTCTGAAAACATAGACTCTACATCAGTAGGTGGGTTTTAGAGTGTGGTGTTTGTCACAGAAGACCTAGGCTGCCCACCTGACCACAAAACGAAGCAACAGGGCATCTCAGATCATTTACATTGTCAGCTACTCAAACACATGGCTTCATGAGAAGATCTCAAACTTTGCTTCGTACTTCATAACTATTTGGAAAAACAGTCCTGTCACAGGCACCACGTGTCTCTGTGTGAGCTGTATAATGTTTCACTTCATATGTTCAAATCTGCTGCTGTCTACTGAAACCCCAAAAGTGGTCGACTTTGAACAAAAGGGCTTGTTATGTGCTTGGAAAGATGAAATGGGTGCACTGGCATTTCGCAAATAATTTTAAGGCTTTCTGGAAGACAGTGCTGACTAAATGCAATAACCTTATGGGTTTAGAAACACTTCAATCCAACTATTGTAGGACAGCTTGGGTGGTATTGTGTGCAAAGGTACTTTTACAAGAGAGGACATCATCTGGATTTCTCGTCTGTGGAGCGTTAACATTTGATTTTAGATTGGACATGGGATTATTTTACAGAGCTCAAAGACTGAGCAGTTTTTTATGTTTGAGACCAAAAAGACTCTCAAAGAAAATTACAGACATAGATGCTACTATTCATGTCTCTTAGTGACCGAAATAACCCAAACACCTCCGTCATGTTTCTTACTGGCGTTGTTAACTCAAATAACTTCAGCCACTGTCAAGGTAGTAACTCATCTAAACGCGGTGAAATGATTTGCCAAAGTTCAAACTGGGTGTCTAAATAGGGAAGAAATTGTGATTTAAGTGACTTTGAACGGGTCATTGATGTCAGGGCCTTTTACAGGCTGCCCTGAGTGTTTCAGAAACTACTGAGCTACTGGGTTTATCACACACAGCCATCTCCAAAGTTTACAGAGAATGGCCTGAAGAAGAGAAACATTTTTAGTGAATAGAAGTTGTAAACAAAATGGCTTGTTGATGTCAGAGGTCAGAGGAGAATGGTCTGACTGGTTTGATGTGATAGAAAGGCAACAGTAGTCATTACAACCGAAGTATGCAGAGTAATATCTCTGAACATTTTCTGAACACGCTGAACCTTGAAGAAGATGGACTCCATGAGCTGAAGAAAAAACCTGGTGCCATTCCTGTCATCTAAGACCTGGAAATCAAGGCTGCAAACCATGCATGCTCACCAAAGTTGGACAGCAAAAAATTTGGAAAAACTTTGGTTTGGTCTGATTTGTCTTGATTTCAGCTGCAACATTTAGATGGTTGGGTCACGAATTGGCTTAAAAAAAGATAATAAAATGGATCCATTCTTCCTTTTCTTTCTTCATTCTTCAAACCATTCAGAAATGTTTTTGCTGACATTTTAAACTGAATGCCACTTACTTTGTTGTTTGCTTAAGTTGTTCATCCTAGAACTAAACTGAATGGAACTGAGTGTATTTTGGTGATAGAATAGATATTGTCATGTTATGACTACAACCAAGTATCTGTACCAAGGAGAAAAAAAAGTAAAAAAAAAAAACTTTGATAGTCTTTGGTGACAACATAAAAAAATGCTGCCATTGTTACCACAGATTCTGTTTTCAGCTTCATATTCAGTATCCCGTACAGATTGCTGAAAGAAAAAAAGGAAACAACATGAAAATAAATTGTTTGAAATTATATTTGATGTTAAAAATGTTTTGAAAACCTATTTTGTCTTTAATCTTCCTTGTCCGCAGCGGAGTTGAAGAAGCACTTAGAGATGCGGAGGAGACAGAGGGCAGCTCACGGTACGATTAAGATGATAACTAATAGTGTTACTCTACTGATAATGTGCTGAATCACATGTATATTATACCTGCCCATGACTAGACTTTCCTTAGAGCTTAAAATATTGAGTTTCAGCTGCGGTAATATATATTGTTATTATATTGTAATAATATTTTGTGCAGCAGCATAATCTCAAACCAAAAATAGACACATTAGGAAAGAATGGATTTTCATGAAATAGCCATTACCAGACCAATTATCGTTAGAAACTTCTGATTAAAAACAAAACAAAAGCATATTTTTCACTACACTTTTTTTAAGTTGATTTGAGCGTAGCTGGTTTTAATTTGTAATCAGGGACTTCCTCTTTATCTGGGGCAAACATATAATTTAAAATAGAGGCAGATTTCACCTAGCCACCCTTCAAATTTAAAAAGAGAATATGCAATGCATGTGAGGCAGATGCAAGTTAATATTTATAGGTCTGGAAATGGCTTCTAGAAAATAGCTTTTCCCATAAAATCCCCCATATCCACAGTCAGAGCAATATCTAAAGTTTAAAACTACTTTAGTTATGACAAACAAGGTTGGAAGAATGTTTATCCTGCCACTGCAAGCACTGATGAGAAGGGTAAGAAAGAATAAAAATTTAGTGAAGCCTCCATTAGAGGCTATCTACAAGTAAAATGCCTATTTAGAAGGATGCCACAAAGAAGCCTGTTTCGTCAGAAATGTAAATCTGTGAAGTTTTCTAAGCACTACTTTAACTGAACTCAGAGGAAGATTGAAGGTTTATGCAACAAGCTGTCCAGATGTGTCTGGTGTGAAACAAAGAATGAACATACAGAAAAGCTTTCCATGCCCATTCTTAGGTATGGTGGATGATCTGGCATGCTGTGGACCTGTTTCTGTTCCAGCGACCCTAAGAATCTTGTTAGAGGTCATGGCATCATAGACCTTTTGAAATATCAAGACATTTTACAGAGATAAATCATAATTTTTTCATATTTTGTCAGCATGAGCTTATGCTACTGCAATAAAAAAATAAAAGGGCAGCTGTGGCTCAGTGGGGAGGGAGTAGTTGTTTGATTTCAGCTTTTCCCCACCAGGTGCTTATCTTTGGACAAGCCGATGAACTCCCAGTTGCCTACCAAGGATTTGTTTGCACATGCGTGAATGTGACTTGTTGTGCAAAGGTGTTTTGAGTGGTTGGTAAGAGCAGAAAAGTGCTGTCCATTTGTACTTTATTTTAAACCATCAGGCATGCCAACGTGTGGAAGTCCCCGTAAAACTTTGATGAAAATTGTGATTTTGAAAATCGTCTTTGTGTCGTTCTGAACCACTCTGTCCTGAAAGAATGGGAAACCCTGAATGTTCTGGGTGCTTTAGGCTTGTATGAACATCAGTGGCCACTTCAAAGCTTTTACAGAAGGCCTCACTGACTCTAAGCTGAAAGACCAAAACTAGACTCCGTCATTTACTCTCTTCTGATGGTTTTGATCCGTGAACATACATGCTTTGATGAGGAAATCTGGTCATAAAGCTAACAAACATCTTCCTCCGGTGCTGACGTCGACTGCTTTTCTTGTTATTTTGTGTCTCAGCATCAGAGACGACTTCATAGCAGCTAAGTTTATGTTATCCATGACCAAAGGGACATTTACTTACAGTACATGTGCTAGCTTCTGGATGCAATGTCTAAATATCTGCATGTCTTTAAATTGAATTACACTATAGTTGTGGCAGAGAATCACGCACAGGATGAAGAGGAGTTCGACCCCGTGGAAGCAAACCTCTGCAAACAAATTAAGCAAGAAAAAGTGACGTGAGTTGACTCAAATAGCAAACCAAATGTTTTCCCAGTCCCCCCCAAAAGACCCGGCTTGGATTGACTGAACACAGCAGGTGCTGTGTAACGTCAACTAAAAATTAATGTTGTTCTGCTGATTTCCCTTGTCAGTTACAAGAACACTATTGACCGCCTAAAGGCTCTGAGGACAGAAATCGAGCATCTGCAGCTGTTGTTGGAGAGGGTGAAGGTCAAGATCCAAAAGGATTTCCAGAAGTGGTGGAGCCAGGAGGCTTCTAATTTGCAGGTGACTGACCTCTCTTCTATCTTTGTGATAATACAACATGCAGCGCCTTTGCCAATGTATTTATATCCTTTGAACATTTTACATTTTGTCATGATAAAATCATAAACTTCAATATGTTATACTGGGATATGATACACCAACACAGTGAAGTGCATAACTGAAGTGGTAGAAAAAAATTGTTTTTTTATAACTAAACCTCTGGAAATACAAATGTAGGTATTCACCCCCCCTTTAATCTGACACCTATAAATACAAATCCACTGAACCTATGCTGTTCTTTGGAGACCACAGAGGGTTTGTTAGAGTGAAAAAGCAGCAGCACAAAGAGTGAGGAACACAGCAGACAGGTCAGAGATATAGAATTTTAAAGCACAGTTAAGTTATATCGTCTTACAGAGCACAGTATATTTGTTTGATCCAAAAACAGAGGTATAATACAACTGGAAACCTGCAAAGAACCTGCAGAGAACTTGAGACTAGGACAGAGGGTCAGCATCCAACAGGACAATGAAACTAAACATATAGCCAGAGCTACAATGGAATGCTTTTGATCAAAGGAGGTTCATGTGTTCGAAATAGCCCAGTTAAAGTCCAGACCTAAATCCAAATGAGAATCTTTGGTAGGACCTGATAATTAATGTTTACTGATGCTCTTATCCAACCTGTTTTAATTTCTCCATGTTGCTCTCTACGTAGGTCAACACAATATTGCTCTTGTTAAAATGTATAATGATTTGCTCTGTGTCAAATGTAGTCTGTTCTTTGTGTCACATTAAATACCAATAAAAATCATCAAAGTTTGTGTTTGTATTGAGACAAAGTGTGAAAAAGTTCAAGGTGTTTGAATACCTTTGTAAGGAGCTGTAAATATGCTCTGATCAGGATGTAACGGCAGCACAAAGCGCGCTTCTGATGCTTGGTTTGTCTGTTTTTCCCTTTATAGACTGTGTTTCTATGGCTCATATTGGTTTTTATGATCCTATTGGACAAATGTGTCCAATGGTGCCTCTGTTTGTCATGAAGCTAAATGGAACTCAGTGGGAGGACAAGTAGGAGGCAAACACAGAGATGCATTTATTTTTTCCTGGATTGCATGTGACTCAAACACTAACAGAGTGGATAATAACATGAGTCAGAGTCCATTTTAGTCTAATATAGAAAAGAATTGCAGTGAGAACGACTGGCTAAAGGTTCTGTTGTAACACTGGCTCAGTGAAAGGTGGTATAACTCCTACTTTGCTCTGCCTGGACAACTGTTGTGCACATGTCAGCAAATCTGCCGACTGAAGAGTGAAGCAATAACATCTGACCAGTGAATGAATGGAGAGGAGTGTCTCTTGCTTATCTCAGCAACATTTTGATATGGATTTCTGAATGGCAAGTGATGAGGAAACCTGCCTTACACGTGCATCTTTGCTTCACAAACCTGATTATTTGTCCTGCCAGTTAATGTCCAACAGCAGTGGTCCAGTATTAGCTGCACACATGTACTTGCTTATACGTTGTATTGCTAAATAATGAACCAGAGGAGTAAAACATCAAAGGTCCTTTCTTCAATCAGTCTGACACATATAGTCTCATCCTGTGTTTCTCTTATGCTGTTTGTGTTGACTTGTTGCAGAAATGTTTCAGTAATTTCCTAAAACTTGTTGTTAGGGATCTGAGTCAGAGGCTGAAGCCAGATATAACACTGTCTCTCCAAATGAAACCTTGCAACCATCTTCACCTGGCACTCCAGGATTTGGGTAAGAGCTTTTCTGCTGGATTTCTCTTTGTGTGTTCTTCCTTCACTTTACAGGTGCAATTAAGCCGCTTCTACGCAAAGTAAGGTTCTCACATTACATTTTCTAAGGTCCTAATAAAACACCTGTGATGTGCTTTTGTCAAAAGATAACAGGGTTACATGACAAAAGTCTTCCCTTATCACCAGTCCTTTTGCTGTTTTCTTAGCAAACAATTTTTAGCAGAAAGACAGTTATCCCCTCCTTTTTCCATTAATTTTTTTTTGTTTTTAAACCTTGTAAAAATTCTTGAGGACAAAGAACCATCTGCAATCTCCATCTCCTTTAAACTTAAGGAGACAAATATAAGAAAGCTGGATAGTGTCTTCTCTGAATTCTCTGAACTGAGGTTTTCCTTCCTTTTAGACCCACAAAATGGGAAATGATGGCTTATTATTTTTCTGAGGATTTTAAATAAGACTTGACTTAAGGCAGCCAAATATATCCTGCTGAACACGTTCAAAACATTAACCTTGTGATTAGAAGTTGGCTTGTCACTGAATTTAAATGGTAAATGGCCTGAACTTGTATAGCGCTTTATCAAGTCCCCAGAGACCCGAAAGCACTTACAGATCAGTCATCCACCCATTCACACACTGACCACCATCAGCAGGTGGGGTGGGTGAAGTGTCTTGCCCAAGACAACAACTGACTCGGACAGTGGGGGGCTCAAACCAGCAACCCACCGGTTACTGGACGAACTCTTACCACCTGAGCCACAGTCGCCACAAATTTAAAAGGACTTATTTCTGCAAAATACTTTACATGTTTGCTCTCTCACCGCTACCGTACTCAAATATCAGTTGATTACTTGTCATCATTTACAGTCATTGTGTGTGTTTGACCATCTGTGACGCTGTCAGCTAGGGGACATAAACAGCACAATCACAGCCCGTATTTATCATCATATATCTGCAGTGACACTAATGACAGTTATTAACACACATTCAGCGATGGAATGAGCCCAGGATTTGTCAACACCTTCCTTAGATACTGGTCACATAAACTCATCTCATGTCCGCTGTTAGCTAATGTTTACTATCATATGGACTATTTAGATTATGCTGCTTTATTTTCTGACATAAATCAAAGAGGAATGCATCGTCTATTTTGTCGAGCTTCATTCATTCCTTTTTCTCCCATGAGCTGTTTTTTTTCACTTTAAAACAACATCAACTAAACAGGGAGTATAAAGCATCATGGGATTCATGTACAAAAGGTTTTCATCAGATGGCTTAATGTGCTTTATACAAACTGCACTTATACAGGTGACATAATTTGATACTTGCCTAGAACTGAAGCATAGTGATTGTCTTGACATTTTTGTTTACTGTGTTTCAAACTTCAATGTATGTTAGTGGGATTCTATGTGATAGATAAAATATGGGCCATGTTTGTGAAGAATACTTAGTTTTCAAGGGAAGCATTAACCAAGGACGTAGCCAAGAGGCCCATGGTAACTCTGGAGAAGCTGCACAGATCCACAGCTCAGGTGGGGGAATCTGTTGCCAAGATATCTACTAGTACTACACTCCCCAAATCTGACTACTATACAGGAGCAGCAAGAATAAAGACACAAGAGATCCTGTAAAGTTTGCCACAAACCATGTAGGGGACGCCGCAAACATGTGGAAGAAGGGTCTCTGGTCAGAAAACCTAAAGCTGAACTTTTTGGCCTACATGCAACACACTTTGTGGCAGAAAACTCACAAACTCACAGAAAGCTTGATGAGAAGGGGGTTTGAGCTAAATGCAGGGTAAAACCCAAAAAAGGAAAAACCTGTTAGACGCCCCAAAAGACTCGAGACGGACCTTTCAACTGGAGAAGCCTAAACATATAGCCAGAGCTAATTCCTACATACTGATTCATGCAGGTACCAACAATACATTTAAAACAAGAGCACCAAAGATCATTTTATTCAGATTGTACTTAAGAAGGATGATTACATCAGGTAATGTCAATAGAACAGCAGAGAACTTCCACCATTCGCATTCTTTTGCTCGCCTAAGATGCATGTTGACAAAAAAATTGATGAAAATAACCCGCTGAACTCTAGTATCCTCTCTATTCAAGTAACTTCTGTACCAGCAAGTTGTTAAAGCAACAAGGAATGCATCCATTACAGAGTACGTAGGTTGCCTTGCCACAAAAAACTATTTTGGATTGTTTTGCATGTCTGAGATGCAGCAGCAGATGTGTCTTGAGTTATAAAATAAAGGTGATCAAAAAGCAAATGTTTGTATTAAGCATGCTTTCTGAAATAAAATAAAAGTCAGACATGTCATAAGTTGGTAGAGCAGAATATATTTTTTTATAAATGTATATATTTGGCCTTGCAGGCTTTGCTCTGCAGGTTTTATTCCCATTTTATGTTTTTTAAAAGAAGTCTAGTGTTTTATTTTGATAAATCTCCAGGAAACAGTTCCAAGCGCTTTATGTTGTAGCTCCATCTTGTGGTTCAAAGAAGTGGATACAGATAACTTTAAGTTGACGTGCTGGTTTACTGCATGTTAAAAACACAAATCGGTGGTATTACTTTGATATGATCTCTGTGTTCACGAAAGGTTCTGCTTGCTTATGCAGTGCTCCTGGTCTTAGCAGCACAATGGAGTCTCCATCAAACTGGGACACAAATCCACAGAGTTCAGTCTCTTCTGCTTCTGATCTGAGGTCAGTCACATTTTATTTCTCTCTTCTTTTATCCAAAGTAAGTGTGATTAGTATGTGTCCAAAAAACTGAGAGTGGAAATAACTAAATTGATGTTACTTTCAGCTGTCTCGCCCCCATAAACAAACCTCCAGTACCAGCTGGGCCAGCCTTGAACAACAAGTCCCAGGTGGGGAGTAAGAATCCAGACTTTAATTCTTCTTCAGACTGGAGGTACATGAGCAATATTCAGATAGTTCTCACAGACCTAAAAAGCATCCACAATATTCATTAAGCATTTCTGGATCTGACTAATCATTGCTTCCACTGAAAAAAAAAAACATTTTCCAAAACTGGAAAACTAGAATAGTTTAACTTGGGAAATCTATCACTTCTCTGGCATCTGTTGAAAGAGCTGCGTATCCTACTGAGTGAAAATGAGCCTTATTTTCTTTACCTCATATTTCAACTAATGCTTACATACACACAACGCAGTAGTATGTGTCCAATAACTCCTAAATACATACATTCATCCCAGATCTGCAGACTTTGTAGCTGTTCTGTGTTTTCTCTTCACTCATAAATTTTAATGTCTTTATGAAGTAATGTCTGCGAGTAATGTTCACAAATCAAAAAGTCTTGCTTCAACCCAGATGCTGAAAGCTCCTTTTTTACATAAAACACTCGCTGTAATATGTATATGCTTCGTCTTAAATAAGCACTCGCAGCATAGACCCACTTTTGTTCTGCACCGAGCCTCTAAAACATGAGGAGCTGTTCTCTGTTAAAGTTTCTGCTTTAAATGTTTTCTTGTGAACAGTTGAAATGTTGCACAGATGGGTCATACAGAGGATTTTTTTTTTGTTATGCGCCTGCTTTAAAACAAAAACATAAGGACTTTAATTTATTTGTAAAAGCAAGTTTTGACCCTTGGCATGTTAGAGTAAACAAAAGTATATTTCAGGGCCCTTTCCACAACAACCCTCCCGTCTTCTTCCATTCCACTGACTGGAGACCAACAAGTTGATGCTGACATCCTTGCTTTTGTTATGGCCCGGAAAAATCTCCTCAGCAGGACAGGTAACACACACACACACACACACACACACACTCTAATACAGAAAAATACATGTTCAACACTGCACTCTGGCGTTGTGATAAATTCAAATATATCAAAAAGTTTTGCTAGCATCATAGAGTTTTGGTTCATCAGAGACAATACAGTGCCTTGCAAAAGTATTCACACCCCTTGTGTTTTCCCAAATTTTGTCCCACTGGACTTTGACTTGGCCATTCTGGTTTAGACCAAATTGATCTAAACCATTTTTTTGAATCTCTGCGTGTATGTTTTTGGTCGTCCAGTTGGTGTCATGATGTGGAGTTTTGGTTTGGTATTTGTTTACTTTCATTTAGTCAGGTGTTTTTCCTGTTTACTTCTGGTGATGATAGTTTTAGTTTCTATGCTTCAGGTGTGTTTTGGGGTTTCTTATTTATTTGTTTAGGTTCTGTGTTGTTCTGTGTTTTTATGGGTTTGGTTATTGTCTATTTAGATCTGTGTTCTGGTTTCTGCGTTTACAGTTTGTTCTTCGTCTAGCTCCTCCAGGTCCTCATTTGTCCCTATCTGGTTCATCTGCTCTCTCTGCTTCCCTGCCTCCTTGTCTTACCTGTTCCCAGTTCCTCTGATTACCTGTCCTATTGTTTCATGCCCATGTCCTCGTGATATGTTGCTTTGATGTCTCCTTTGGGATTCTCGCCCAGTTTCGGATCCTGTTTGGTTTCAGTTTTGAGGTTGCCTTGTTCTCAGGATTATGCTGTACGCCTGCATCTCGCCTGCACTATGAGTGACTCTCTGAACCTCGAGAATTAAAGGAGGTTGATCCCACTCTGCTCTCTCCGTGCTTGTCTGCCTCTGGCCCACCACACAAGAATCTTATTATGACAGTTGGGAGGTGAACCTCCATATCAGTCTCGTGTTTTTTGTAGCTTCTAACAGGTCTTGTTTCAGGATTATCCTGTATTTCACTTCATGCATAATCACATCCACTCTGAGATGCTTCCCTGTCCCTGCTGAAAAAAACAAATCCCCCATATGATGCCGCAGCCACCACCATGTTTCACAGTGGGGATTGTGTGCCCTTGGTAGTGTTTGGAGACCAGGGTATTTGTCTCAGCTGGGACGTGAATCTCTGCAGCTCCTCCAGTGTTACCATGAGCCTCTTAGATGCTTTTCCAATTATCTCCTGGCCTGTTAGTTTTGGTGGATAGCCTTAATTGCTCTACCACATGTTGGCAGGTTTGCAGTTGTGCAATTCACTTTCCATTTTCAGATGGAAACATTGATTTCATGGTTGTAACAGTGCATGTGCAGAATATTAGAAGGACAGTTTATGACATTTTCACTCAGGGAAATACCTTCTCAGCAGGCTTGCTAGTTCTCCTCTTTTACCTTTCTTTAGGTGTTTGCTTTGCCAACAGCAGATTTGCCTGTGTTGTATTTTGTCATCTGATATTCAGATATGCTGAGATCATAGACTAAATTAGCTAAAGTGCAGAAACACCAGTAGTTTGTATTTAGTTTCTAACTAACCGAGGAAAGAAAAAGAGCAGCGAGTGTTTTTATCTGTCAGTTTCACACTGTTCTTAGTAATAATTCTCCCTTATCAGTTAGGTTTGTGCTTTGTGTATTTTAGGTCACCCTCAGACGTGAAGTGACGTTCTAACAAGGAGCATAAACCGCAGGCTGTGTCGGACATTTGATCTAAACACATTTACTAGTAAAACATCAGAGAAAGGACAGAAGAACAAGTCTCATCAATCATCAAGTCTCTCAATCTTGTGAGATTTCATTGGTGGAATGCTGTTTCAACATGTAGAAAGAAGTGTTTTTTTTTATTTCCAGCTGAGTTAATTTAATTCTCTTTTATGTAAATTATTGTATAACTATGTGATTGTGGATAATAAAGTTTTACATTGCTTTGCACAAACTATTCAGCCTAAGGTTATGTAACTGTGAGAAGTACTGTATATCTGATCCATCACTTTATTGTGTTTGTGTTAAAATATTCTCTGCACTCTAGGATACACGTCACTGTAGGGGTACAAAGTGTTTATTTTTTGTAGATCCTGTCACAGCTTAACTTTTACTGTGCTATAAATAGCATGTGTTTTAGAATGATATTTTTATTGTTATCTTGTTGAAGTCACTAGGGCAACATTTTCTCTCTCAGATGAGGATCTTCTGTGTAAGAGCAAGTGTAATGTAAAGAAAATTCAGGAAAACACTCCATTACTAGGTAAATTTATTCTTAAATACTGGAAAAGCCATGGTACGAAAAATAACCAGTTGGTTGTGTCTTTCAGATCTTTTCAGTTCTCCTGTTTAGAATCATAGAGAAGAACATCCCTCCAGCCACTGTGGAACCACTTGATTACACATTACAAACAACTTTTCAACTTGTTTGCATTGCTTTGCATTGATTTGTTTGACAGATGACAAGAAGCTGCACACTTTGCATTCAGGTCTTGGATCTTGGTTTCCTTGGATATTTCTCCAAGACAACTCATGTATCTGTGATATGTGTTGATTATGACTTTAATCATTATGGGAGACTTCAACATCCATGTTGACAATCCCCAAGACAGATGGGTAAAAGAACAACGCAACATGTTAAACAGCCGACACACAAATGGGGACATATGTTGGACCTAATCATCTGTAAGGTTTTTGTAACTCATGACCACTTTCTGTTATCTTTGAAAGTGTTATTTCTATCGACTCAATTGGCGAAAGAGATATCATAAAAAAACTGGTTTTTAAGGACAGTGCAACTGAAACCTTAAACATAATTTATTTTTTCACTTCCACTTTGGCCTGCAGCTCAGTAAATGAGCTAGTAGGTTATTTCCATTCTAAAATTTCAGACATCATTAATTCAATTGCTCCCATTAAGGTGAAGGTTGTCTCTGGTAAGAAGAAATCTCCATGGAGAAATGCTCTATCAGTGAGAAGTGAAAAGGGGGAGTGCCGAAAAGCCGAATGGAGGTGGCGAAAGACCGGCTTCCAGGTCCACTGTGACATCTATAAAAAGACTTATAATATAACTTACAACTGAAGAATGCTAGGGAATCTTTCTTTTCTGAAATGATCAACCAAAACATTAATAATGCTCGTGCCGTGTTTGCCTCGGTCGACAGGTTAGCAAACTCTCCTGTGTCTGTAGCATCTGTGACTCTACCAGGGCCTGCAATAAATTTGCTAACTTGTTTACTGAGAAAATTCAGAAAAGTAGTTTGTACATCAATATCAACTCCAGCACCAATGCTGTGTCCAACCAAAACAAATTTGGACAAAATGTTACAGTTCTACCAAATCAACTACAAAGACTTAGACAAAATTATACATCAACTAAGTTCCTCCTCCTGCTGTCTTGAAGTTTTACCCACAGCTTTCTTTAAGAAAGTTTTGCCTGTCATAGCGTCTGATTGGATTCAAATAATAAACTCCTCCTTTTCGTCAGGTGTTTTTCTAGCGTTATTTGGTTCCTGGTTTGTAGTGCAGTAATGTTTACAACGTGTTCCATATGACGATGGACAGCCTTGGCTCCAGATGTGATAGAAAACATGTGGAGACTGTTCCAGGTGATTTGTAAAAAACTAAGAATTTAAACTGGAAAGACTTAAAATGTTCTTAATGAACTGAATTTTTCACCTTTTCGTTTCAGATACAAGTTCTAACAGGTGGCATTTTGTTCCGTTCCAACCCCAACCTCAAGAGTATTTTATTAGGGTTTATGTCACAGACTAACACAAAGTAGTGCAAAGTCGGGAAGTAAAGGGATATGTGATTTCCAAATGTGTTTACAAACGCAAATGTGAAAATTATGCCTGGCATTTGTGCTAATGTTTTTCAGAACTACATCTCTTCCAGCTTCACACATCTAGAAACTGAAATTTGTACCCATTGTTTCTTGCAAAACATCTTAGGTTCAGTCAAATTTTATGAAGAGAATCTGTAAAGTTCAGTTTTCAAGTCTTGCCACAGATTCTCAATTGGATTTAGCTCTGGACTTTCACTGTGCCATTCCAAAACATGAATACAGTATCTGTTGATCTATATCATTATATTGTAGTTCTGGCTGTAGTTTTAGGGTTGTTGTCCTGCTTGCAGCTGAACCTCTAACAGCATCTAAGAGGTTTTCTTTCCAGACTAGACTTTGTTGAGGTGGCTCCCTGTTCCAATCCTCTTATTAAAACACCTCCAACCTCCAGATCCCAAAGGAGAAGACTGGCATGGGCTCTCTGCATCTGAGGGTGCCCTAACAACCAGTAAAAAACAGGTAAAACAATAACTTTTGTTCTGCTGACAAAATACTGCCACTGCGTCCTTATTAATGGAAACAGTGGAAAGCTTGGGGCCAGATGTCGCTCGCTAATGGAGGAAAAGAGGTTGGCCGCTACCTCGGCAACCCACAAATCAACACCTAAGCTGCTCTGACCAATCAGACAGAAGACATTACCGTTCAGAGAGATACAACATCAGCCTCAGCAGCTGTGATGTTCAGCAGAACTGCTTTTTTCACAATATTCTATTTTTTTCATGAATAATGCCTCTTTCTAAAGTAACAGGACATCTATTTGGAGACCTTTACAGTAGATATCTAACCTAGAAATTCAATCTTCCTCTTTTTCAAAGTAAATATTTTGTGAGCTTAAGCACTAGCATTGTTGTCTTTTTTTGGTGCTGCTGAGAGAAGATGTCGTGGTTTCATCTGGCGCGGGTCAAGGTGAACTGGATGGCACTTTTAATTCTGGCCCACTTCACATACCTGCTGATTGGGGCTATCATCTTCCAGATGCTGGAGAGAGAAGCTGAGAGCAACAATCGAAACCACTTCCAGCTGGAAAAGCTGAATTTCCTGGCTAATTACACCTGCTTGGATGGTCCTGCCTTGGAGAACTTTGTTCAGGTTTCCTTTAGATTTGTTTGTATTAATTTTTAATATTGCTTAAAATTAGGAGATGGTAAAATTGGGGGCCTTAGAAGTATTTTTCAGTTTGTGTTTGACAAAAGGCTTCGGTCTTGTACAAATAGAACTAATTCATTATGTAAATATATGTTAGACTTGGTTTGTAAAGCTGAACAATCAATTTTATTATTAGGTCAGGTTCACTGCAATAAATGGTTTTACAGTAACTAGCCTGATTAATCAATAAGTGTGTAATAATTTATAACATGCGGCAAAATAATTACTCCTGTCACCCTAAGAGGTTTTCTAAAACTGGTTTAATTCTGATATTTTAATGGGTTTGCCAACAGAAAACATGTGTTAAATTGATATAATATCGAAAATAAAATGTTATTCCACTGTAATGACTTATACTCATTTTGTGACTCTTAATGATGTATACATTTTGACCAGTTATTTTTTTTTATTTCAATTTTATTATCTTTTGTAACCATTTTTTACCTTATGTTTTTTAGTAGTTGTATCTGATTTGTCTTTAAATAGTCATTGGTTGATTTCCAAAAGGTATTATACCATTTATAGGAATTTACTCAATTTTACTTGAGTAAAATAAAATAAATTTTTATCTTTTAGTTGTTTAAGCCATAAAATTATTAAAAACCTTTAAATCCTACCACATCTAATGCAATTAACCCTGACAAATGGAGATTTATTCTTATACTAAATGAGATCAACTGAGACCCAACAAAAGAACATATATTGTCCTAATTCATATTTAAAAATTACTTTGTTCTAAAATAAATTCATGTAATTATGAAATTTTTTTGCAGATTCCAAACGATGTTTCCTTAAGTGTTAATCAAGTGTCTAAACATGTTTATGTTATACAAGAATATTTCTATTTAAGCATACCAGTCATTGCTGATTTATGTTTCATGTACATTTTCCTGTCTCTGCAGGTAATTTTATATGCCTGGGAAAAGGGAGTAAACCCCTCCGGCAACTCAACAAACCCCAGTAACTGGGATTTCAGCAGCTCCTTCTTTTTTGCAGGCACAGTTGTCACGACCATCGGTAAACAGCTAGATTAACATTTTAACCCTTTCAGCTCTGCAGTTTTTCTCAAATATGATCCTTATCCAAATATGATCTTTATCTCCTTGTGTGGTTCACAGGTTATGGTAACCTCTCTCCAAGCACTATGTCCGGTCAGGTTTTTTGTGTGTTTTACGCACTGTGTGGCATTCCTCTGAACCTGGCCTTCCTCAAACAGCTGGGCAAGTGTCTCACCATCCATCTGGGTCGATTAGAGAGAGGGATGGTGGCAGTTGTTCCTCACAAGGTGCTGATGTGGTTCTGTTTGCTCTATAATGCAGTGTCTAACTCATGCTTGTGTGTGATGCTAAAGCAAGTGTTGTTCTGGCCCAGAGAGCAGTGGAAGCCCTGGCAGTGAGTTTGTTCTTCATCACCGGCAGCCTGCTGTTTCTCATCATCCCTCCTCTGTTGTTCAGTTACGTTGAAGGCTGGACATTTGGAGAGGGCTTCTACTTTGCCTTCATTACCCTTAGCACCATTGGTTTTGGAGATTATGTGGTGGGTGAGTAGAGAGGGCAAACAAACCAACCTTAACCCTAAGGTGCTGGAACGGCCGCAGCGGTCACCTGTTGTCTCCCTAAAGCTTCCCGGTCTCAGTTTGTTGTATAAATCAGTGAGGCGTTGGAAGATTAATGTCTGAGCTCAGAGAAACTCACTTAACATGTTCTTACTTGTTTCTGCTTAAAGGCACCGACCCGGGGAAGGACTACATCTCGCTGTACCGCAGCCTCGCGGGCATTTGGATCATCTTTGCGCTCGCTTGGCTCGCTCTTATCCTTAACATGGGCGCGAGGATCATGGAAAACTTGGTTATTCTGACTCATCCAGGCTTTAAGAAGCATGACGAGGAGGACAAAGAGGTGTCTTCCAGTAAACTAGAAGTCACAACAAAGATCTAACCATGGGCTTTCAAATATTTCCAAGTAATATTGATCTACTGTTAAATACTCCATTTAGTTTTCTTTTTTTTCTGTAAGCTCTTTCCTATTATAAAAGGAGGCAAAAATGTTTTTATATGTACATATATTTGTGAAGTATTGTGTTCTACCTCAATGTGAAAGCCTGTTTGATCAGGAATTGTTTGTTTTTCCATTCTCAGATTGGTGTTTGTTTACTTCTCCTTGTGCTCTTCTAATTCCCACCAGTATGATTAGATGTTCAAACAGGACGCTCAGATCTGAGGTGTTATTTCATGGCAGCATGTCACCTAAATGTGTGTGTGTTTTGTGTGTGTTCATTGATGTCAGTTCACATCTGTGCTTGTGTGCTGATGGAAAACTCCGATGATTTGAGCATGGACGGCTATCTTAAACCAACACAATAATCAGGATGGTGATGCGAGGTGGAAAAAAAGGAGGATAGCGCTCGTCTGTCACTGCCTTATTTTTTATAAAGCTGAATGAAAAGCAACTAAAAGCACATCGGTGTTCATTTAGGATGCCTTGCAGAAGTGTTTGTACAACTTTAGCTCTTCCACATTTATCATGTAACAGTCTCAAACTTTAATGAACTTTGTTGGGATTTTTTGTTTTAGACTTTTTTTTAGAAACTCTCAATCAGATTGCATAGAGGGTATCCCTAAACAGCAATGTTTAAGTCTTGCCACAGATTCTCAATTGGAGTTAGGACTGAGTCATTTATAAAACAGTTATCTACATTTTGTCACAATCCTAAGGTTTGAGGTTATGGTTATCATTTAGGTGTGTTTTCATAATGTCCCTGTTGTTCATTATGTTTTATATCTTCAGAGTTTATTCCCATGATCTAGTCCCTGTGTACTTTAGTCAGTCTGTGTCTCAGTTGTTTCATATTTTCACCAATAAGGTGAAAATATGAACTGCACTAAATCCCTTCTCCACTCTTCCCTCAGTATTTAAACTCTGTTTCTCATTGTTCCCAGCTGGGTTTTTCCATTTACCTGCCTCTTTCTCCATTCCTTTCCTGGCCAGTTTTTCCACATTGTTTATGCCCTGCTCTCTTCCAGTTCTCCTTGTGCTTGGCTGTAAATTATTCCATTTTTTATTTCCATTATTAAATCATTTCCACTAACCATGCTGCTCCCGAGTTACTGTCTGCATTTTGGTCCAGTCCCAACTCCACAACTCATGACACATATATGTTCCCATCAGCTCTGAAGAAATGTATCCCCTCAGCATTATGCTACCTACCCCATGTTTTACCATAGTGCCCACCCCAGCACCCAGTATTTTTTTATCTTGACCAAAAATGTCACAATGTTTTGACTCATCTTGGTCCTTCCTACTGATTCTACCTGAGCTATGGATCTCTGCAGCTCCACCAGAGTTACTAAGGGCATTTGGCTGCTTCTCTGAATAATGCTTTCTATGCCTGGTTCATCATTTTAGGTGGATGATCAAGTTTTGCTCTGTGAGAAGCTTGGAATATTTTTATGACCTAACTCTTCTTTAAACTTCTCCACAACTGTATCTCTAACCTCTTTGCTGATATTAACTTGCACTCAGGTAAACTCTGTCTTTTTAGGAGACTTCTGAAGACAACTGGTGACACTACAATTTATTTATGGGTATTAGAGTAAACGGGGCTTGATTATCACATAAAATCCCCAAAACATTTAATTGAATACTTTGGTTGTAATGTCACAAAATGTGGACAATTTCAAAGTTTAGTGATTTTTTTAAGACACTGTACATTCCCACTTGTGCTGCTGTGTCTCCCTCACCTTACTTTGCTCCTCTGGATTTGCATACCAGGCCACTGCAGTGATTTAAACAGTACTGCACAGGAAAGGTTAATTTGCCTGAAATGTGAATCCGGCACGTAAACCCTCACTGCTCTCTGCACCTGACCGCAGAGGCTAAGAATCTGGGCTAAAACTGCACGCCAGAATTTGGACCACCAGGCCAAGATGGGAGTGAAGGAGATGTTTAATCTGGCCCGGATGCCCTCCATTCTCATGCTCGGCTTGGTTTACGTGACCTACGTGCTGATCGGTGGCGTTATTTTCTGGAAACTGGAAGGAGAGCTCGGACGGAAGGATCTCACCCAGTTACTCCTTAGCAAACAGAGGCTGCTTACGACGTACAGCTGTCTGAACCAAGAAGGTCTAGAGGAAGTGGCTCAGGTAAGGTACTCAGAAGTAGGTGAATATGATGAAATAATCTGTTAAAATAATACATAACAATATACATTAATAACGTTTTATATAGACATGCAAACGCTAGGCTTGTAGATCAATTGTCCTTTTAGACCAGTCAGTCCTCATTAATCACAATGTATTGCTAAATCGATAAGTAAAAAAATAAAAAAATTATATCTTTATTTTTTCTTTGCTTAGTAGATGTGTCCAGTACATTTTAGTGCAGAGGAGTCCACACTGCGACTTTGAAGGCCTTAAAAAGATTGGTTTTTGCCATTAGATTTTTAATTTGTTTAGAAAATATAAGCCTCTGGATAGGTCAGCATGTAAATTCCAGAAACTGCTGTTGGATGACCTTTAAGATCTCAGGCAGCAGTCAATTAGAAACCTTCATTTCGCCATCATTGATGCAAGGAATTAAGAGGAACTTAGAAAGCAATTTTTGCTCAAAAAAGAAATGCAGCTTGAAATTGCATCACAAAATGTAGCTCCATATGAACTCGTACACAGAATCATGCCATGACACAGTCTCATCTCAGATGGATGGAAAAGCAGAGCACATTTATACCATACAGTTTATTTTTTAGGGGCTTTTGTGACAAATGAACATAGATAAAAAGATCCAGACTGTTCTTAGTAATTCTGATGATGTGTGTGGTTGTGGGGGGGTCCTTCCTAACCAGGAGATGTGTGAAGTTGCAAGTTGCTATACTGATGCAAAAACAAATTGGAATCCACTGTGTTCCTACATACCATGAAGGTCTTGGTTATTACACAGTAATAAGGTTAGAATAAGCAGATGTAGAGCCCAATCAGAATTCTAATGACACTCATCTCTGGGCTTAGGTTCTGGTTTCATTGTCTGGAGAAACACAGACAGTAAGATGATTATTATGGAACCAGGGCAATCTTGCAGCTATGCAGCTGCACTATTATAAAGGTGAAATTTGATTGAAATCAGTACTGATCCGATGTTACATGTTGCATGAGTCAAGTCAAATGTGTTTATAAAGCCCATTTCACATGATAATCACAGACTCAATGGGCTAAAAGTAAACAAATCCACATAATAAAACAGGCAGCACAATTCAAGTACCATAAAATCAAGAATGATATAAAGGTAGGAAAAACAGGAAAGATAAGGAATTCCAAAGCTAAAAACATAAGTCTTACAAAAGGCTTGAGAAAATAAATGTATAAGTTTGCTTTTAAAGCTGGAAAATGTTGAAACCAATCTTAGATGTTGAGGAAGGGAATTCCAGACAATTTGACCATAATGACTAAAGGAGCAAAAAGCTAATTTAGAATTGATTCTTGGTATAACCAGAAGATGCTTACAGGAATATCTTAATGTCCTGTCTGGGATATAATAAGCACTTCAGAAATATAAGGAATGGGTAGACCATTTAAAACTTTGAAAACAGTATTTTTTTAAATCAATTATCTGTTTAACTGGTAGCCAGTGAAGAGATTTCAATACAGTAGTGACATGCTCAACCCTTTTTGTTTTGGTTAAAAGCATGGCTGCAGCATTTTGGGTCAGCTGACGTTTATTGAGCTACTGTTTGATGCTCCAGCAAGAAGTGCATAACAGTAGCCTAATATACTAGTGATTAAGCCATGAATCAGTTTTTCTAAGTCAGATTGTGACAAGAGGGATCTAATTTTAAAAATGATCCTGAGGTGATAGAATGCAGACAGTGATGTGTTATGGATGTGTTTTTGAAAATTGAGGTTGCAGTCTAAAGTCATACCTAGGCTCTTAACTTGTTCATGTGGTTTAGCTGACAAAGAGATCAAAAGAGGATAAGTGAGGTTTTTTAGATTGTCGGAACCTGCAAGAAGTATCTCAGTTTTGTCCTCATTCAGCTTTAAAAATTTCCTGGAACACCACTTTTTAACATCAGAGAGGCATTCAAGAAGCTTGTTAACAGGGCTCATGTTATCAGCAGAGACAGATATGTACAGCTGTGTTTCATTGGCATATGAATGGTAAGAGATACCATGGTGTTTAATAATGGAACCAAGGGAAAGCATATGTAAATTGAACAGGAGAGGAACACCATAATCAATGTTAACCCTGTCTGAATTAAAGCTATTAATGGTAAGAAAATGTTCTGTGAGATATGAGGACAACCAATTAACAACAGGACCATTTAGACCTATAAGATGTCCAAGACGCTTAGGAAGTATCGTGTGTTCAACTGTGTCAAAAGCTGCGCTAAGGTCAAGGAAAATCAAGATAGAGATTTTATGTTGGTCAAGACTCATTTTCAGATCGTTAACAACTCTAACCAGTGCTGTTTCTGTAAAATGATTGATTCTAAACACAGACTGGAAAAGACCAAATTAACTGTTTGGATTAAATGCATATGAAGTTGATGATACACCACTTTTTTCATTTTTTTTCCCTAGAAATGGTAGATTAGAAATAGGTTTGTAATTATCTTAGGAAACTGGGTCCAGTGTATTCTTTTTTAGCAATGGTGTTACAAGAGCATGTTTAAGAGCGCAAGGAAAAATTCCAGAGGTTAAAGAGGCATTGACAATGTCAGTCACATCATCCACCAAACAACCAAGGACATTTTTGAAGAACTTGGTGGGAATGGGGTCTAAGGCACTAGTTGCGGACCTTAATTGGTGTATGATTTCTTCTAGCTCATGGCTGTTTACTGGAAGGAAATCGGAGAACGTTATAGTAGATTGAGAGATTTGCATGACTGGATAGGCGTACGAACCAGAGATTGTTTTAGCAACACTGTTTCTAATTCTGCCAATCTTTGACTCAATATGTGAAGCAAAATCATTGCATTTATCAACAGAATTAAACTCTATTGGAGTAGAATTCAAAGTAATTGTGTATTTGACTACTTTCTTGCTGTGCAGCACTTTGGTGCAGTTTGATGTAAATTACCATATAAATAAAGTTGGCACTGACACTGGAATACTTTGTAGTGGAAATATTCTGTTGTAGGTTGTCAATGCGGACATTGATTAAACGATCGGGGTATGCACTGATGAGTTATTCACTAAGTCATAAACTACAAAGATGTAACTACAATACCTGTTGGTACTGAAATCACGTAAAATAATTACAGATACTATTTCCTCTCTGATAGTTAGTCATAGCCCAACCACAGCAAAGCTTCCAATTTAGATTCATTAGCTACATTTATCTTTGTTCCTTGTCTGTTGGTAAAGAGATCAAAACTGAACCACAATTTTCAGGAAAGATCCAGATTCACTTTGGGTGCATGTTGAAATCACACTGGATGAAGCAACGAGTTGGGCTTCGTTTTAACTAAAAGTGCAGCCACGAACAGCACAAGGTGAATAGAGAGACGCATTCCACCATCAAGGCAAGCTTTTCCCTTGTGGGCCATGTTTATTTCAGCAGACTTCTTCTGTCTGGCTTCATAGACACAGTTTGAGACCAAGACAGGGACTGAGCAAGACTTTGGAATGGAAATATATCCAGATTGCAGAGAAGTAAAATAATTTTGGGTTTGGATGGGATAGATACTAAAACTGGTTTGAAAAAACACAGATGTAGAGAAAGGTGTTTATGACCAGCAGAATGCAAAGCAGTTGACCGTTCCCTTCATTTACTAAACTATTAAAATACTCATTAGCTATACTCAGTTTACATCTTAATGGACTGATTCATCCTGTGAAATGCAAATTAAGCTAAAAGGAAGGGTGAAAATATGGGGAAAAAATGTTTCTCACAGGAGAATAATAAAATAAAACCCTTGTCTACATGCTTTCCTCTAAAAATTGTTGAAATCATTAAATTGCTAATTCAGGCATCAGGCTTGCAGATGTAAACACATCTGTATTTCTGAGGTACTGGGATATGAGCAGTATTTCAGTACACAATCAAATAATTTGTTTCATTATGATTCAAAAAGGAGACCTGAAAATGTCTACATCACAAAATCAAATTGATAGTTTATTTATTATAGTTGCAAAAATTTGGTTTTGTTGAACTAAAATACATTTCACATATAAATGTAGGGATTTTAATTTGATCCCTGTAAAAACTGGGAAAATTAAGAAAAGTTTTAGAATAAAGTTCGGGAGCGGACAAGACGTTTTCAAACAATCTGATGTCAAATCCAAACAAACTGCCCGAAATGAAAAAAAAAAATGCAAAAGGCATGTAATAACAAACAGACACCCCCTTTTATGCAAATAGCTTGTGGAAACTTTTAGCTCTGCTTTGCTTGCATGAGTCAGGCCTGGAAGGAGTCATTCAACAGCAAAGTTCTCCACCAATTTCTATTCACAGACTAGTAGAATAACCTAAAACCAGTGAAAAGGTGAATGCTCTGTTGTGCAATGGGAGAGAGAGAGTGATTTGCATTGTGTTATAACAAATCCAAATTTCTCCAGAGAAGAAGCACACAGCTCTAAGACTTAAATCAGGTCTCTGAACCGCCAGTGTGAGGGAGACTGAGGGCATTGCTTCACATGACGTTTTACAAACTTTGAGCCTGTTACATACAGTAACTGTAATGTTTCACTTTGGTTCTGAACTCTAAGTACAAAGCAGAGACGATATTTCTCTGTGGGGTGCTGGTGGCTGTGATTTATTGAGCAGTTTTGCTCCAAGGTGGTATAAAAGTAAGGTAAATTACAGTTTACGGCAGTCACATTGGATTCATAAAGTCTGGCCCTAGTTCAACAGATAAATGCTTTATATATTCAAATTCCAGTTTTTCTCTTTTCTCTTTTAGGTTGTTCAACGTGCATCAAAGGCTGGTCTGAGTTTAAAATGCAACCAAACCACAGATGGTTTCTGGAAATTCACCAGCTCCGCTGTGTTTGCTGCCACTGTGGTCACAACTATAGGTCAGAGTCACATATTTTTAAACATTTCTTATGAATCATGACCCGACGAAAAAGATAACTGGTGCAGTTATTTTAATCTTTATTTTGATATTGAAATTGAATCTCAAAAGAAGGCCATCATGATAAGCAATGTTTCTAGATGATGATGTTTAGAACACTCAGTCAAGATTTTTAGGTTTATGAATACAGCCAGAGTAATAATTAATTTAAATGGTAAATGGCCTGAACTTGTATAGCACTTTATCAAGTCCCCACAGACCTCAAAGTGCTTCACACTATAGTCAGTCATTCAGCCATTCATACACACGCTGACAGTGGTGGACTACAATGTAGCCACAGCGGTTCTGGGGGAGACTGACAGATGTGAGGCTGCTGTACAAAGGTGCCATCAAGCCCTCTGACCAACATCAGCAGGCAAGTCTGGTGAAGTGTCTGCCCAAGGACACAACGACTATGATGGACAGAGCAGGGGTTCGAACTGGCCAAACCAGTTGTATGCACTGGTATTAAAACATATTTTACAACAAATTTGTTCATTGAACTTTTTTTATTTATTACAATTTGATGTCTCTTTTACTAAAGAGTACTACCCATGATCCTTGGGTGTTTTTACCATTTTTCTGTTCTTTATTTATGTTCTGTATTCTTGTCATGCTCTATTCATTTTGGTGTGTTCATTAATGGCAGTTAGTTTTTGCCTTATTAGTTAATTATTTTTAGTGTTTAGTTTTTTAGTTCTAGTTTATTCCTCTTGGGTGAGTATTTGTCTTTCTCCCTGGTTAAGTGTTTCCCTGTGTCTTAGTTTAGCTTCCCTGTTAATTAGTCTCCCTTCCTCAGTCTTCCTGCTTACCTTCCTTCCTTAGCTACTCTGCATATCCCCTGATTAACACACCTGTATTCAATGTCATTCTCCACACCTCCCTCAGTATATGAGCTCTCTGGTTCATGTTGTCCTCCACTGGATTCTTTTGTTCCTCTGTTACCATGCCTGTTCCTTCCATGTTGTTCTGCCTGTTCCTCTATCCATGCTCCTTGTCCAGTTTTCCTTGTGCCATGATTTAAGTTATTGTCTTTTGATGTTATTAAATCTTTCAACTCGCCATGCTTTAGCTCCTCACAAATCATAACAGAAGAATCCAGCCACCACTGGGCCAAGTAGAATGAAATTTTAAGAGGTTCAGAGTCATCGCTGCCGTATATCAGCAGCTCCTGGCCACCCCTAGTTCACTGTAGTGGCTTTTGGAAGTGGTGATTCATCTGAGTACCTGGGCATGGGAATGGGTCTTGTCTCTAAGTGTTACCCAAAAAGCACTGGAGAATATTTAGACTTATTACCAAAGAGCTCTGGCCAAGATCTTTGCTCCTGGGTCCCAGTGATCACCAGTACTGCCAACCATGCCCCATGGACAACAGTCCCAACCTCTTCTACTACCACCTGTCTTGATGCCTCCTGCTGCTTCTTTCTCTGCTTGCCACAGACAGCTGAAAACACATCAGTTTGCTAGTGTGGAACTTAAAGATGTTAGTTACACAACACCAAGACGGAAAGACTGCAGCAACAATCTTCAAGAAAGTAAGAAGGTTGCTGCCCATTTATCTGGGTAGGATTATAAGGCCACTCTGAACAATTTAAAGTTCCTCATTCTACACTAAGAAATATTATTCACAAATGGAAAACACTTCCAGAAAATGTAAGAATACTCTGTAACTTTGCATATTTTATCATGTTACAGCCACAAACTTTCAAGTGTTTTATTGGGATTTTTTTGTGACAGAGCACCACAGATGATACATATTTGTGATATAGAAGATAAATGAGACAAATTCTGAAAAGTGTGCCACACATACATATTGACCCCCCTTTTACTGTGATACCGCTAAATAAAATCAAGTGCAACCAACTGGCTTATGGAAAAACATACAAACAGCATCATGAAGTCCAAATAACACAACAGACAGATTCAGGCATAAAGTCGTGGAGAAGTATAAGGCAGAGTTATGTTATTAGACAACATCCCAAGCTTTGAACATCTCACAGAGGACTGTTCAATCCATTATCCAAAAGAAGAAAGAGTATGGCACCACTGCAAACCTACCAACACATGGCTGTGCACTAATTTTTACAGGCTGTGGGTTTACCTATCCCAAAGGTTTCCCAATGAAATATATTATAGTTTGTGGTTATAACTTGACAAATTTTGAAAAGGCTTAAGGGACCTGAATGGTTTTGTAAAGCATGAAAGGACAGTTTCCAGTTTTCCCAGGAATGGACCTCCAATCACATTCACTCCAAGGTCAGACTATGTAATCCTCAAATAAATGACTGAAACCCAATAGCTCCATGTCAGACTCTACAGTCTCAGCGTGGTAAATGTTGAGGTTTATCAGAAGACAATTTGACAAACACTGAACAACTACGGCTTGTTTGGATGGGTTCCAAGAAGGTAGACTGTTCTCTCTAAAGAGAACATGGCAACACAAACTTAAGTTTCCAATCTTGCATTTAAATTAACCACAACACTCATGGAACAATGAGTTCCAATCCTTTAATAATATGACACCAAAGTAGCGATGTCTGGTCATAATCCACAGCTGCATATTTAGAAAAAACAAAAAGCATATCAGCACAAATACAACAGAGCATCTGTTAAGCATGGTGTTAGAGTGTTGATAATATGGGCTTGTTATGCAGTCACAGGAACTATGTTAAAGGCTTATGGACCATGGGGTAGACTTAGTTTTAACTATTATTTACTATTATTGCATAGTTAAAGCAGTTCATCTTCCATCAAACCAAGGTCAGGTATTATACAGTTTACATTTTTACAGGTTACGGAAACATGAGTCCCACCTCAACAGTAGGTCAGATCTTCTGTGTCTTCTTTGCACTCTTTGGGATTCCTCTCAACGTGGTGGTGCTCAACAGAGTGGGAAAGTACATGCTGGCAGTGGAAAGGAACCTATCAGAGTTCCTAGAAGGCAAATCTAGACGAAAGGTAAGCAAAATTATGAGGATAAAACAACATTTATTTATTTTTGTTCTTTGGAGTGTGACTAATATCACTGTTCTCTCTGCCTGGTATAACTTCAGGGGTGCACCAGGTTTTGTGTCCACATGTTTTGCTACATCTGTGGTGCCCTCCTCTTCTTCATCATGCCCATGCTTGTATTCCAGCAGCATGAGGGCTGGACCTACTCCGAGGCCATCTACTACTGCTTCATCACCCTTAGCACCATCGGTTTTGGGGATTTTGTAGCAGGTATAGTATAGCCCAAAATCCCAAACATCCTCTGACTGTTTTAACCTTTATTCCCTGAAAGACACAGTTCTTTAATGTGCCTTCCAGATAATAATCCAAATAAAGACTACCCTGACTGGTACAGTGTCCTCATAGCCTCGTGGATCTTTTTTGGTATGGCCTGGCTTGCTCTGCTCATCAACCACTCCATCGACATCCTGGAGCGGCTCAACGGCTTTCTGAAGAAGGGCTGCTGTGGTGGAAAGACTCAGGAAGAGTCCAGCAGTGCAGAGGACAACAACCATGAAACTCAAGTAGAGGATGACAATGACATCAAGAAGCCTCCGATAACTCAGTAGCCTACAACAAGGTGAAGGTTTTAGTGAAGGTTTTAGTGAGTCAGTTACAGAATCATTGGCCCTGCATTTAGGATTTGGGAACTGGTGACAGGCTGTGAGTACATGTGTGTTATCAGGCTGTAAAAACTGTAATTCTTCATAACCGCCAATTCATTAATATGTGACTGATCAAAGGTTGTGAAGTTTTTGATAGTCTTTCTCCAGAGCATAGGAGTGGCCCGTGAGCCGAATAAGAAAACATGTTTCATTAGGTTCCCCAGAGAAGATACAGTTTGTGTTTGTAGTTTGCATGCACATGATGCACTCTTCTTAATAAGATATGACCAAATCTTGGTAAAACTGAATAAAAAATAGAAATCTAACCAGTTAGGTCTGTTTTAGAAGGTACCTAATCTTTTGTACAATGTGTTTTGGTACACTTCATGATATTCACAAATTTTACACAACAGCAACAAAATGAACCCACAGTGTGTAAAATAATAAAGATTTAAATTAATAAAAACCATGTCAGTGGCGATTCTAGCATAAATAATGCAGTTAGCGATTCCCTCCTTTGAGTGTACAGGAATGAGAGAAAAATATTTTTTTAGATTTTTAAGTGAGAATATAATTATAAATATATATATATATATATATATATATATATATTTTTTTTTTTTTTTTTTTTTTTTCAAAACCAAACCCAAACGCTGTTGTTTTCACTCTTTATTTGGCTTTTTAAAGTGAGTGAAATAGAGGAGAGCTTATAAAGAAAACAAAAAGTACGTTAAAAAAGTTAAGAATGAGCTTTTAAAAATTCTTGGTGGGCACTGTCCTTATCTTTAAATAGTACCCATTCATCATCCAATCATTCATTTTGAAGTGGTAGAGGTAATTTTTTCGATGTTTTTGGACCTTTTTTAATGTTGCTCTTCTGACTGGGATGTTCTCCATCTTTTTTAAAGAAGCCATTGTGAAACGAAAGTTTAGACAACCCAACTTGGATGCAACAATAGAAACAATAGAAATTTTCCGAACTCCCTTTTATGTCAAATCTTCCAGTGAACTTACAACCTACTTGAAAAAAGACATTTATGACCATTTACAATCTGGTTTTCGTAAAATGCATTCCACTAAGACATTGCCACTTAGAGTTACCAGTGATATTATGACGTCAGCAGACTGGAGAAAACACGTCTGGTCTTGATAAACCTCTCCTCCGTTTTTGAAAGTTAATAATACTATCCTGAATAACAGACTAAGAAATCTGTTGTCTGGGATCTGTTCTAAGGTAGGTTTTGTCCTATGTATCTGGTAGGAGTTTTAGTGTGGCTACAAACCCGATTATATCTAAATCTTCAGAGTTGCTATGTGGGGTTTCTCAAGGCTCTATGTTTGGACCTGTGTTGTTTTGTCATTGATAATTTCTTAGGCCAGATAATGGAGCAGTTTAGTTTTTAGTGTTTCTAATCACCTTTTTGCCAATGATATTAAGCTATACCCCCCTTTAGGCCTTCTAAGGTTTACAAACTGTCCTCTTTGATTAACTGCTTGACAAACATTAAGCAGTGGTTGAATTAAAACTATTTACAGCTAAACCCAGACCAAACTAAAACTGTGCTCCAGACAGTGCCACGTCTTTTATTAAACTGCAACTGATTTAGGGCTCTCGCAGAAGCGTAGCCTCCGAAATGTTGGTGTTATTTTTGATTACACATTGCAATTTTCCCTGGAACATCATTTAAAACAGATAATAAGAAACAGTTTTTTTTTTTATTTAAGGAATGTCTCAAAACTCAGAGCTATGGTGTCAACAAGTGAAATTGAGGTGACAATAAATAATTTTGTCCTTATACAAGTGGACTATTGTAAAGGTTTGTTTTGTTGTTTCAAGAATAGGAGGTCGCTTGTCTTCAGGTTGTCCAAAACTCTGCTGTAAGACTACTGACTGACTCAAAGAGATGAGCTCATATAACCCATGTTTTAAAGTCACTACACTGGCTGCCAGTGAGATCTAGGTTTCATCGTAAAATGTCATTCTTAACCTTCAGAGCTTTACATGAACAGTCCTATATTTCTAATTAGATTCAGATATATAGCTCTCCCTGTAATCTGAGGTCATTGAATCAAAACCTTTTAGTGGTCCCCCACATCCGCTTCAGAACTTGAAGAGACAGATCTTTCTAAGCTGCACTGCCCCTCTTCCTGAGAAGTTTGGACTCTGTGGATGCGTTTACAGAGCAGCTAAGGACATTTTTATTTCAAGAATAAAAATTAGCTTTTAGTTAGACTTGAACTTTTATGATAAACAGTTATGATTGAACCATTTAAAAATGCTATTTGTTTGTGATTTCACAAATATAAAAAAAGGTTCCACAAATGTGAAACTGTGAAAAATGTGATTGTTAAGGTAGGCAGGAAAACTTTTTAGCTTAGAAATACTGTTAGGAAATGAAAATGTGCTTCTTTTGTAGAAGGAGGCTGGAGGAAAGTGGAAATCTCCACAGGGTCTGTCTGCAGTACAAACTCATCATCTGCCAGCTCCAAGGCTTTGGAATCCATCAGTCTTTGACACATTAGGCTTTTAAAACAGGCTTAGTCAAATTAAACATTCAAATCTTACCTGAAAACCAACAGATGAAATTATAAGATGAATGGTTATGTTGCATAATATGATTAACGACTCACAGAGAGAAGTTGACGTGTCTAGTTTTGCATCAATTATTATATATTTGCTTTTAAAGGATTATAATAATTATTGTGTTGTTTGAAAGAGATGGTGAAATCAACAACGTAAGAAAGGCATCTCCATAAAATTAAAAGAAATGAGCTATGTATTTAACGTGCATTTTTTTTTATCAGTTCGATATGAAAATGCAGCTAATTATTTCTCACTGCGTTCCACTGCGGTTCTCAGGGGCAAAATCAAGCATGCATTTTTTTTGGAAAACACCTCAGAAAATGTATACACACTAAGTAAACACCTAAAATCAGATAACATGACTTTCTAGTGGACAAAAATTACAGTAAAAGTGGAAACTGAGCCAAAAAGAGGAGTACAACATTTTAAAATACAGTGACCTGAAACTAAAGCTTCAATTTATCAGATAAACTATGAAAAATGTGTTCAACAATTACTTACATTTTTTTTCATGCTTTTATTATTCTGTGTGCTATTTACTTATGTACTCCTATGTAACATATAACACAGCAGCATACATTCACCGGCCACTTTATTAGGTACACCTGTCCAGCTGCTTGTTAATCAAATTTCTAATCAGCCAATCACATGGCAGCAACTCAATCCATTTAGGCATGTAGACATGGTCAAGACGATCTGCTGCAGTTCAAACCAAGCATCAGAATGGGGAAGAAAGGTGTTTTAAGTGACTTTGAACGTGGAATGGTTGTTGGTGCCAGACGGGCTGGTTAGAGTATTTCAGAAACTGCTGATCTATGGATTTTAAAAAGCCCTTTCCCCATCTCTAGGGTTCAAGAGAAGGGTCTGAAAAAGAAAAAATTTATCCATTGAGCCGCAGTTCTGTGGGCCAAATCCCTTGTTGATGCCAAGTTCAAGGAAAAGGGCCGGGACGGATTCGAGCTATAGAAAGGCAACATAACTGAAAAAAACCCACTTTTTAAAACCCAAGGCATGCGAAGACCATCTCTAAACCAAACACTTTCAAAACCCCTTGAGGGGGGTTTGGCTCCCAGAAAGCAGAAGACCCCACCGGGGGGCCACTTTTGTAGAACGGGAAACTGAGGCTACAATTCCCCAGGCTAATAAAAGTTGGACAAAAAAAGATTGGAAAAACGTTGCCTGGTCTGATGAGTCCCGATTTTTTGCTGCGACTTCGGAGGGGGTAGGGTCAGAATTTGGTGTAAACCCAACATGAAAGCCGGGGGTTTTCCTCCTCCCTTTTGTATCAACTTTTTTCAGGTGCTGGGGGTTTGGTGTAAGGGTGTGGGGGATATTTTTTTTGGCAACAGTTTTTGGGGCCCCCCTTAGTCCCAAATTTGAGCATCGTGTTCTGGGCCCACGGGGAAAAAAAAAATCAGAATGGGAAAAAAAAAAATGTCCTAAAAAAAATGAAAAAAAAAAAAAAAAAACAGGGGAAAACCAAAAAAAAAAAAAAAAAAAAAAAAAATTTTCCAAAAAAAAAAAAAAATGGGTTAAAAAAAAAACAAAAAAAAAAGGGGAAAAAAAAAAAAAAAAAAAAATAAAAAAAAAAAAAAAAAACGAAAAAAAAAAAAAAAAAAAAAAAAAAAAATTTAAAAAAAACGGGGGGGGGGTTTTTTGAAATTTTTCCCATGATTAAGGGGGGGGAAAAGGGCCCCCAACGTCCCAGTTTAAAAACCCCAACAAGCCCCTTTGGAGGTTTTAAAAGGGGAGTTTTTGCATCATAGTTGCAGGTGCAAATCTGCAGCATCTGTGTGATGCTATCAGGGTAAATATGGCCCAAACTCCTGAGGAATGTTTCCAGTACCTTTGTTGAATCTATGCCAGGGAAGGATTAAGGCAGTTCTGAAGGCAAAAGGGGGTCGAACCCTGGTACTAGCAAGGTGAACCTAAAAAAAGTGGCCTGTCCATATGTAAGTCCATATTTATGCAATTCATTTGTGCTAAAATTATCTTGGTAACCACTAGATGGCAGTGCTGTGCCAGCAGACTAGAAATACAGATTCGTATCAGAGGCAAAGGAGCGAACCTAACTATACTGAATATGTCTACAAAGTCAATATATCTTTACAACGATAAAATATATATTTTTAGCCTAAATTTGTCCAAATACAAGTTTTTCTGAATATATCATTGACTCAAAGTCTTCAGAGGAAGGATTGGTGTGCTTTTGTGCTTTGGCACTCAAGTCACAAATGCAAACGCTTCTTGAGCCTCATATATCAGAAAGTCAGGCTACTCTGAGAAGGTCTGCATGGCAAAGACAGGCGGAAAGCAGCAGGAGTGGAAACTGAGAATGTGTTAGACAGATGGACATCAATGAAAGACACATTAAGTTAGTGGAAAAAAGGGGAAATATCTGAGGGGAAAGTGCAAAATTCCAAACTGCAGAAGAAGGCAGTTAAGTTTTTCTATTTCTTTCCCTAAGGGGGTTGTGAAAATAATGGAGTGGGGGTGGGGAGGAGGGGAGAGGGACTGAAAAGAGACTGTCGTCCAGATGATTGCCGCATACCTTTCTGGCCACGGTTCATTGGGAACTGCATATGTGCAAGAATCTTTACCCTGTTGTTTGCATGCATATTAACCACAGAAAAAAAATGTTTAAATAAATTTATTGTCACAGGTAAGGCTTGAATGACAGCTGCAAAGTCATTTTATGTTAAATAATTTACACAAGATGAGTTCATTAGTTTTGTGGTTTGCTTGGAGTGACTGCACTGGAATCCAAGACATCAAGTTCTCAAATTGCATGGCAGTTTGAGAGATTTCCTGAATCTTCTTCCATGAAGTAGCTGACACTTAAAAAGTCAGATTCCAACTTGTTTTCAGGGACCTAAGCAGCTTCTGAGCAACAATTTTAAGGAAAGTGACGTGAATGTAGCTTAGACTATAAATGCATGACAACGATTTGGTGACGTGTGGATGCAGTAACCAGGTATTTATGGATTACATAGATGATGAGTTGCAACAACTATCTGCACATAGTGCTTCTTCTTAAAAATAAACACACACAGCCAGTGGGGAGAGAGGAAAGACAGTATTGCCTATGTCCAGGCATTCTCCATGACAGTAACCGCTCTTCTAGGGACACCACCTGGTGTATAAACCTAAACTTCCAGAGCCCATCTATCAAGTGTCCCACAAAAGTATAAACATCTCTGGACTTTTTCACGTCATGTTATATCCACCAACTTCAGTGTAACTTACTGGGATTTTATGTGACAGACCAACACAAAGTAGGTTATGGCTCTAAGGTGGAATGAAATCATCTATGGTTTTCAAAGTTAAATTCTGAAAAGTGTGGTGGGTACTTATATTACTCCCCCCTTAGTCAATATTTCATTTAAACCATCTTTCACTGAAGTAACAGATATCTTTTGGTTTCTCTCTGTATCAAATCTGCACATCTACAAATGTAGATATTTGTCTATTCTTCTTTAGAAAAAGGCGCAGATGGAGAGTTACTTTTCTGTCAGGCATAGCGTTTCACTTGTAGACTATGAGAGTTCAAATTTTTGTTTATTCTTATAAAGCACATTCCCCTACATGGCTTGTGGCAAACTGCAAATGGAACTTCATATGATTTTCTTTCGACAATAGCTTTCTTCTTGCCACTCTTCCATAATGGCCAGATTTATGCTGTCAACAGATTCTCCCAGCTGAGCTGCAGCAGGCTGGGCAAAGAAAGTATTAATAGGAGATGGCAACAATGGATGAGCTGCAGAAATTCACTGGTTAGTTTTATACCTGTGGGATAAAACATCATATTAGCAGATAATACTGGTTATACTTTAACTAGAGACTGTTGTTAAGTTTGTCACACGCTTTATAACCAAACAACTTGTATGTTAGAACCCAAAATAACTTTGCCAGAGAGTGCCATTTGTATATTCTTTCAGATGAGCTGCAACTTTACAGTGCAGTTTACAGTGCTGGTTTGCCACTTTTGGATCAGCTTGTCAGTTGTGTAATGGCCTGAAACATAGGACATTCCCACATTTTCCAGGTCTCACAGTTGATTCTGCTGCTCATGATTCTGGGAAGTTTCATTTTAATTAATGCGTTTAGACTTTTGGCAAGTACTGTGACTGAGTTAATTCTAAGGATGTCGTGCCCTGAGTCAACAGTGGGCTGCTCCAACACATCATGGAAGTAACTTGTCATCATAACAGCTCTCCCCCTTTGACCCGTCACCTTCTTGGAACTGGCTTGTTGTGTTTAGACCAAGAGTTATGCATGGATGGTGTGCAAAGTTAGGATTGATGCAAGTTTGCAAAAAGCACCAACTTTTGTCAGGTCTTGTTTTATTTTCTTCTTTGGCTCATCATAATGCTCATGTGTTTTGTTCTTTTTTGTGTCCAGAACAGTTCTCGCATTTCAAAGTCAAGCTGCACCAAACAAAAGGATTTTTGCAGCGTGGAGCTTAATGTTTCAGCCTATAATTTAAAAGTGGATCATTGCCATTTTTTTGCTTGCTTTCTCATGGCCTAACCCTGTATAAACAAAATTCCAACAATGAAGTAACAGGCATTGAACTACCTTCATGCTTTATCCCTCAACTGATATGTTTGAAAAAGTATCTGGAAGCAGGCTAGGATTACATTTCTCTACTCTCCAATCAGTATAGAGATCCAAAACAACAACAACATATTACAATAAACATCTCAGATCAAGTCAAGTCAAGTTTATTTTTATAGCGCTTATCAGCAACAAGGCACTCAAGGCATTGTCAGACCCAGGCCACTTTCATTTGTAGCCTTAAATCAAAAACGTACCTGATGTTTTTCAACAGTCTGAATGGTACTGTCACATTTCACCTAACTTTAACATCACTGTGAGTGACAGAATCAGTATTATTCCCCAATAGAGGCAAGAATCCTTTAACTGTAAACAACAAACGAAACGACTACAGCAGATGTGACAGCTGCTGTATTTGATGATTGCACGCTCACACCCCTATTTGGCTTTGGACTTTTCATCTGTGCCACTTTATTCACACTCTGTGTGGAACAGCATTACCAACCTGCGCCTCGAGCTAATCACAACGACGTGCTTCTACTTGCTGCTCGAGTCCGCGTCCCACAACAACAATACTTACAAACATTTCAGCCAACACTGTGGGTGGAAACACAGAGCGATGAATGTGCATGTAACGTCTTCTTCTGTGCACGCAAGTCACTTCAGGGTCATAGAAATATTGGGCAATGGGTCATTTTCTTTTCCAACTGATAATTGTCAGTCCATTATACACCTATTCGCTATATACATGCGCAGGTGTCGTTGTTTTTGGGACTACTTTTGTCTGATTGGAGGAGCCTGAACATGTACTAATTGATTTGTCAATTAGACCTTAAATACACCAAAAATGCAAGTGGTAAACGATAACTGGGGAGGAATAGTCCCTTGGAATGACTGTTTAGCCCAACCGACTGGCCGGCAGAAGGAGCCGTGTGTGGTGTGTTTGATTTACTTTTTTTGTTTAATCACAAATAAATACAACATAGTAACAGTTGCAACAGTGCTTCCACTTAAACAATATTCTTTTATGTCTTACCTTTACACAGATGCAAACAGTTTTCATGTAGACCTTATAACTGTGGAGCTATGCTTGCTTTATTTCAGGTATGTAATTTCAGGCGGAAATTGCTTCTAAAACCCTTAGGGCTTTACGGCACGGAAGACAGGCAGAAATGGACCATTAACACAGCAACGAGATCAGAGATGGAGAAGACTAATGTGGTGGAACATGCGCAAAAAAACATTTTTCTCCATCAAAGTTTTCACGTAGCTTAGACTCTTTTTACTATTTTATTTTTACAGTTTTTAACAGGTGAACAAAAGTAACTTAAAGGGAAAATAAAGATATAAAAAGATCAGTGTGAACAACCACACACACAAAAAAAAAATTGTATGCCAGCAAAATACTGGAATTGAGCATTAAGACCTGCAGTGTGAACGTAGCGTAAGACTTACCTAGTGATGTATTCAAAGTACATAGCTAGTAAACTAGACAGGACTCTGGAGCTGGATTCGCCCAAGTGAAGTCAGGTGTTATGAAACAGGGAGCTGTAGATGCAGATGTTTTCAAAACAAAGACAAAAATGTCAGTTTGAAAAGGCATCGGTAATAGTCTACCTGTAGGCCTTAATTTTCCAGTTTGTGGTTACATTGCATACCATACACCATACAAAACACTCCTCCCTGATAAATAATCACAATGGTTTGAGGAAATAATCACAATGGTTTGAGGACATAGATAATAAACAATACTCCTTCATGTACAAAACCATATAAGATGACTTTTTTCTACAGTGTTCATTGTACATAATTACTCAGGGTGACACGGAAGCTGGATTAACCTGCACAGAGCATTTTTCCTTTCACACATACTGCTGCCAAGATTCTTCGGCTTCATGTAATGTTTCTAAAAAGTATACCATACAAGTAGATGCTTGTTTTATTCTGCAAAAAAGCTTAAAAAGTCATACTAGCTTACACAACACATTTGTGACTGTTCTGATTGACAGAAGTTGGGGGGTTAGCACATTCTGATGAATTTAAATGAAATAGAGATCAATAAAACATTCCAGAATGACCATATTTCATATTCAACCCCAAAACTACAGAGCTTGACAGTGCAGAATGACAGAAAAGGGACTTTGTGGTTAGTTGTATGAAATTTCAAATATTTTGTGTCAGACCATATCATAGCCTTGTCAGCAGCGGTTGGTTGCATCACAGCATGGCTGTGGCTAGTAATCACTGACAAGCAGAACACACTGTTGCTCCAATCACACGGGTGAAACTGAAACAACAGAACTGAGATAACTGTGGACAGCATGGACTGCAATCAACAAAATACTGCTGAAGGACAGTAATGCTTCAATGATAAGAGATAAGTTGCATGTAATAAAACATTTAAATAATGCTACTTTTATTAATGTCCTCATAATCTACAAACATATAAAGGGGAGGGTTTTTTTTTTTATCATCTCGTTTTATTCACATTTAAAGTTTCTGCCCAGACTTTTCAATAAACCTCCTCCTAAATGCAGTTTCTCATCCATAGGAAAACATAATATGTTAATTTAGTTTTGTTTGTTACCCCATTTTGTTGTAAATTGTAATTTAATCAAGATAAGCTCTGTTCTCCCAAAAACAAGCTTTCAAGCCCACATCACATTAGAGTACTGATCATAGTTCATTTCGATACATTAATTTAACATTTTGTTATCATTCTCGTTTTGAAACGACTGCCAGGTAGAAAGATTTATAATCAGCCTGCTGGCACGCACCTGTTGTACTAACCTATTACATCACTGGGGCCGTAAAAAAAAAAATTACAGCCCTGGCAGTTTTAGTCAAATTACAGAGCAAGCCCCTTTTTGGATTTAAAAGTGAACAAGAAGGAAATTTTGGACCTATTTTTAAGAAAAAACCCTTTTTTTGTTTGGTTTTTTTTTTAATGTTTTTAAAATTCCATATCAAAAACCTAATTTTTTGGTCATTTTAAAAAACCCCAGTCCAATTGAACATTTTTTTGCTTTCCAGTTTCAAGTTTCATTCGTTCCCCAAAATTTTCAATTCCAGACTAACTTAAATTAAAATCCAAAATTCTTCCCAGATAATCCCTTTGGTCTCAAAAAAAAACATTGCATGGGGAATGTTTTCATCACTCTATTGCATTGTTTTCAAACCATCTTTTATTCACTTTTTCATATTATATATAGTTGGTCTTTTCCTTTTTCTTTATTTTGTTTTTAGTTTAGTTTTGGTTGTTTTTTTTATAAATAAAGATTGTTGATTGAAAATGGTTACTTTTGAGTTTACTTTTTTTTGTTAAAAATTCCTTTTTATTTTTTGAATTGGGTAATTTTATTCCCTGTTCTATGAGAGCTTGCTGTTCATTGCGGAGCTTGGCTCACCTCTTTCACTATTGTCCTAATACCACCGGACAACCCTTAACAGACCAACTTATTATTTCATAAAATATTAAATAATGAATTCATAATAATAATCACAATAACTTACATTGTGCACAACACATTTGTGCACAACACATTTACAGAAAATTTCAATAAGCTATAGAAATGTTTTTATTTTTTTTGTAAGCCCTTGTGCCACCCACTGACACAATGACGCCCTGGGCAGCGGTCCACATTACCCATTTAAAAACGTACTGGGGCTCGCAGTAAGCAGAAGGTTGTTTTGGGGGGAAGCTGGGTAAGGTTCAACTTGGGTTTAAAAATGACAGATTTTTTCCCCGTTAAAGTTCTGAAGACAATCATAGTCACTGTTGTCAGAATGTCATCCGTTTGATTATTGTACCTCTTTCAATGTCGTCAACATAGATAAACTCAAGGCAGAATCACCAGCTCTTACCTCTTCTGAGTGAATTTTAAACTAAGATTTACTTGAAATGCTGCAGTGGAAATTCATTGTTTTTTTATGTTGCTCTCAGTTGGACTTAAAGGAGCTTCCGGAGCCAATAGGGAAACAACATTCACATTCTTCCTCTTAGTCCCCAACATTCCCCTCACCTCCTTCAGTGAAACATACCTCTCTGCGTCATCCCTCCTCATCCTCCCTCATTTCTAACTCCCAGCCAGATCTCTGTTTGTGTGCATTTTTTAACCTGACAGATTGACCAAGCTTCTTGTTTACTTTCCCTTACGAAGCATCAACTGTAGCTCTCATGAATCCCAGCAATTACCGTAATCAGCCGAGTGAGTTACTGCGGTTTGCAAATACTGTGGGAAAATACAGCATATTTATATATATAAAGCCTTACTGTCCTCTGTGGAATCCCTTACAGCTGTTAAAATGTGTTTGTCTAAATGTGTTTGTCTTTTGGAGGTGGGTGTAGGTGGGATTTGCCACCTCATATGTGTTTTCATCTTTACCCCTGCATCAGTATGGTCTTTCTGAAAGCATGTAAAATGAGAAAATACCTGAAAACAGCAAGTTTGGCTTCAGGAAAATAGGTGAAAAGAAACCTAGAAGTAGCAAGGTCAGATTGAAACTTTGAAAACACAACAGAGCAGACAAATGATAATTCCTGAATGAGGTGACCGACCCAAAACACTGCAAAGGTTCACCAACCTCCTCTATGTACTCATTAACAGCAGCAGTGCCAAAACATGTCTATCTATACAGGTCAAAGGCTTGCAGCATATGTCAGCCTGCTCCCAGCTTAGCAGAATGATAGCAGAAACTATTTTTGGACAGTTTTATTAATTTTATGAAGATAAAAGCTTCCCTGTCCCTTATTGGCTTCTCTGTTTTTTTACAAAGCAGAATGGGCAAAAATGTTAGTGTCTAGATGTGCAAAGTTGATAACCGATTACATAAAACTGATTACATAAAAAAAGAAAGCGTTTGGGGGATTGAATACAAATGCACCCAGAATTGTTCAAAAATTTGTATAGTACATCTTGAATCCCTTTTCTTCCATCAATCCAACAATCGTGTGACTTTGGGTTGGTCTGCCACATAAAATCCCAATAAAAATCTTGTCTACACATCCTCATTCCCTACTGAACAGCTGCATTTTGCCAGTTATCCTCCTTTAGCAGTAACTGACGCACAGGATGTGTAAATAGTAAACGCCGACAGGAAACATCATTCTTGTTTATCAACATCTAACTTGGGTTGTGGAGTCCACAGAAGAGGACAGGGAAAAGCTTCAAACTCTTCTTTTGGGCTGATGTGTTTCACTTTTTTTTATTATCATCTAGATGAAAACCAAATAAAACCAGAGTTTTATTTTTTTTTAAATACATTTTTATTTACAGCCAACTTGTGAGCACACGAAGGCTACATTTACAAACATATTAAAAGAAGAAAATGCCAGGAAAGAAAAAAAACATTTCCTGTCCTACTATCATGATCTGAAACATGTAGCTTGTTGAAAGCTGTTGGTACTTTAACAAGAGTAATATGCTTTGGTAATATTAAACGATTGCATAAAATATTGTTCTCTTATGCAACAAACACTCCAGTCGGGCCTGCTATAAATCAAAGGATGAATATGTAAAAAATCACCACACACCCACTGTGATGCATAAGGGAGGATCTGTGACGCTGTTGGCCTGTTTCTTGTCCAAAGGCACTGTGTAGCTTAGCAGGGTACATGACGTCACCTCTTTCCACCTTCTTGAGTCTTTGGATTTTTGCTGTTTTGTCAAAGTTTGAGAAAACTTATCTGTCAGTCAAATTACTTGGATCAGATCGAGATAACCTTAAAATTAAGAAGTAGAAGCATGAAAATTTCCATTGGTTTTCAAGAGCTTTTTAATCGGAATGTGTCAGATGTATGACCTCTTATTGGCAACACAGAAAAAGACATACCAAGCCCTTTTGCTATAATTTACATTCATGCAGGAAATGTGGTTGAGCACAATGAAAGTAAAAAGGCAAAGAGGATGAATTTCTCCACACCCAGAGGAAATAATGTGGCAGCATATTTTTTTCTATGTGTCTGAGCCAAGTAAAGGATGGAATGTTTAACTTTAATGATGTCTGAGTATGTTAACTTCCCTCTCATCCACAACATGTATAGCATTTGTGTTAAGTGACAAAAAAAAAAACTAAAAGTAAATGGGCTTATGGAGTCTGAGCCGGTGTTGTGGAATTACATTTTGACAGCAATATAATTGCAGTGTAATTTTTACACTCACAAGTAAAACTAGAACTGATTATGTGGAAAAAAGTGCAATCACAGCATAGGTCCCTAATATAAAGTGTTCTTATGACAATTGTTTGGAGAAATGGGGAAGCTCATATCAGTGCAACAATGCTGGCCAGGAGAGAAATTGTATTTATTTATTTATTGACAATATTTCCCTGACAATTTACAAACCTGAAATACAGAGTTTTGCAACTACATGTCAGATTTGTAATATGTAAAAGACACAGAAGCAAACCTTTTCTTTAGTCCTATATGGAATTTTTGTAATGGTGCCACAAGGCCTAAGCTAATAAACCCTATAGTTCATTGCTATCTTATAAGAGTTATACTAATCAAATCTACCTTTAGCGTATGGGACAGAAAGCCAATTGCAACATTCATTCATCAGCTAGAAAACATCAAAGTTGACCTCAACTTCACCTGCAAGGCAGTAGTCATGAATTTCATCATTTTTCTTTGGCTGAAACAGTGGTCAGTTTACTCACCTTCTGATAACTTACTCCTACAACAGCGAGTCCAGCTCACCCACTGCAGGCCTCAGGAGCATGGACACACAAAAATAACTTCACAGAGTCTGCCTCTGGTTTTCTCTGATTGTGACTGTGAGTGTATGGCATGTCTGTTCCCAAACTGGTCACAATAATCCAAAGCACAATTATGAATGCTGCATAATTAGATTCCATGCTGTTACACTAAGCTTGTTATTGTGTGTTAAACTGTGAAGTCTAGGAACTCAACTGATCACCCAGATAACTGGGTGTGTTCTTGTTGACAGTATGCACAGCTGAATAGCTGTGGACCTTAAATGTGTATTTCTGGCTTCCTGAGATGTGGTCTGTGTCTTGTGGGTTGTATTCCTTATTAAACACACAGATTAGACCTTCAGTGAACTCCTTAACTCCGGTGTCTAAAGGAAGGCACTCAGTGCTCAAAAAATGTGAAACCTTTTAACACTGAGGCAAGCAATTCTAAACCATTACAAATGCAAGTTTGAAAACAGCACAACACACATATTGAAATAAAACCTGAGAAATGACAGGGACTTTATGCAACACAGAAAAGATGTTGGGGGGATGGGGCTCTGCACTGGCGAGAAACTTTTTTGACTACATGCAAAATGCTATATGTGAAGGAGATCCAGCCCTGCACATCACTCTGCATACACCACCCACATGGTTATGCATGGTAGTGTTGTGGTGTAACTTTTCCTTAGCAGGAACAGGAAAGCTGGTCAGACTGTATCTATAAGGAGGGAACTAAATGCAGCAAAATCCTCGAAAAAACTCGTTAGGGACTGCAAATGACTTGAGGCTGTGGGGGAGGTACACCTTGCATCAGGACAACCCTATACGTAAAGCCGAGCTGCATTGAACAGGTTTGTATTTAAGCAGTTTTTAAACGGTCTGCTCAAATTGCAGACCTGAACCCAATTGAGAATCTGTGACAAAATATAAAAGTTACCATTTACAGATGCCTTTTATCCATTCTGACTGAATAAGAATTGTCAAAATATTTCTGTATGTAGATGTGCAAAGCTGGTAGAGACATACCACAAAATGCTGCAGCTATGATTACAATGAAAGGTTGACCTACAAAGTATTGACTCAGGGTTGATGGCTAGAAATGCTTGACACACTTTTAGAATTTTATTTGCATAGGTTCTGAAAACCATGTCTCATTTTATAAAGTATAAATAATTGAAGCTGCGAACCTTAATACGCCATTGAAAAGTAGGGGATCTTTAAAGGGACCTGCTGAAGGCCTGCTGAAGGCCTGAAGACCTGTTGTAGGTCAAGCTAATGTTTTCAACTTAGACAGCTTTATCACTAATTTTCAGTGCACAATCTGACACTTTTTAGAGGTTGGGTTTCTCGTATGTTAAACTTTAACTCTGATCTCTGAAGCATTCAGCATACAAAAAGGCTGCCTCCCCATTTACACACACCCCAGTTTTTCTTGGAATGTGTCACAGCCCCAAACATAGGAACAGATGTGCAAGACAGAACATGAACTTTATAAGAGGTATTAAATACTAGTGAATAGGATGTTTGCTGCCTTTCTGTTTTATAGAAAGAGTCCATACACTGCTAGCTTTTACTGCTTTGGAGTTTTAAGATCCAATAAGACAGGAAAAAGCTACAGTCTGTTCATGGTTACAAGCTTAATCAAGATGTGATATGAGAATTAAACAGCTTACAGAATAAAAGTTTATGGTTAATACACTTGCAAACTGATTTATTAGTCCTTCTGGTAAATAAGAAAGCAGCTAAACTGTTTACAGAAGAAGCATTATGGTGCCCTAACAAGTTTTCTTGGTCTAATCTTAAAAGCTACCTCACTGCTTAACCAGGACAGAGAACTTCCTCACCATCTCTCCCCCAGGCTCCTGACTCACATTTTGAAGCCTATTACTGAATAAAGAGGAAGATTTGTCAATATAAACAGTATTTCAGTATTGGTTGTCTGGCCTGTAAACTTGTGACTGTTGTCATATGAGGCTGTAATAAAAGGCTTGATGTGTCTGAATGAAGGCTTTGAGCTTTTTGAGTCCTAAACGAGAATGGAAATGTATTTTTAGATGCAATAAGTAAGATCTTGAGGAACTGGATGGGTGTAGTTTAACCTAATATTCCAACTTGACCTGAAGCAAAGAATTTATGGGCGTTATTCTGATTAAAATTGAAGACTATGTTCTATTTAATTCTAAGCAATTACAAGCTAATCAACTTTTATTGCTTCTCAATGATAAATGCGATGGAACCCAGAGATATTTCCTTATACTGAAGGCAAACTTTGAACTCTGACACGAAGGGAAGTTCCAGGGCTTCAGTGGCTCCAGTACACCAGCGATCACTAGTCTTTGTTTCTAGAACTGTTGATCCAGGGATAACACTGATGAATCGTGACATTGCAGACTGGACTGCCAGTTGATGGCATGCCTTTGCTCATCCCGTCAGTGTTTGCCCTTAGGCTTAGAGCCTCTCTGCAGTGCAGGCAATTCTGTGCAGGCAAGTGAAGCCACCCATGATATTCAGCCAGGAGCTCATGGCTCCACCTCCTGCTTTAACCATGGAATATATGAAGGACATCACTATTACTGTCCTTTTTTAAGGTTTTTAATTTCAATTCTTCAGGTTTGCCAACTCTCACTCTTCTGGAGTGAGACTCAAACGTCTCCGTTTCTTGATCTGTCCAGATAAATCCAACTCTTGGTTTGGTAGTCAAGACCACCTAACCTGAGGTTGAGTCAAGACCACAACTTTGAGGAAGATGAGACCATTTTCAATACCATTACTGGAATGATAATGTTGCTGGAAATGTCGAAAGAAAATCAAGAATTTGAAAAATTTCTTGTTAAAGCTAAAAACGTGGTTGCATTGAATCAAGCCAGGAGCTCAAGCTAAATCGTTTATCTTCGGTTGAACTTCAAAGTATGAAGCCTGCTGCATCGCCTGCTCTGACCTGATGAGGCCCCTCTAAGGGTAGGGTGATTTCCATGCAATGGTGACAGGCTGATTCTGTAATCTTCCTAAAACCTACTTTGTGATGTGATTTTAGTGAGAAAAAAAACAATTTTGTTCTGTGTCCTTAACCTAAGAAAGTAAAACTAAACATAGAAGTTCTTTATTTTGCCATATAATTGCACTGCAATTTATAGTTTGTTGTATTCTGACGTACTCATTAAACAACATTTTGACACATTTTTACAGTTAGGCAAGGCGTGGGTATACTTCATGCATATATAAAGGTTAGCATAGAAGTATGTTATTAAAGTGTTAGTATATTGGCAACACCTTATTAAAAATACAAATACAGTGCAATCATTGCATTTGTGGATAGATTACATTTGATACTCAGCTTTGATATTGCATTTTTTTGTTTCCTGAAAAGCAAAAAAAAAAAAGTGCAGGACTGATTATTACTTACACAGACACATGGGTATATTAGGATACATCTGTTAATATAATAGAAACTAGCGAGAACTGATCATGCTTCGTGTAGGAGTGTCTCATTTCTCGGTGGAATATTTTAACCACTTCATGAACAATTTCCCAGAGATACGGAGAGGAGGGGGTTGCTAGTTATAGGGATAACCTATTAAGACCAGGACTGAAGACCCCAAATTTCAGCCAGAGCACAAAGTTAAGATTTATTATGGTAAATGGACTGAAATTACAGGGGTTGGACAATGAAACTGAAACACCTGGTTTTAGACCACAATAATTTATTAGTATGGTGTAGGGCCTCCTGTTGCGGCCAATACAGTATCAATTTGTCTTGGGAATAACATATACAAGTCCTGCACAGTGGTCAGAGGGATTTTAAGCCATTCTTCTTGCAGGATAGTGGCCAGGTCACTACGTGATACTGGTGGAGGAAAACGTTTCCTGACTCGCTCCTCCAAAACCCCAAAGTGGCTCAATAATATTTAGATCTGGTGACTGTGCAGGCCATGGGAGATGTTCAACTTCACTTTCATGTTCATCAAAAAATCTTTCACCAGGCTCTTGCTGTGTGTTTTGGTGCATTGTCATCCTGATACACGGCACCGCCTTCAGGATACAATGTTTGAACCATTGGATGCACAGGGTCCTCAAGAATGGTTTTCGGTAGTCCTTGGCAGTGACGCGCCCATCTAGCACAAGTATTGGGCCAAGGGAATGCCATGATATGGCAGCCCAACCATCACTGATCCACCCCCATGCTTCACTCTGGGCATGCAACAGTCTGGGTGGTACGCTTCTTTGGGGCTTCTCCACACCGTAACTCTCCTGGATGTGGGGAAAACAGTAAAGGTGGACTCATCAGAGAACAATACATGTTTCACATTGTCCACAGCCCAAGATTTGTGCTCCTTGCACCATTGAAACCGACGTTTGGCATTGGCATGAGTGACCAAAGGTTTGGCTATAGCAGCCCGGCCGTGTATATTGACCCTGTGGAGCTCCCGACGGACAGTTTCTGATGGAAACAGGAGAGTTGAGGTGCACATTTAATTCTGCCGTGATTTGGGCAGCCGTGGTTTTATGTTTTTTGGATACAATCCGGGTTAGCACCCAAACATCCCTTTCAGACAGCTTCCTTTTGCGTCCACAGTTAATCCTGTTGGATGTGGTTCGTCCTTCTTGGTGGTATGCTGACATTACCCTGGATACCGTGGCTCTTGATACATCACAAAGACTTGCTGTCTTGGTCACAGATGCGCCAGCAAGACGTGCACCAACAATTTGTCCCTTTTGGAACTCTGGTATGTCACCCATAATGTTGTGTGCATTTCAATATTTTCAGCAAAACTTTTGCTCTTACCCTGCTAATTGAACCTTCACACTCTGCTCTTACTGGTGCAATGTGCAATCAATGAAGACTGGCTACCAGGCTGGTCCATTTAGCCATGAAACCTCCCACACTAAAATGACAGGTGTTTCAGTTCTTGTCCAACCCCTGTATATAGCGCCTTTCCAGTCATACAGACCACTCAAAGCGCTTTACACTAGAGCCACATTCACCCAATCGCACTCACTAACGCTCACACATTCGTACACTGATACGCAGATCGGTAGGCAAGTTGAGGTTAAGTGCCTTGCCCAGGGGCAAGGCACTTCACCACTTCACCACATCAACATAAGCTGGAATCAAACCCACAACCTTCTGATTGCAAGACAACTACTCTTCCTACTGAGCCACAGTCACCTTATGGAAACAGGAACACTGGCAACCACCAATCAGAACCCAGGAACCACTGGAGGCTGAGAAACAAGTTAGTGGCTTGATGAGCTTCTGAACAAGTTGCAAGTCCAAAGCAGGCACTAACCTTTTCGGGGTCTGTGTGAGACAGCGAACCAGGAAACGGCTCCTCAGCTGGGAGGTGGTCAATCAGAAGCCAGCCCAGAACGTCCGTACGGGAGTGTCCCACTGACCGATGTCGGATTGCCGACAGACCCAAACTCACCGACCAGTGAGTTGATGCAGTGGCAAGAACCAGAAAAGCCGGGACAGGCCACTTGACAGGGGACTGGGCGAGGACAGGGAGTCCAGGCAGAAAGGAAAGGCAGGTAGGCTCAGGCAGATAAAACCAGGGGCTGGGCAGAGGCAAAAATCCAGGGACAGAAACAGGGTGGAGATCCAGAGCTAGAGACGTCCAACAAGGGCCAGGCAAGAGACAAAAACCATGGTCAGAAGACACGACCTGGCAGAAAGAAATGCTGGATATCTACTCACTCAAATGGCTTTCAAAAATCTGGCACCGTCTGCCTGCCAGAGGCTGAATATAACTACTGGTGCACAGGTGAGTAGCATGACAATTATTGAGCTGCAGCGCAGCGGTAAACAGGTGGAGCAGATGGAGGAAGCAGGCAGACGGGCCAGAATCATAACATAACCCTTAGAAATATGATTCAGTTTCAGCTTTCATGATATGAACCATGCATATAAAACAATGAAGTAGCAGTTACCTACAATAATCTCTTGTTCAATGCCAAAAATATTTATTAGAAAAAACAAGCCACGGTCTTCTCACCACACACAGTCTAAAGCAACGCATGGTAATATATAGAACCACCTGACATGTAAACTACATAAAATGTTTACATAACACTCCTGGGCTGTTCATCATCATCATCATAAGCAGCTTCATCTGGGCATATTATTTTCAGAATATTTCAGCCATGTTAAATATCAGTTCAACAAACTTGCCGATGTTTTTAATTTTCTATTTGGGCTAAAAGTTGTTTGCTCCCTTTTTCTTATTAATACTCGCCTCACCCACATGCTCCTCTCCAAACAGGCTCCACTGAAAAGTTGGCAACCCTGTATTTTTCCAGGGTGGTGCAACGATAGACCTGTTGCCTCACAGCGACAAGGTCCTTGGTTCGTGTACATGGTTGTTTGTTTCATCTGTCTCTGTGTTGCCTTGTGATGAAATGCAACTTGCACAGGGTTGACCCCACCTCTCACCTATTGCTCACTAGAGATGGGCACCAGCACACCCTCAGCATCCCTGCAAAGATTAAGCAGGTATAGAATATTTTTAAATTAATCTTTTTTCAGTTCTAAAGAAAAATCAGTTAAATAGGCTTAGATCTTTTTACTTTGGTCTTCTCTGAAATTCTCTCCCCAACCAGCTGTTGTTTTCTCCCAGAAAGGGTTATCTCAACACTTATTTCTGTGACATTACTCAGTGTGAAACTGAAAGTAAGCTGAAAATCCTTTCAGATTATATAAACAAGGACCAAGAGTAGTAGTGCTGTATTTACCAGCTACGGCACAAATTAGCACTGGGTGGGCATGCTAATTTTCGTTAAGTACAACAAGCTCGGAGTTGTAGTGTTAAACACTGTTCACATAAGCAATCCAACACTGAAAGGAGAAAGTAAACCACAGATAAAAAAAAATTGACCTGCCTAAACAGCTTCTGGCAGTTTGGTTTCAGTTTTCTTTGGTGGGGCTGAGCGCTTCTAAGAAACTCGGCAGCAATTCCTGTAGAACAGCGATTCCTTTCAGTTATAGTATTCAAGTGGTGGAGGGAGAGCAGATTCTGAACTAATATCGCTATCACTCATCTTTTGGCTAAGAGCTCTTGTGCTTTGCTGAAATAGATGTACTTATGTTTAAAAGCCCTGAGTGTTGTCTAAATTAGGTGTAAAGGCTTTAACTTTACTTCTTATTTCACAATTTGTGTTGCACACAACATTTTGATTATAATGTTATTAAAAACATATTCAATGTCCTTAAATCAGTAATGTTTAAGCCACCAAATTGCTAAGTGTGGGGATTTGATATTCTGCTTGTTGCCAAAAGGTAAATTACTCCTGGCTGGCTGACGCTTAATATGATACGAGCCTGACAGCAATGAAGGTAAAACCACTATAAATATGGGCTCCATAAACAAGACAAAAACACAAGTTAGTTGGAACTTATAGGTTAAAATATTGTCAACCTCCTTTTCATCAATAGAATAAATGTTTACAACTATAAATGAGAAAACAGCCCCAGTGATGAGATAGTATTTTATCTACTTTTGCACAACCATGCAAGAATTCAGGTTTCTCCTTCACCCTCCTGGACATGCTCAGCATCTCTTAATAATTTCTTTAAGAGCGTCACCCAGTTCGGAATCCAGAGGGAGACACCTTCAGACATCCAAAAGCCAGTACCCAGGGAGACCCGTACAGCCTGCCTTTGACACCAGTGGCAGACAGGAGTGCTGCTGGAGCATTTTCATTTTCTTAGTGCAATATAAATACATACCAGTGTAATACCAGTGTATTCAACATCTTGCACATGATATTCTGGTTGTTTCTTTATTATTTGTATGTATGTATGTGTATGTATATGTATCTATGCATATATCTGTATTAGATTCTGATTCATAGATAGATAGATAGATAGATAGATAGACAGACAGACAGACAGACAGACAGACAGACAGACAGACAGACAGACAGACAGACAGACAGACAGACAGACAGACAGATAGATAGATAGATAGATAGATAGATAGAAGTTCTTGTATAAGTTCTACAACTCCAACTGTGGTTGTTAGTACTTTAGTGTCATTCACAGCCAGAGATTCCATCAATGTGCCTTTTTATTTTCCCTGTAAAGCCTCCAGAAACTTCTGCAGTATCTGAAATGTCTATGGCGCCTGCAAAGCCAGAACAGAGTGATTATGTTACACGGATGCACAGAAGCAGCACTCAAACACAAGACATCCCTTGTTGTGCGTGACAAAGGATGATTGTCAGTTAAATGCTTTCCCTATTCCAAGAATTATTATCGTTACCATGTAATGAACCTACACAAGTTTGTCAAGTCTCACTTAAAGAAAAGGATTCTTTTTTCAGTAAATCCGGATTTGCACTGGGAACTAACTAGTTCTGCAGCTGAGTTTTACTCTCCATTGTGCAGTTCATAGAAACCTTAAATTCAATTCAATTCAGTTTTATTTATATAGCGCCAATTCACAACACATGTTGTCTCAAGGCACTTCACAACAGTCAGGTACATAAATTCCAATTAGTGCTAACCATTGAACAGTGCAGTCAGAGTTATTTTTTTTTTTTTCCCAAAAAAATTGCTAAAAAAGTTTTTTCTGTCTAAGGAAAACCCGCAGATTGCATCCAGTCAGGACTTGCAGCATTCACTCCTCCTGGATGAGCATGTAGACAGTGGACAGTCACTGGCGTTGACTTTGCAGCAATCCCCATACTGAGCATGGATGTAGCGACAGTGGAGAGGAAAACTCCCTTTTAACAGGAAGAAACCTCCAGCAGAACCAGGCTCAGTGTGAGCAGCCATCTGCCCACGACCGACTGGGGGTTAGAGAGAACAGAGCAGAGACACAAAGAGAACAAAGAAGCACTGATCCAGGATTACTTTCTATGGGAAGGAAAAAAAGTAAATGTTTAATGGATGTAGCCCTTTAGTCGTTTCACCTAGAAAGAAGGAACAGATTAACTCTGAGCCAGTTTTTCAAGGTTAGAGTCTGAAGAGAGCAATAAAATTAGTTACAGTAAAAGCTCAGTCAATTGCTATATCTAGGAGAGAGAAAGGGTTAAACTAAAGACAGGGCCATGTGGATCATCGGTAGAGGGTGAGCATTAAGTGTTGCCAGCAGAAGCTCGACGATTCCCCTCTCCAGAAAGGTGTCACAGGTAGACACAGAGCCAGGCCAGGTGTAGCTTCTAGGAAGAGAAAAAAGAGAGAACAAAGTTAAAAGCTGAAATAACAGCAAATAATGCAAAATTGGAGAGTAGTGTGAGAATGTAGCGAAGAGGGTGAAAGCCTATAGCAGCCTAAGCCTATAGCAGCATAACTACACAGATAGTTTCAGTTCAGATTATTTAGTTAAACGGCGTTTATTTTCAACAATGTCGTTTCAAGGCACCCCACAAAGGGTCCCCTTGATGGTCATTGTTATACTAAAAACCACAAGGATTGGGATACCTCTCTCTGTCAGACTGATTATAACCATTGGAAAAGAGAAGGGGTCATACAGGTGGCAGAATTGGAGGGTGTGTTTGCACCTCAACCATAACTGAGCCGGTTTAGGCTAAACCTGACTCCCCCTTACTCCATCCAACATCGAAATTAATGCAACACCTATTTTCAAGAAACACAACCTAGTTTTAGGAAAAGATATAGTAAAAAAAATCATCAATGACAGAAAATGTTGTGACTTAAATTTGATTGAAAAGTATAAACACAAGACACTTCATGTTTTGTCAAAACATTAACTATACACCCATGGTTCAGTGCAAAAATACAAATGGCAATGAGTCATTTGTGGACCAAAGGTTGAGTCTGAAACATCTGTTCAACAAAGAAAGAGGGATTTGGATGTTTGTCCTGCTGATCGAAACCCAGTAAATAATTCTAGGAATACCTTCAAGCACCTCATTGGACAAGCTTAAACTTGACAACCTGAAATCTTTCATCATTGAGACAGCACTGAATGTGTATGAGCAAATAATCATCCTGGGAAATCTTTTTCAAGTGCTTCAAGGCAGAGTTACCTTTACAGTTTAAATTTATATCTACACTTGCCAAGCTGTGTGCTCTGGATTAAAAAGACTCAAGACCATTGTCAGCAACAAGTTTAAAAGCAAAAACCACTTATGATAGTATGACGTTTCATAGCCCTTCATATAATGGCAGCATGAATGCAGAAAAGCACAACACAGATTTTGGGGCAAAATATGATGACTTCAAAGCCAAAGCCTTACTAGGGCTGTCCATGCATCTTGTTGAAAATTTCATTCTGCACACATTCCTAATCTAAACACATGCAAAACTAAACAACATATGATCTGTCCAATCTTGCTACATGTTCATTCAGGAGAGATTGCTGCAATCTCAGTGAGATTGATGCAACGTCCGACGGATGTTTCCTTAGATAGAAAACCTTTCTTCCAATTTAAATAATAAATTGAACTTGATGGAATAAAACTGCATCAAGAATGGCAGGCTCAATGCTAAAATGACTTAACCGATGAAAAGCTCTAAGTAAATGTAAGAACCAGATTTCTAATTATTTTCTACTTTGAAAATGCATTACAACAAGACATAAAATGTGTTTTAAAACTCTGAGTATGTTCAAAATCAATTATTTTTACTGAATTTATACTTAAAACAAAATAAGATTTGTCTTGATGGCATGAGCCATCAATTGGAAACTCATGATGACTTTCAATTGGAAACTCATGATGACTGACAATCAACAAATTAACTGACTGATTGTACAGGTTTCCTTCCCAGCAAGACCCCTGGGCGGATTGGGGAAGATGGAAACACAACACAAACATAATACAATAGGACAGGGAAGCATATCTTTAGTGTTTCGCATGATCAAACCTCAGTACACACCTACATTTGCTAAAAAATATCCCATCACAAAGGGATGGCATACAGCATTATACAACAATTATACATCATTATTATAACATTATACAACAAGCAGGAACATTGATACATACATTTTTGGAATTTGGAGGTATGGATTTAAAAAAATAAAAGCCATTTTATTCATACATTGTGTTTTGTTTTTTTTTTAGATAATATGAGCATGTACTGTTACTTGTTGGCAGTCTAGCTGGTCTTTCAAGACAGTTAGGCAGGATTTGTCAATAAGGAAAGCTTCATTTTAATTCTGAAGAATTGTTTTTGCAATATAAACCAAATTATTTTAAATGCTTTTATTGATCTGTTCACCAAAGAAGCAGCTACACCCACTTAACTTAGATATCAGTTTTACTTCTCTGTTTTAAGAAAACTTTTTACTATTCAGTCTAAAAAGATTGAGGTAAATTCTCTGAAATGACAAGATGAGTACTTCCTGTTTATGACAGAAATGACTCTTGTGTAAAAAAAAGAATCAAACAATCTGCATCTCAGTCAGAAACCAAAAGAGTTTCTGGGTTTTTAGCCTTGCAATATTTATATAACAGATTGAGTTCAACTCTTTCCAAGATCTCCCTACAGATCATCTCGTCTTTGGAGACTGCTGGTCACAAAATAACAAGTGTTAATGCATCCGCAGTGGCTAATCTGTTATCAGATGTGCCGGTTTCCGTTGTCTTATCTGGACTCCCGAAAACTCGGAAATCAAAATCCCAACAGAGTTTTCACAAGAGACCACCATCATGGTCCCTTAGCAGCCTTGTTGTGCCCTGCGGGGTATCTCTAAACATCTGCTGGACTGCTACAACTAGAAGAGCAACATTTGGAAAAGATTAATTTCACGGAAAAATAAACTTATGATGGAAAAAAAATTAACGAAAATATGACATTTTCTCAGTGTTTTACTTTCTGGTTAGTCAACTAAAGGAACACAGTCAAGCTTTTTGGATTACACAGGAGGAACAGTCGTTTTGTTAACTGGGTGATCTTGTTTAACATGTTAGGATGTCTAACTGTTAATCTCTTTGCTAGAAGAACTTGCTGCTTCTGAAATGACACATCCCTCAGTCAGCTTATCTGCAAGCTTTAATAACTTTATAAGCACTTTTTATCAGCAAAATATACCACAGAAGAGTTGAACAGAAGAGCTGCACATTATGAACAATCATTGATTGTTATGGTACCTCATTGTAGCTATCTCCTTTAGCTTAAACATGCTTGATTAAACTGTGTGTAATTATGGCTCTAAAACTGTCAAGCATTGTTAAAATGTCTTGGAAAACCTTTCAAATTTTACACATTTTGCATGCAATCTTATTCTCCAGTCTTTGAAGACTTATTGTCATGATCATGGTGTGTGGGTATGTGTTTGTGTATATGTGTCTTTCTCTCATGGAGGATCTCTGAAGAAGGGTGTGCTGGAGCTCCTGCAGTTGGATCAAGTGTCGCTAATTTCCTGGTTGATCTGCAGGTGATTTAAGGAGATGCAGGACAGGTATTTTTTGCCTGATGGTCAACCTATGCGATAGACTTAAGCCTCCTGAGATCAGTTTCTGGCCTGTCTAAGATAGTAGTTTTTGTCTGTGTTTTCCTTGCTCAGTCAACCTTGTGCTTTCTGTGCCTTCAGGTTGCTGCCCACGCCAATCCTGGACTCCTTCTACTACTGCTGCCAGCCTGGAACTCCTCTGGAAACCTCACCCTCACCATGGTTGTTTCCTGCAGCTCTGTCCACCAGCCTTCGGTTGCCTGCCCGCTCTCCAACAATCTGCTCATTCGCCATCTGGATCTCCTACCAAAAGAGCTCACTCTAAAATAAAGCTCACAGAAAACACAAACCGACCTCATCTCCCCCACCTCCTCCTCTATGAAGAGAAGGCCTTTCATCCGCCTTCTTCCAGTACATTCAGTTTTCACCATTACTCCCCTGCCCTTCCGTCTTATCATCACTCTCCATTCCCAGACGCTGCTGAATCATGGCCTCAGAAATTCCTCTGTTGTCTATTTGTAATAAATCATTTTACCGTTTACTTGCCTCTGGTTTATGATTCTGCAAGTGGGTCAGGATAATTACTCAAAACATGACACTTGTTGGTGTCATGATGTCACTTCATGCTGTTTTAGGATAACCTTGCATGCTAAAACTAGACATTACTTGTGCGTTCCATTTGTACTCGGAAGTTGGAATTCTGTCATTTCAGGTTTGAAAAATTAAGTAAAAAGTGCCAGTTTCTTAACAACCCTATACTCAAAATCCAGTATGGCTTTCGAAGAAATGAAAATTTGTTGAAACAGCAACAAGAAATGTTCTTGTTTGCACTAAAAATGTTTTTTTGGTTAATCAGTTGCAGGCATATGATATCTTAGTGTTGCTAACTCCTCAGTAAATTGTAAAATGGTAAATGGACTGAAGTTATATAGCACCTTTCCAGCCATACTGACCACTCATAGCGCTTTACACTAGAGCCACATGCACCCAGACGCACTCACTAACACGCACACATTCATACACCGACGCGTAGATCAGTAGGCAATTTTAGCAGTAAATAAAGCATGACTACTGGCTGTCCTAAAATAAAAAGAAGATGATTAGCCATGTGCTTGGAATTGTAATGGAGGGTCTAGGAATCCTCCAAGAGAAACACTTTTGGAGTTACTTAGTCCTCTGTCACACTATTGAACATCCGCCAAGCATTTCAATGTCGTTGGAAGATGCCCTCCAATGACATTGCCTCACATAAATAATGTTCCAGCATCATTTTCCTATGCATTTTTCTACTGTAGCCCTAGGCATAACCCCTGGAATGCTATAACTGCTATAGCATTTGCTGCTACTTGAATATCATAGCAATGAGCAAAAGATTTCTTTAATCTCAGGCAACACTAAGCAACCAATCTGTTAGCCCTGATTTAGATTTCCTCTACCCCTTCAGGATGCTGAATGCTCGAAACTAAAAGTTAAACCGGCGGCATGACCTACTTTCTGATTTATTCAGTTCTATCTGACCAGTTGGGGAATTCATATAGTATTGAAATTTCATTCCCAGATGGTCAGTTGATCCTTTGATATGAAAAAAGGTAACAGAATGACACAGCAAAATGTTGCATACCCTATCCTGATGCAGTAGAATCTTGAA